>CM043021.1:76033577-77249330 GCA_023690525.1 Holotrichia oblita | reverse complement strand
TAAACATAACATAAAGGCATAAACTACTACCATTACTGATCTGTTCATGAAGTTAAATATTAAATATACAGGCTAACAATTTGAACTACGAAAGCTCATTCATAGGAGAGGGTGGTGGGAGTTAAAATTAAATGCATGCATTTGACTATTGTCAACTTTTTCATGTCAAATACTTTACCGAACCATCAAACTTTATCCTAATGGAATACACAATTAATGAAAAAGTGCAAATTGTAAAGTGGTTTTATATAATTGCCATAGTATTTACATAACCACTGACATTTCTGTCATACAAACAGTTGACAATACTAAAATTGATACATTTAATTTTACCTCCCACTACCTTCCCTATCAATAGGCTTTCGTAGTTCAAGTTGTTATCCTGTATATTTAAGTAATAGGTTCATATATATTCATATTTCAATTCATTGTATCCATCACTTAAATTTACTGCCAAAATTTTCAGTACGGTCTGAAGCGTTTTATCCCTCTTCTTAAAAAACAGAGTATAGTAGGTAGTTATTGGATATGGTCATGGTCTTTATTAGCCTTGTGGACATCCCATAGCAGTCTGGTGTAGCTTTTGATTTAATTTTATTAATTATGAATTTGATTTCATCTTGTGTTACTGTTCCGAAACAGCAGGATCGACTTTTGGTAGATATTTTTTCTGCATGTTATTAGAATAATTTATTTGAATTATAAAGTTTTCCTTAATTATGTCATTAACGATAAGCAGCATTCTGGTTGTATTAGTTATTATTACCAAAGCATTTTTTTTCCTACTTCTAGTGTTCATTTTTAGTAAATAAATCCAATAAAAATCCTTTATTTTATACAAGTAATAGTACATATATCTATTAAATGGAAGTATTTCACGACCACGTACTTAATTATACACATAAATCGCGTTATGTCAACGAGTGTTATAAAGCTCCAACTTTAACCGGGCTCAAAATTCCCCAACTAGTTAAACTCCACTTTATACGAAGTTATTTTCACCTTCCGTTATAGCTTTCTTTTCTTCTATTCAGCAACGGGGACCTGAAATTTCATAAAATAATGAAACTCTCCGTTATTTATTAAGAAAGAGCATTGCAGTGCACGCGATGAGCTTCCTAATTTAATTTGCATGGTAAAATGCTTTTCGGCATAATTAAAACGTGAATTATGCATACGGATTATGTTTCGTGCACCCCGCTGCGATAATACTTTACACTGTCTGCGGTGGCGGTGTCGTTTAAAGCAAAATACACTTGTAATGCGCCCATTACACTATATACATAGGAGTCTACGTATAAGAGAGATAATTGATAATGTACCAGTAGGTACCGCGTCCCTGTTATACGCCACGGGAACGATCACATAGCGTGAATTGCATTACACACATCGCGTCGTGTAGATTGGAAATTGTTTATTGATTATTGGCGTCGTGGTCGTGAGTTAATAGAAAAAAAGCTGCTTTATAATGGAAAGTGCAATAACGAAGCTTGACGCGCTTCACTTCAATAATGCGATAAGCTCCATTGTTTGCTCCGGTATCAGTTTCACGGAAAATAAGCTTTAGGAACTACTATAGCTTTCCACTAACTTTGCTGTTATACTTAATTTAAAAATGCAGTAACGTTCTAAACGGATTTTTGAAGAGAACTTCGTATTACGGGCTTAAAACTTACTGACTTTGTACTGATACTCCTCTCGGCAAAATTTCTATAGTTCCATATGAACTGTTGAGCGGATTATCTATGTTTTACGTGTGTCTTTGGAAAATTGTATATAGAAATTAGAACTACAGTACAATGGAGGCAAACAAACCAGATTATAATTTTGAAAGTCGATAAGTCGAATTTCACGGTAGTAATTTATTTATTTCATATTCAGAGTATATTGGTTCATAAGAGAGCCAATGACGTCCTAAAACGTAATCCAAACAATGCTATTGACGTTCTCTTAGCATTCTGAACGCCATGTTACAGCACTGTACTTTCCCGAACACCTAGAAGCAAGCGAATGTCGTAATGATCCTTAAACGTGGAAAGATCTACAACTCATTGCGAGTTATAGGTCGATGAGTCTCCTCTCGAATATTTCTAAGATCTCTGAGTCCGTTATGCTAGCTAGAGAGTTGCGACATTCTACTGATGCTGTTTCCTTAGATTGGCTGGCATGACAAGCTGTTGTTCAAAATGGACGGTTTTGGCTCTCTCCAAAAATGATCTCACTTATACAATCAATGTAATAAGTATCGACCCTCGCATTCGGAGGCTAAAGCTTACAGAGCCATAACCCTATCATAATTCTCATTGAAAACAATGGAAAAACTGCTGGAAAAAATACATTAGGGAAACCTGTCTAGAACGGAGGCCATTACACCCTAATCAACATGCATACCAGTCAGGAAAATCACCAACTCGTATCAAGAGTAGAGGCAGCTATCAACAATCAGGAGATTGCACTAGTGGCATTCTTGGACATAGAAGGAGCATTTGACAACACCTCCTTTAACTCAATGATAAGAGCTGCCAGCAACCGTGGCGTGAAAACACTATTTGTAAGTGGATCAGGGCCATGCTGGAAGGAAGACTCATTGAAACATCACTAGCGGGTGATACGATGCAGGTGTTCGTGCACAGGGGATGCCCACAGAGGGAGAGGGGGAGGGAAGTTCTGTCGCCCCTACTGTGGGATCTCGTCATCGACAAACTGCTTGTAACCTTAAACAATGCAGGCCACTATACCCAGGGGTATGCAGATGATATAGCAATACTCATTAGGGGAAAAGTGCAAGCACTATTTCAGAACTTATACAAAATGCTCTGAAAACAACGGAAGGATGGTGCATGCAGGAAAACCTAAGAGTTAATCCTGCGAAAGCAACAATAGTTTCATTTACGAAAAGAAGAAAGCTGGATGGCCTAAAACCACCAACGCTTTACAATGAAACTGTATATTTCAGTCAAGAGGCAAAATTCTTAGGATTAACTCTTGACTCGAAGTTCACATGGAACAAACATCTTGAACAGATGATAGAAAAGTGCAAACGAGCACTAGTGACCACCCGCAGAACAATTGGGAAAACATGGGGATTAAAGCCACGTATGATGTACTGGCTGTACACTGCAGTGGTAAGACCTATGCTAACCTATTGTTGTCTGATATGGTTGACCAAAACTACACAGAAGCAGGCAAGTGTAAAACTCACAAAGATACAGAGGTTGGCCTGCCTGTGTATCACTGAGGCGACAAAAAGCACGCCAACAGCTGCTATGGCAACCATGCTAAACCTACCCCCCTTGGACATTTACATAAGGGGGCGGCAAGAATGGGGGCATATAGACTGAAATGTGGTGGAAACTGGAGAGACCAGAACACTTCAGGACACACCAGCATAACGACTGAAATCACAAACCCAATCTTTGAGATGGGAAGTGATACAATGATTCCCAAACACTCCTTCGATAAACCCTTCAAGGTCGTCCTAGACTGGGATAAGTGGAGAGGAAAACAGAAACCAGAGGGCCAAACCCAAATCTGGTATGCAGATGGGTCAAGAAGGACCACAGGTTCTGGAGCAGGTATATATAGTGAAACCCTAAATTATAAAGAATACTTGACACTAGGGCAATATACCACCGTATACCAAACGGAAATACTAGCAATAGACACATGTGCTCTAAGGGCATCAGAGACACAACCTAAGCACACCAGGCACACTGGAAGAGCGTTGAAGGGCAGATTCATAGCAAACGAATGATGAGGCAGCCATCACGGCAGTTGGCAGCTGATGTGCTGGCTCTCAGCCGGTTACAGCTTAGAACAATCACGAGCCTGTTAACGGGACATGGCTGTCTAAGGAAATATCTACATAAGGTTGGCATCCGTAAGGACGAACCTATATGTAGACTATGCAATGAGGAGGAGGAGATAGCCTACCATGTCATATTCGAGTGCATTGCGCTGGAACGACGGAGACTGCCACTGCTGGGGCCAATCAACCAACTGACAGGTCTACCGGAGAAAGACCTACCACACAGGCTACTAAACCTAGTAAAAGGGACTAACCTGTTTACATAAGGAAATTCACTTGGTACTTACCACCTCACTTTACCACAAGACTAAAGGACCTACAGGTCCAATCTGAGGGCAACAGCAGATCTCCGTAGCCTTGTTGAAATGTAATATCCATATCAAATTCTTCTGGATTATTTTCAGCAATCCATATGCTTTAAGCTACGTTCTATTCCGAAGTTATCTTAATTAAATGTACATTTCCGCACTTGCAACGAATTATTTTTAGCAGAAAACTCCTCACATTTACGCGCAACGCTTCCGGCAAAAGGATTCGTATTATTTTCCGAATCATGTGCCTTAAATAAATGATGAATTGTCAATTATTTAGTACATCGCCAGTGTTTATTTCGTATTTCGCTGTTGGCGTTGTACGTGGAATTTAAAGTATCTCCTTGTTTGCATATTTTCGCTCTCAAACAACGAAAACTCGGTATAATAAGCAGTAAAGCCTGGAACATCATCCGAGTTGTGTCATTTTTTCCGTACATACATACATACATATGTATGTATATGTAACGAGGGTTGAGGATGTATAAGAATAATTATACAACCTCCTGTGAGGACACGGTACCAAAGTGATATCCTAACATTAGTTTTATAGTTGACAGAACTATGTACTTCTGTCCGCGCTAAACATGGCGGCATTAATCAAATCTTAATCGGGAAAGGTTTCAGCGGAAGATAGGGAACAGACAGAGAAAGTGGAAACATAATTGTATTATCATCCTTCTTACGTATGTACACTCGGTTGATTCAGAATCGACTCAAACTGCCATAAAACCCGTTGAAAGTATGCTTTATTGCGGCCCCCGAATGCAAAGCAGTAATAGTATGGTCAACTATATTAGAATCCGAACAGTTACTTTTGAACATGCCTGTATTCACGACTTTTGGAGAAGAGTGTACAATTTGAATAACGTTCCGCGCATGCCCCGCGGCATGGAGAGGGTATCCCCGCGGCGAAGAGAGGGTATCCTCAGCAATATTTAAGAGCCATGCATTGCCAAGATAAGGCAGTTCTCCCATGAACTCGAAGAAGCGAGTTCTCTCATGAACTCGAAGAAACCCCCGAAGGTGGACCAGACGTGGACAGCCAGTAGGATGAAGGACTCCAGGACCATTGCAGCCAAGGACCAGACCGTTGCCGTTGCCACAGCCGTCATCAGGACTTGGAAGGCCCTCATCCGCTGCTGTAGCCGTTTGTTTATCAGATGACATAGCCGCTTCTGCCAGCCGTCGCAGAAGAGTCTCTCTGATAGCCCCGACGTACCGAGACACATGACACTCGTAACACACACTCTCTTCCAAAAGGACTTCGTAAGTCGTTAATCACTGACACAACCAGCATTTTATGTTACATTATCCGGACACACCGTTTTGTGCATGTTATGCTTCCGTTTTCCTGAAGTTGTCAGTGTTCCGTTAGAAAATACTTTTGTTGCTCTCCATGTCTTTTACATTTCATGAACCGTACCATACTTAAGTTGTTAATCACCAATACAAGCAGCATTTTATGTTACATTATGCGGACACATCATTTTGTACATATTATGCTTCCGTTTTCCTGAAATTATCAGTGTCCCGTTAGAAATATTTATGTTATTTTTTTCCTGTACATATGTTTGTTGTTTAGAAGCTTTCGATTACAATAATATGTTGCGCTATATTTTGTTTTGTTCTATCTGTATAAATAGTGCTAAAAATATTCTATGTTTGTTAATAAAACCATTGTAAATATTTTAATTACCTGGACTTATAATTCTCCGACTTTATTTTGCTACCTGAAGTGTTTAAAATAAATAATGTTGTCTCAACGTCAAATGTCACCTTATCCACACGCTTGAAGTTGGCCTCAAGATGATTTAAAAGCATCGTAGGGACATCTACCGTCAACTAGCACGAGTTTCACCGACACATTGGACACAGTGACGAAAATAGTTGAGAACATCGTTACAATATGTAAATTACTACGTATGAAAATTACTATCTATGTATACATATACAATATATATTTTTCTATTAAATCCAGTTTCATATGCAAGGGATCATTTATAAATTCCTAAACCGATAATTTCTTAATGCCAGGTTAACATATGTATAGTTAAATCGCTATCGCATATAATGTCACTATAATTCCAAGTATTTATGTAATTAAGAAATTACATGAATAAGAATATGTATGGGGGCAAGATATAAAAGTCTATTACATATTAGAGTGGATCGAAAAACGCGTTTTTTCTGCAATACAATTCTAATAACGCGGAAAACTTGCGCATAGGCGTCATTATAAATGAAAAAATATTAAAAAAATTTTTTCAGTGTTTTGAAATCGCGCAGAAGGCCTAAAGTTACCAAAAAGTCAAAATACCGATAAATTTCAAAAAAAAAAATGCAAAAATTACAAAAAATACATTTTTTGTTGTAATAGTGAAAAAGTGTTTTTAAGAGTGTCCTTAACGCATACAAAAAATAATTAGACCCATACTTGTTTTACTGAATTCGCGCAAAAGGTGTAAAGTTGCAGGTTGTATCGCAAAAAAACGATATTTCATGATTTTCGACGATTTTTAAACATGTGCCAACACCCATAAAGGTTTTATTTTTAATTTGTAATAGTGTAAAAACCATTTAAAATAATTTTCCCAATCCAGAAAAAATACTTTCAGACCTGTTATTCCTTAACTGTATTCGTGCAAAAGGTCTAAATTATAGTATAAGTTAAGTTATAGTCCCGTAAAAACGCCGTTTTCCATATCTGATGAGTGTTTATTTAACACATTAGGTTTGTAATAGGACTCTGACAAGTGATTTCCACATCCACCCTACGCAACCAACCAACCAGGATGAATTTTATTTACAATATTTACAGTAACTATTTACTTTGTTGAAGGTGAAAAGGAGTACTAGCTGTACAACGTTAGGTGTAAAGGGAATTAATGGGATTGCAGCTATTGGCGTTAGAATTAAGAAGACGTGAACCTTTTTTCGTATCTAAGCTTTCGCTAATTCTTTATTAGCTTCTTCAGAGAACAAAAGTGGTAATACTTAAAGTACGGCAACATCACAAGACTCATGTGCAGTTAATATGCGATAACATTAATATCAAACCTCAAACCACATTTTTAAAAATATTTAATATATATATTTAAAATATTAACAACGCTAATAAACCCCGAAGGTGTATTGTTTCACGTGGACTAACAGTAAGTTTACTTTGTACAATGCATATGTTCGTTGTAGGCAAAAAATTATTTACATAGAAGCCCCTTTGAGTTCTGACTTTTAATTAAATGTGGGCATCAGCTGTCTTGATTTTAAAGTAGCTTTAATATAACCATATCGATTTTCATGCCCGCACACTTTTTCTGCTGCTTCTGTAACCAGTTTTCCATACCTCTCAACTGACTGGGTGTGGCATGGGAATCTGAGGTAGTTAAACGCTGATAGCGCTTTGTCTTTCAACAAAGAAGCAATGTGTTCAGTTGGCATCTTGGGCAGTAGTGGCGGCGGTGTTAACTTGCAGATTGACCAATCAATTACTTCGGTATAGTCGTTTGCACTAAAATTTATTGAAGGTATTTTGTAGTCTCTTACCTAACCTTCAGCCGATGGCTCATTTCTGGATTTAAGGATCCTCCTGTAGCCAAGTTCTCTAATGTGTGGTCTCTCATCCATTATCATAGCCAACATAATATTTTCAGGGCGGCAATCCTGCTCGCAACTTTAGGTCTTTATCGCGAATTCAGTAAAACAAAAATGGGTCTAATTACTTTTTGTATGCATTAAGGACACTCTTAAAAACACTTTTTTCACTATTACAACAAAAAATGTATTTTTTTGGTAATTTTTGCATTTTTTTTTTTACTTTACCGGGATTTTGACTTTTTTTTGGTAACTTTAGGCCTTCTGCCCGATTTCAAATTTTGAAAAAAAAATTTTTAAATATTTTTTATTTATAATGACGCCTATGCGCAAGTTTTCCGTGCTATTAGAATTGTATTGCAGAGAAAAACGCGTTTTTCGATTCATCCTATTACATATACTTTAGAGAATGAATGTTCGCATGATAGTGCAGAAAATGTCCTTCAGAACCAACCAATAATTTAAAAGTTTTTTCTTTGTATTAATTTGTTTTCAGTTTGACTGCCTTTTCGTTTACCTTCTCTATTATTTGAAATAAATTATTATTTGTTTACTGTGTATTTTGTTATAAATTCTCGAATAAAATCAGTGTTTTAAACGAAACAAACTTAAGATGAACATAGATTCCTGTCTATCTGCTTCGATAAATAATTTTTCTTGTGGTTCTAAAATTGATTTGTATTATTATTTTATTTGCGCTTATATGTCATTAATGGTAATGGGTGTTGGCAAACGCTATACTACGTAATAACGCAAGTGTTAAAAGTATCTGAAAAAGAATATATTTCTGCAGCGATCTTCCCATTCATTTCACATTACGTAGCTATTTTACCTGCTCATAAGCAAATTGCTTTATTACTACAAACATCAAGTTAAATGTTGAAAGTTGTGCGACGTTAGGTCTACGTCGCTTGCCGGGTGAGTCGATTTTAAATCAACCGAGTGTACCTATGTACGAACACGTGGCGTAAAATTAAGGAAATCTGGAAAAAGAGACTTGCTTAGTCACGCAAAAAAACGAATTTATGTTAAGAAAATTAACTTCTGATGCATTTACCGCAAAAAAATCATCGCATATCCCTCTTCTTAACCTTAAAGAATACTGCAACATGTTTAAATACCTAAAAAGTTATAAAATTATATATCATCGAGTAACTATAACATTTACGATGAAAAATAATATAATTGCCTCCACCACCACCCTCGTATAATCCTAGGAAACACGATCTTAAGCAAAAATATTTGCTCCGCTTGCTTTGCCGCTCTCTAATTCCCTAGATGGGGAGATAATACCCCAGACGACCGGTCGTTATACCGCCACTGCTACGAGCATCTCGTCATTTCGATTTATTTATTACCCGAGTGTAATGACTCTAGGTGTCGTTTCACTTTTGCTAATCGATTCGTCTGTGTCTAAAGATATTTGTTCGTTTAATACCTTTGATTGAGTTGTTACTTATCGAATTATTTATACGTTTTTAACCGCTGCAGTTTTGAAACTGATTTATATCTTAAATTGCACACATATCTCTTGGAATTTTAATTCTGATTCCGTTTTGTAACTCTCATACTAGACTAAGCAATATAATATCGAAAATAAGTTTAGTAAACACATAGTAGGATGTCGCTACTTAAGGATTTCCTGTTACAACTATCAAGTTAATAGAACATAATTATTCAACAGTAGTCTTCAAAATCACATCATGCATCATGCATATCTAACGCTTCATTCCGTTTTGATATCGGTTGGTGTCACGAAGTAACTCAATTCGATCAGGTGCACGTGCACACGAGCTTCCACATTAGTCCATTATAAATCCTTCATCTCAGCGCCGAGCTTTGCAAGTTCACGGATCAGGGAACAGAATGCGACGGCATGTACTACATGCACGTATTGTATGTTATTCAGCCATATTTTAACACGTCATATATCTTCATCTGAGCCAACCGACGGCCTTATTTACAACGTATGTACGTATACAATGTTGTGCCTAATGGTCGGGTGAACGCAATAGCTATGCTGTGAAGCGACCCATTACCGGGGCAGTAATGGTGAACTTAATTTACGGCAGTAATTTCAATGCATTCGCAACGATATGTGACGAATTTATCACTGGAATTATTTTTGAAAAATTAAAATGTAAAGACATAAATCTGTGGTTGTAAGGGCAGAAGCTGATATCTCAATAAGTCTATTTAATTTGTTTAACTTGTAACTTTACTAAATAGTTAACCTAATACCTAATATGAACACATCTTGTATTTCTTTTTTTTTCTTTTTTATTACGAAACATTATGTACATATACAAAATCTGTTTCGCTAGATTTCATCATTTTTCTTTCTATGTATTACTTTACATATTCTTTTTCTGTATTGGTTTCCTATCCTATTTGTACTTGATCATGTGCGTGTTTATATGTATGTACTTCATTTCTAATATTCATCTCAATTTTTATACTGCAGCAGATAAAGCCCTCGGAGCTACTATTTCCGTTATTATTTTTGTCTCTATATCCAATTTCCTTCCGGCCTTTTCATAAATACGATGGTTTCTCCTTGATCAAATTGCTGTTTACTTCCCACTATATTGTCATAATATCTCTTTGCTTTCAATTTTTGTTCATCATCATATATTCTATATATATTTCTACCATTTTTCACTACATAACGCTGTTTGCAAGTCCTGACATTTCTTAAATATATTTTTATAGTTTTTGGGTAATGCGGTGTTGACATTATCTGTTCAAATTTTCTCTGACTAACTTCTAAGATACAGTGTGGAACAGCCAAATGGAATAAATTCGATAACAAATAAATGAGGGTGTATTGAGAAAAACGCTTGAACACGTCGATTTGTATTTTTAAATGCGCATTTTTTTAAAAATAAAAAAATTACACAGGGTGTGTCATGTGAATAATAATAATAATGTCTTTATTGCCCAACAGAGAAAACTCCAATTACAGGACAAAAACAAATCAAGAGTACAGTGCTAAATTAAGGAAAAATTTCAATGATAACAACAACAAAGTACAATTCATTACACAATATATAATAAGCCAAAACCCACAATCCTTAATACTAGACAACAGTGCAACAACACACAAGGGGTGATAGCTAAATTATTTACTAAAAAAAGGATCATCATATAATACATTAGCATTCCTAGCCATATGCGCTAACGGTGCTTTGTATAAAACATTTGTTCTAGCTCTACTTGTGACAAAAGTATCTGAAGACCTAGTGCCGTACTGTGGCACAATAAAATTCACATTTGATAACAATGACGGGGCATCTGTAACGCTTCTCACCAACTTAACCAGAAACAAGCCACTAGCTCCAGTTCTGCGAGTTTCCAGAGAGCAGAAATTGTGTCTCTCAAGAAGACTTTTGTAATCTGTGCCACGATTAGGATAAGTGTTGTCTATTTTAAACGATAGAAATTTCAAAAATTGTTTTTGCACTCTTTCGAGTGCAAGTTGCTGGTAGGTATAGTGAGGATACCACACTACTGACGCATATTCCAATTTACTGCGAACTAGAGCGCAATACAATGTTTTTAAAGCTGCTAGGTTTGTGAATGTCTTACTAGATCTTACTAAAAAGCCGTAAGATCTGCAGGCCGAATTTCTGACGGCAATAATATGGTCAGCAAAAGTTAGGCGCGAATCAAACAGTACACCAAGGTCTTTAACAAGTGCCTGCTTGATAAAGTAAGCAAAAACCATTGCTGCCTTCCTTTTTTACTGATATGAAATTTAAAAAATACAAAGACCGTTTTGTTTATTTTCGTAAAAACTCATAGCCATATGTTGTCTGCCTGCATGACAGTAGTGATCAGTGTCAGTGCTATTGTCGTTTGAATTTCGTTAACTGTACGTAATAATATCAGAAAAATGGTTCATTTAACAGAAATGCACAAAATAACCATTCTACAAATGATTGGTTATGGAGATAACACACGAACACAAATGGAAGTTTCTCGCTTATTTCACGAAAAATTTCCAAATTTGCCGCCTGTATCCCAAGGAACAATTAGCAAAATAGAAAAACAGTTTTGCGAGCTTAGTCATGTAAGACATATTAAAAAAGTAGCTGCCAATGCAGTAAGTGATAATACGAAATTGGATATTATGCTTGAGTTTCAAAAAAACCCACATAATTCTGGTCGAAAAGCAGCCCCACTGTTCAACATTAGCCACACATCAATTTTTCGAGTATTAAAGGAAAGTAAAATGCATCCGTATAAAATGATGCCAACTCAGGAGCTCATGGAAGACGATTTCGATAGGAGAACGTATTTTTGTGAACAGATGATGGCAATGTTAGATAACAATGTGATCAAATTAGAAGATATTTTATTTTCTGATGAGAGCACGTTTACACTTCACGGCCATGTTAATCGTCAAAATTGCCGCTATTGGTCTAATGAGAATCCTCACTGGATGAGAGAGGAACATACGCAATATCCTGAAAAAGTGAATGTTTGGGCAGGAATTGTTGGAAATCACATCGTAGGTCCCTTTTTCATTGATGGTAACTTGAATGGAGATAAATATTTAGAACTGCTCCAAAATAATGTCGTGCCAACTTTCGCAAACTTATATCCTAATCCAGCAAACCCACAAGTTCCTGTCAATACAGTATGGTTTCAGCAAGATGGAGCAGCGCCCCATTTCCAAATCAATGTCCGGCAGTACCTGAACCAAATTCTTCCAAATCGGTGGATATGGAGGCGCGGATCGATAGAATGGCCAGCACGATCTCCTGATCTGACGCCATTAGACTACTTTTTGTGGGGATATGTCAAAAGTCTTGTATACAAAACTAAACCCCTCAACTTGATGACTTAAAAAGACGAATCACGCTTGCGATTAGATCAGTCGCGCCTGAGATGTTGAGTAATGTTAGAAGACGTTTCTATACCAGATTAGCATGTTGCCAAGACGTTCGCGGCGAGCATTTTGAACATTTACTACATTGACATTAATGTTTTTTGTTTTTTTTTACATTATTAAGAAATAATCAGTATCACTTATTAGGTTTTTAGTGTAATGTAGCGAATTTGTGAAGTAAAATAATTTTCTTTTTTTAATGTTAATTTTCGTAATAAATCTGAAAACATTTAATATTTCCGAAACAGTTGAAAATAGGTATGGGACATTGTACATGAATTATGTCTAGAATTTTCCGAAGAACCCAAAAAATAAATAATATGCAGGGGTTTCCATTTAAAATAAGAAAGTTGATATTGGCCACTGTCACATGACACACCCTGTATAATTTTTTTTTAATACGCATTTAAAAATACAAATCGACGTGTCCAAGCGTTTTTCCCAATACACCCTCATTTATTTGTTATCGAATTTATTCCATTTGGCTGTTCCACACTGTATATCTAAAAACATCGTTTCGTTGTTCCAAAACTTTTTACACATATTGCAATCGTTTTATAATATTTTTTCTCCACTTACTTCGAATGTTGGCGACTGAAATTTAATTGTCTCTTGATGAAGTAGACTGAAGCAGTTTGTCATCAACTCCAACAGGTAAATGATAGATTGTGAGTAAAAAGTCAGCATCTTTAAATTTATCTAGTTGAAGAGCTAAATACCCAAACAGAGCTGTGCTTAATCATGTTGAGTTATCCTTTCTGGTGTTAGTAACTAACACAGTTACATGGAATTTCGAGAGATGGAGAACCCAATAGCGAAGTCATCCGTCTGGGAGACTCCCCATTCATTTTCCAAGCCGAAATAATTGCCATCCAATAATGCCTAGAGGACATTTGAAACTGCCAGCAGAAAAATGGATAGGTAGAAATTCTATCTGACAGCCAACCTACTCTTAGTGCACTACAGGCTATCAGGTTTGATTCCGAGGTGGTAATGGAGTACCATAGAAAGCTCCAAAAGTAGCGAAACATCACTGCATTACGCTCAGATGGATGCCAAGCCATGCTGGGATCAGAGGTAACAAAATAGCTAACATTTTAGCAAGAGCTGCCAGCAAGCCACCATTCACAGGTCCAGAACCGATGTGTGGGCGTTCTTATGGCAACATCAAAGCGTTTATCAGATTTTACCTCGTTGCTAAGCACTGCTTCTACTGGAATGCACTTGCCTGAGTGAGTCACTGTAAAAGTTCCAGGATCCGTCCAAATGAGAAAAAACTCCACAAAGTGGTTTTTATAAGTACAGACAGTCTCAGGTTACGTACAGGGATCCCAATCGGCTTCTGCGCACTGAATAAATCGCATCTGCTTAATAAGCTGTCCCCTGTATAGTACATCTGCTTGCCGACTACCCAGGAGCGGACCGGGAGAGACGGGTATATTTTTAGGCCCAATCAATTAAATCGATTAGGTTTCTTCCGAAGGAAGTAAATTAACTGTCAACCAAATTGCAGACTTCTTCGTTAGAGTGCAACGCCGGCATGGGAGCATAATAGGCCCTTTTGGTCATACAAACGCAAAAAAACATATGGTTACATTGCCTATTGAATGCTAATTTAAACGGAAAAAAAAAAATCGATTGGATATATGAGAAGTTATTCCCAGAAAAGTAATCACCTGCACTTTACAGTCGTCAAATACAGCAAGAGATGTGTAACTGGCGACCTTGAATAAAATAATTTTAAAGCGTTCTTGAAATGTTGAAGTCATTCATAAAAAAGCCCTACATAACTCCAGCCAGTTTTGGAAAAATTTGGCACAAGAATAAATGGATGTGGGGGTTGGGAAGCCAATGTGTGTGTATTCCATGAATGCCAACGTCTTAATATCATATTAGATATATTTTTTCCTATCTCAAAATATCTTAATACACATATAAATTATGAAAATCAATTACTCTGTTTGCTCCAAACAAAATTTAGTAAAGTTGAGCTAATTAGAGAGGACTTTCACTGGTGCATTACGTGTAATATCAATAACTCAAACGGTGACATAAAAACTAAAGATGCCAGAACTCGATACTTTTTGCTTATCTAATTGTGCAAACATGAACTGTAGAAGAAGACATGCAATCAAGTAGTCGTAGCAACTAATAGAGATTTTCATGAAATTCCGATTTACTGCCTAAAGTAGGCAACCACCTTCGACCATCCTAAATAGTCCATAAAGCAGCAGTCTTCTGCAGCTTTTGCAAACTTGTAAGTCCAAGAGGGATGTTTTTCGAATTTCGATGTTTAGTCAAAATGTATCGATTAGACCTAAACCAAGCTGTTAATACTCACATACAAATTGGTGGTCCAAATTTTGAAAAAATAAAAATAAATCAGGCTTCTATTCAAAGCTACAGATTTATGTATATCAGGTCAATATGCAAATGAAGTAATGATTAGTCACCCATAGGGCTTGTAGTTAGATATTTGAATTTTTTTATGAACAAATCGCAATATTGTCTCCAGAGGGCTTTACTTATAGTTTTTGTTCTATCAATTATCAAATGTTTGTTTCTTTTCCAAAGAGCGTTTGAAAAGGTTAAAACTTGTACTACTTTGTTTTAGATTTGACAACAGGATAAATAAGCTATTTCTGACGTTTTGAATAAATTTATGATTTCCTCATTTAAACATTCAGCAAACATTTGAAACACGACACAAAAGAATTACAATGTGATACTAATGTAAAGCACATATTAATTTTACTAATTACAGCTGTAACTTTTATCGTTGCGTTTTCATATTTTATAAAATGGACATATTATGTATATGAGAGCTTTGCATTTAATTCGATGTTAGCTTTCATTATATTCTAGTAATAAACTGACAACACAAAGCCGTTTGAAGAGACGCGACCATGCAGAACATTCGGAATGAGAATCGGGTTATAATTGCAAAAAGGTTTGTCTCCACAAATTTGTTTACCTAAATATATAAAGCGGAATTTGACGCAGGGAGTTTTATGAAAGTTTAAATAGTATGAGGGCAAACACATTTTCATTGTTCGAGTTTCCACCTCTAGTAGTCAAGCTTTCCTCGTAAAAATGTGCTGTCGTAAAACTGACGTGTAATGCGGATACTTCGTGTTCTCCTCATTACATTTATATTTCATATATGAATGAGGTAATATGAAATTAAGAACCAAATTGCAATCTCACTAAAACAAAATTTATGTGACATATGCACGTGGATTTTTCTGGATGAATACATCATTTTCGAATACTTTATAGGCGTTTATATCTCCGTTGTGTGTTTTATTTAGTCATATAGATATTTTTATAATTTTACCAAAAAAGTAAGTTAAGGATAACACCAATTATTGTGTAACAAGCCTCGGCGGCGGAAAGGATATTCCGAATAAATACTAAGAATTTGAATTTCGCGTAATTTAAAGCAAGCATCGCGTTGTAGATCTTTATTTTCTTCTCATTTTCATTTCTTTTATTTCCATTAATTTGCCTTCTGTCAATAATTTTCGCTGTTCTAGGAATACTAAAGATGGACAGCCTTTTATCTCGTTCGTTGTTATTTCTTGCGACTCCAGTAATTGTAAAATGGGACGCATACGTCTGTTTCGCAGAAACCTTTTCCGCCTTCATGTCGGATGTCTTTTTGATCTTTTATTAATATTGAAGTATATAATTTTATTTATCTGACTGTGTTTTTTTTTTATTATTTTTTATATCATCATAACGGAAACTTTAATGAAAACTTTGCCTTGGGTTATTATAAGGAAATAATTAAGGTGTACTGCGATATAACTACTAGACAACTTAAGTTTTAGTAAACAGCTTCTTCTTCGCCGTCTACCATTCTAGTTTAGATAGTAAATCCTATAGCAAATTTAAATTACGTATATTCTCTTCCGCTGTTCCAGCTCAAAAATTACATCACTACTAGCGAAGTATCAGACATTATGTAAATAACTTTATAAGCAGTTTTGAATAGTTTAGTTCGAAATATGCTAACGTAGATACAGGATTAGCAAACGGCGGTTGGCAACAAAGCTTATATTTCTCTTTTAACAGCTAGATAGGGAGTTACCGTAGAAGCGTATGTTTCCGAAACCCTTTTCCCCTGAACTGAATGAAAACGCCTGTGTGTGGAAATTAAATCCGTTAGTAGAGGGGGCCGTTTCATTGTGTCTTAAGGCAGTTTAACGGGGTGTTTGGCGAATTAACGTGTACTATGGAAGAGCATGGGGCGGATGAAAACGTTTATCGTATGCGGATTTTCTTCTCGGAAACCGGTGGAAACGAGAGCGTAGATAATTAAAATAATATTTAACCTAACGACAATATACACGAGTAGGAATTTATACTTCTTTAGGAGACACCCAGCATACGTTTTGAGACAAAAGTTGAATTGCTCTATAATTGCTTTTGCGATTAAGTTATCCAAAATGAGAAAAATTTATTATTGATTACGTTTTGTAGTATATATCATTTAATTAAGACGAATGTGAAGCTATTTAATAAAATCATCAAATAGACTCAAATTGGAATTTTTGTTATTATTTATTCTTCTTTGTAGTATGACATATACCCTTGTTTATTTTTGTTTCTGGTTATTCAATTGATATATACGAAAAGATAATGTTTCAATATCTCTTAAAGTAAATTTCTTTTTAATCTTTTTTCTTTCACGGCTCTATGAAACTAAACAGTTTATCTCAAAAACAATATAAGACAAAGAGAATCTTGTGTGTGTAATTATTTTAGTAAATAACAAGAACAAAAAAAGAATAGAATTGGATGACGTCAGATAGCAAGAAGAGTGTGTGTTGAATATTTCAGAAACTAAAAACAAACACTTTCAATTCAAAGGGGAAAAAGTTTGACATATGAATTACATTTTTACGTTTAAACCTGCGCCCCCTCCCTCCTGTCCTCTCGACTACCACACACCCCCTCCTCTTTCTCTCGCATTTTAAATGAAACTATTCATCGTGTAGTACCTCAAATTTAATTATGATTTTGGTGATGTATCACTTGTTTGTTAATCTTTAATTTATCACCGAATTAAGCTTTAGGATACGAACAGTAAGTCTATAATGTGACAAAAATAAACGAAGAAAAACAGTAACTATGAAAAAAAAACCCTTTTTCAAAAAGTTCCCCTTGAAATATTTTAATCCATGTTAATAATTCGTTGACATAAATCATTTAAATCTACTACTGAATGATTTCAAGGACTATGGGCTCGAAATAAACGGATATAACATCGGTATCACCAAACGCCACAACTTTGATTGAATAAACGGGATACGTGTTTCGAGAACGCGTGGGTCTCATCATCAACCGATCCCCTCTTCTAGTAGGTATAAACAAGCACTGCTCCCGATTCTTTACCTAAACCGAACTAATCGCTAACATGTGTTGAAAGGGGACCGTCCTTTCTTAAATTATCGAACAAGACCGATTTTCCAAGAATCGATGGTTCTCTGTTCATGAGCTGTTCGTGTTTATAAATATAAATACTCTCATATGCGTCCAATTCTCATGGCTTATCAACGGCTTTTAATAGTGTGAGACTGTCTATTTCAATATGGTATCCCTTTCAATTAAATGTTGCGCTATTGGGGATGATTCCTTTCTTCCATACCGAAAGTGAGCTAGATGTTCTTTATATCTAGTCTCTATTGACCTTTTTGTTTGCCCGATATAAATTTGATCACAGTCTTTACATGCGATTTTATAAATTCCAGACTTCTGTCTCATCTCAGGTTTGTCTTTCGGGGTGCCTAAAAGATTTTTTAACGTAGGTACAATGGGTCATATAACAAAAATTTAAGTTGATTTGTTGAAAAACGCGGTTCAATCCTTTGGTTATGGGGTGAAACAATAACTTAATAAATTTCTTTTCCAGGTTATTCGATGGGACTAAAGTAGTGGAATTTCTGACGTGATTCTTATATTGGACTTTTTTAAGCGTACATTCAACATCTGCAGAAGAGAAACCATTAGAGACCGCTATTCTCTTAATAACCTCTACTTCTTTCTGAAATCTCACTTTATTTAGGTGGAATTTAACCAATCTATTAATTAAAAATTAATAGCGGACATTTTCTGTTGATCACAATAATTCAAATCAGCTAGAATGAATCTATTCGTATTTGTTTCTTTTCTGTAGATGTCAATTTCTGATCTATTATGTTCATTCCTAATAACTAAAGTATCCAAAAAAGGAAGTTTGTTGTTCACTTCTCCAACGTTTCTGTTCCGAAAAAGTGAACTAACGTCAGATGAAATGAGAATTTCTCCTGGTTTTAGCTCAGTATTGTTTATGTATCCCACAAATTCAATTGAGTTTTCCACAGTTAAGTTTTTCGTGTCTAAGGAGAATTTCTTATATTCATTAGATAGCCATTTGAATAAATGATAAGTCAGTGAATTGATTCCTGAAACAATGGGTTTTACTGAATTTCCGGGTTTATGAATTTTCGGCAAACAATACATTTTCGGAATAGTGGGGTGGGAACTAATCAATTTAATTTTAGATTTTATCAATTAAATTAGGGCAATTTTTGATTGCGTCCCTAGTTTCTATGATCATTGCCGGCAATGGGTTCTTTTTTAATTGTTTATATGGTCCGGAAGCTAATAACTTGTCAACTCGCGCATAATATTCCTGTTTATCCAAGATAACTATCTTGTTTACTTTATCGGCTTTTAGATAAAAACAATCTTTCTCCCTAAGACCTGTAACAATTTTGAGCCCTTTCTTACTATTGTTGAAACAACTAACACGAGCATTTTTTGCAGTTTTGTTTTCGCATGCATTCCTGATGTATTCCTTAGTTGTATAATCCATGTCTCTAATATTAGTTTCTATAGACGCAATAACTTCCTCCATTGGAACTTTTCCGTCACGAATGCCAAATTTCAAGCCTTTATTTAGCATATCTAATTCTTCGTTGTTGAGGGTCTTAGACGATTGATTGAGGATTACTACTCCTACTTACTCCTACTACTACTGACTTTGAGTAAACCCAAAGAAAGAGGTTGACACTTCGATGCAGATTCGGTGATCCTGATGGTCATTCAATCGTTCCACGTCCACCAACCCAATTAAGGCTGTTACGAACATTTGAGCATAATGCGGAAAAGCACCGTTGTACTGGAAGAAACATTGGTGTTCATCGAGGATTTGACTGCCTTCTTCGCCAAGCAGGTTTTCCACTTTCTCAGTTATTAGAGGATAAATGATGGCCCCAGTGTTTCTTTAAAGAAAATGGACCGCCCCTACTAGGATTCCTGCCCAAACATTAATTTTTTGAGACTTCTGAATATGTTCCTCTCTTATAATATCGGGATGGTGCGCAGCGAAGACCTCTTCTGGTCCTCTCTGCTCCAATATCGTATAATGTATTTGTTCATATCTCATTTTAATAAAACAACCCACTCATCATCAAAACAAATGTTTGTTACCAAATTTGGATTTGCAATAATTGCAATAATCATGTCAATCATAGTTTCGCAAAACTTTAGTCCACAGTCGCTATCGCCCACACTAAGCTCTTGCACTACTTTCATTTAAGGGTGCATCTTTGTGACTTGTACCAACGAGTAAGAAAGTCCGTCCACAGAATCTCCAACTTGACGCAAAGAACTGGTTGGTTCCATGGTGAGATTTCCAATTGCTTCCATCTCCACCAGTTTATCTATTATCTTAAGTGTATGTTTTTCTTTTTCGCCACAGATATCCTTGTTGTTTAAATTTTTTACACAAGTTTGCTAACGTATTTATGATTCATATGCTTGTCTGAATGTCTTTGATTAAAAATTCTAGCTGTATCACCAACGGATTACTCAACTACATAAATGCAAATAACTTGAACCTCTCTGACTTAAGCGCAAGTGCCACAGGATGCTGGTCGACCTGTAATGTGATAGTTGTCAAATATAATACCAACGGCTTGCTTGATTTTGTTTTTACGCTTTTTGCACCCACCAGACTATCGTTCCATTTAAAATTTCATATGTCAAACTGTTTTCCCTTTCAATTAAGGTAAACTTGTTTTTACAACTGTTTAATTTCCTCTAACTTCTAAGTTTGCAAAAAATCACGCCGTAAATTTGTATATTTTTTATAGTTTATTAACTCTTCTAAAGTTAGCTACCGAGATTCAATTTTTAATAACGACTAACTAACTAATGTAAAGGAGCTTGTGCCAAACGAACCAGATATTTACTAATCTACTAATAATGTATAATAATTGTGATATAAGACTATAAAAGTTACATTAAACTAAAATAACATAATAACTAGCTTGTATTTACATTTGCTTTGTAGTTCGTATATGTACATGTTCATCGGCGCTTATTCAGAGCAACACTTGTGTAAGTTTTTATTAAGGCGTTAAACACCCATTAGTGTAGTGTTTATACTTTCGACAATCAAGTCTCATGTCCACTTTTTGTGTCATTCTTCCATAAACGATAACTAAAAACGCAATGCAAACACCCCAACACTTACTACGACATGCAACTCGGGCTCCAAGTGACGTGAGTGATCCAGAGTAAGAAATATGTTACCGCTTACTTCGATCCACTCGGAAGCAACTGATGGAACACTTCGATACGATAGGTTGATGCGGCTAGCAGTAAATAACAACCACGTTTTTGTATTAGTTTAAGCTGGCACCCAACGATTGTCTGGAACGAATATCCGATTCATATTTTCTACGTAGTAAAAATGTACTAATTCGCATTCTTTCTTTAAATATACAGTGGGAAAAATTTTATACATAACAAGGACGTATTATGCATTAATTTAGCCAAATAAGATATAGAGATGTCATAGAAAAGGTTAGAGTCCGTAACGTAAAGAAAAATTTAACTGAAACATGTAACGTTTAACTGCAACAGCAATAGCTGCTCCTAAACTGTTCTAAAACAGATTGAAGCAATTAACAGAAAGTTGTTCGAAGTAGTTGCAAAGTTGTTCAGCACATTTCGCAATTTGTTGTGTGTCGTAATTTTATTGTCACGTGTTTTAAATAAATTATTTATTATCTGCTTTATACCACTTTAAACATTGCTTGGAATTGTATCTCAAACGTTTTTGGACCAAAATTTCAATGTCTTCTTTAATATTCAGTTTACAATCATCCTATTTAAGATTTGAACCCAAAAGAAAGATACATGTCCTAGAATTTCTAAAAGCATCACATAAGTTTAATTCATTGAAGGATCTAAATCTCAATAACCTTTCTTGTTCGAGAGGGTGTTCAGTTTCTCGAAAGAATTGACCTTAAAGAAAAAAGCGTAGAGACAACAATTGAATGTAGTGCAATTGAAATAAAAGTAAATAAACTTGTCGTCTTAAATATATACAGACCACCTTCTGGATACGTGAATGCTTTCCTCGATATATTCACCGAGGTGATGGAATCTGTAAATGTCTGTAAATATGTACCTATATGATGTAATTGTAACTGGCGACTTCAATATAAATTTTGAAAACAGCAAAGAATAACAAAAATATTTTTGGACTTACTGCGATCATTTAACTTAAGACAAACCATTCATATACCTAATAGTATAACATCCAAATCCGCGACTATTATTGACAACATAATAGCAAACTGTACTGCCCATGATTGTAAGTGAGCAAGAGTGATTTCATCCGCATTGTCCGATCACTTGACGCAGCCACAGTATAAACAGAAAGGGCAAGTTTGTCGGAACCTTTGATGTTTTAGTGACGATTCTGAGTGACCTTGAGGCTATTGATGCCATGATGTTCAAGAATGTTGGCGGAAAAGTTTGAATTAGATTTCAAGCATCTAGGTTAGATATTTTCGAAATGTACATCAAGTATAAGATAATTATATATAAAAGTAGGTTTTAAACACGAATTACACAACAAATTTTACAGTTACTAGAAATAACTATCATATTTAATTATGCTTTACTATAATTAGGATAGTTGCCAACATACATAAACCAAGTAGGTAAAACGTACAAAACACAAAATCACTAAACTCACAACTAAAAACTAACACCTTCAAACAAACAGCAGACATGTAAACAACATTCCAGGAATATTTGGACATATTTTAGAAATGGCGTCTGCCAGTCATGCGCACAAAAACCATGACATCCATTTTAAGGCTTTTGTCCTTTCTGTTTATTCTGTGGCGCAGATGATTTTAATTTCTACTTCGAGATGGATTCCGGAAAGTGGACCTAAAACTAATACCTATACAGCGACGAATTATACATGAGAAAACTGGGTAAATTGCAAGAGCGAATGAATATGCTCGATTGGTCGCACATTGTGTCTGAGACGAACCCTGAGGTAGGTTGTATGGATTTCATTAAGCTTCTGTCCCGTGAAATCCGTGACTGCGGTCCAAAACGTATAGCTAAGAATAAGAAACAAAACTCTAGATGGATTACGTTAGAAATAAAGCAAAAGTGCCAGATTAAGACACAATTATACGAGAACTTGTCTAATAATCGTATTGACAAAGCAATATACGACGAATACTGCAAAATCCTCGATTACGAAATTCGTACACAATAGGAAAATTGCAACTCTCAGTATATTAAGAACTCTACGAATAAATCGAAGGCAACCTGGAATTTAGTAAAAAAAAAATAACTGGATGCAAAGATAACAAAAGAGTTGACATAAATGATATTAAATTCAGTACAGGAACTGACACACAAACTGAGAAACTCAATTACTAAAAACTTTTTAATAAACATATGTAAAGACATGGAAACCAAACAATCACTGAATACTATAACGGCCTCGACAAATTTGAGTATTTTCTTAACTCCGACCTCAAGCAGCGAAGTATATAACTTCATCGTAAGTCTGAAAAGCACGATCTCGGTTGGTCATGATGAGGTATCAATCGGTATGCTTAAAAAGTGTGACAGCAACTGGCATTTCCTCTCGCACATTTGATAAACATTACAATTGAGACCGCAACATTTGCACAAGAAAGATGACGGAACAGATATAAATAACTATCGTCCCATATCTTTATATATCTTCCCTTGATATAATACACAAGAACCAAAACGGATACATTAGAGGAAGGTCAACTAACAGAGCTATTTATCAACTTCTCTGTCAGGTCCTAGATGGAATAAATATTTGGAGAAGATACCTTGGGAATTTTTATGGACCTTTCTCGTGCATTTGATAGTATCAGCTATGAAAAATTATATAGTAAACTGTATCGTATTGAAATTAGAGGAAATTCACTAGACCTGATTAAATCCTACTTGACAAACCAGAAAGCAGAGAATCGAAGCAGGGAAGGTAGTTGGAACTGGAAAATATTCCGAGTGGCGGACTGTGCAGCGTGGAGTCCCACAAGGATCTATATTGGGACCACTATTATTTTTGGTTTACATCAACAATCTACCACAGATATCCGTCTATCCAACTATACTATATATGCAGACGATAGCTCCATTATTTTAAAAATTAAAAACGCTTTGAATGTGGAAATAGGCAACACGCTTGCGCAGTGTGAATCGTGGTTTACAGTGAATGACTTTTACATTTCAGTTATTAAAAAAAAACTCCAATAACAGTAGACTACAAGTCACAGCTACTCACTAGTGCCGAAAGTGTGCGGTTTTTGGGAATGGAGGTTGTTTCCCAACTTAACTGGAAACACCACATATCTAATTTGTCCGCCAGGGTGTCTTAATTTAACTACGCACTTCGAATAGTTGCGGCATCAATCAGTACTTCTGCAGCTCTTTGTGCTTACTTCGCGTACGTACAGTCTCGCATCCGGTATGGCGTGATATTTTGAGGAGTGTCCGTGGAAGCGATTCGGGTATTCAACGCTCAGAGGATGTGTCTAGGGACTATTTTTAACAGGTGAAAAACAGAAACATGTAGAGATTTATTTGTGGAAAACAGTATACTTACTTTAGCTAACGATAAATTCAAGCACATACTTACCTCGTAGAACAAGCTTTTTATCATGTAAGAATGCAAGATGTCTCTTTTAAATAATGTTGATGTTGATACTGATTTTATATTATACATGTATGACAAATGTACTCTGGTACATGTTTTTTTGTGTTGTGAGTGCTAAACATATGTATGTATATATGACATATTCTATGCACATGTCTGCACTTCAGAATAAATAAAGAATCTGAATCTGAATCAACTATGGAGTACACATGACATACCGGGAGGACTTTGTAGTGAGCACAAAGTGACCCACGACCCACCGTTATTTATACCACATTACCGGCAACCACATTTATCTGTTAAAAGAACCATTAACTTAGGAAATAAGGCTAAATTTTCAATCTTAAGTAAACTCGTGAGACGCAGCTAAAATCTGACCATACAGTAAGAAAACTTTACAGCCATTACTAAACTGGTCACAGTTATGTGCAGCCAATTAGTCCGACAGGGATAATTGTAGCAAAAATGTGATGAAACGAGAATCGTATGTAACGACAAAACTTTAGTGTAGTGAAGCAATGTTATTTAAGTGTACGTTTAAAATTTACAGAACATTAAAGTAAGAAATTCAAAACCTTCTGGAGCGCAAAAGCAAAGAGATAAAAGAAAATCTGTGAAGCTATAGAAAATTTGTTTGTATTTATGATCATGTTCATAGCTACTACAAGTAACGTACTTTGAGTAAACACTTAAAATTTCATCAAATACCACGGTACGGTGTTTACCTTGTGTTTCAATTTTAATTAGCACAGAACACCAAATTCACGGAGAGACTTCAGCTAGCTATCAAAGAAGAAAAAAAATCTAACGATGTTTGAATTAAATTTGTGCAAAAAGTATTCGCTAATTAATTCTTTAGCAAGTTTGTAACTTGCTTCCTGAATAGAAACGTTAGGTACAGTTGCTAAAGTATAATAAACCTTCTACATCGAGTAGCACTTTATAAGCTCTTTTCCTTTTCTTTCGCCTTCTTTTTCTCAATCGTTGTACATAGTGGTCGTAGCAATCGAAATAGTCGTAGAACTTTCAAACGAATTCTCTTCTCTTACATTTCCATTTCAAAAACGTAAAATGCAGATATATTAAAGCTGAAACTTTCAGAAACAAATAAAACTGAACTGAATCCAATGTAAAAACAACATTACGCTAACTAGGCGCACGGAAAAACGATTAAGCCTAAACATCCATGCGACAGCAGTTATTTCCAGACAGTTGAAGCTCGGGAATAACATAGAACTCCATTGAAAAAGGACACTGGATCTAATAGTTTTCGATGCAATAATAATACCGAGAGGAATAGTCGGCAGTTGTTTGCGTTCGAAAATATCTCATTCTTATGTTTTTGTAGTGGGGACTATCATCTCTCGACCGGTTTGTATGTGTGCTTTTTTTGTTCTCTTTCAAAAAGGGGCCGGTAGTTTTCCATTTCTTTCTTCTCATCGCCTTTCCATTTTCGCATTTATATCCTTTACGCGTACACGGTCATCCCGGCTCACAATGTTCCGATACGCGTTATACTAGCGCGTGGGAAGGGACAACGCATTGTTGGAGAAATTTTATTCGGGTTTGTCGCGTTTTAGTGTGTCATACATGCCGGAGGAAAAAGGTCACATAAATGTTACGCATTTTTTTCTTTCTTTCTAAATGTCTCCCTTTATAGTTTATATTATCGGTTTGATATACAGAGAGGTAATAATATCGAATTGCCGGAAATTTTTTCACTCCTATAAATTGCAATATTCGTGAAATTATTATGTTCAACAATAAGCACCGAATATACCGATACAACCGAACAGGACTCGATATTTCCATTTATTTTATTTTATTTGATATTAACGTGATAAGGAAAACAAGTACTTATTAAATATATTAAAAAATATTATTTTATTTTAATTAATGTAATGCACCTGACTGTATATATTTCGTAACTGTATATAATTTCTCGATGTTAAAATTTCATGTATTCTTAATAAGTAAAAAATATAACAGTTGTAACCGACAACGAGAAACAGGTGACTTATGTATAGAACTGTACCGCATAGGAATTTGGCTCGACTCCGCATGTAATAGACTACTTCCCGTCTGGACGCCGAGGAGTCTAGTCCGCTCCGCAATTAGTGTAAAATAGTTTGTAAGGGCCAGTTAGTGTTCTTGTGTTTATAATATTTGTTTAAATAATCAGTATAAAATAAGGCCGTGGTTACTGGGAAGGTCCAGCACGTGGCCAATAAATATAAAATACTGGTAAAAGAAGAAATAACAAGAAAGGACACGCCCGAAGCCCCAACGTTCGTCATCGTGGGTTCACGAGGGGAATTTGCTCATATACCGTGGCGCCCAAGATTTTAAAAACATAGGTATTAGCACAATTTGAGATCGCTCTATTACAATACAAGAGTTGCAACATACAGGGTGTGGCATCTTTCTGGAATCGGCCGATTGTGACTTTGCTATTTATTTTATCGAATCATGTTCTTCGTATAAGATGTCTATAATGAAGTTCTCTACAGCAAAAAAATATTTTCTTATATACAGGGTATTCAGTGTTGTCTGTACGATAGACTACTTTGTTTTTTTAAATGGAACACCCTATATATTATTGCCTTTTTAAATTCTTTAATGTAATATAAGGTAATTTTAATTAACATACTCTACACTAGAACCCAACAAAGACAAAAAAAAAATTAAAAATTATCATCTTTTTAATAGAAATAAAATTAATTCTTTAATAATTTTTTTTTTCTCGAAAACGGTTCATTTTATCGACAATGAACAAGAGTACCTTTTCTTTAGATTAATGTTCAAGGTATCCAAATTTGTTTTTTTTTTAACTCCATATCATACAGGGTGTTAAAAATGTAAGCATTAAAATGTACAACCTAGTCCGCCTCTGGTAAACTAAACAAGCTAATTTAAATTTAAGCGCAGTATTTTAAGAGATCCGTACTACTGTTTATCATATTAAATTTTCATTAAATTATAATAAGTAGTTTAAAAGTTATTCTAGAAAAATTGATGTCCAGTGGCGTCCTTTAGGAGGCCGTATCTCCGTAGGGAGGGCCGCTAAGAAAAAATTATGGGAACTTGTCATCTTATTTTTTAATGTTTTATCTGAATTCGAGAGATTACTCACATTTTCCCGGACACATTGTATATAATACTGTCAAAGAAATCAGAGGTTTTTGACACCGAAGTGCATTTATTTCTTTGGCGGATATAAGTGCATGTATATAATGCAATTTTACCCAAACGCCAATTAAATTAAACATATTTTTATTTAAAAATATGCCGTCCGGAAGTGGAGTCAAACCACCAGGTATGGCTATCGCGGCCTACCGCAACAACTGCTGGGAAACGTTGTCGTACCTAAAAAGTAAGAAAATTAGAATACCATGAATCAATCATCATTACAATACAAGAAATAAGCTTACCACTGCAGCAAAACCTCGACAGTTAAAATCAATTGACCAAAAAAGTTTTACGTACCTATTACTGAGACTATATGATCAAATTCCTGAAGAGATTAAACATATTCCATTCTCATATGCCTGGAAAAAGAGAATTAAAGCGGGGATTTTTAGTAAACCCGGAAAATTTTACCACGACATCATAACCGGAAGGGATACTTACCTGCAAATATAAACAGAAGAAATTGTTTACAACTTATTAGTATGACAATGTAACCGAAAAATACACTTACACTTGCTATGAATTATTACAACTATATTGACGACACACACGAACTTTGACAGTACAGTAAATTATATACTCATAACAAAATACATACATAGTTTTTCTCTCTTTGTTTATTTTCATGTACACTGTTTATCTAATTGTTTTAGAATTGAGATTATATTTATTTCTTTTCAGGGTTGTAAATTATATGTATATATGTATGAGTTTAGAAAATAAACATTATATTATTATTATTATTATCGCTACTCAACTGCTCATACATTGTTCTCTTTCAACATTCAACTTGTATTGAAAAACTATCAGTTTCGCAAACTAGTTCTAATATTATTCCCTCTATCGGGCGAGGCTAGAACTAATATCAATCGCAGAATCGATTAGAACAAGTCGGTAAGGTAGATACCAATCTTAATACTTATCTTATTGCTTTTGCGCGTATTACAGGCATATTTTTTAATTTAGTGGAATAGCGTTCGCTGAATCTACAACTACTTCAATTGATGTCTTCTCTATAAATAGAGATCTCAAGTTTAACAGTTTAAGCAGTAAGCAGTACAAGTTCTCTTTCTACCCACACCTCCACTTCCTGTTTTTTTTTCGTGTTTCCTGGTCTTTCGGTTAGGCAGCTCCTTTCTAAATAGCCCATTTTTTCCAAATATGGGAACCGTTTCTCCTGCAGACTTCAAAGATTGAGATGGCCAGTTTTGTTGTAATTATAGTGCCTAAACGGAGTTCTTGCCTTAACTGCTTTTTTCCCATTATTTGCTTGGACTCGTGAGACTGAGTTATCCAATCAATCGATGAAATAAAATAGAATGTCTGCTTCGAATATGAGTAACAGTACCTTAGCATAGTAATATGATTAAAAATTCTGCTTCCCAATCCATTGTTTCTGTAGTTAAATATCGATTTTAAATTGTGCTTCAATTATTATACGTTGTAAGCTATATATTCAGGCTTCGAGTGATATAGACGCCGATTCCAGATGATAATAACAAACAAACACATCAACGAGTCTCTTGTGTGTTATTCAGACTACCAACAGAACATGAAGGAATTTTCTAATCAGCAACAAAATACAATACACATATACAATAGCGGTTAGCTTTATCTCAGCAATAACCAATAGAATTAACTATCATCTTCACTCCCTTTCCAGCAAATTTTCACGCTAAAAAGCCGTATTATGTCGTGATAAAGTGATGTCGCAAGTTCGAGGCGTGTATAGAAAACGTCCCCGATATGTTACTCTTTGTCGTGCTCTCGGCAAAGACTATTCGAGGCTGTATCGCTCAGATCTCACCAATTAGTCTCCAAGTGATATTTATTCCGTAGAAACGGTGGTTTGGCAATTAAGTTATCGTATCGCTTGTGTTCCGTGTTTAATTATGTTCGTATGTGTACGTGTTTTGTAGAAATTTCTGCGTGTGGAACTGAACTTAGAGATTAAAGCATCAATACTTATTCTTAAAATGGAGAAAATTTTCTTGAGTATTCTCTATAACTATATTCTCTAAAAATCTAAAATCCATGAGTATATAAGCAGCTACAAAGCGGAGAGGTTAGTCAGTCGTAATTAGTTAGTCGAATCGAATAGATGACATTGTAAGATGTCTCAAAAGTGGAACACTAACCACTTTAACCCACTAAACACCAAAAAAGTTTTCACTAAAACACCGACGCGTTTCAACAGCAATGCTGTCATTGTCAAGGCGATAATAAAACACCCCCAGTTTTATTATCGCCTTGATAATGACAGCATTGCTGTTGAAACGCGTCGGTGTTTTAGTGAAAACTTGTTTGGTGTTTAGTGGGTTAAAGTGTTTAGTGCTCTACTTCTGCACGAAGAGATCCGGTGAAGAACTTCTCAAAAGTGGGTATACAATTCATGTAACTTTTGTTATGTTTGTGGTAAGATTGTTTTTGCGCCTCAAAAGCGCTCTATTACTCCATTGACAAAACAGACTTATCAGCTATATTTTGGCTGCAAAATAGGGGTTCAAGACAAAGATTTGGCGACACATACCTGCTGTAATACATGGGCTTCAAGTTCGAGACACTGATCTATGCGGTTTGGTGTCCCAATGTCATGTTGGGCAAGTCACAAGAATATCCAAGAAAAAAACAATCGATCAAAATAAAATTTAAATATAAATTACGAGCCAGAGGAATGGAGATTATTTGAAGACAATTCGACATCAAGTTTAATGTTTATGAAGTACTGTTGGATATTAGAAATATTCTACTGTCTACTCTTATTGGATATTCCGTTTGTATGAAAGAACCATACGACAATACCAAGTACCGATCAATGACAGCAATAAAACACCATCAGTTGCGATGACAAATTTCTAGCGACTTAAAGGTGGTTGGATTTTCTCTTGGGTTGCAGCTACAGAATAGATAGAGATGGATCAACTTTTCAGTACCTGCGTAAGAAATTTCCAAAACTAAGTGACGCAAAAATTAAAGCAAGTATTTAAGTTTGACCACAGATTCGAAATATTCTGAAAGATAGAAAGACATTTTGGGAGCACTCTGATATTGAAAAAGTGCTTGGTATTACTTTCGCCTCGCGCTCACTAATTTCTTGGAAAATAAAAGAGTAGCCAATTGTGTTACTCTGATTCAAAATATGCTGTCATCGTATCAAAAAATGGGTTGCAATATATCTCTAAAGATGGGAGGTCAACAGAAAGATACGCCAGGAGAAAAGCAGGCGAAGGCACTGTTATCAGGATCACCTAACACAACGTAGTCGGTGCTATTTTAATAATAATAATAATAATAATAATAATAATAATAATAATAATAATAATTTATTGAATAGTCACAAAACCATTTACAGTGAACCATTAAATAAAACATAATATATAATAAAGTAACATAGACGTAAATAATCATAATCATAGTTCATAATAAACAAATCAAAATAAAAAAGAACTAAAATCTAATACAAAACAAGGCAAGTGAAGCAGATTAGTATATGCAATAGTGACCAAAATACTCAAAGAAAAAAATAACAAGAAAAAAGAGGCAAGGAATACCGAAATAAACAAATAAATACATTTATCTCTACATTAAAATGAATTACAAATATTCTTAACAAATTCGCAAAACGCAGTAAAAGACATATTAAAAATATCAACATCAAGCAATGCAAACATCATTGAACAATCTACACATATCTAATATTGGTGGATGTAGAAAATTGTTGGTCCTGGGTGTCTTATAGGAAAATAACGTTGGATCTCTAGCGTTTAATCTGGGTACACGAAAAGATAAGAGTTCCAATAGATCACTACATTCAATAATCGAGTTACATAATTTAAATGAAAAATAACAACTGAAATATCTCTACGATTTATAAGAGCGCTTACACCAAATTCAGACAGCAGCAAAGTGTGATCATAACACTGAACAGGATAAGTACCATGCTTCTTAAAGTAAATGAACTTTAAAAATTTACGTTGAATATATTCAAGACTGTCAATATTTCTGATAGTATTCGGAGTAAACCAAGACGGGTATGTATTTTTACCATTCTTCTTTTTTGTGATGCAGGTGTCCATTATTGTATACAATATCCAAAAATCTACTCAAATTGTTGAAAACCCTATTAATTTGAGACAAGTTACATAGATTCAAAAAATTACAAAATGTAGTAGATTTTAAACTTAGATAACCTGTATTATAAAATTGCTGCAATTACGAGGCATTAAAATCATCCAAGACCAAAACATTATCTTCATTGAAAATTTTATGCGATTCTAAAGTTTCAATAAATGTAATAAATATTTGCAAAGACACCTGCGATGGAATGTATGTACCATCTTTGGCAATTTAAATGCAAATTTTTGATCGGGGAATGTTGATTTTGTAAATAAAGGCTTTGCTTTAAAGTGAATTTAATTACTCTAAAGAAGTTCTCTTTTAGAGAAATTAAATTTGCTTCAAAGTATAGCCTTTATTTAGTAAATGGAAATTCCTCGCTGAAAAATTCGCATTTAATTTGCCAAAGATGGTACACCAGTATAATATACTACCTATTTTATTATCAACAACTAGCTTAACTCCTAAAGCATCAATATTGTCTATATTCTCCACACAAAAACTTTGAGATAATTATTGATTTTAACTACGAGCAAGACACCACCACCACGTCCAAAAGACCTGTCTGTGCGATAAAGCGTGTATGAATCCGGAAAAAGTTCGCCAGTATAAACACCATCATGTAACCAAGATTCGGTAAAGGCAAGAACTGACAATCCAGAGTGTAAAGGTAACAAGTACGTGTTTTTGTATTTAAATCTCTAACGTTCTGATAAAGGATATTCAGTTCAGCAAACTCTAATTTGGATGGTTCCCTCTTTTCAAGTTTTTTTTCATCAACAATTCTAAAGTAGCCGTCAAATTCCCTCATAACCAGATTATCTTCACCGGTGCTCCTACGTCTTAATAGTTCCGATCTCACGTCAGCCTTCAGTTGGAGTGGGATAGGTGTAAGGACTCTTGATATGAAGATGTGTGCGTACTTTGAATGATTTTTCAGTTTAGAAGAATTACTATTTTTCAGCAAAGGGGACCTTGGACTGCTGGGATTTCTGAAATGCCTCTAAACTACCAACTACATAATCTCGGAAAAGCTTCTCTATGTCAAGAAGATCTAGAGACGGCAGAACATATTTTGTTAGGCCGTTTCTAACGCGTACTAACATCCAGGACGGAAATCTAAGACTAATCATCAAAAGCCTCCAACTAGTTTAATAACTGGAAGAGCAATGTTACAATAGATCCATGCAGGTCGCGGTGACTAAAGACAGCAGTGCCACTATCCTCATATCTAATATCTAATCTCTAAAGATCAATTTCCTCACACTCATACCTAGATCTTTTTCTTGTGAACTGTGGACCTGTAAGTGGTTAGCACAGCAAACGCTCCCATCACGATATTTAAACAATGGTGAAAAGGCACCAGAGAAACTGGACTAACTACTGTTGGACTTTTGTTAGAGATGCTCCCACAACAATTAAGAAAATAATAGCAAAATGACGGTTTTCTTTACAAATGCATATCAATTATAAATTTGACGCTCGTCTCTCCATTGAAATATTATCCTACTCCTTGCAGACTAACGCTATATCCTCTTATTTGTATTTGTATATTATATAAAGAGCGGAGAATTCCTCTTCCGATGTATACACCCCCGTTTTGGTCGTGTTACATACAAATAATGCGGGCTTCCACAGATACGGGACGTAAATTTGCATAAGTAGAAGCGGCAGTAGAGTAATCAAATGTACATTAGCGGATAGAACGCAAGACCCCGATCAAATATCATTTGAATTTAGTAGCATTGGACATAAATAGTTCTCCGCGGAGTGGCTCCCCGCATTGTTTCAATTGTTCGTATTGTCTTAATCCACTGACATGATGATGACGAATGTGGATACGTAAGTACGCTTCTGTACAATGTAGATAGATGTACATATATAGGACATGGTACACACGTATGTAAGTACATACGTACATATGTACATATATTCAGTTTTGATAAGATATACGATTTCGCGTAATGCGAAAAATTTATTATGTATATATGCAAATATGTGCGATGCGAATTGTATATTACATTTTCTGATATACTAAGGTAGATATGAGAAACGTTAGCGAATAAAATAAAGAAAACAATACACCATATTACGTTGTATTTCATTTTTATGTCGTTCTTTTTGCTCATTATGCATCGTTTGTTTTTGTGTAAAGAATAATACATATTTATGTAACTTCTACAGTCTGCACTGTTTACGTAACATACATAAAAATAATCTATTTATTCTAACGTGCCAATAAGTCACACATATAATGAACGAAGCGCATTTCCGGCTTGTTATTACTTACTGTGATGTTTACGGTTTCTAGGAATGCTCTAATAAAGAGTTCACTATAGAAGTACAGAAAATAATGGTCAACATCACAACATGTTGTTGAAAACCACCACAAACTCTAAATAAACATTTTCGTCCAACACTAGCCTTTAATACACGAAATGTAAATTCTCGAACAACGATCGGGCAAAATGGAATTGGCTGTATTGAGTACTAACAGCAATACACGATAATCTGAATTAATGAATACGTTTCGATTTGAACGAGGTATTGAAATTCCGGCTAGCTGTTCGCATTCAGTCATCAGTACCTGTAGCAGTTTTGTGATCGACGTAGCTGCGAGCGAATTTGTTTTCAGCAAATCATGCATGGCAATGGTTATTATGACTATTTCAAAAGCCAACAATGTTCTTTGTTAATTGAAGCTATGGATATATTTCGTTAATTTACAAATAAGAGTTAAATGTAGCGTACGTAATATGCAAATAATATGCAGTTATTTCAAATTGTATCCTATATTAGTTTAATAATAATGAAAAACGCTACTGTAGTATTAATTATATAGATATTAACCATAATAAAATAATTACAAACAAACATGAAAATATCTTGGCTAGCAAAATAATAATAAATTAATGAGTAAAAAACTATTATCGAAATAAAAACAATTAGATAAATATTTAATGTTAAATTTGAGCCCTTTATGCGACAATGAAATATTACGTTCTATGCCCCTTGCCCGACGAGCTTCCGCGAAGGCTTGTCCGCCCTTCGATTCAGTAGGGCACGATGGTCTCCTCTATAAAATGTTCAAGTTTGGTAACAATCCAGATCTGGTCGCACTAATCCAGCCCTGCCTATCAGGAAGGACTTTTTCCATCAAATACCTTGAGCATGTCTCGTCAGCTAGGCGTATTAGGGCTGGCGTCCTACAGGATTCAGTGTTTGGCCCTGAAGTTTTTCTCTTGTTCGCTAGTGAGTGTGAGTGTGTTTACCTGTTCGAGGAACGATGCCCTTGCTTCTTGTCGTCTGCATTATTATCGCCTCAAAATATGTGGCTGTGAGGTTCTTGAGATAAAGAAATTCATCCCTAACTAACATCTCAGTGGGTGGTAGGAACCTCCTCTACATAAACTGGGATTTTAATTTTAAATTTGAAAAATCGAATTATTAGAAAAATTTAGCAATTCCACCATAATTGAAACTTATCCATGGGATCAAACCTGTAGATCTAACCTTATTAAGAAACTATTAATAAGGAAACCAAGGGGATGCAAAATATGACAATTAAGCAATCAAAGCCAAAATAAGACGCGACTCAATAGACTGGCACATGGCGTTGGATCGAATACAAAAGAAACATCAATTTTTATTGACCATTTCTACAAAGCTGTTGTGCTATTGGACAGTGTAAAAACTTATCTACAAAAGCGCTAATACAACTGCCATAATATACAATAACATAATATGTCTATACTATTTCTCCTAAGGGTATGTTCATAGTGACGCGACGAAGTGATCGACTAGCGACGAGACTAGAGGAACGACAAAAACAAGAACGTACAGTGAAAGCTTAGCGTGCATAGTGTTAGAGACGCGATTCCACCATCTTGTTTAAGTCGCTACTCTAGTCTCGTCGCGTCAGCTACAAACGCACCCTAACGAATAAATAAGAAAATGAAAGCCAATTGCTCAATAATCCCCACAGAACACCTTCATAACTAAGCTCACAAATAACAATAAACAACCTACCTGTATCGATTAAAAACAAGGTGAAATACTTGAAGCTTTATCTAGAGGAAAAAAATAACGTAATAAAACGGCATTAACCATCACACCACCAGCACATGTTTTCTTAATTTTTGTTATTATATTTTCCTGAAAGCATGTTCTAAATTAATTTTTTTTTCTAGTTGTTGCCTATAGTTTTGTATTGACACCTACAATACTACTCTTTGTTAGTATTCATAAATACAATTTGGATTTTAATATTAATGCATGGGGGTACATTTGTACCCCACACCGTAGTCTATATGTAAACTAAATTTGAATATTGTACACGAATGTTCAACGTTTACCATGGTGTGCTTCCCCTATTTCAATGGAAGAAACGACATCGGTGCATTATTGATATATCTAGGTCTTTTTGGTAAATCCCCTGACTCGATTATAAATATCCTACAGCAATACCTTACCGGCACTTGTTCTGTGACTGCTGTATGTGAAATCAATATGCTCTTATTTGTTCTGCTAAGCTTATTGTGTCATAGGAGTAAAATGTCGAAGCATATTACAATATCAAATCCCAAAAAGTTAACTGACGCTGAATTAAAAATGCTGCTGTACTGTGATGACTCTGACGAAAGCGTCGAAACGATTTATAAATCAGCTGATTAGGACGAAGAACACAGCGCTGGTGAAACTGAAGAAGCAGTTTAAATTCCGGATTATATTCATGAGATAGATATTGATAACGAATCGAGTGCTCCTGAAATCAGCGAAGATAAAATAAATGACATGAACGAACAAGATGATGATTACGTAGGTCCAACTTATAAAGCTAAATCTGAAATGGTTTGGAGCAAAAAGCCTATAAGAAACTTCGTCGTACAAGAACTAATATAATCAAAGTCCCACCAGGATTGACACAGTACAGCTCGACTTCTGTAACAGAAGAGGACAGTTTCAACCTGTTTATTTCTAATAAGATTATCGAAATAATTGTGAACGAGACTAACAGACAAGCGGATTATGTGATAAAAGCTTGGAATGAGAACTATCCTGATAAGAAGAAACTAATGGACAAATACTACTGCGATGGAAATTAGAGCATATAATTAGACTTCTTATAACATTGGGTAAATATTAGTAGATATTTAGTTATAATTGTTTTTATGTAAGTATTACAGGTGCCCTGCAAGCATCTCAGGAATCAGTAGAAATGCCGTGGTCTAAAAGCAAAGCTCTGACTCTATTTTGATGCCAATAAATTCCATAAAAAAAGAACTAACCAAATTTTTACGATTTGATGATGAAAACAAACCGATAAATTAGCCCCCATAAGAAATGTTATTTACCTTTTTGTCACAAATTGTCTATAATCCTGAAAGTCATCTCACAATTCATGAACAACTTATAGGGCTTCAAGGACGTTGCTCTTTCCGTGTTTATATGAAGAGTAAGCCTGATAAGTACGTCTTCAAAGTTTGCGATATTGCAAGTATATCTTGGAAAAACGTCAAATCACCCAGAAAGGAAGCAAGGTGAGCGAGTTGTTTTAGATCTGACAAACTGCCACGGTGAAGGGTATGGAATTACCAAAGATAATTTTTTACGGGATTATCATTTGCAGATAAACTTCTTCAAAGGAATATTATCATGTGCGGCACGTTGAAAAAAAAACAAGCCGTCCTGGAGAGTTGATGCCGTCCAGGGAGAAGCCTGCGTTTTCCAATATGTTTGCCTACAGCAACAACTACTCTTTGGTACTTATCATACGCGCCCAAAAAGTTCCCAACCACAAACAATATTTGGACATGATAACGATTGATACTCCGTCATCAGGTCATCAACAATTAAATCCATTTGGAAGAGCGTTTCGCAGATTGCCGTAATGACAGATTTTTTAATGTCGTGAAGTGTTGAAACGTTTATGAAGTATATCATGAAAAGAGACGCATGCGTAATCTAGATTAATTTCATTAGAAATGAAATTCCATTCGACGAGATAAATAATACAGTAAATTAAATAAAAGAAATAATTATAATTGGATTGTATCCTGTATAAAACTAAATGAAACGTGGACACACTGCTCCCGCTGTGAACGGTGAAGACTAATGTGGAGTAAAACAAAATTCAATCCGGTCTGAGTAAATATTTTCCCTTTTCACAAAAAGTTAATTCAATTTTTCCGGGAAATGAATTACGCTCTATAAATTACATATAATTACCAGGAATTCAAACCTACACAAACATGTTCCTTCCTTAGTGAAGTTCAGAATATTGTACTCCTTCTCCGGAGGAACCTATGCCTTATTAGTACATTTTATGTGAATAAATTATGGGAGACGTCAACTGTGATGTTACAATTCTAAGCCTTTGTTCAGTAGAAAATTACTAAACCATAGTTGCTATCTACCTCGTCTTTCATATTATACTAACAGGAACATACACAAGAAGAGCAGGGGGTTTGACTTTACAGGTATCATTGTTTAACTTGGAACTAACAGCATAGCTATCGGCCTTTATACCTTTCATCATAACCGGGAATTAAATTATCTATCTATAGGGAAACGTCTTTCAAAGGAGGTCCATTCGCAATGTGCTTCCTTTCCATAAAGTTGCCTACCTACCTGCTAGCCTATACACTTCAAAGTTAAAACTTCAGAATCCCGTTAGAGTAAATAGAAAAGATCAAATATCTTGGGGTCGAAGTTATTTACCTGGGCCTATGATCGAAATAAATGGAGTATCCCTCCTTGCATGTGGAAAGGTAAATACATGAAAACATCGAAATTAAACGTATTGATTTAAATACAAAATTGTAGATCGTCAAGTCCATAGATTAAAAAAAAGGTGTAGATTTCTAGATAACAATAAATTTACAGAAACAACGTTTTATCGCTTGAATAAATTAGCGATGTTATGATTCCTTTTAAAATTACGAATTCTTAAACATTAATTTAGGAGATCGTTAATTATATCTAAACCGTTAGCCGGCTGAAGGGACTGAGACAGATGCAGCGAAACCGATGGCACGTTAAGTGAGTAAAGCATCTAAGCGAATTAGCCGACTCCTTAATTGCTAAATCAACAGAGAACGTCTTGTTATGTATTAACAACTTGGAGCGAAGCAATCCATTCATGGAATTTAAATGTATTCTGATGATGCGCAATTAATTTGCATTGAATTAAATTTACTTAATAATACGCTTTATTGATGCAGTTTTTAATTTCAGTTACTCATTTAGCTATGGTTTAAAAAGTTATGACGGCTAATATAATTTAGGTGTTATCAATTTTTTAGAAGTACAAAAGATAATAAGGATTTTTTATTAGAAAATTCTATTTTAGATTTCGCTGCATTTTTAGTCTTTCGAATACCAAGCCCCTAAATCTTTGAAATCTGTCAGTGAAAATGAATTATCTTCTACCAAAACTATTGTAAAACTAATTGCAAAATAAGAGCAAAATGGCCAAGTTACTAATATGAAATTGCCAGTTCGAACTTGTACGGTCAGCTCAGCCCAAAACATTGCGGCAGTCGCAAAAAAATCCAGAGATTTAAAGCGATGAAGATGTTATTGGACAAAACAACCGGTTCACGTTCTCGTCCTGTGCGCTCAGCCGAAAACCCAAATATGAAGAGCATGTAAACACTATCTGTCGAGTGTTCAACACGACATATATAGAGATCCAGCTAACTTTTGGCCTTTTGTTCGCTCAAGTTCATCAAACAGTTTATTGTTGATGCCTTTGCCTGCCATTTCTCCAATCAATCCACGAATACTTGCAATTTTGTGAATACACCTTCCGTGAATATCATATCATTTGCTAATAATATCTACTTGGCTCTAAAATCGCAGAAAAATAAATTAACCACAGGACCTGATAAAATTCCAAGTTTACTCTTGAGAGATTGTCGTTTCGTCCTGTCTAAGCCACTGCTTTTTGTATTTAACTTGATACTACGCACAGCTACTTTTCCATCAAGGTGGAAATTGGCTCGAATATGCCCTGTCTTTAATAAAGGCAATCCAAATGAAATATCTAACTACAGACCTGTTTCAATACTGTCTAATATCGCCAGTTTTTGAATCGATTATGTACAAATATATTTACTCCTCCATATGGCACTTTATTGCTCCAGAACAACATGGTTTTGTCTCTAAGCATTCCACTGTGACCAACCTCTGTAACTTTTCTCAATATGTATCTGAAGCTCTCGACATTTAGAGTCAGGTTGATGTTATCTATACAGATATGGCTAAAGCCTTTGCCCGTATTAATCATGGTATGCTACTGTCAAAACTTTATTTGTTCGGATGTAGTGATTTTCTGCTACAGCTGTCTAAGGTCTCCTATTTCTGTGATTATGTTCTTGTGTCGTTCTTATAATCAATATGCGAATTACTTTGATGTATGTATTTAATAATTGCTCTATCAAAAACTTAATTGATGTATCAATTTCTCGAATCGTAGTAAGTAAATACTTGTAGGTATAGTTAGATGTAGTATTAGTTTGATTTATATTGTTTAGTATATGTATGATGATGTGTACAGTAATATGTTTGATCAATTTTCTTTTTTTTTTTAGATTTATCTATATGATTGTTGTTTTCAATGTGTCTTGTAATTGGCATCCATGTACTGTTGGACAATAAATCAATAAATAAATAAACATTGCTGCTGTTGCCCAGAGTGGGCGGAAAAATCCATCAACATCAACTCGTCATCGTTATTATGAACTGAATATTTCTGAATATTGCGTAAAGACCTCGGTATGACAGCTGACAAAGTTTAATTAGGTCAAGAACTGCAGCCTCATAATCATCCGATGCGATTTGTGGCTAGAGATCGCTAGGCCGAAGATGAGCTTGTTTACCGAAAAATCATCTTTTCAGATGAAGTCCATTTCCACATTAGCGACTGTGTCAATAACCAAAATTATCGGATTTGGGACTGATTTTGGAGAAAATCCGTAGGTACGTCATCATTGAGAAAGCGCTGCACTCAAAAACGAGTGACTGTTTAATACGGATTTTGGTGCAGTGACATCGTTGGGCAATTTTTCTTCTAAAATGAGCAAGGAGACACCCAATGCACTTTTGTTTCCACAAATTCGAGAGGATGACATGGCTGACGTTTGATGTCATAAAACGGCGCTACTTGCCACACACCCAACCTAACAATTGAACTTTTGCCCACCGTTTTCGAAAATCGAATAGTCAGCCGAAATTCGGATGTCAATTGGCCACCTCGGAGCTGTGAGATGAGCCCATTGGACTATTTTTTGTGGGGAGCCGTTAAGGATAAATGTTAGGATAACCATCAAGAGACGACTGAAGTCTTGAAATACGAAATGAAAGGCCAAACAATCCAAAAAGTACTTGATAATTGAGTTGATCGGATGGCGTACTGTAGCCTGTAATCTTTCTAATAAACCCATCCTTTTTGAAAAATCAACTTTATCAATAGATCAAGAGAACAAGAATCTTTCAAACTAGCAGTCCGAAATCGTGACAGACCACGAGCTAATTTCACCACCATCAAAACGATTAGGGAGAAAATCAGTGTTATGTACATTTGACAATACTGTTAAATACCTACTTGACAAGACGAATAGTACCTACATAGTTTTTTATGATGGAGAACTTCGTACACTAAAGAAATTAAAGGAAGATGAAGATATATCTCAAATAAGCCGTTCTACTTTATATAAATTAATGAGAATGCTTAATTTTAAGTAAGTTTTGATATTAAATTCTTTAAATGTTTTATCTACTATTTATCTTTCAATTCCTGAAATATTTCCACTTGTAGGTCAATAAAACAACAATTAATTAAATACCAATTTATTCCAGAACATACATATATTATGTTTTCATTAATAAGACTTCTTCAGTGGAAGAAATTGCCATTTAATATGTGTCACACATATTAAATGTCAATGATAAGTACGAGGGAGCGTTTTTACATTCGCGGAATGAGCGGGTTGTAGGGGGTGATTAGGCGCATTGGGGGCGTGGCCTTTGCAGCGACTCATAATTAGTACAAATACGAAGTTTCATTGTTATTAGACAGTTAGTCTTTGAGCTATCGTCAACCAAGTAACATAATCAGGAATGATAAAGCCGTTATAAAGTTCCTTACCAGGCAAGGAAAATCAGTCGCGACCATAACGAATGAGATGTCATTGGTTTACGGCGACTCTTGTCCAGGAAAAACCATGGTGTACAAGCGGCATAGTTTATTTAAACAAGGAAGGGAATCCCTTGAAGACGACCCGAGCTGGAAAACTCATGGCAACGGTATTTTGGGACTCGGAAGGAATATTGTTGATTGATCATAAAGATAAAGGTGTTTCTATAACCGGAGAATATTACGCTTCAATATTAGAGCGACTAAAAGAAGCCATTAAAGAGAAAAGACGGGCAAAATTGACGAAAGGTGTGCTGCTTTTGCACGACAACGCGCCCGTCCACAAGAGCCGCGTTGCGTTAGCTGCCCTGCATAAGGTGGGCTTCGAAATTGTGAATCACCCACCCTACAGCCTAGACCTGGCCCCGAGTGATTATTACCTGTTTCCGAAAATGAAAAAAGAGCTGCGGGGTAAAAAATTTACTGCCGATGGTGAAGTCAATGAGGCAGTTTCGGCGTATTTTGCAGATAAAGAGAAATCATTTTTTATGAGGGTATAAATAAATTAATTGAAAGATGTGAAAAATGTATCCGTCTTGCAGGTGAATATATTGAAAAAAAAAATAATTTGGTTTTTTTATTTCCACCCCTTATCCCCCATTCCGCGAATATAAAAACGCTCCCTCGTACATAAAGTCACAAAATAGATATATTAATTATACTATTTATTTATAGATTTTTAAGACGTAATCGATAAAGTATGCTACTTGAACGTGAAGACATTGTTTTATGGAGACGAAGATATATTTATCTTCGATTAAAAAAATATAGAACTGAACAACGTCCAATATATTATTTAGATGAAACTTGGCTTAATGAAAGACACACAAAAGCAAAAGTGAGGGTAGATGTTAATGACAATGGCTTGTTGGTATTTGAGGGAACAAAAACAGCTGATGACCACGATGAAATGGATGCGGATGTTTTTGAAAGATGGTTCAATAATATTTTACAAAAATTTCCTGACAATAGTGTCATTGTAATGGATAATACATCCTACCATAGCAGGAGAAAGAAAAAATACCATAAACATAAAAACATATTGTCCATATTATTATTATATTTCTTTACTTAAATATTAATAAACAACATAAAGGCATAAACTACTACTATTACTTTTTTTTATAAATGTGATCTGTTCATAAAGTTAAGTACTAAATATATATTTAAATAATAAATTGATTGTATACTCACATTTCATTTCATTGTATTTATCATAAGTAATATAACAAGTGACCAAGATTTTCCGATAAAATTGATTTGGATAATTTGTAAGTGCTTGTTAAGATCAACAAGCACGTAAATGTACTAAAATTCACACGTGATTTTTTTGCTATAAAATGAATGTCATTGGATGTTGTGAAGGAATTCCAACAGTGTGATTGGTTGATAGAAATGTGAGTGATATAGTCATTTAAATTTACCGCCAACATTTTCAGTTATTAAACTTACCTAATGTGATGCGGGCTGAAGCGTTTTGTCCCTCTTATTAAAAAACCGAGTATACACACAGAGAAAAATGTTCTTGAATTAAGAAAATATACTGTTTTACCCAAATATTTTTAAAGCTAGAATATTTCTGTTTTGATTTAAACACATTTTCTTGGAATAAGTAAATGCGTTTAATACAATCTAGACTATATTTGTTGTAAAATACGTATTTGATCTGAATAACTTCCCTATTTGTGAAATAGCTGAATTGCAAATTTCGAGCAGCTGCGTTCGAGATTATATGTGTATATGAAGCGTTTATACGTGCATTTTTATCTGCGTGCACTATTTTTCAAGAATCAGATACATATAAGTTTTTTGTAGTTAAGGCGTGGAGATTTGCAGTAATAAAAGTACATATTTAATAATGCATTATGTGAAGTGTATTTTAGCTTCATGGGAATTGGAGGAATAATTTCAACCAAACGTTGTACTTGAAGTAAATCCATTGGCTAAACTTCCGAATGTCGACCACTGAATTGGCAATTTATAAGCAATTTAACGGAAAGTACAGGTTTTACTGAGTCCAGAACGGCCCCTCTTTTCTTGCGGAGATTAGTTTAAGATACCTAAAAATCGTTCTAAAAAAGTGTTTTCTAGGTTATGTTTCGCTAGTGTTTTGACATTTCTGCGAGGATTTTCAGTTGATATCCAGTCAGAATTACGAAATATCGAGCGGCAACTTAAAAAAACTGAAACTTATCAATTAATTGTATTAAAAGATACTAATGACAATTTTTTCATTCCCGAACGACGTTTCAAAATTGCTGCTCGATATTTCGTAATTCTGACTGGATATCAACTGAAAATCCTCGCAGAAATGTCAAAACACTAGCGAAACATAACCTAGAAATAACACTTTTTAGAACGATTTTTAGGTATCTTAGACTAATCTCCGCAAGAAAAGAGGGGCCGTTTTGGACTCAGTAAAACCTATACTTTCCGTTAAATTGCCCATAAATTGTCAATTCAGTGGTCGACATACGAAAGTCTTTTACAAATCCATTATATTCTTACATTAAAACAATGTTGATTTGCGTCAAAACAATTTTCTTAGAAAATAATATTCTTGTGATAACACAATATAGTTTTGCGGATATACGAATACGGGATTGTTTTGAACTGAAACAGTCTGTTTTAACTCAAGATAATATTTCTCTGCGTGTAGCAATTTACAAAATGAATCTTGTAGGTATATATACATAATGCATTTTTCGACATATTTTAAAAAATAAAAATATGTTTAATTAATTGGCGGTGGAAAAAATGCATTATATATACATATAGTACATGTACTTACGCTAACAAAAATAAATGCTTCGGTGTTCAAAATGAATCTTAAAGTTTGTTTCTGCTACATGGTTATATTATTTCAATTATATACATTGGCATGAAATATTTCGAACGCAACATTCAGCCACTCCTTCCACCACTTCCTTCATGCTTGCTCGCACTAACTAAGCCATATTTAGCCAGTACAGTTAATGCAGTTAGACTTGATAAGTTTGTCGATCTTGTTATCGTTGCTTGAGCTCGTGAAGTCGACTAGCGGTTTTAAATAGAATTATCCATCATTCAAATAGAACGTGTATTTACTAGCTTACGTTTCGTAGAACATTTGAATGTGCAACCTGACTTGTGCTTTTACTTTTTGTTTTAATATCATTAGAAAATATGATTTGATGGAAGGTCTCATTAGATAATCTAGAAAAATCAATCAATCATGGTTCTAAACTTTCTTGGTACAAGACTATGTTGCGTATTAACAAAATATTAAGCCAAAGAATTTGCGACATAAAAAAATTAAATCTCATATTTACATACTATCGGCGTTACGTTCCACTTTTTGTCTTAAATAATTTCTGAACGATGTAGTTTGTTGTCCAAGAACACATTTAGCGTTATACGAAGTAATAATACCTCCAACTTATCATACCTACCTATTCTTTTTAATTACGGAGACGCCTGTGTTTTGCATCTTGCTGTAATTCGGAGCTCTGTAGTCCATTGCGTTGCCGCTAATTAAAATCTTCTACGGAGGCGACGCGCGTTTTTCGCATTTCCTCCACTTTTCCGTTTCATTTCGGCCGTCCCGCGTGACCAGTCCGTTGTTAATTAATAATCCGCCTTTGCTCTTTTTTAATTCCTCGTTCCACTCTCGCTGTGACCATGTCGTAATTTATTAGGATTAGGAATTAGGTTATATAAAAGAAATTTGAGCACATTTGATGATCAGATTGCTAGTATACAGTAGAAGTAAATTAAATTCTGTTTCTGCCTTCTCTACACATAAAAACAAACAATACAAAGTTTGAGTTTAAGGGAATGCCAAGTTCGCAAAGAAATATTTCTTGGTCCACAAATTAGCAAGCTTTTCAATGATGAAAATTTTGAACGTACCATGAATGATTTACGACTGACAAAATGAACTTTTTTTTTAAATGTTTGCAAACCACTTTCTGTAAAATCAAAAGAGAGAAAGATGTACCTGATTTGCTTGAAAACTATAAAAATTTACGATGCCGAATGTTGCTCAAAGTTCATTTCTGCAGTTACATTTGGATTAATTTTCTTCTAATTTAAGCAAGATATTGCAAAAATGGAAAAACGATATCAGGATGTGTAATCCCGTCATGATGGAAGATTATTGCCGGCTTCTCATTAGGAAAGGCAACACCTAACATAAGAGACAGAAGATAACACGAGAGAACATAATGACTCTATTTATGCAAACCTTTGATATGTCAGCAATTTTTCTTTATGTGCAGTTTGTGTTTTTATATTCTTAATACTAATTAAACATTCTAGTATTTGTTATTTCAAGATAACTTTAAAACTAGAGATGGTGGAAAAATTTTCAGTTATGCTTTCAGTCAAAGACTGTAAGAACAACCCCGCTCAAAATTTACAACAGTTCGAAATTGTCGGCTAGTGTTATTCAAGCAATACCTATGTAGTTACAGTTTTCGTGAAATTTTAACACTGTCCATCATCCTTTCACAACATTGTAAGCATTGCGATCAATAAGGTTTTGTGGAATTTGTATGGGCACCCAGTAAGTGAAAATCAAATATTTGCTCCCGCCGGAATTCGCATAAACGGCTTAAACATCACAAGATAGGGAAGAAAAGCTTTTCGCGGATTCGCAGAAATTAGAATGTCAATAACATTGTGTACGCTGCGATGATAAATCCCTGTGTTCCCGGCGTGTCGTAGCGCTTAACAAAAAGGGTGCTCCCATATTAAACAATTTCGGGAAATTCCTAGCAGAAACGGACAGAAAATTACATTTCTTTCGTTTTTGCTTATTTTTCTTTTTCTCGTTGTTCCAGTGCTGTTCAGAGATCGGAGGAAGACGGCCGAGACATGCTCGACAACATGGTCACGTACGCGGGAGCATTATAACTTTTTCGCGGCACACAAGGAAAGGAATAAAAACTTCGTGACGAATATACAAAATTAAGAAAATAAATCAGAGCGCCGCGATATTAGTAATTTGTTAGATTGTGACTGCTAAAAGTTGGCAGTGCTGAAAAAGAAATGAATGAGAGCATATATAGTGATTCAACCGTGGTGTTTATTGAATGTGCTAGAGACGGGAGAGGGTGACAGAATTTTTTAACATCTTCTTGAATGCTGGCTTAATTCCATACGCTTAGCATTACTCGAAATAGGATTGAGTTTTCCCCAAGAACTCGCTTGAATTGATAAATGTTTTTAATCAGACAAATGCGTTGTAAATTGTAGGTAATCGCAAATCTTTCAAAGTAATGTTACTGCAATGAATCTAACAACTATTTATGGAGAATATAAGAGTGATTCTTAAGATATTAAATGAATTTGGGGACAATAAAAAATAAGCATTGAATTGATTCTTTTTCCAAACACTGAGTTCTTTGTTCCATCGGTGAACACTCTGTCGCTACTTATATCTTTATTTTTAAAAAATTAGAAAAGAAAATAAACTTAGGAACTACTGCCTTACGCTACAGTTGCATTAATTGCTTACAAAAGAAGGTCCAACCGCACGGTAAACTCGATAGTAATCATGCAAAGACGTCTAAACTGGAAATTTCCAATTCTTATCCTTTGAAGTAAAGTAAGGATAAGTATAAGACCATAGAGATGGTGGGAGAGGTAAAGTACCTTGGAGTAACATTAGACTCCAAACTTACCTGGAACCAACATCTGGATAGAATTACCAAAGAAGCGATGACAGCGCTGGTAAGACGCTTATATGGAAAGAAATGGGGGCTAAGACCAGACATGCTGAGTTGGATATACAACATTGTGGTTAAGCCAATAATGACGTATGCAGCTTTGGTATGGTGGACAAAGACGCATCAAAGAAACGCCATTCAGAGGCTGAGCAAGGTGCAAAGACTTGCCTGTCTAGGAATAACGGAAGCAATGCGGTCGGCACCAACTGCAGCCATGGCGGCACTCTTGGACTTGCCACCGTTTCACCTGGTTATACAGGGGGAGGCAAGGATGGGAGCATACGGGCTGCAACACACAGCGACTCCGAAAGGGGTTAATACAAAACACATGTCGATAACTGAGCATGTGGGAAAGGGGGTTTGGAAATGCGGACCGACCACATGCCGGTAAGGCATAAGTATGGGATCCCTTCACGGTGTCTATAGCGGACGGACAGGAGGAGGCTGTCAGGTATGTACTGGGAATCAAAGAGCAAGACTTAATCTTATATATATATATGCTCTCAGAATGAGGGCAACAGTTACGCACTTGGGGAGTATGCTTCTGTGTTTCAGGCGGAGGTATATGCCATTCTCCAGTGCGCACACACAATGAATGTGAAAGCGGTGACCAATAGACGAATTCACATCATGTCTGATAGCCAAGCGGCACTGAAGGCGTTACTAAGCCGGAAAGTGTCGTCCAGGCTGGTAACGGAATGCCTCGACGAATTGGTGGAACTATCGAACCGGAACAAGGTCTGGTTGACTTGGATACCGGGCCATCAGGGGATCGAAGCCAATGCAAGGGCTGACGAACTTGCGAAGAATGGGTCAGAGAAGAAAATGTACGGCCCAGAACCTTTCTTCGAGGTCACAAGACAAACGGCCCGTAGATACATAGGCGACTGGATTCGTACGAAACAGCAAGAATACTGGAAAGCCACACTGGAAAAGAGCTAGAGAACTACTACAGCTTAGTAGGAAACAGTTATGCATTGTAACGGGACTAATGACCGGACATGCTGCGGTGAAACAACACCTACACAAAATCGGAGTGCTGGAGGGGGACACAAAAGCTTTGTGGGATAGAACCGAAGACACCCAATCACATCCTACGCGACTGCGAGGCACTAGATCGCAGAAGGCAAAATCTATTTGGGAGAACGAAAGGGCACCCAGAGACATACCTTACCGACTCGGTTAGGGACCTGTTAGTGGAGGGGACTACCGTGCTAGAGTAGGTGACTTGAATATACATATGTGGTACAATAAGCTTGATGGCTGCGGTGCCTACCGGTGACCATCGGTCGGACGGGTCTGGGAGGGAAAAAACAAAAAGGATTTGTATGAAAACTTATATGTTCAAGTCTAAAGGTGTTTTAGTATTGTCCAAGTTTCATCATAAGTACATCTTCACTTTTTTTGCGACTGCATAGGCGGGACGACACTAAAAGGCAAACTTGGCCACAAAAAGAGCTATTGTGTCCCCATGCCGTTTTAGTCTTCTCAGCCAGATTGCACCGACACAAAAAAATTAAAACTGGCCTCAGCACACCCCCATGGTGTCGGACCTCACTAAACTATAGTTTCGGTCCTCCAACTTTCAGCTTTAGATTAGTTCTCTCGCTACTACGCGAGGGAACTACTCGCTACTTCACTCGCTACTCAGAATAGTTATCAGACATTATGGCTATCTAGATATCCGTGAATGCCTCCTTGAAGAATTTGGCAGATAAAGTTACATTAGAAGTTTTTTGTCTTCTTCCGTTTCGTGGTTGTCTTTAAAGAGGTTACGCTTCACGCCTGCAGTCAGGGCGTCGCTATTACCAGATTTAGCGTTCATTGCTTCCTGTTCTAGCGGCATTTTTTGTTTTTTTGCGTAGTGCTGCCATGCTGAGTGCTAAGCCAGGACAGCTTTTCTTGCAGCCTTCTGTTTGCACTTTTCAGCGCCAGAATATCTAGACTAGGTCTCGAATTCTCTCTTCCCGAGCCTCCGGCCTTTACGTCTTCGGATGGTAGTATCTTTTCAGGGTTACTTGGGTGTCTTTTGCCCCCCATATTTTTGATTTGGGTTTTCTTTTTGTTTATGTGGTTTCCTCATCTGAATCCCACAAGAGAGAGGAAGAGTAACGTAGTGCCCATGTACGTGGGGAAGACATTTGTACAATGAGAGCGCCTGGTGCCTAAAGGGTTGGTCGATAGAAACTGATCTTCTATTCAGTCACGCATCCCATCAGCTCGATCACAATCTTAGGGTTCATGTTTTTGTGAGGTTGTCTCCTCTCCGCCCCTCCAACAACCTGAATGTCCAAGGCACAGACTAGGAGCCTGATATGGCGACCAACACCGTTTATCCCATGTGCAAGCTGTAGGCCACAACAAGACAGCTAAGCAAGGAAGTGTGATTCCCTGCAGATATTAAAGCTGTAGGACCATCTCAACAATCTAAGTCTTCTTAAAAAATTTGAAGATCTACCTAGGGACTCCAAGATGTTCTGCACAATTATTGGGTCGTATCACTTGATGGTCTAAAACCACCTAAATATTTATAAAATTGTGTCAAAAGTTATAGAGCTGTCTTAACCGCTCCAGCATTTCATAGAAGGTCCTATGATCTCAGCAGCTGTAAGGCCATGTCAACTGGCACAGAACTGTTCAAAGACTTGTTCAATTGCATCTGCAGCAGCTTCAAGCCTGTCTCGTGAATTTCAGATCACCTCAAATAGTCTAAAGCTTCTGGAATATATCAAACGGAACTAGGACTATCTAGATAGTTTTAGGACTAGTTTGGCAGTTCTTATTTCCATTTAAGGATATTAGAACTTGCGCGGTCTTTGTAGAATTATCTTATCTGGTTTAATACTATCCATATAATTGTGTCTAAATGTAATTACCCGATTCCGGGTAACTATTTAAAATTTAATCAGCAAAATTCTCCCCAATAATTACACATTACGAAGATAATACTGATATTTCAAGGAAGAATGTTTGAAAAACAAAGGAAATACACGTACTATATGACGACAATAAATTTACAAGCGGAGACATCAAGCAAGCAAAAAAGATGAATATTGTCCATAAATAACGAAACAAACACAAAGAGGTTTGCAACAGCAATGGAAAATGGGTCGAATAGAAATTATAAACGTTTCATCCTTCCTCTCGTATTCTTTGTGGCCTTTCGTTATCCGCGTTTACAATTTACAAAAGTCCGTTTGGCGTTCTTCCACATATATATTATATGGATATTAAAAAGGAATGACTGGAGAATAACTTTCCGTTCGTTTTAGCGGCTCACGCTAACGACTCGTTAAATCGCAGCAACCTTAACGCCTTTTCCGTACATCAGAATTCCATTATTTATAGGCCATTCGCGTCTGGGATTAGAATTGCGGTTTATGGGGACCATCCGTTGGGGAAAACAAATTTCTTTCATACGCACGGTAAGGAAATATAAAAGGAGAAGCAAAAGCAGTAGCAACGCATGAGCAATACAGATGGAAGGTCGCATGTACTTAATATTTCAATGAATCATAGAAAATTAAACGGTTTGTTTATAAGCAACACTTTGAGCTCAAATGTTAGTAGGTAACTATACATAATACTGGTGCCCCAAAAACAACCGTGAAATGTCCGGGCAATATCAGTCAACAATAATAAATAAAATAATTTATACTACTAAACTAACAACCATTTTATAAAGTTTGAAACTATCACTTCAGGGGGCGTAAATCATAATCACATTTTCCCCTTCTACATCAGCTGTCACTGTTAAGGAAATAAGAATTCACGGGAGAGCTGATTGTACGTTAACAAAAGGAAAAATTGATCCGAGTTAGCGGATGGCATCCGTTGTTCTTTTTTTCTGTTTTTCATATTTCGCGTGTGTTTCGCCGATAGCTCTTCCTGCTGTTCCAGGAAGATATGTGTGTTGCTGTGTATATGCTGTATAAGGCAGCGTACGGCGATCGATTTCCTATATCCTGTCTTTTGCATATAAGTATATGGCATCAGGTGAAAAGGCAGAGCTACGCTCGCCAGATGACCTAGAAAGCTTTGCTGGTGTACGTTCTCAAAGGATCACACGGTGACTTTCCAAAATGGAATACCATTACCAACGATTTATCAGTTTGCTACCTCTTTCTTTTTATCGGGGATGGGGAATGGAGGAAAGGCAAATAGATGAAATATGCGCGAGGTGTGCCGCGAATAAGTTCCTTCCAAACATCACCTCTAAACGCTGAAATGCACTACAGTTTCTTCGATCGTGATGAATTGCATCATTTCTGAACATCTCGTGTATATCGAAATAATATTTATCATCCCCTAGTTTTCGGTGAATTCGATGTTGTTATATTTTGTCTACATATTGTGGTTCTCTACAAACGTATATTCCTAAATTTGTTTTCTTTATTTTTTAATATGGTAGCAATTACGCGTATTATTGCAGAAAAACTTATTCCCAATATGTATCATCACTATGGGATTGGGTAATATTAAGCCGTTTTTATACAGTTTTTAATTGGCTGTCAAAAATGCCTTTATGTAATACATTATCTAGATGTATGTTTGATGTTGTCATTTCCTTCTTTTTGCCTGAATTATGTATGTTTAGGCTCATCAAAATTAAGTAACAAATTAAATGACAGCACAAGCTTTTATAAATACAATTCCTATTCAAAATATTAAGTTGGTCTTCAATGGAGGCAGTTTTATGTTTAATTATAATTTAACATCAACCAGACGGTCATTGCAACTTGCCATAAAAGCTGGTGATAATAGCTGGGGCAAAAGAAGTCAACAAAGCTGTCGGAATATTCCGATATCTCCCTCAAAACGTTTTTCATATTGTGCGTGATTGTCAAGCTCAGGGACTGCCAACCAACTGGCACTCAAATTTGGATTTTTTGCTGTGTATGAAGAATTTTACGCAACAAGTACCGCCTATACGTAAACTACTATGACCATCTTATACTGAAATGCCTTCTGAAAGTTTTATGATTATCAACCAAAATTTTAACCATCAATCTTTGAAATCTTTAAAGAACCATATCAAGGGACTCGTTTTGTTAAAGAAATCAGAAAGGAATGAAAAAGTGAACTCTAAGCAAGCAAAAGCAAAAAGGAAAGTTTACGTTAAACATAAACATAAGTGATAGAAACAAGTTGAGAAGATGTTAAAGATAAAGATTTTCCTTGGTTAGTCTGTACGAGACCTTACAACCATTCTAAACGTTCTATATATGTATATATATTTAGCATACAATGCCAACAAAATAGGTACATGTTAATTGCATAAAAATGACGCTTTTTATGTGTATTAAGTGTAATTCAGAAATAAAAATTGCTAATAGGAGTGATTAAATAAGCAAATAAATTAAATTTGGACGTCAATGATAATAGACAAACCCCCTTGAATAATGAGTTTATTCCCAAGCGTATTGTCGATAGATACTAACCACAATCAAACAATTATTAAAACCATTGAAAGGTCACAGGCTTTTTGCTCCTCTAGAAACAATTTTCTTTTCTGCATCACCTTCTTAATTGATTGAATCTTGTTTTCAACTTCATAGTTGGTTTCTTCTGCACATTTTTCTATCTCTTTCCTGATGAATCTTCTCTTTTTTTTACTTCAACAAATCTCCCATTTTTTCCAATATATGTATATTTGGTCTCGAATCTTTGCCTTCAGACTCTTTTCCAATTCCATTTTAGTTTTTTTTTTAATTATCAAAAACTTCTCTTATTTGCACTTGATTAGTCATTTGTCTCATTTCTTCTTTTAACTCATTCACGACCGAATTTCAGAATTTTGAAATAACTTGATATCGTTTGCAAAATAATTTATTTTTTAAGCACAAAGGTTTATTCTCAACATCTACTAATCTACTAATTTACTGACTGAAACTTTAGCAGAAACTTTTTGTCAGGTGGTTGAAAACAAAAGAAATTTTCGTTGAAAGGGCAAAAAATGAAGTTGTTTTACTAGAGTGCATTTGAAAACATTTGAAACTATTCCAATCTGCCAAAGAAGGTTATGTTATGCACGTGATGCATCATTATCAAGCATGCTTCACTAGAGACATTACACGGATACTACTAACCAGATATAACCTCCATTTTAAGTCGAAAATGTACTACTCTCTCTAATACAGGTTCCTTACCTATTATAGCACTTTGTAAGTCTAGGGACTTTACGACTGACGAAGTATAATTGACGTTTTTGCGTGATTCCACCGCCCCCTGCAAGATAGCGCTGTACTACAAGTATTCTCCTTTAATATTAAGAGGGAGCTATGATATGGCAGGGTGCACTCAGCCGATAACAAATTAGGAATGTATAGCTTTCGGCGTTGATAAATGTTGAAATTAATTTTTTTTAACTCATTTTGTTGAGAATTTATTGCTTTATTGCAACACCCCCTTGAGAACAATAAATTATTTGTCTATTACGAAATATAGGGTCATATGTATTATAATAAGGTCTTACTACTGGTCTTGTTATGTAATGTACATAAGAATGGTAAAGAAGTAAATTAAAAATATGCTTGCGTTCTCGAAGTGTTATTGTACTGGAAACAATGCTTCTACCAGTATCCATACTATTTCAACAGGATTTAATGTACAATGTAAGATGGAAAAAATCGTATGTTCTATCTTAACAGCCACTTTATCATGTGATAATAAGCCTTGTGTACCAATACAATTTATAGTAAATCTTATTATATCTTATATTATAAATTCTTCCTCAACAGGAATTCCTTTCTCATTCCCAATTATTTTTTTTTTTACTTAGAGGCTGTAGTTGGTACTTTTCGTTGTTCTGCTTAATCAAGTTACACCGTTATTATTGTTTTTTTAGTAGTTGTTGATATAAAATGTCAATTGTAATGTAAAATATAATAATTACTGTCATTCTTGTTATATTGAAATATATTGAATTAAAGTCATATCAAATAGCCTGGCTTAGTTTATTTAACAACATTCGTCACACTTTATTTCCTATACTGGTGCATGTGAATGGTTTTCATTTACTTTACAAATAGAATCTCTTCGCCAGAGGCCAAAGTGAATCATTTACTTTTCTTTTAGTAAACAAGTTTCCCCTGGATGCTTTCTCCTGCAATGTTTCATCTTGATAACCTATAATTTTAGACTTTTTGTATGGGAATAACTATATATTTTGATTGTACTGATTATACAACTCATAATGTATTAATTCATTCCCTATACCTCTACTGGACTAATAAGTGATAATCAAGCACCGTGCTTTTTCATTAATAAGCGATAATCACCTTTGTTGATTTACCATAGCAACCAGTTTTAATCGTTGATTGTTCATTGCAAATTGCTTGTCAGTTACATTTCCTACCTGTCATAAATTGATTGAAAATATCGCGATACGGCGAAACTATGTTAGAAAATATTGATCAGACAGTTAAAAATAATAGACCTCTTAATACAGTGCGATCTGAAAACTACATATGGTCACAATTTATGGAATTTTGTAAAGTTCGATTATATATGTATATGTATTATTAATTCCTGTTTTTCGCTTTATTATGCATTGTTATTAGGCAGCTCATAATGCTTGTCAGTGGTGACATTTCCTATATGTATTAGTACTCGTTAGAAATTAACCTCAAAATGTCGTACCTAATTTAGCGAAGTTGCTTTATTCGTTGTATAATCTAAATAATACAACTCTTGGTTTTGTGATTATCTGCAATCGCCGGATTGGCACTCGATATGTTGCCAAATAATTCCACTCGTCTTACGGACTTGTGGGATTAATATTTGGCAACATATCTCGTGTCAACCCGGCGATTATCGATAATACAAAACCACTCGTTGTATTATATATGATAATAGTTTAGCGATAAGTCGCAGAAAATGAGACAATACAAATATACAGGGTGAGTCACGACTAGGTATAGTCGTGACTCACCGAGGGTACTCGGTCTCTTGTGTCTAAACGCTAAAAGATATGAGTTTCAAATTTTAGTCAAATATGTAGGACGATAAGGAGCACATTTTAAAATTATTCGCAAGTATACAGGGCGATTCAAAAAAGTACAGCATATCAAAGTTAGGTTATTTTTAATGAAACAACCTATATTGTATGCCATTTTTGGATTCTACGTCATAAATTAGGATAACTTTGTTCATAGTTCCCTATACCTATCTGCTGCCAATTTCGAGAAAATTTGATTTTTATGAAAATGTCGGCTTTCGCGAAAAAATTAAAAACAGGAAAACTGTATGACTTGGACGATTTACATTTGTAAGAAGTTATTTTGACAAAGCGAGCTTTCAGTAAACCGGTAGAGTATGTTGATATTGGCTACATGACATTAAGCAAAACAATTTATACTTCATATTTTTTCAACCACCAATAACTCTTTTAAGTTAAATGGAACACCCTGTATTTATCCATCCTATGTGAAAGCACATTAAACCCCCTACCAAAAACTATAAAGATGTCTATATATAAATTTAACGGTTAAAATGTTATTAACGAAATCCTTAAAAAATGCTCTAAAGCTGATGCTTTTTCTTATCTAAATAGGCCATGCTTTCTAATTATTTGTGTGTGGACAATTATATTGCTTGTAAGTTGTATTCTAATTATAAATAAACCTGGAAATTATGTTGCAGTAATTTGAGCATCCAATTAATACATTATTACAGAGTCACAAGATAAAATTCAAATGAATAATTCAAGTAATTGACTATTCGTCGAGTATTTGAATATTACTTGTTTGCACGTTGGTAAGTTATGGTATTAGAATTTAAAATAAAATAATTAAGTAAAGATATCATAAACAATTTAATAAAATTACAAATATGTTAGACAAAAAAAATAAGTAAATAAGATATAAAATTGTCAACCACATTCAAATTTACCATATTCGATTGAAATGAATTTAACAAGTTCTTCTCCAAAAAATGTTTACTCTAAATGTTCGTTTGAATTGAATAAATATAAATAAATTATCTAATGAAAAAAATTACAGTAGATGTTCACATTGATTGACCATTTTATGCAATGCATAATGTTATAGGCAAAAGAAGAGTGATTGAATGAAATACATTTTTTGCTAACATTAAATATGTATAATACAGATAAAAATTGGTAACGCCAACAGCACAACGCTTAATTAATTCATACAGGACACATGTTTCAGGGGTTAATAGGCAGATTTTTATTTGTATTATATGAGATCACAGTCTTTGAAATAACATTATTTTTTTATTTTAGTTTCATATCTTCGACAATGGTAGGTGGAGTATTGTTTATTTGTTTTATTCTTCATCTACTAAATGTAATAATTGTTTAAAGCATACAATTTACACGTAGGAATTAATGACTGTCGCAACTAAATGAACATATGCCACATGCTAATTTTAAATCAGCATGGCCTCCTAGTTAGATAAAAAAGCATCGGTTTTATGAGGTTTTAGAGAATATTGTTAATAACATTTTAATCGTTAAATTTAGATATAAATGTCTTTGTAGTTTTTGGTAGGGGGTTTAATGTGCTTTCACATAGGGTGGATAAATACAGGGTGTTCCATTTAACTTAAAAGAGTTATTGATGGTTTAAAAAATATAAAGTATAAATTGTTTCGCTTAATGTCATGAAGCCAATATCAAAATACTCTACAAGTTTACTGAAAGTACGCTTTGTCAAAATAACTTCTTACAAATATAAATCGTCCAAGTCATACAGTTTTCCTGTTTTTAATTTTTTCGCGAAAGCCGACATTTTCATAAAAATCAAATTTTCTCGAAATTGGCAGCAGATAGGTATAAGGAACTATGAGCAAAGTTATCCTAATTTGTGATGTAGAATTCAAAAATGGCATACAATATAGGATGTTCCATTAAAAATAACCTAACTTTGATATGCTGTACTTTTTTGAATCACCCTGTATACTTGCAAATAATTTTAAAATGTGCTCCTTATCGTCCTACATATTTGACTAAAATTTGAAACTCATATCTTTTAGCGTCTAGACACAAGAAACCGAGGGAATAGTCAGACCGACATTTGCAATAACCAATGAAATACAAAAATAAAAATAGGTATACACGAAAAGGGCTTCAAGTCACTTCGCAATATTGCCCGATGTTGCCATCGAAATAAAGGATAGCTACATACATACATAAAAAGAGAGTTACTATAGCCAACAAGAGTTCAATCGTAAACTGCGAGTTGTAAGTTGTATTTGCATTTCAAAAGAATATTACCCCATAATACAATCAAGATATTTTTGTTTTTGAGAATGACAATTGCGCATAATTAAAACAAAATAATAATTTTGTGGTATATTTATTGTTTTTTTTTTTATTCTAAAATAAATTTCGTATTATTATTTATATATTTTTATTGATATTAATGCTGATAGTGACAACTACATACATATATTCTAATGGAGTTGTGATTTCTCGCCATCTTGGCTGTTACGAGATTTTTTATGTTGAAACCCCCTCTTAAGACATGCAACAGACGGCTTATAACCAAGTACATCAAATACTATTGTTATGAAAACCATAATCTCGAGGACATACAGTTCAGTTTAAAAATGTTTGCAACATTAAATATGAAAACAATGGGCACATACTTAAGAATTAATCATATCCTAGTAATAATATTAATATAATGTTTAAAAAGGTGTAGATTTATAAATTGCAGACAATAAAATAATTCCTAAAAATAGTTACCAGTGGAAAAGATATTTAATCTAATGCATGGCATGTTATACAAGAAGGGCTGGGCGAAGTATCGATACATCATCCAGTATTCAATACCATCACTGGTATCGATTCACCGATACCTTGGACAACATAGGTATCGATACTTTGGAATCGATACCTGGGTATCGATACCAACATCGTAAAAAATCATTTTTAGACAAATATTTATAGAAGTAGTTTTCATCTATTGACTCAAATTTGAATGAATAAGGGTAGGTGTAATTATTCGCGTACAATAACAATAATTGTTATAAAAAAGCCACATTATTATAATATTGTACATTTAATCCCGTAGATATGTTATTGAATATAATTATTGAAATCAACCTGAAAAAATCTATACCTACAAATCAGTCGTAGGTATCGGTTCAAGGAATCAATTCTAGATATCGATTCAAGGTATCAATACCAAGGTATTGATTCCCAAGTATCGATAACTGTCGATACTTTACCGATTCCAATACTCGGAATCGATCCCAGGCATGGAATCGATACATCGGTAAGTATCAATACCTCGATTGCTATCGATACCCGATACCAAAAATGTCGATATCACAGTTGGCATCAGACAAAAAAACACGCCTTTACGAAAGGTGCAAGCTATATTCTGAAACACGTGTATTTTTCGCAACAACTACTGTAAAAATGTTCACGTACAAAATGTGTAACATGCTGCAATAGACATTCTACTTAATCTGACTAACAATAGCGTCTAAAATATTCATACATATCCCACGAGAAAAACTGAAAGTAATTGTTTTTTTTTATTATTTAAAAACAGATGGATGTAGGTTCTTTCATACACCACGAAGCTGTATTATAATCCTACTCTATTTCACCTTAACATCCCGGCATGACTAGTTTTACTCTTCCGATTTATAAGTCGACCTATAGCATGCCCCTAAAGTGTCACATATGAATCACCGATGGAGAATATCGTGCTTTTCGGTACTAAATTGTGTGTAGTTCGCTAACAGCTATTAAGGAATCGCGGAACATAGCATGGCAAATCTTAAATGAGAAACGTATAAAGTGCTTGAGAAGTGCACACTATGGAGAACGAAGGTGATAGAATTCGAGCTAAATTCTTGTCGTTATATTTGCATATAGAAATAAGACAATAAATTTAAGAAATGCAAACGACGCTGTACGACTAAAATATGGAAGCAGTAACTTGAATTTAGAGGTGAATTGTGAATGGCTTTCGAAATCAGAAAATACACTCGTAAAATCGAGTTTGTCGTGCAATATAAACGTTAAAGTAATCTTTGAAATCTGTTGAAACGTATGTCGCAAAATAGCTGATGTAATATTTATTTTGTGAAAGCGAGGTTGATGAAATTGTATGTGACGTGCCATTTCTGTTTAAAATGGAATCCTACTCAACATCGAAGCGACAGAAATATTTAACATACCTACCAATGATTAAATACAATATAACAGCTCTACTAGAAGAAAACAATTACTACAAGAAAATATCGTTATAGAAGGGAAAATTACCAAAAAAGAAATATATGAAAAAATATTAATTTCATTCTTTTTATCCGATTCAATCAGGAGAGGCTAAAAAGGGAGCCAATAGAAGCGTACAATTTCCTGTATGACTACATAAGAATGTATTCCACAATCTTCTAGTAGGTTACTTATACTTCCTAATTTATCCCCAGGACAAAATTGAAACCATAGATATGCTTTGATATCATAATACATATGTACCCAATACGAAAACAATTCACCGCAAAAGAGATTTATAATTTTTAAGAACTAGGTAATGGACATTGCTATACAAAAATAAACACGTTCGTCCATAGCATATGGGAAAAATGTTCTCGGCAATTAAAACTGAAAATTTACATACCTAAACTCCAGTACCTATACTACAAATAAATCCCTTTATAAAGCTAATGGAAAATAATTATTGCTTGCATTTGTGGAATTCGAAACCATGCAATCGTTATTGAATTCCAGGAACAAACTAATTATTCAGTTGTTGAATTTTGGAGAGGATTAAAGCATTGTTGTAATAGATCATAGGTACTTTTGTTCTAAATCAATTTAAACTGCTCTGGTATTCGGAATAATAATATTAATAATTCATGACTCAGCATCCCCAAAAACCCCAACGCCAATTACAGAGTGCATCAGCTGGTCATAAGTTAGTGTTACGCCTGCGGCTGTAGATCAACTTAAGAACTTAAGAAATTACAAAAAAAGCAAATAAGGGTGAAACAATAACTGGGAATTATTATTAAACGTTACTGACCATTCTACGAGAAAAAATTATGGACAGAAGACACGGAAAGTTGTCTAAAGGTAGTTTGTTTTTGCAGGACAATGTCCCTCTACACAAATGGCATGTTGCTATGTCATGAATTACTCAACCTCCCTCCCCCTTCTCCCGCTCCTTATTCACCCGATCGGGCAGACGGTCAGACTTGTTTTTCCTCAACTAAAAAGAAGTTTAAAACGTCGTAAATTTTCTTCCAACGAAGAGATGATAAAAGTTGAGGACTGGTTGGCAGAGTAAGACAAAAATTTCTTTTTGGAAAGTCTGGAGTGGTTATTGTAATAAATGTACCTAATTAAGAGAAGAGTATGTTGAAAAATATAATATTTTAGCTTTCAAATTTTGTTTGCTTGTATAGTAGGTTAAGAATTTTTCAATGGCTCCTCGTAATAGCAAATTCTGCATTAAAAACAAAAACCAAACCTTTTATCAAACTGGTTATGTTTATGTGAGTACTAAACGGCTCCGTCAAGTTGGCTCCCCCTCAATCTTGCACCGGGCTAATATCTATTAAAAAAGTTTGCACCAAGCTTGCACCACCTTGCGCCACATGTATAACAGCTTGCACCCCTCTAGGTGTGTATTTACTTTAAAAAAATAGCAGGGGGCTAACTTGACGCTAGCCCCCTCCTCATCACGGAAGAAACTTCAAAATAGGGTAGATAGCTTGCACCCACCTTTCGCCACCAATTTTAGAGCTTGCACCCCTCTCCAAACCCTATATATTTAATATTTATGTTTCCAAGCTAGCCCCCCCTCATCACGGGAGAAACTTCAAAATAGGGTAGATAGCTTGCACCCACCTTGCGCCAACTTGCGCCGCCAATTTTAGAGCTTACACCCCTCTGCAACCCCTATATATTTAATATTTATGTTTCCAAGCTAGCCCCCCTTCCTCATCACGGGAGAAACTTCAAAATAGGGTAGATAGCTTGCACCCACCTTGCGCCAACTTGCGCCGCCAATTTTAGAGCTTACACCCCTCTGCAACCCCTATATATTTAATATTTATATTTCCAAGCTAGCCCTCCCTCATCACGGGAGAAACTTCAAAATAGGGTAGATAGCTTGCACCCACCTTGCGCCACCAATTTTAGAGCTTACACCTCTCTGCGACCCCTATATATTTAATATTTATGTTTCCAAACTAGCCCCCCTTCATCACGGGAGAAACTTCAAAATAGGGTAGATAGCTTGCACCCACCTTGCGCCAACTTGCGCCGCCAATTTTAGAGCTTACACCTCTCTGCAACCCCTATATATTTAAGGGGGGCCAACTTGACGGAGCCGTACTAAACGCATTTTATAGTTGCTTTAAGCGAAACTTGCACTATACTTGTCAGTTGTAGTTGCACTGCAATTGCAAAAAATGCACGTAGTATTCTCTGTATGCTGAGAGAATAGGGTTCAGTGACATGTTTTTCGTCTCATATGTTTGTATGTAAATGTTGTACATAAGAGACTTCTGTATTATCAAAGAACTTATAAAAATCCATAATTACCTGTAAAATCCTAAAAACATAATATCGATCCTGGAAAATCTTAAGCCAAACGACAAAAACACTTCATTTCCATACCTACAGAAAAGATATGTTAACCGCTTCTTTTGCTTTATTAGTCTCTTTTTTTTGTTTGGTTTTGCTTATTTTTACTTGGCCACTCGTAATTCGCCAAAAACTTGTTGTGAAGCCTTAGTCCAGTTCAACTTGCGCGTATCCAAAATTGATAAAATCCGAAATATTCAAAACTGAAAATCTCCAAATATTACCAAGCCTCAACAACGATCATTTGTTACCTACCGTTAAGCAAATCTTGCTGTCAAGGACGAATGCTAACTTGCATACAAGGTAAAGTTGTCAGAAAAATACCACCCACATTTCGCTAATTGGTAAGCAGGAGTCTAATCACCTAATGTGGATGTTCCAGTAGGTAACTTGATAATCATAAGAGAAAAAAACTAAAATTATGTCACAACTTTTCGTGAAAATAACAGTTTCTATTATAAACAAAATATCGGAAGAACAATGAAAAAATGCTGAGTATATAGAAAAAACAAACAAGAAGATAAAAGTTAAATTTTAGGTAAAATCATAAGCTATATATTCTGCCATTTGTCTAAAATTTTCGTCCAAAATTATGTAAATACAGTGAGTGCAAATTCTCGAAGGTGTGGCCAAGCGTTCGTGTACAAAATCAGTTAAATCAAACCCAACAATAATTGTAGATAATGGTAAACTGAAATGTTGGCAAGAACGTGATTAGGTTATATTGCGCTATGCGTGTATCATTGAAAGTCCACACAAACTATGCAATAACATCCAAGAAATATGACCGAAAAGAGAATGTACAGTCCAAGATTATCTTGTGTCAACAAAAAAAAAACCTTGCGCTAATCAGAAAAAAAACTTCTAAGAAAGAAATACAGGAGCTATTAAGAACCCCCAACGGCTGCTATGGAAACCATGCTAAATCTACCTCCCCTCGATATTTTCATTATGGAAGAGGCTATGATGGGAGCGTACAGACTTAGAAGGACTCACAACTGGAGGACCCACTATAGGTTGTACCTAACTGTTCTGACCAGAAACAACAAGGTCACCTTGATGTGGGTGCCGGAACCAGAGCCAGGTCTAGGTATTACAAAGAGTGCAGTATTTGCTACAATTAATGAGTGGATTATAAAACAACACCAACTAATTTGGAACCATGTAGCTGGAGGGACAGCAAATGAAGACCGACCATCACAACGATTAACTGCTGACTTACTTGCATTAAACAGGACACAGTTTAGGGCAGTAACATGTCTATTAACAGGTCATGGCTGTATAAAAGGTCACCTGCACAAGATGGGGATAAAGATGAACCCGTATGCAGACTCTGTAATCAGGAGGAGGAAACAGCCTTGAGTAAAATAAAATCAAGGTAGGAATAACAAAAGACTGCCATGCCTTGATAGTAATCAATCAATCAAACAAAACTCCAAGAAGAAACAATAGAGCATGTAGTAGATCTTAAAAACGCTTAAAATGTTGGCACAATTTCTAAAGTATGTGCTCGCCAACATTTTCTCGTTTGAATTGAAAAAATTCGCAGGTAATATCTGGAATTTGACAGACGTACTATTTATTACGTTTTCAGTTTTGGTCAGCAAATTTTTATGCCGCAATATTCTGCAATTGTATTATATAAATTGCGGCCGGATTTCAATCAAACCGGAAATATATTAAATAAACAGTTATTTACTAAAAACTGCATTCGATAAATTATTAATCAAATTTAATGGGGTATGAAGCGTTGAATTTTATTCTCATATATTTAATTTAATAAATTTATAACTAAAATTTATTAACAATTGTTGGAGTAATTCAAATATAGTAATTATTTAATTAAATCTATTGTGAACAATTGAAAAACGTTGAACCCATCATTAAATTCGTATAACTCATATATTATTATACAGATACATAGCCGAACCATATAAATGTATTTACTGAGCAATAACTAACTTTTAAACATAATCAACCGAGTTCACACCATTAATTATAGAAGATTTAATTAATAGATGTATCATAAATAATTCTAATTGAGTGTAAAAAGATAGATGAAAGATACACAAAAGTGTTTACTCATTATTTAGTTAATAAATATTTAAAAATGTAATAATAAATTATTTTCACTATCTGAGTGCAATTAAACCAACACACCGACAGCATATAATTAAAATATAATCTAAATTTTGCGGTGGGACTTGATTCGCTTATAATTAACTTTTCATTCTCTAACTAATTAACTACACAAACTCGAAAGACAAACTATCTTATTGTTAGTCGAAGTTTGTTTACGTTAGCAGTAGTTTTCATTACTTATACCCCCTCACATATTTATATGTAGATGCATCAAACAAAATATTCCATCTCACGTCCCTCGTAGTGAAAATATCATGTCAGACGGTACTTCACCGCGATTCCCCTGCCTGTCGCGATAATAACCCCCTTAAGCGCTTGAAAGTTATTTACATATTTTTAAATGTGTTCATGGAATAATAGAGAACCACGACGTTTCTGGTTAATACTTCGTAATTAGAGAATGGAAATTGCGTGGATACTTCAAGAGAGCGCCGTGACTTGGAAATTTGTTATATCACGAGAATAGAAGTTAAGATAGATCGCGATATAACTTTGTCGAAAGTATTTTTTGAAGTATTAAATCTCGGATGTTGTGTCAAGGAAATGAAGTCTTTAAATAACATTATCATCTCTAAGTTGACAAGTATTGTTGCGAACTGACTCGAATCATGTTTTAAATCATTTTATGCGGTAAATATAGGTCGAACAATATTGTTTAATTAAAATTTTGTATTGCCTGCAAACTGAATGTGCTTTATATCATATACGGGGTGACATAGAAAAAAGTACATTACATAGTGCCACACTATAGAGGACACTAAAATAAGAAAAAAAAATTCCTATGAACATGGGTCCGCAAGACCTTCGGTTAAAAGATACGGGGTGTTGAATTTTATTTCTTTTTTTGGTTTTTTTTTTGAATATCTATGGTTCCAGTACAAATGCATCTGAAAGCCGACAATGCACGCTAATTAATCAAAAAATAACAGTTGAATAATGTGTCATAATGACACTTGTCAAACTGATGTAATTGTTGTTTGAGGAATTTTGTGTTCGTGATTAAGTTTTTCATTGGTTTTCTCAATGATTATTCAAATTTGCTTTTAAAAATGGTTCACTACACTTTTGAAGAATACAGGGACATGATTATGTGTTACGGCGAAGCTAGATCAAATTCTTACGAAGCTCAACGTATTTATCGAGAAAGATATCCTTTAAGACAAGTTCCTAATGTTCGAACATTTATCGATGTGCGTAGGCGTTTGAGAGAAGATGGCTGTTTTAGAAAACCAAAATTGAATAGTGGGGTTTCCAGAACTCGTCGCACTGTGCGAAACCAAGAAACTGTTTTACGAATGGTAGAAAATAATCCAAGAACAAGCACCAGAAAAACAAGTTCAGCGGTACGAAACCTTAACCGTGAATCAGTTAGACAAATTTTCAAAGAACAACTTCTTCGCCCATATCATTTCCAAAAAATTCATTCACTATTGGAACATGACTTTGTTCCTCGTGTACAATTTCGCCAATGGTTGCAAAACCAAAGACAAAACATTATTTCATCAATTTTGTTTACTGACGAAGCTGGTTTTAGTCGTGATGGTATACTGAACCTACATAACATGCACCATTGGAGTGATGAAAATCCTTATTAAACTGTAATTCGAAGTCACCAATATGGGTTTTCAATTAATGTGTGGACAGGTATAATTGACAATTATTTAATTGGCCCATTTCGATTGCCCAATCGATTGACAGGTGCACTGTATCGAAATTTCTTGGAGAATGATTTAAACACATTATTAGAGGATGTCCCATTGGCCATTACTGGAAGAATGTATTACATGCATGATGGGGCGCCAGCTCGCTTTTCTCGAGTGGCAAGGGAATATTTGGACAGGAGATTTGGAAATATGTGGATTGGTAGAGGGGAGCCTGTACCCTGGCCAGCTCGTAGTCCCGACCTTAATCCCCTCGATTTTTCATTTTGGGGATTTATGAAAAATGAAGTTTATGCTGTAGAAATACATAATGAAGAACAATAATTGTGGATAAGAATTATGGAATCGGCAGATAGATTTCGTAATAACCCAGGAATATTTCAAAGATGCCGTCAATCATTAAGAAGAAGAATGGAAAAATGTATTGAAGTACAAGGGCAACAATTTGAACATCTTCTAAAAACTTAATTTTTTGTTTTAATTAATCATTGTTTTTGCAAATAAATTAAAAAAAAAAACACCCCGTATCTTTTAACCGAAGGTCTTGCCGACCCATGTTCATAGGAACTTTTTTTCTTATTTTAGTGCCCTCTATTGTGTGGCACTATGCAATGTACTTTTTTCTATGTCACCCTGTAGATTATGTCATGTACTGTCGAGAAAGGTAGATGTGCGAGATAATTGTAATCAAACCTACGATAGAGAGCCTCTCAAGCTGATGGTGTCGCCATCGGGTTCTCCTTCTCTCCAAATTCCAATTCCCATGCTGTTTGGAGTTTTAGAAGCAGCCAAAAACCAGCGGGAAATTCCTCGCCTCGACTTGCGAACGAGCACTTTTGCAGTCTCTCTACTGGAGTTGTCTACATTGTATCCCACACTGAAACTGAAGACAGGCGCCCACGTTTTACCAATGCCCAAAAGGCCCTTGCGGTTTTATTCGTTACACATTCCAAGTGTGGTTTGTACGCTAATTTAGCATCCAAAATTTACCTCAAGTTAATATTTGACCTCAGTAGATACGAGTATGTTAGACTCGAAGATGGGCGGACACCGAAGTTTGGAGAGCTTCCTCCTTCGAGTGAACGAACCCATTGTGGTTTTTCTAAAGTTCATATGAGTGTTACAAGGAGCATGATCGACTGCGGTCAGAGGCTGTGTAAATAAGAAAGATGTTCCATGCTAGGCTTGGTAAAATTTGTGAGTACAACAAAGATAAACGGATGCTAAAACGATCAACATTAATTATCAATTGGATCTCACAAAAGAGAACTATTTATAGCATTATATACGCCTTCTTAGTATTTGTGTACTAATATATCATTGTCAATTTGTCGCCAAAAACGCAATTTAGTATTCACGGCAATTTTGGAAGAAAGGCACTATATCTTAACTGTATTGACTCAAACTATTAATAACTGGAATGAACTGGAATGTAAACTGCTGTAAAGCGGAATATGTTTTGATCGTTCGTTTTATGCGTTGTATGATAAGCTCACGAAAATTGGTGCAGTTACATTTATAGTCTTTAAAGTGTTAGTATTCGTGTGTATTACTTAAATGCCAAATAAAAAAAAATATTTGAGTGAAGTGCAACGTCAGTATATTATTTAATTGCATAATGAGGGGCAAAGTCAGGTGGCAATAGCAAAACCTGTGAAATGTTCTCGCAAAGGAATTCAACGATGAAACGTGGAGGCGGCAGAGTGATGATATGGGGCTGTATGGACGCAACAGACTGCGGCAAAATGTTTATATGCGAGGGTAAAATAAATTCGGCGACTTATACGAATATGCTATCATTTGTTTTGTTCCAACAGGACAACGCTCAATGCCATACTTCTAAGGCTTCTGAGACATGGTTCAAAAACAAAGGAGTTTCGCTTCTAGACTGGCCACCACAATCACCGGATTTGAATTCAATCGAACAAGACTGGCCACAAAGTCTTGAAGAAAAATCTTGCTGAGAGACGTAAAATCAATAGCAGCCCTAAAAGTTAATCTCAAAGAAGAATGGCGAAAAATAAACGAATATCTGTAGTACAACAAAAATTTATAAATGCTCCATACATATGATCAGGACTGCATATTGTCTATTGCATCTGCCCTTTAGAACCCATATTATGTCAAACATTTGGGACCAAATAGCATTATTTGGTTACGTAACAGAATATTCTTCAAGTCTGGCAGTTTGAATTGAGGTGTGGGTACAGTTGCGACATTTTTTTTTGTATTGCTGACGACTGCTGTTGAGGACTTTATGACCATACTTACATTATTAGACTTTAGCAAAGCTTTTGACACTGTAGACTGCAATGTTCTGACCAGTATTTTAAAAAATACCGCAGCGCTATTGTCGTAATTAAATGCATGCACAAGTATCTCTTTGGTTCATAACCTTTCCGTGACGGCCTTACAACCGGATTGTGTTGTGTTTACATTTATTAGTGGTCGTTCAAAAATGTTGTGAAGTGAGTATTAGACAAGGAAAATTCAATGAAGGCATTGTTTTGCTTCATGATAATGCACGTCTGCTTTCTACAGATGTGGCTCAAAACCTTATTAAACAATTCAGTTAGGAACAGTTGGAGTACAGCCGCGGTACAGCCCCGGTTTCCCACCTTCTAACTACCACTTATTCTTGACCTTGAAGCGTGATTTTGAGGAAGGGGCTTTGACAGTGATAACGATGTTAACAATGTTCTGCAGTGGCTATCTTCACTATCTTCACGCGGCAGCTTTCTATGAAGAAGTTTTATTTTTATAGCATACAGTCTAATCCACTGTCTGTGCCTCTATTTATTCCTCAAGGGTCAATCATGACGCCTTTAGTTTTTTTTTCTGTAGACACCAACACTTTTTCTGACCACCATATAAAACTTATGTTCAAAAAATCATTCTCTTCTGACCTACATATTATCGATCTATGTACAGTGACCTTCAAAGGTATCCGGACAGGACTAGATAGAGAAATTCTTTATTCCAAAGAGCCGCAGAGCCAACTTATTATCTGCTGAGTTTAACCGTAGTTTGTCGCTCTTACAATAACATTCCAATAGACAAGTGCAAATACAGGGTGAGGCATTGGTGCGTCAAAGCCCAATACATGGATTAATATTAAAGATATCACAAAACATTATGTACAGAAATCATAGATAGTCTTACCCTACATATTTTACAATTATTGTCATATGTACAGGGTGTTTCATATCGCTAGGGTGAACCAAACATACATTTTTTAAATGGGACACACTATATACAGGATGTTTCATAATATATCCGCAGGAGGATGTGATAGCTTGTCCAAAAATTTGAAAGAAAGTTTCTATCAACTTACTCTCGAAAATGCACCATTTTCGAGATACAGGGTGTTAAAATTTAAAATTGTTGTTAAAATTAAATTAAAAAAATTCGTATTTTGCAAATATCTCCAGAACCGTTTATCGTAAAGAAAACAGCTTTTAAGCCTTTTCTACTCATAATAACCTGTGTGCGTGAAAATGTTTTTTAAGACATAATTGGTGAAGATTTTGAAACGGTAGTGGTTGTTTTTCTCCACAACGCCACTGAAAAAAGTACGGTTTTGAGACGCCCATTTGAACCGCCAATGTTTTCTACACGAAAAAGGTACTGTTGGTCATGAGCTCTAAAGTTGATCGTTTTCGAGAAAAATCAATTTTTATGTTGAAAATCCTGATCAATTACCGAACAGATTAAACGGTGCAGATTATCGACAATTTTTAGAAGAAGTACTGCTGAAACTGCTGGAAGATTCAACCGATTCAATTAAGACAAAACATGTGCTCTATGCATGATGGAGCTCCGGCCCGCTTTAGTTTAGTTGCTCGCCAATACTTACACGACGAATACCCAGACCCAGAGGAGGTCCCCACTCTTGCCAGCGCGATCTTCCAAACTTAATTGTTTAGATTTTTTCTTTTGAGCCCATTAAAAGCGCATTGCTGGATCTTGCGACATGATTCGGAACACTCCGGCAATTTTCCTGCGTGTTAGACAGTCAATGCGTCGAAGAATTGCTGCGTACATTGAAGCTACCGGCAGACATTTCCAACATTTAATTTAACTGTGTATGATTTATAATTGTTTTTTTTTATTATGTAATTATGAAGTTAACGTTTTAGTAGAATAAAATTTTTATTTCAAAAAATTGACCATGTTTTTCAACATAAAAATTATGTAATTTTTCTCGAAAACAGTCAACTTTACAGCTCATGACCAAGAGTACCTTTTTTGTGTAGAAAACATTGGCGGTTCAAACGGGCGTCTCAAAACCGTACTTTTTCCAGTGACGTAGAAGTTGAGGAAAAATACAACCACTACCCCTGCAAAATCTTCACCAATTATGACAGAAAAAAAAAATTTCGGTTCCGGAGATATTTGCAAAAAACGAACATCTTTTCTTAAATTTCAACACCATGTATCTCGAAAATGGTGCATTTTAGTATGTTGACAAGTTGTTTTTTGACAAGCTATCACATCCTGAAGTCCTGCGCACATATTACGGAATACCCTGTATTATTTCAAATTTAGATTAAGCATATCTTCCTCAATCCTTCGATATCTCACTGAATTATACCGAGTATTTCAGAAGTTATGGCCAATTTTGTCTTAAAATCACTGGGTAGTAAAATTATTCTGTTTTCATGCTTTCAGTAAATGAGTGACGTCATCATGTGTCAAAATGTAGACATTTGTCATTTTTGGTATTATTTATACAGATTATTATTTATATTGGTCATTATCCATACATACATACTAAATCATACAGGTCATTATCCGCACTGGTCATTATCCATACAGGTCATTATTCATACAGGTTATTATTAATATACATAATTTTATGTTCGAGTGCCCTATTTTAATAAATAATTAAAACGATTACTGTCTGACAGATCGTAAGCTAATGCTTAGCAGCTGGATATGTTGACAGTATTTTGTTATTTGTACAAACATGACATGTCTAGGTCTAAATCATAATAGAATGAATGATTTACGTTTCAATAAACGAGTCATATGCAGTATATATTTATTAATTTTTACTAAAACGGACAACTCGAAAAATATTTATGATACAGAACAAGTAATTACTTATCGCTACAGAAGATTGCATTGCTTAGTTCTAATATTTTAATTTATGCTATGTCTATATGTGTGTAATGTAATGTTATTGTAAGAGCGACAAACTACGGTTACACTCAGCAGGTAGTAAGCTGGCCCTGTGGCTCTTTGGAATAAAGTATTGAGCGCAAGGTATTTCTCTATCTAGTCGTGTCCGGATACCTTTGAAGATGACTGTACATCATTCGTCATATATCATTTGCCCCAGCATTACAAAGGGTTATCTGTTAATAGTCTTAAGAGTGATGTTAAGTTGGTTCGCGTTTAGTTATTGAACTGTAGTTCATGTATTTTCTTTTTTGTTTCTAAGGTGTGATCTTTTTCGAATGTGTGATGATATGGCCTACGTATACTCATGCTATAATAAATTCCAATAACAAAGTACTCAGTAATCATTTGAGCTACAGCATTAATATCTACTTAATCGCAAGTACAGCTTCTTGAAACCATTTTATTTGAAAACAACCTAAAACATTGAGAATGACAAAATTATTTAAAGCAGTAGCGTTTTACGTTGCAATCGACGACCATGTAAATTCACCGATGCCAACAATCTTCGTAACGTAGGTACTGAGATTTCAATGTCATGCTGAAATCGTAGCTCTACATCGAATTGTTTGGAAATTTTTCTCCTATCCTACAATCCAATTGTCTCTAACATTCTATCTTCTCTATTCGATGTCAGTTTTAACCTTCTTACTAAACAGTTCTGTTTGTTTCGCACACGTGTAGTATTTCCCAAAGCTAAAGAACTTATTTACCAGCATTAGAGAAGTGCGCCCTCTTGATTACGCGACTCTTTGATTACATATCGATATAAGGAGGATTTGGGATGCACTTCAGTTATTAGTTCAGTAAGACGCAAGGGAAGTTCATAATTAGTGTCTGGCGTCTTGATATATAAACATCCTCCATACACTTGTACCCTCACCGACGAATCAGTTAACAACCCTTTATGTACATAAGCTACGGTAATCTGATACAACTTTATACATATATAGTAATATACATACATACATGTATATCACTAAATGCCGCAGTATGTTGCAATATAATGCAATATTACGTAATATGGCTAAATGTAATAAAGGATAAGTAGTCTTGATGGAGTCTCTATTATAGAGGTTTTACCGTATCCAGATTACTATAAATCTTCCTCAATATAGGTGATGCGTTTGTCATTCTTCAAATGTTAATTAGCTCCTTATCCGAAAATCTAACATGTTCACAGTTCAACTTCCGTATAAGACCGTGATGTATCTCTTTCACAGCGAACCCGACACACAAAAAAAACAAAAATCAGCCGGAGAAAAAGCTTCGCAGTCGCCGAAAAAATAAAACCATATAAAGGAGAACCGTCGACACGCGGAGTAGCAGAGACGCGATGAAATGTAATTCATTTTTGTTATTTTTCTTCCGCAATTCGACCATGGTGTAATCCATCACACTGTCCGAGCCAGATATATTTACTAATTGGTAGGGGCATACATCAAATTCAATACTTCTTCCCTATTAATCCGGGCAAGATAGGGAGAGTGGAGAGAAAAAAAAAAACAAGCCGGGACGAAAACGTTGACAGAGACAAAGTTGCGGTTTTCGGACGAGCCGACAAATTTAGATCTCAGATTTCGGGACGAGTTCTACTCCTAGAAAGGAATGAAGAAAAAAAACGCAGAAAAAAAGAACGATGTTTCACTTTGAAATAACAGTGATATATTATATGGTTGTCATATGTAGATGTAAATATGTACGCTGGCGATATAGTTTCTTGAAATGTCAGGATTATGAAGACGTAAATCATGTTGATCAAAGTTTTAGAAAAATTACTTAAACGGTGAATAAATTTGTCCTTTTATTTATCTAGGAACTTGTTCACACTGTACTAACTAAGCTAAAAGTAGTTTTACAGTTGCAATAATTGTAAAACTCAAATTAAAATTCTAGTAATCATCAGCATGACAGTCATGCTTAACCCTTCAACTACCAAGAGGGGTAATGAAAATACCCCAGAGTCGTTTTTTACGCAAATTTTCTTTTCTTGTAGTTTTTTTTGTTGATATTTCACGTAATTGTTTCTTATACTTCTACAATGATCCTCCATTAGTTATATGTATATATAAAATTCATATTCTTTCTTATTGCAAAAAGAATTTGTGGGGTAATCTCATTACCCCTGTCATTATTGTACCAAAATTTATATGAACAAATATAGTGTTACAAATGTTTTATAATGTATTACGTGTTCTACATCCAAATTTGAGAATTTGAGTCAGATTTTGGGCACATTGTGAGAATATTATCGTAGAGAGAATATTGATATATTACATTTTATTCAATGTTTACAATTCCATTTGTCACTTGACAGATGATCATCCAGCTGTAGGTAATTTAATATTCATTAAACTATAACCAACTATCTGATCTGTGTATTTCTTTAATTCAATTTAATTCTATTTTATAAAATATGTAACATTAGCATGATTGCACACATGCGAGGTACTTGTTTAGAATTCATTAAAGTAAATCTAATTCAACACTATCAAATGATAGAGGATGCGCAACTCTTCAAGTTGGCACCATCGGGATTTTCGTCGCATATGTGCTAGTGGATGTCATGGTTTGCGTCAGTAACCATCTGACGCAGAAGGGGGGTGCTGCTTAGCAGAGATCTTATGTTAAGTCCAGCCAACGACAAAGACAGAAAGATGTAAAATACACCACAATATTATCAATCATATTTTATAAGGTAATTAATAAATTTTATATCATTTATTTTGTACACAAACACACATAAATATTATAACAAAAGCACACGATTAAATTCCACACACACAAGAAGAAAGACCAGCTAGTTAGGGGCATTCTAAGAAGAAAAAGTAGGTGGTAATTAAAATCTACAACTTTTCGGTGACCCTGTATACAACAAATTTTCGACCGGATGTGCATAAATTAATCCATCAACGATCGTTGATTGCCGTGATTGACAGATGACTATCAAAAGATATTTCTAATGAAATTTAGAGACAATTGCGAATCATCTATAAAAAGCCGTGCGAGAGCAACAAACTTCCGCTTTTTGCTTAGATCGTCGAACAGAGCGTTTAATTTTCTACGTAAATTTTATTAAAATTACCCCGGTGCACCGTGGGCCCAAATCAACGATTATCTTCGAAAAAGTACTTTAAACATAAAAATTTTCCACCTAATTTAAATTTAATTACCCCTACGAAGAGGACGTCGTCCATCCAACATCCGTCTAGGCGCGCGAAGACAGAAACTTCCAAAATCACACACATACACACTCACACACGTAAAATAAGGTAATTTAAGTAATTTTAACTTTGGAGTAATTTTAAGTTGTAAAAAAATTTAAGAAAAATATTTTTTTTTGAAAATTAAAACAGTAAATTTTTCTAAGTACAAAAATAATATTTGAAAAATTTAAAAATTTAAAATTTTTTTTAATAAAGTTTTTTTTTAAGAAATAATAAATTTCAGTAAATTGAGTTAAAAAGGTAAAATTTATTTATTTTAATTAAACAAATAAAAATTTCAAAGTTAATTTTTTTTTATACAGAAATTCCCCCAACAAAAAGTTGGACAAAATTTCAAAAACTACCAAATAAGGTCTTTATAAATAATAATTTAGTTGTGGTGATTACCATGTCATTCTGCACAGTGTAAACCAATTTTTATAGGTTTATTGAAGAAACAATGTCGATGAACTCAACACTTTCTTTGCTTCATCATCTTCTGCTGCCTTGGACGTGGATCCTCATATTTCCAACCTTTATAACCGTGCCAGTCGTGATATTTCCAGCGAAAATGATGGCTTCTTCTTCCATCTAGTATCCGAGGACGATGTTTTCCAGGTCATTAACAGAATGACTTCCAAATCCGTTGGATGTGATGGGATCAGTGTCGATAATATTAAACTTTGCTGTCCTCAGGTATTGCCTTTCCTTACACACATTTTTAATGCGTGCATTGGTGTTAGTCATTTTCCTTCTGCATGGAAGAAATCCCGGATTGTTCCGCTTCCTAAGAGGAATCAGCCTGAAACACTTGCCGATCTGCGTCCAATCAATATTTTGTGTGCTGTCTCTAAAGTTTTTGAAAAATTACTTGAAGGCCAGATTCGTCGTTACGTTGACTCAATCCAAGCCTTACCTGCTCATCAGTCCGGCTTTCGTCCTAAGCACAGTTGCGCTTCTGCGCTGGCAGCTGTTTGCGATGATATCTTCTATGCAATTGATCAAGGGAAGATTACTTGTCTTATACTTCTAGATTTTTCGCGTGCATTCGACACAGTGAATCATGAGATACTCTTGCTTGTTCTTGAGTCCATTGGGTTTTCTTGTGATGCTCTGTTGCTGATTAGAGATTATTTATCGTATCGCAGTCAAGAGGTTGAGCTTTCTGGGTATATTTCTAACTCTCTTCCGGTTGGCAGTGGTGTTCCACAAGGATCCGTTCTGGGTCCCCTTCTATATACTCTATATACTTCCAAACTCCAGGACTGTTTGGAACACTGTTCGTATCATTGTTATGCGGATGACACGCAAATTTATCTATCTTTCGATCGCTCTGAAATAGTTACTGCAAATAATCGCATTAACTCTGATCTTGCCCGCATTGTTAGATTTGCTGAGCAGCACTGTCTGAATATTAATGCAAATAAATCATCTGCTCTGGTATTTGGGAGAAGGACTGATATTGAATTTGCGTCTTCTAGGCTATCTATTTTTGTGAATAATAAACGCATACCCATCGATAAAACTGCCAGAAATCTTGGTCTACACATGGATTCTCATCTCAGGTTTAAAAATCATATTTCCCAGTGCATTCGCAAAAGTTATAGTAATTTAAAACACCTGTATACGCACAGAAAATTTTTATCTGTTTCGAATAGACGTCTTCTTTGTGATAGTTTGGTTTTATCTCATTTTAATCATTGTGATGTGGTCTATGGTACATGTCTCGATGCTGTCACCTCACAAAGAATACAAAAGGTTCAAAATGCTTCTATTAAATTTATTTTTGGCCTCAGAAAATTTCAACATGTGTCTCAGAAACTTGGTAACCTTGGTTGGCTTAATATGAAAAATCGTCGTCACCTACATCTCCTAGCTTTCTTTTTCAACATTCTCACTGAGAAATCCCCGCCATATCTCTATCTTAGATTAACTTTTAGAAGTGATGTCCACAACATTAACATTCGCTGCCCGCACCTTATTACTCCCCCCTTTCACCGCACAGCCATGTTTGAGCGGTCATTTTCTTTTAATATTGCTCGGTTCTATAATGTGTTTCCCGTGTCTCTGTCTGGTCTTACCTTATATTCATTTAAGCGACTTGCGCGTGACATGATTCTGAGCTCGATAATTTAGTCTTAGCGCCTGATACATATTAACATTGTATTCTTTCTCTACTGATGTACTCTCTGTTCCAACAATTTAATAGTCTTTTATAGTTTCTTTTTGACATTCTGCGTGCGACTGTTGCTTTTTTTTATAATGTACTCGGTTGCATTGAAAAACAGTTACTTTCAATCGAAAGAACTGAATGTAACCCTTTGTTATAACATCCTCTGTTATCTATAATTAAGGCACCTATGTAAAATTTTTGTAAATGGGATGTTTTAATAATAAACAAATATTATTATTATTATAAAATAAAATTATTTTTTTTTTGTAAAACATCTTTTTGTCTTGTAAATGTTTTTTTAACTTAGAATTTTTTTTTCACTTGGGTATTTTGTAACGTACGCTAAGCTTTCGTATTCTGTTCTCTACACCTGCTGTAGAGCCCAGAATTCACGAACCCCTGAGATTAATTTTTTTAAACCCCAAATTTTAATTTAAAGAGAAAAACTCACATTTTCTTGATTTTATTATAAATCAAATTTCACATTACAATATATAGAGAGCCCATGCAATGTTATTTCTTGGGCACGGCAACACCGGCTGCTGGGATTAAGCTCATGCAGATGTCGTGGTGTATTTTCAAATATTCTTTTAGTATTAACCATATTAAAATAGTACCTAATACTAACACTCATATTTAATAATAAATTTTATTATTTAGATTTAGAAAGAAAATAAATACAATCTCAGTCATATACATAAATTCCAACAAAATATGTATATAGCAAAGGTATGATCATTATTAAATGACGTATACATATATAAAAACTTATGAATGAATGTGTAAAATCAAGACCGACTCTTCTGGACAAGGAAAAAATGCACAGATAACTTACACATCCAATTTTGTGTTTGCACAGATGGTCATAAAATAATATATTTTATTGAAATGTCAAAAATTTGGTGAATACACCGCCTATTTCTTCTAACAAGTAACCCTTTCATCAAATTTTCGCCGTACTTCTCAGAACTATCTAGTGTATGTTACATTATATTCAACACTAAACACTTTAACCCACTGAACACCAAACAAGTTTTAACTAAAACACCGACGCGTTTCAACAGCAATGCTGTCATTATCAAGGCGATAATAAAACTAAATTAAAATAAAATCTACAAAAACAGGTAACCTAAATGTTATGCACGGTCAATCCGATACGCATCATTAATTTCCGATTAACGAAAACAATGACGAATACGGTAAAGGTCCATTGTCACAGTTCATTACACATGACTTATTTTTATATATTTCTAAACTTTCGAAAACATTTAGAAACTTACAATTGTTTATTTGTCTAATTAATTTAACATTCGTATGATCGATGTTGTGATCTGTTTCAAAAATGTGTTGGGCAACACTCGATTTCTCAATTCTATTAAATCTAAGATGAGCCATATGCTCTTTGAATCTAATTGAGACTGCTCTCCTGGTTTGCCCAATATATTTTTGATTACAATCTTTACAATTGATTTCGTAAATACCTGACTTTTCTAGAGGTTGTATTTTATCTTTAGGGTTACCGATGAGACTTCGTAAACTAGTCCCAGAACTGTAAACTATTCTAAGATCTAGCTCTTTGAAGATTTTACTCAAACCTTTAGTGATAAAGGGAGCGTAAGGGAGGGTCACAACGGGTGAAGCTTTAACATCCTCTCGAAAAGTCGTAGATTCTTTCACAGTTTTCTTATAATTAAACTTCCTAATTAACTTATAGATATGCTGAGGCTGGAAACCATTACACTTGGCCGCATCTTTTATAATTTTAAGCTCTTGCTCAAACCTCGCCTTGTTCAAGGAAAAAGTGAGAAGTCTGTGGACCAAAAAATTCAGGCTGGCCATTTTGTGCTGAACACAATGATGGGAGTCTGAAGGAATATAGCGAAGTGTACTGGTTTCCTTTCTATACACGTCAAACTCTAATCTATTGTTATTTCTAATTACTAAAGTATCTAGAAAGGGTAGCTGACCGTTTTCTTCTCTTTCACAAGTGAACTTTATGGTTTCGAACCGATTATTTAATCTATTGAGAAAATCGTCAATATTACATTTTTTAGTGTCAAATATAGCGAAAATATCATCCACATACCTCAACCAAACCCTAGGAAAGTATTCGCTCTCAGATTCTAAGTCCTTTTCAAAACGGCTCATGAAAAGATTAGCCAAAAAGGGCGACAAGGAGTTACCCATTGCCGTTCCTTCCAGCTGTTCATAAAAACCCCCGTTGAATTGAAAAATGTTCTGTTTCATACAGATGTCAGTTAAGCGAATATATTCCTGGACACATTGTTGACTCAAACTATTTTGAAGCAACAAGTTCTCGAGGTATGTCAAGCAAACATTATATTCAGTAGTTTTGTTTCCAAGTAATTGTGTCTAATATACAAGACAATATTTGCCTATATTTTAATATATTTATGCTGAAACACCTAATTGAGGCAAAAATTCGTAAATAATGTAAATGGTAAAACAAAACTGGTATTGCTACTAGGCATTCAAAACTACAAATTTTAAGCCATGAGTAATAAATTATTAAATTTACAACTTTTTTTTATTCACCTCCTCCATTCCATACGGAAAATGTTTACCTTCGTAGATCTGTATTAAGAATTCTATTTACACTGTAGAAATCTTTTGAAAATGATGGAATTAATCAGAATTCCTTTTTGAGGTCCGGTGGATTTCGGAAACACTTTGACACTAACCCATTTTCTGAACTTCAAAACTACGTATTATAAACATGCAAACACAACCTTATACCTTTTTTTTTATTTGCGGAGTAAATGCACATAATTAGTTTCATATGAATAAATTATCTGACTGTAGCGGTAATAAATAACATATATACAAGAGGTCTTCAGGTTTACAGCCCTAAATATAAAAAAATTATGAATAAATGCCTAAAAAATATCGTGTCAGCTTAATCTGGTAATGCCTTTTATTTTTAAATTGGATCATACTTTTTTCTGCACACTCCTTATAAATAATTTCAAGCTAATATTTACATCTATATATTGCACATTTACAAAATGGAAGAATATTAGAAAATAGAATTGTTTTATTTAATCGGATCATCCTAAACATTAACAATTACATTTCATGAAACCTGTTATAACAGTAAAATATTTGATTGAGAGATATTAAAACCTCTAATTTTTATAAAACAGTAGGAGCGATTTACTGTCCCAATTTAATTTGTAAAATTCTTTAACAGTTCAATTTAAAAATTAATATTAAGATGAGGGCAATGGATAATAAAAAAGCAACTATATTGACAATAAGTCAAAAGCAAGCTTATTACTTGTGTATAATTATAAATGGTACAAATGATTATTCAATATATCTGTCATAATATTATCGTAGCCTACTTTATGCAAATAGAAGTGGTCTGTTTCGACAGTAGCAGAAGAAATATACATTTTTATCTAAAACTGTTGAAGATAAATGGGTACATTCTGATATCAAAACAAAGTGAATTTAATTTTACATCCAACCCTGTAAACAGATATAGGCTGTCCTATTAAAAAAAAAACAGAGTTCTTGTCATTTGAATGTTCCCAAATGTTGGCGCCAGTAACTGTATGTCAACAAAAGGATCCGTACATGTTAATATTGGAAATACTAAAGCAATTGAAGACGTATCAATTTGCGCAAACCAAAATTTTCTACCTTTTTTAATTTTTATCCTACAGCTCATTAACGAGAGCGCTGCAATTGCAAAATTTTTGATAAAATATGTATTTTCTCGAAAACAAAAGCACATAGGTCTAGTGAGGTTTTAATAAAAGTTACTTAAAATATCAAGTAGAATCTAAAAAAAAATACGAGGGTGGTCCCAATTCTAATGCACAGCGCCCTCTAGCTATCGTGTAGTGTAACATACACAGCTGATCTTGTTGTCAATTTGTAGTCAGAAGTCTAACGAACACATTGGTACCCAGTGTTAGTGGTTTTAGTGAAGTACAACGATGTCTGAGGGTGATAACGACAGTGAAAATAAATCCGCGGCTCACATCTCCGTATTAGAGCAACGCGCCTACATTAAAATTGAAACAATTCGTGGTAAAACAGTTCCCGAAATTCATAGCGGTAGATGAGACTTGGATCCGTGATTTCGAACCAGAATTAAAGTCCCAAAGCAATATTTGAGCAGGAAAATACTCGCCGAGAGCAAAAAACGTTCGTCGCCAACAGACAAAAGTTAAGCAAATGATTTTTGCCTATGATAAACACGGAATAATTTCCACTGATCGAATTCCTATTAGCCGTAGTGTAACTTGTGACTACTACAAGACATTCCTTGCTAAGAAATTACGATCAGAAGGTCCGTAGAAAGCGACCAGGAATGTTGCAACGCAACACAAAAAGATACAGATGGGAACGTCTCAATCACCCACCGGATTCGCCGGATTTGAGTCCCCCGGACTTTGATTTATTTTCGAAACTGAAGAAACCACTTCGAGGTGTCCGTTTTCCTGACTTAAATGCCCTGAATGCAAGAGTGAGTCGAAGAATCCGCGAGCTCAACAAAAATGGCGTCCTACGCGGCATTCAAGCGCTTCTGTACCGCTGCCAATCATGCACTCACAAGCAGGGGGATTATATTGAAGGACTTTAAATTTGTATTTCATTTAAAATAAAAGCTGTTTTACTCAGAGCTTACTATTAATATATGTATTTTTGACCTTTATGTACTTATCTTTTAATTCCTGATTTATTTCCACTTAGACCTCTAAGTGGAAATAAATCAAGAATTAAAAGATCAGAGTTTACTGTGCATGATCGAATTCCTATTAGCCGTAGTGTAACTTGTGACTACTACAAGACATTCCTTGCTAAGAAATTACGACCAGAAGGTCCGTAGAAAGCGACCAGGAATGTTGCAACGCAACACAAAAAGATACAGATGGGAACGTCTCAATCACCCACCGGATTCGCCGGATTTGAGTCCCCCGGACTTTGACTTATTTTCGAAACTGAAGGAACCACTTCGAGGTGTCCGTTTTCCTGACTTAAATGCCCTGAATGCAAGAGTGAGTCGAAGAATCCGCGAGCTCAACAAAAATGGCGTCCTACGCGGCATTCAAGCGCTTCTGTACCGCTGCCAATCATGCATTCACAAGCAGGGGGATTATATTGAAGGACTTTAAATTTGTATTTCATTTAAAATAAAAGCTGTTTTACTCAGAGCTTACTATTAATATATGTATTTTTTGACCTTTATGTACTTATCTTTTAATTCCTGATTTATTTCCACTTAGACCTCTAAGTGGAAATAAATCAAGAATTAAAAGATCTGAGCTTACTGTGCATTAGATTTGGCTGATCCGTTTAAAATAATACAGTAACATACGGTTTTCCTATAATTGGAACACCCTGTATTCTTGAAAATATTTTCTAACTATGCATCATATAAATAGGGACAACCTTTATTCGAAACTTTTTTCTCTGTACTGTAAAATAAACAAATTATCAAAGAAACTGCGTCAGCTAGAACAACCTCTAGAAATAATCAGCATAGATATTTGGAAGAATAAAGTAATTATGTCGCAAAATATTACTACAGTTTTAAGGCGTAATATATAGATATACCTAGAGTAAAAAGCAAGTCGTTTATAAGATAGAAATACTCGTGTCTGAATTATGTTTAAGGTTTTTTTTAAAAGAGCAATACAATTTTTTATTGACAGTAGGTAATAAATCACTTTGATAGCATAGTTATGAGTGGATTTATTTCATTCAGAGTTTTGTGGGTTTTATTTAGTTTTCCAATTACAGTTGGAAATAAATTCGGTATGGTTTAGTTTCATTCTTAGTGTATAGATGGTAATTATAGTCTTTTCTGCTTTCTACCAGCACATTTTTGGGTAATACACAAGAAATTTTATGAAATTTTATGTTGCCTGATTTGCCTACTCAATGGGCGCTCTATATACATATATTCTCTCTACGGTTGCACGATTAGAACTTACTGTTATATCCGGTAGATGTAGACAGATATCATAAATGTAAGGTAGGTACTTCCCCAATTCTCAGTTTGTAGGTAGTTGTAATTACGTGAAATTGTACTATTTGCATGTTATAGTCGATTTAAAAATATGTTGCATTCATTTAATATTTTGTATCTAAAAAAAATGTAGGGTAATTTCGTAACCCCCCTTGGTAAAAGTAGGAACTGATGTTGGATTTTATTTTGTGAAAATGTTTCAAGCTCTTGGCTCTACGACCGTAGCTACTTGTTGTAGAAATGTATAAAAATTTTTGACATATATTGTACTTTTCTTCCTGTATGGATTACACCTATTAAATTGTTAATAAATCCTGTTTCAACATAACAACTTTTTGTGCAAATACCAACACAACAGCCAAACTAATTTATCTAATTATAAAGTTGTGTGCCAGGACAATAAAGCTATGAAGCCTACACACATATATGTGTGTCAGACATAAATTTATAAAATTTATACCCGCAGTGCTAATCAACGGACATATCTTATTCACATCGCTGATCCTAATTGACTCGAAAGCTATCGGTTACGGTTAATTACTACGATAAATCCGACCATGTCAACCAGAATTAACTGCTAGATCAGATCCGGTCGCATTACTATATACCTACTACGATACGTCCTATTCGGAAGGTACTAGTTCCAGTCCTATGCATGCGGTCACCTCCATTTACCAAGAGCGTTACGGTTCGAAAGTGCTTCGCGAAATAACGCGACGTCGACACGAGTAAGCGGCATGTGTCTGCAAGGCTGAAATTACGATCAACACGCCCTATTACCGATCTTCCAGGAGAAATGTGGCGGCGAATACATACCTAGGTTAAACTGGTCTCTGTGAATGAAATGCGTAACTGCGGCTTCATTTTTACCTGAAATATTGCCGGAGAAGTTTTACGACTTTTTTACTCTTTAATGGGGCAGGGAACCCTCCTAAACCATTAATTTTAATAATCACAAATATATAAGGTTTCCCATTTTATCTTTGAGTTATACACCTGAAATAGAAGTGGCAAAAGAATAAGATCTGACTTTTTTGGAGACGTGGTATGTATGTATGTACATATGTACAATGTGTGAATAGTTTAGAAGAGTTATAATCTCAAATTGATGTCTAATTTGTAGTTAGAACAGGCGGATAAATATATTTTTATTTTGTATACATCGAAAAAATTTTATTGTATGAATTCAGTGTTCTCGCATGAATTAATGTATTGGAAAAACAGAAACCTCAGTGAGCATAAAATTTGCAAACCAATCAAAGGAAACGCGTGTGTACAGCATATTTTCATGATATATATTTGTACACACATATGTTCCTCTGCAGATAATTGGTGTGTTAATCATACAACGAAAAATTCTTTATTTATTTAAAACCGCTATACGATGGGTTCCATCGCCTATACCTAAAAGCCACTAAACGCACGTATGCATATAGAGTTAAATATTTTCTTTTTCGCTCTGAAATATATCTTTCGATAAGAATAAATAATAATAAGATATTATATTATCATATAATTATAAGTTAATAATATGTATAAAGCATTGAATCCATTATGTTGTTTACACCTTCTCGCTCTTTTGAACAAAGAAAGAGAGCTTGTTTAATTAAAATTCTATTTAAACTTTAAATATTTGTTGAAGTACTTCAATTCTTTTTTTTTTAGTTCTTGCAAATTGAAATTATACAGTTTTCCAAAATTTATTGTAGAAGAATGGCTAAAGGCTAAGAAAATAAATAACTACCACTCTGATCACACACAACGCAAAACAGGATACGTTAATGTTGAAGACAATTATGTTTGAAATGTTGATTTTGTAAAAGAACCTAAATTTCTAGAAATATCTGTAGCTACATAGGAGGGAGCGTTTTTATATTTGCGGAATGAGAGGGTTGTAGGGGGGTGATTAAGCGCATTGGGGGCGTGGCCTGTACAGCGACTCATAATTAGTATAAATACGAAGTTTCATTGTTATTAGACAGTTAGGGCTTAGGAACCATGGTTCGGCCTTAGCAACAAGAAGAAAGACCACAGTAGACAGTTAGTCTTTGAGCTATCGTCAACCAAGTAACATAATCAGGAGTGAAAAGTGAAATATGGAAAAAATCGAATATCGTGCCATTACCAGGCAAGGAAAATCAGTCGCGACCATAATGAATGAGATGTCATTGGTTTACGGCGACTCTTGTCCAGGAAAAACCATGGTGTACAACTGGCATAGTATATTTAAACAAGGAAGGGAATTCCTTGAAGACGACCCGAGGCCGGGCAGGAGCATTGAGGTGACCGCGCCAGCACTTATCCAAAAAGTTGAAAAAAATGTACTCGAAGATGCTCGACTAAACAAAAAACAACTCGCAGAAATGGTTGGAGTATCCGATACAACAATTTTTAAAATCCTAACGCGATCATCTCGGCATGTCTAAGGTCAGCGCAAGATGGGTGCCGAGAATGCTCACGCCGCCGCAAAAACAACAGCGCGTAGAGTGTTCGCGTGCATTTTTGGACCTCTGTAATGAAGACAAGGATAGTGTATTGAGTCGAATTGTTACTGGAGACGAAACTTGGGTTCATCATTATGAACCGGAGTCCAAACAAGACTCCATGCAGTGACATAAAAAGGGCACAGCACCTCCCAAGAAATTTAAAGTGTCACAATCAGCTGGGAAACTCATGGCACGGTATTTTGGGACTCGGAAGGAATATTGTTGATTGATTATAAAGATAAAGGTGTTTCTATAACCGGAGAATATTGCGCTTCAATATTAGAGCGACTAAAAGAAGCCATTAAAGAGAAAAGACGGGGAGTGATTATTACCTGTTTCCGAAAATAAAAAAGAGCTGCGAGGTAAAAAATTTACTGCCGATGATGAAGTCAAGGAGGCAGTTTCGGCGTATTTTGCAGATAAAGAGAAATCATTTTTTATGAGGCTATAAATAAATTAATTGAAAGATGTGAAAAATGTATCCGTCTTGCAGGTGAATATACTGAAAAAGAAAAATAATTTGGTTTTTTTATTTCCACCCCTTATCCCCCATTCCGCGAATATAAAAACGCTCCCTCGTATGTGATTGAGTGTAAGGTAGTGATGTACTCAAATTATATTACCCATCACCGTCTTTAGAAAAAGTCAGCATCGGCTCCTAAAGGTGACAAATTGTATTGGAAAATTTATCAACTAAAATACTTTCGAAATTTGCTGAACCGTGCTGAAACGTTACTCAGTCCAGATTAGGCATGTTTTTAAAACATTTGGATCAGATATATTTGTAGGTTAGCTACGGGAGAAGCTTTCAAAAAATTATTTTCGAAAATCATCGTTTTCACTTACATGCAAATAAAGTTGATTATGTTTGAAAGCCTTTCCCTTTTTGGATCAACATTAGTAAAGGGAAACTAGGGAACTTTCATATTTAACAAACATATGAGATGTCATATCATATAAAATCTTCTGTTCAGAAATACATTTACGTGGAGATTAGGACATATTCACTGCAATGATAGTGGTGAATAACTGAAAAAAACCATCCAAGTTATGGGAAAGTCTACAGACTGAGCCAATAAGTTTGGGGACAAGTTGAATTTCCCTCCACTTTTTTTTTAATTGACCAACCTTTCGTAAACTCATAGCCGTCTCAACGAACATTTTAAAATGGGTGCTAAGATTACAGCATTAAGAAAATATTTAGCTGGGCAATATTCTATATCACTACAGTAAAAGTTCTATAATCTAGCATACTATGTTTGGGTGTTATTTTACAGAAGATATTTAGGGGATTGTTTATGATAGACTTTGTTTTATTTACAAATACTTTTCACACTTACGTAGTACAATAAAAATATATTAAGCATTAAAAATACCTTCTCTACTGATTAGTCTTTCATCGTAAAATTGTTGCAGAAACCCTATAGTTGCATGGCTACATGTGGTGGGGCACTATCTTGCTGAAAGTCCCCATTTCTAAGTTCTCTATAAATGGTTGTAATATGTGTCTTCGGTACCGTTCAACATTTATCGTGTAATTGAAAAAATATGGTTCTGCGCCGCGACAGTGCAACCCTATCTTCATTAGGTGTGTATTATGTCTGAAGGCCTAAACATATAAAAAAGACATCTTAAAGACGTCTCTCAGATGTTCATTTATGGCATTCATGAGACGTCTTTCAAAAGTCTAAAAACCACATTTTAGACGTTTTATATAACAAATTCGAAAAAATGTCAAACAAGTTAAGCACTCTAGCGTATTTCAGATTGTGTTCATGTTTCAAAAGAATATAATGCGACCATTGATAATTTTCAATTTACTTTTTTAACAATACAATTTAATAAGTGATTTAATGTTCCCCATATATTCAACAAATGAGCGTTTACTCTAACATATCACCTACATCAGCGCCATCTCACGTTATATTCGAAACTATGCGATAATTTTAATGGCGACCGACTGGTTTGACTACTTCCATTTGACAGCGTTTGAGCTTAATTGTTTAATTCTGGTTTCAATTTCACAGTTTTAGTTTAACAGGTTTTACTCAGTTTTACTTTCTTTGTAGTTGAAATATAGTGTCAATGTTTAGATATTTAACTTTTTTATAAGGTGAATAGTTATATCCAGATTTTTCATTTGTATTAAAAAGTGTTTATATAGACCATCAACAATTGTCGAAGAACAATAAGGATGTAGATTAATTGTTATTAATAAATATTACTTTTATAAAGAGTAAAGTTTTTATTTCGCTACATCACAATATTTATATAGCAATAAACAGTTAAGAAAAAAAGTTAATATCGAATATTTCTCCTGTGTACTATGTATCCCAAGTTTTTTAAATCCATATATTTGGCTGCTGAGATAATTTACAAGGAATTGAAACACCAATAAGTCATTCATAAGATCACTGTGATAGGAATATTTGTATCAGTACCATTGGCTTAAACGTGCACGTGCATTATTTTGAATACTAGATAATTATGTCTAACATCTGTCCAAAACAGATATCCATAAGACGTTGCAAAACGACGTCTTATAAACGTTGACATTTGTAACATCGGATGTCTATACGATATCTTATGGACGTCTTTCAGGCGTAAACAGGCATCCATAAGACGTCCAGAATATCGGACTCAGATATCTTATGGACATCTATAAAATGTTTTTGTGCTGTCTGGGCTGACAAGTGAAACCATGCTTCCTCAGACATAAATGTCATACTTAAAATATCATCATAATTCAGGTGATTGTTAAACCATTTGCAATATTGCAAACGCTGTCCATAATCAATAGGCAATAACTACTGTACAGAGGTCACTTTGTAAGGGTGCATATGTAGATTCTTTACCGAAACTCTACGACAAGTAGAATAAGCCACACCTATAAACAATTTTGCTATACAGTAAAATATATGATGGGGCCTTCTCCCATCAGTCTGTTTGTGGTTTGTCTAGCCACACTCTCCACTAAAATGTGAAGAGGTGTGATATTTAGTACCACTACTAAAGCGGCCGTCGGGCATGTGTTCATTGCACCAGGAATGCAAACGTATGCCAGGCTTTGTATCTTTGCGAGGCGCATCCTCGTTGTGGTCAGATTGGCACGTTTATTCCAAGCCACTGCCCCATAAGTGATGATTGGTCTCACTATTACAGCGTACATCCAGTGCAGAATTTTTGGGTTACATCCCCAATTTTTTCCTGCGAAGTTTCTACAAACCAACAGGGCTCCTTTAGCTTTGTTGGTTACCTACTTCCAATTGGTGCTTGTTCCAGAGAAGTTTATTATCTAGTGTAAGACCTAGATATTTAGTCTCTGTCTTCCACTCAATGCTCTCCCCATCTAGCTTGATGGTTTTGAGATTGAGTTTCCTTTTCCTTGTGCAGGCCATTTGTGTAGTTTTGGTGGGGTTAATATTCAGTCCCACCGACTGACACCATCTTTTTGTAAAAGTAAGTCCTCTTTGGACAATGTCGCAGAGGGTACTTTTAAATCCTCCCTTTGGCATACTCTTGGCAGGATATGCCAATACCAGTCAAGCCGCAGAGGAGCTCATCTACCGTTAGGCTCCACATAAGCGGAGATGCAACTCCGCCTTGTGGACATCCCCTGGTTGTACTGATTGAGATAGTTTCTAAATATAAACAGCCATCTGGATGTCGCGTTATTGACTCCTCTGCTTTCTAGTGCTCTATTGACTGCCTCGTGTAGACTGTTGTCAAAAGCACTTTCTATGTCCAGAAAGGCACATACAATTGTTTCTTTGTTTTCCAGAGCTGTCTGGTACGCATGCTGACTAGAATGCAATGGCGATTTAAAATTTCCGTTATAATATAGTTATCAACGGCCTTTTCCATAGTTTTAAAAATAAACGATGTGAGGCTAATCGATCCGAAGGATTTCGGATCGGTGTAATCCTTCCTGCCTACTTTTGGTATGAAGGTGACTTTAGCCCTTCTCCATTTTTCTGGAATATACCCCAGCTCCAGGCTGTTTCGGCATATACGAACTACATGAGATAGGATGTCCTTTTGTCCCCTGTAATAGGGCTGCAAAAATCCCATCTACTCCTGGTGCCCTGGAAGGTTGAAATGTATTTATGGCCCATTTCAGTCTCTCGGTGCTACATACATGTTTAGCTATTGCAGTAGTATCCCTAGTTGGTCTTCTACATTGCTCTACTGAGTTTCTTGTTGGAATCTCTGTGCATCCTGGAAAGTGAGTTCCTAGTAAGAGCAAGGCGCTTTCTTTCTCACTTTCCCTGAAGTTTCCATCCGGTTTCTTTAGTGCCATTTCTGTGTTTGCGCTATCCCTCGCCATGACCTTGTGTAGTCTTGCCGCTGTGTGCGTAGAGCCAATCTCTTCGCAAAATTTCCTAAAGCTATTCTTTTTAGCTTTTCTGATCTCTTTATTATAGGAGGTAAGTTTCTCGGTGTAGCTCTGTCAATCTCCGTTACGTCAGACTCTGTTAAACAGAGTGCGTGTTTCGGATCTTAGGTGCATTATCCGGGTATTTTACCGGAAATGACTTTGATTTTCGATTTTTAAATGGGCCGTCCTGTTCCCGTTTGGAAAAATTATAACAAAAACTAAATTTTGGACCTACAAATGCGCTTAAAAAACTGGGCATACAGTAAAAATTAAAAAAAATGTTCGTATCATGTTTATACAGTAACACCTGAGCATATTAAGAACTTCAAAGCACTCTCGATGAAAAAAAAATTTTATATCAAAAAATATCTTTTGCTGCAGTTGTACTCAAAATGTTATCCCGAATCAAAATATCGAAAATTATTCAGGTAGTCCCATTTAAAAATAGAAACTCAAAACATCGGTACATCGGGAGCGTTAACGGCGCACGCCTATAGTACGAGTATGATTAATATATGTATTTTTTGTATTGTTTTATTGACCTCTAAGTGGAAATAAATCAGGAATTAAAAGATAAGTACGAGTATGTATGTATATCGTGAAATATGTAGTTTGTAGGCAGTCATCGTACGGTATTGTTGCATGATCATGCATTGCAAGTACACGTACCTATAATTCGGTTGCAACGCATTTAAAATGTCGAAAGTTCGTGAAAATGCTTCAACGTGTTTGTGTCTGATATAGTTACGGTCTTTAGTGATATGTAAACAATACTTATATTACTAATAAAGTTATCGCCATGGAGGTATTAGTTTTCAGTACGTCCTCGTATTATTAACAATGGGAATATACGCGTTATATCAAATACAATGTAGTAAACATTCCATCTTTGTTGCGTTAATACGCTGATCAAAGCTTCAGTTTCAACTCCACCGTCTACAAAAGATAAATTCGGATATTACCTATTATATTATAGTCATTTGTGTACGAGCTTTGTTGTAAATGTTCACTCGCAGAATTGTTAATTTCGAGCAATTTACTGACGAATAACCTACAACGGGTAGCTATGTCGTTAAATGAACGACGAATCGACAAATTATTTTCGCTGATCAACGTTGTGCGCCACGTCAATATTTAATCATACCCCAAATGCTGGAGATCGGCGGTCGGGTAAGCATCTACAACGCAACGTACTACCTGTAATTACGGACACATTATTACATGGCTTACGCTCGCTTGTCCTCCATTAAAACAGTGTTTTATTACTGAAGTTCGGAATAATGAAACACAAGCAGATGCGTTGACGATGCAGCATGAAAATAATGAAGTAATGGTACATGTACTCATGTGGTTATATGTGCTGTCGGATTTTCGATATGTCTTCATACAGCAAATAATCACCGTTAGATTTCAGTCAAAAATCGATATAATTTGTCCAATGTTTTAAAATGTTTGGGAAATCTCCAGATTTATCTTATTTCAGTGAAATTTTAAAAGACAATAGAACTAAAAACAAACGACGCCGACGTTCAATCTTCTTTCGTACTCTTCGTCGAAAGCTCGGTTAGTTTGGCAACTTTTATCGAAAACCTGCTCGGCGAAAGTTGGCACCTACCGCTCGCTCCACTGGGCTTTTCATCCCTGTCGTTCCTCGCCACGACTGCCCTGGATTCCTCGTTCGTTACATCGAATACTGCACTCCCTTTCCTCCCTGTCAGAACAGCCGCCGATCTGCACCGCGAACATTACGGTACGACATCTTAAAGGTAGAGATGGAATTTGCGTTGGCGAAAGGTGGTTTTGTTCCTGTTGTTGCGTTTACACGGCCCGTCATGTCGAACGCTTAACACGTCTCCGGGGGATTACGGAAGGGCTCAGATTCCGGGTGTTTCCGGGTAGCACGGTGAGGTACCGACCCACTTCCGTGAACCGATAACCCTCTCTCTGGTATTCTTTCGTCGACGCTTCCCAGTTCTAACGGATTGAATTCGAATGTTTGTAGGGTCTTAGGTTTTATAGTCGACACCACCCCCATAGAATCGCCATGGGATACACAGTTCGAAGAACTGAAGAACTTGTTAGCCCTCTCACTGTATAATCAATCGCGTATCGACTAGGTGTTACAATGTTTTACCGTCTTGTCCGTTCGCGACCTGAATCGGAATTATTAGATTGAAATCCGTCAGGATGTTAAAGTAAATTACGGGTTGTCATAACAATAAACAACGTTGAGATTTATTTGATAAAATAGAGAGGAAATAAAATCTCACAACAGGTTCAGCGAGATATAGTTTGAAATGGATTGATAAACGTCGTTCTTTTAGAATAAACAAGTATTATTGATAACTCTATCAATTAAATCAGCGAAATTATACTTCAAAAAGACTGGAAGAATTCTAATTTCAGATTAAATCTAATTCAATAAATGCGTAACGTCCTTTTTAAAAGCTGATGCAAAGTATTGTAATTTTATCAGTCCAATCTTTTGTAGTTGTTTCAAGAAGAAAATGGTCGTCAACCTATTGATAATGTTCAACTAGAAAGTCATTTCGCATGATAATACTCACGTTCAGAAAATAATTTGGATTTGACGCATTCAATACACCATATAATGTATTAGATTTGGGCAGCAGTTTATTCTCCAGAGCGCATTGGTGATGAATATGACACATAATAATATGCTTAATCCTGGAACATCACAGTTATTTTTTGAGACATGAACTTCACACTCGGGTCTCAGAAACCCAAAAGCAAAAAAGCAAAAAAATACAAAATGTAAATATTTTATAGTTCTGGGATATTATCTAATCTTAATAGAAAGCGTACAAAAAATTTCAGTCATAGTGTTTTATTTTAGAAGGAAATATAATTATAGAAGGTAAAAAATTGCATTTTTTCTACAGTCACACAGGTCCTCAGTTTTCTAGGTTTTGATATTCGCATTCGCAGCACAACTGGGCTCTATGCTCCATGCAGTAGTCTTCGACAAAAAGAACATGCAAAACTTGTTTTTCTATCTTTCCCTTTTGCACAAAAGGAACACTTAGCGTTTTTTTTTTTGTCAAATTGACTTCATTTTGTGACGGGGTAACTTCAATTCCGAGAATTTCAGAAATTCTTTCGCGCAATGTTCTCGTAAATATGGTTCAATTAGAACCATTCCTAACCGCTTTAGAAAAGATTGCGAATTTGAGAGAGAAAATAAAACCCTAGCGTTTATACCAGCAGCATCAAGAATATTGAAAAAATTCCTAGGGGTCAACGTCTGGTTTTCCGCGAAGTAGTGTACCAATGGCAAAGCTGATCAAACGTATCTGTTCGTCCCTTGGTCTCGTTATATGACTGTATAATATTGGGCTTCACGGTAACGGTATTTAGAGAAGCATCCGATTGCAATGTTGACAGGAAAAGTACAATTTTGTTTTATTTAGGAGTGTAGGAAACGAGTGCCTTATTTTTGTCAAAAGCAAATAACGACGTACCCACTTCTTTTTTCTTGAGAAAAGAAGCAGGTATTTCTGTCTTGTTTTTTCTTAGAGTCCCAAGAAGAGTTAATTGATACTGTTGTAGCGTTTGTTCAGCCAGCTGAATTGACGTAAACCAATTGTTAGGTTTCGATTAGTTCCGTGTATTGGTTCGAACCATTTTCGAACATAATAAGCCGGTACTGACTTATTGTTTTGCGTTTTTACTCTTCCAACGTATGGTATTGTATTGACCATGTAAAATGTTTTTGAATCGTTCAGCATCATTATTTTAATGCCATACTTATCAGGCTTACTAGTCATGTAAATTCGAAACGGACTCTTTCCTCTGTAACCGACGAGCTGCTCGTCAATAGTGCAGAATTCATATGGTCTATAGTAGGATTTACTGTTGTTAACAAAAATGTCCCATAATTCACGAATTGGTGCGAATTTATCAACTAACCTTCTTTCAGCTCTAGTTTCTTTACTATCAAACCTCAGACATGAAGCTATGAATTACAAACGCTACTGTGACATTGGTTGCAGGAAATATTCCATTTCCAAATGTTACTGACCAAAGTTCATCTAAGTTACAACAACCCTATAAAAGCGTATGTAACGCTGTTGTGTAATATTATTGCATTTACGAGCAATTTCTTCATTCGTATGTAAAGGGGCCTTTAGACGTGCCATCAAGTTTATCAAACTTGAGTGCGCATACAAATTATACATGTAAGATTCTAACCTAGACTGTAAATCAACATGTTTTCAAAACAAAGTATTATAAACTTAGTGTGTACGTCTAGGGACATACTTTGTCAACCATACTTCATATATGTTTAAAATACAAATCGTTGTCCTACATGTAACAACAAATCAACACATAAGAGATTATGAGACATGTTTGTGCACTTATATTGAATAATCTGGTTCAGCTACATATTAATAAAATATCTGCGCGCTTCGAAATGAATAAGAAACCTCATTGCGTTCACATCAATCGACTAGACGTTACTACGATGCTATTCGACATGTATCAAAATCGAAAGTGTGCTGTTCTTGTAGTTATTAAACATTTAAGTAAACTAAACCAAAAACGGAGAAGGCTTTGGTGCAAAGAGTGGTATAAGAAAAGAAGTCAATTTACACATATCAACTTAATGAAGGAATTAAGAGTTTCTTCAAAATCAGATCTCAAAAATTATCTTCATATGGACGACTATCAAGAAATAGACACAATCGCCACCTTTGTGACTATTTATTTAGCGATTGTCTACAGTTTCATCAAAAGCGGAAGTTTTAATTTTTTTTAATTTGTCCAAGTATTTAACGTAATTATCACCGATAGATAATATGTGTTGAGATGTCTTCTAGCCAGACAATTTGAAAAATTGAAAAAAAGTTACACTATTTTCGTAAATTTAAAGTTTCAGTAAGAGTAAGTAATGAACTTCGAAAACAACAAAAAAAAAACACAATATCTCGAAAACGGATGACTTTTAGATAAGGCAAATTGGGCTGTATCTATTGCAAATAATCTCTGCTAACACGCTGTAAAGTCCTACTTACGTATTAACTAACATACATAACATGACCGCAGAATTCGTACTGAAAGTTTGTTTCTGTTACTAATCTGATACAACACGTTGCCCTACACCTTAGGACTTGTTTGCTGTACGTATCGTACAAACAAAAAATCAAAATCTGCAGATTATTGGAATTGTGTTTGTATGCTTAGATTGTATAATTAAATTTGACAACTACACGTTTATAATGCTTTGCACAAACCCTTTTGTGCATTCATTCTTGTGAAGATATTGTTACATGTGGTTTTATGACTTGTTGGTACAGACAAATTTGCGAAAACAAATCGGTACAAACATGGTACACTGCAATTATTCTTAGTAACATATGATGGATGGTACAAGCAAATCACAGAAACAATACTGAATAATGTAGGGTGGATTTATGTTTCTACTGATAAGTAGAATAAGTATCACAAAAACTGTTTGTTCGGTTTGTATCAACATATAGTTTAACACGAAACATTATAGTTATTTTGTCGGCACACTCAAGTTTGATAAACTTGATGGCACGTCTAAAGGCCCCCTAAGACAATAATATCTAACATTTGTTTGTTGAACAATTAATTCCAAGCTTGTTCAGGCGATTGAACTGTTCTGGCTTCGCCCTTGGGAACAGGTAAATGTAAAACAATGTTTTCTCGTCTTGTACGACTTTGTTTTGATGGTCCTTGAGTGCTCCAACAATGACCATTTTTACCCTGTAATCTGTAAATATTTCTAACTGGCTCGTTTACTACTTCATCTTAATTTTCGCTTTGTTCGCTGTCGGTATCTGAGAGTCGTTCTTTTATATAATCCTCATCGGAATCTTCTTCTCAAAAAATATCCTGGACAATATCGTTTTCAGTCTCATCTGCCTCTACCTCTAATTCCACCTCAACGAACGACGATTTTCTCTACTCGTTGAAGCCATTATACTAAACACAATCAATCGTAAGTTGACACAAAATAATTCACACGAACATCACACTTGGGTCTAACGTACTCATGCTACTATTTTATCAAATATCTTACCTCTTTATTTCATTAAAATGCAGCAATTGACCCCACACGTCAACTCGGCAAACTGCAAACTGAATTACCTAAACTGGGGACACAAACAAATCACTCATGCGGATGTCACGTTATATTTAATGACGCTCTGGGTGTCTGAGACCCAACTGTGCAGTTCCAGGGTTAATAAAAGGCAACACCTAAATAGGTCAAATAACGAAATAATCAATAACAAGCGAGTAACAATTTGTTGATTATAATCTCAGGAACAGTACACCAAAAATCATTAAATTAAACCAATACAGTTTACAGGACAATATGTTAGAACGAACAATATAGAAAACCTCAGATATGGACAAACTTATTCAACATATTAAATCTTTCACGTGCATTACGTGCCATAAATTTCTTCATACATTCTCGACAGCGAAACACCATCTTTAATCGCTTGCCGCTTCTATGCTTTTTCATATCCTACCCTCCTAGTTTATCTTGTCCGTATCTTTCGCCTGCGACATTTTAAAGATCACCAACCGTACAATTAACCTGGCAGCAACTGAGAAGTTTTATTTTAAAGAAATACGACTGAGCGCGAGTGTTGTGTGGTCTATTTACTTGAAATATGACCGCCAGCTTTCGGATTTATCTTTACGACAGACGCGAAGCCATTTACACTTCTAATGTTTCCTCATATAAACTAATAATAAAAGGAATGTTCCTTGCTCTGACGCCTCCCTTGAGCTTCTTCTTCTTCTTCTTGTAGAATTCTTCTTCTTATGCTTTTATTTTTTTCCATTTTCAGCATTACGGTAATGGTTTAATTTCTCCGCCGCGGTGCTGTAATAAATAGGACTAAGCGTCACAGTAATAAAGGTTCCCTTTTTATGGTCGTTGAGAGTATGACAGGTATATAATACTTCTGAGGTATATTCAGTTCAAATGAGGAGAAGGAAGTTTGCAACGCTTTTATGAAGATGTGTGAGTTTAAATTTCAGACGGAAGTAAGTGCACTTACATAGTATACTTTAAACTATTATATCCTTCTATAATACTGACTATAGAGGCGTATACAGTTCGAAAATAAGAAGCTCGTGATGAAGTCATATTATTGTCGGATACTATTACTTTGACATGCATCCGTTGTCCACAGGTAGTGTTGTAAAAGCAATATTTTTTAAAATTATGTTTTATCTTCTTTAAAAGTTGTATAGTTGCGATAACTATGCTCAAGTGTCCATTTCCAGTGCAACTTTTACTTGTCGCTAGTTTCTGGGTAAATACATATTTACTTTAAGCAAACCTTGAGCGAGTATCCGCTTTAACAAAGTGCAACTAGCCGTTGCTAGGGACTTTAGAAAGTTTACCGTGTACAAGTTAAGTTTATAGTACATCTAACGTTGTATTAATTAATGTGGTACGCAACATTTATGAAGACAAACTACAGAAATCACACCAACAAGGTAAGCATCAAAACAAAAATTTTAATACTTTAGAAAATGTCTCTACGAGAGGGTTGTTTGACGAGAGGGTCACTTTTCAATGAAAAAGTTGATTAGGGGTAGAGCCCCCCGGAGCCACTCTTTCAAATGTGGGAACAAGAAGAAGTCCGACAGAGGCAGATCTTGTGAATATAAGGGATGCGGCAGCAATTCGTAACCCAATTCTATGAATTTAGCAGATGCAATGGCGGAAGAATGAGAGGGTGCGTTATCTTGATGGAACAAAATTTTCTTTTTAAATAAACGAGGTCGTTTTCTCTTTTGTTCCCTTCTCTAAGTAATCAATGAAAATTACGCCTTGGCAATCCTAAAAGATGTTAGCCATAACTTTATTGGCTGAAAAAATGGTTTTTGCTTTTTTTGGAGCACGTTCTTTGGGAGAAGTCCATTATTTTGATTGTGATTTAGTTTCTGGCGTATACAAGGTGGGCCATTTAAAATAATGCATTGAAATTATGGCCAAACTAAATAAGAATTTTAAAATCGGACCAGGTAAAGTTTAGAGTTCTAAGGGAAGCACATTTTAATAAAAATTTACATTTTATACTATTCATCATAACGTCATACCGAAATCAATTTGCATTTATTTAAATTGGATGTGGTATTTTTATTGTAAATTTTTTAAATAGCTAATTTTTTATCGTATAATTGTATAAAATATGATCAATTTTAATAAGAAATGAAATCAACAACTTTTTGAAATTGCCGCCAGTATTTCAAATTGTGAAGCCCGCAAATATGGTTTTTTACCTGATGCATATTTGCGTAAAACGCAAAATTTGAATTGGGCTCTTAGTCATTAAATGTCACTTGGCAACTGACAAACTTTCAAAATTAATTATTCGTTTTCTGTTAGGTTTTCTGTTTAGTGTCTTATTATTATTGTGGGATCACCGAAAGCGACTACCAGCCCTCGGTGGAGAACGGGTCGGCGGCAGTTGTGAAGACGCACGACGGCCGAAGGGACGTTGTATTATATTGTACTATTTTGACTTGTAATTTTGTTGATTAAGTGAAATGTCAAATGACATAACATAGAGATATGTCATTCGATATTTTAACTGTCATATAAAAAGTTGTCATAATAAACGAATACTTCTCGAAATGTCATAAAACGTATCCCACATTATTATTTTGTTGTTTGATGAAATATTAAGTATTCATGCGAATAGGAAACTAAATTCTCCCCTTCATGTTTGGCGGTGTATTGTTTTTTTAATCCTGTTAGTAACCTTATTTCACAAAATGTTTGTTATATTGGCTTAATAATTATATTACACTTGATTGAATTGATGGTTTTCCAAACTTACTGCAATACTGACAGCAAGGAACTTTTAATGTTTAACTTATACAGGACGGTTTACCGGGAACTGCATCGATCGATTGTGAGAAAATTATAGCTAGGAATGATCTGAAATTTTGGCACTATACTAAAGTCGATGGGGGCCACTCGCCTAAAATATTTTCAAGATGGCGGCGCTTCGGGATATACCGGAAGTAAGCACCAACTTCGTTATTTTAAATAGAATACTCTATATATTGACACGTTTTTGGATTCTACGTGAAATTCTAAATATATTTCATGAATAATGTCATATACCTAAGTCTAACTCTTTTTGACTTATTTACATTCTTATGCTAAATTTGACGTTTGCAGGCAGATAATCAATTGCTTTTTCCATATAAGGATTAGTTTATTATTTATTTTGAAGTAAGGTTTCTCAAGTAGATGACCTAATTAAATACTATTTGTATAAAATTTTTACAATTATTCATACAGAGTGTTCGAAATATACGTCTGAAAATGAAATAGGAAAAATTAGCGAAAGTCAATTTTTTTTAATGGAAAGTGGCAATTTTTGTAATTTTATCACAGCTTAACTACACTTACTTTCACAAAATATTTTCTTCTTCTTCTTCTTCTTCTTCTTCGATTCCCTGAATACCCATTTAGGTGTCGGGTGCGGATTCCGGTTCTTCTTGTATCCATTTCTTCCATTCTCCTCTATTTCTTGACATTAGTCGCATTTCTTCCAAGGTCTTTCCCTTCTCTCTCCCTATTTCTTGAATTTGATTTATCCATTTTCTCCTGGGCCTCCCTCTTCTTCTTGTGGTTAAGCTTCTTGCTTCCATTACTTTTTTTGTGATTCTACTGGTCTTCATTCTTCTCACATGCCCATACCATTCTAGTTGTTTCTTCTTTATTTTTTCTATGATTGGCTCTTGTTTTGTTATAACTCTGATGTCCTCATTTTTAACTTTATCCCACCTTGTTTTCCCAGCTATTCTTCTTAGATGTTTCATCTCTATTGCGTTAATTTTCGATTCGTCCCTCCTTCGCAGTGTCCAGTTTTCGCAAGCATAAGTTATTATTGGAAATGTTACCACATTGTGTATTTTAATCTTAACTTCTATGTCTATGTCTCTGTGTCCCAGTATTGTCTTGTTTAGTGCGTAATATACTTTTGTTGACTTATTTGCTCTATTTGTAATTTCCGCGTCTATTTTTCCGTCATTCGTTACTATGCTTCCGAGATAATCATACGTTGTTACCCTTTCCAGTATCTTGTTTTTACATTTGATGTCTTTGTTACTGTTGTTATCTTGATTTTCATTTATAATCATTACTTTTGTTTTGTCGATGTTAATTTCCATTTTTAGGGTTTCTATCTCTTTCGTCCATATATTAACTAATAATCCATATATTAACCATCCATATATTAACTAAAATATTTTCTAATGATTTCAATCTGGGATTTGCTTCCCCTGCTAGTGACATTTGCAGCTACTGTGAAAGACTAAAAAATCAAATTAAAATTGCTTTCAATGTGAAAAAACAGAATCATAAACGTGACTTAAAGATAAGTATATAAATTGAGAGCTAAACAGTTTCACGCAATAATGAAGGAAGAAGTAGAGGGAACAGTAAGCTACTGTTTCGATCTCCAACAAGTGCAAAATCTGCAAATATTTTGCAAATATCATTTAATGCATTTTGCGTGGTTAATTTAAAATCGACTAATCTATCATTTTATATGTAGACTGAAGATATAAGTGGAAGAGATTCAAATGAGGTGGGATCCGCTCTTCTACATTTTCTTCGAATTCAAAACTTAGAAAATGTGACAAAAATACGACTTTTTCGGATGGGTGTGGAAGACAAAATAAGAACTCCCTATTGTACATTTACTAATGTATTGGCTGTATAAAGAATTTCCACCAAATATTACCGAAACATGTCTAATTTTCCCAGTACGCGGCCATTCTTACTTGCCGGCTGATCGTGTTTTTGGCCGTGTAGAACGAGAATTACGGCGTCACTCTAGAATACTTGTACCGGAAGAATATCAAAATTTATACAAACAATATGGCAACGTTTATGTTATGGGCAAGGGTTGGTACGTTTATGATCTGAAATCCCTATTGGAGACATTTAAAAAAGCTGTGGGTATAAGCGAGCAAAAGAAAGTTTGTATAGTAAAGGAAAATTCAGAAGGAAGAGGAAAGACTGTTAAAATAAAAATGGAAATGAATTTCCGAGTAACTGATCCCTGAAACAAATTTGATTCGTTATTAAAGCGAGGAAAAAATTTAAAAAAACTTGGAAATACGTTTGAGCAACAAAGGACGTTTTCTAGCCGCAGATAAAGGAAGTGCCGTTAATAAGCTTTTAGAAGAAACGTTTGGTAAGGAGTGGTATCATGAAGACAGATTTAGTTGGTACGTCGAACTTTTACGCGACCACATTACGGATGATCCACTACAATCAGAAGACGAACCGTGTGTTTTTCTAGAACCCGAAGAAGAAATTAAATTATAATTTTTATTGTATTGCTTTTAGTATTAGTCTTATTTTTACGTTGGTTTTCAGAAGAAATAATAAAGAATTCTTGTTGGAGTGTTTTCGAATATATATTGAAATAAAGACTAATTTTCAAATTGATTTTCAGAAGATATAATTTGATAATTATTTTACAGTATTTTTGAATGCGCCTTTAGAAATAAAGCCTTTATTTTTACAATAATTTAAATGAAATTTCTTTTTAAATCGAAACATTTTTTTAACAATCTTATTATCTTTACATTTAGAAACATTTCACCTATTGCCGATGCACCATATCTGAACTGTACCTAGTTGTTCCTGAAGATGAAGGTAGTCGGTGGAATCGTTTATGGCCTGGAATATTTTCAAGTCATTGGCAGAAAGCAATTTCTGACAGTCCGAAACATCAGCAATATCGTTAATGAAAACGACAAAATGAAGTGGTCCAAGATTTGTTCCTTGCAGGACACCAGACGTAGAAGAAGTTTTGGATTTATGTCCTTTGTGATATACATAATTTTCTCGATTCGTAAGACATGGAGCAAATAAAAAAAAGTGTTGGTGAAAATACTATATTTGCAAGGCTATACAAGAGTAGTGCGTGATTTATCCGGTCGAATGCTTTAGCAAAATCCATAAAAGTAACATCCACTTAAGTATTATGATCTAGCTTTTCACACATGTATTGAGTAAAAACTATGAGGTTTGTAACGGTCAATGAAGAAATAATAGAAACGAGACATTTTTCTAGTACCTTGGTAAATTTTTTAATAATCGGAATTGGACGATAATTCTCAATGCATCCCATATAATCTTTCTTAAAAACCGGTGTGTCTCGCAATCTTCCAACATTCAGGAAAAGTACATGATCGAATTGCCAAGTTAATAAGACCACTCAACAAAACGAATAAATGAAAGTGCTAGAAGATTACGATCACGATTATCGTTATAGGAGGTCCAATGATCGGAGAAAAATTATTTCAAATAGCTTACATTTAACTGGCAGGAACAATAAAGTCAATAGTGACCTTCAAATTGCTCAACTCTCCCCAAATTCACTATACCACATCCCAACCCATCAATCATAAAATTTAGTAGCAGGCTCAACTTGAACGGATCGACAGCCGCAGTGGGTAGGCATCGCTGAGAGCCGGAGACGACAATGCATTACAAAATTTTTACATCTGTACGCCAAATTATCTAAATTGTAAAAGAAGAAGCTAAACCCTCAACTACGAACTTAGATCACTAAAGTAATACCAACGCCACAACATTAAAAATTCCTAACCGAAAATCTACGATACATAAGCAGGGAATGATCGAGCAAAAATTAGAAAAAGAAAAGCGTAAAAAACGAAATCGAACGGGCTCGATTTGGAGAAGAAGAAGAAGCTCACCTACAGAAAACAACTGGACAACTGTATACAATGATGAGTCATTTGTTAGTTCTTGGACTACTAAGAACGCTAGGAGATGGCGCTGAAAGAAAGTAGAAGGTAATGTAGAAGACAAACCCTATCAAGATCAATTTAAATAAATATCATATAGAACCAAGAAATTAAAGAGAACAGCAAGTAGAAAAACTACAGAACAGAAATCTACAATACACTACGCAGAAAACTATACTATTCTTGCCATGTTTTTATAGCTACACTATCTAACTGAACACTAGGGTCGATGATGAAAAAAAGGGCCTTTCGAAGACGCTCTGAAATTATACAATAAATTCATTTTTCGAAACCCTATATAACACAGCGCAATACAAAACTTCTGTATAGGACTATCTCAAAAAAAAATCAAGGTGGAGATAGCCTTAAAATTCCAACCCGTTTTAAGATTCCATTAAAAACTCCTTTGGTTTAAAAATCTCCACTGTCTATAACGAAAATACATTTGTAAATAAAACCCTTAAAGGTACCATTGAAAATCCGTTCCTAAACAATCTTCCACTAAAAGTGAAACGTTTCTAGAGCAATCTTTCCTAAAAGATCTTTCATAAATACCCTTTAAAGAAATCCAAAGAACTTTTTATAAAAAAAAATTCTTTATTACTTTCTTAAAAAAACTTTTTCATTACAAACCCTTTACAAAATATCTTTCCTCTTGAATACACGAATTTTACAGTAGATTCCTCAGCGGATTGCGAATGAATAGAGTGGTATTTAACGCACTCGTAAAACAATTTTTCTTACACATTACTCTAATGATCTGGTTGATGAACACATATATTTTATTTATCAGCAAATATCTATTTAAATAATGGTAAAAATAATTTTGATTCATTCATACGTATGCATCATTACTCTCACCTAAAAAATTGATCTTTAACGATATGGCATGTATCCCAGGGGATGGTATTATAACCTGCTACATATTTAGCGTTTAGTGGGTGGGTGTGAAAACGATGGGTTGTATGCTTATTTGGTCCCTGAGTGAGGGGTTGTTTGGGGAAAGTTTGCCGCAGTCGTGGAGACAATGAATTATTAATGTTAGGGAAGCGTTATTCGATAATGTCGATGAGCTTTTTTGTGCGCTTCCGCGATAGATTGATTTATGTCCTTAATCAAGATATAGAGTGCTTCAATTTTGAAATTTACCACGATGGAATATTTTCAGAATAATTGCATATTGCGTTTCCTTCTAATGTAATAGGAACTTTTGTAATAACAAAATTGAATTTAGAACTTTAAAATTGCTGAAACAATTTCTGCATACTATGATTTAAATAGCAATCAAGGTAGGTGGGATCTTGTCATGAGATTATAGCTGGAAGAAATAACTCTATTCATGCAAAACGTTGAGATATCAGCAATTTTCCTCTGTGTGCTTTATTTTTTTTATAACTTCTGTTTAATAAAATTGGTAAATGCACGTGACGATTCGTTACGATTAAAACGTTTACACTTCAGTGAAGAGTATTGTTTCCATTTATTCCTACGATTACTTGTCATTGCCCTGCATTAAATATCTAAAATTAGTTGCTTCGTACGACAAAATTTTATTATAACTTTCTATTAATCACAGCTGTTTTGTTACTTCCTCACATTTTAACAATAACGGACTTAAGGAAGAAAATCTTATTACAAAAACTTCTTATGTAGAACCCTACAAAATAACATAATCCGCTTTCCAACTTTGAAACCTATTCCCAAATTCTCGCCTCATTTTTGCCCCCATCCTTCCCTAATCCCTAACAACCATTCATCCACTTTACACACATATTCGACGCTCAACCCTTCCTAATGACATTAATTATTTGGTGTTCGATTGTTAGGGAACGTTCCACGGCACGGGAGACAAACGATTTTCAATTCTTTTGTTCTCGGCGACAGCTATGTTTCGACTGTCTTTTGTTCTGTCGCCAGTCGAAGAGAAGGAATATCTACTCGGAAAGAAAATGATGTCGAAGGATCTCCATTGAGGCGAGAATGTGGGTTTGAGGTTGTAACGAGGGGAGTCAAGGAAGCTGGAGTTCGACGAGGACGTAACAAAAACAAACGAATAGCGTGAATTAAAGGATATTGTTCGGAGGTGAAAATTGTTTCGTTTTTGTGTAGGTCTTTGTTTTCTCGTACATCGGGCAATCCGTCGCGGGTGATCATTTGTTTTCGGCATTGTTATAACGAGTGGATAGTTATTGAATCGCGCCGCCGGTGGTATACTAGCGGTGGAAATTGCGTGCTTCACGTTATTTTCCATTCTACGAGGCGAGATGGTGTTTGGGGTTGCAAGAGGAAACGTTTATTTTATCTTTTGATGTTGTTTTTGCGTGAAATGTACACAAATGATAGCCCACGCGTTCGTTACCTTGAGTGGTTCATTAGTATATCGCCGATACCAAAAACATGAAAGAGGTGTACAGATTTGAAGTCAGGTAAGTATGTGAACAACTTCGTTGATTAAATGTGTATCGGGAAAATAGGTGGAGTTGTTTTGCTTTCCGATGGAATATTGAAATTGTTATATCTGTTTACAGAATGATTCAAAAACTTCCCTGCGTTTTGAGCACAATTTTATTCTGCAAAACTCTTTCGATATATTTTCGATATTTCGATAATTTTAGTGTGACAAAGTGTGTGAAATGTTAACAAGGCGAGTCTGCTACGAGCAAAACAAAAGTTTACGAGGGGTATAAGCGTTTCCAAGATGGTCGTGAAGACGGTGAAGATGACGAACGCCCCAGCACATCAACAACCGATGAAAACCTGGAAAAAGTGAAAGAAATGATTATGAACAATCGCCCAATCACGATCAGAGAAGTCGCTGATGATGTTGGCATAGCGATTGGCTCATGCCATGAAATTTTTTCGAATGTTTTGTGTATGAAACGCGTAGCAGCAAACTTTGTTCTAAAATTCTTAAATTTTTAACAAAAACGACAAAGAGCTCAAGAGGAAATGAGAAGAAAAATTGCACTTTCATTTTAAAAGTTCAACAGGTATCGAGATACCGACCGACACCGCACTATTGATACACCCTGTATATCGCTCCCTTTCTCTAATATAGAACATTATTTAATCTTTCTATTTACTTTTAATTGCCCGATAAATTATAAAATGACATAATTACGGAATAACATCAATATACACACTTAATGATATTTTTATTACTTCCGGTTGACGTCACAATAACATTTTAATGACCTAAGGTCGACAAACTCGCGCATGACGTTGAATAGGGGTTCAGTTGACCGTCGACAACGGTAGAGGTAACATCTATAGAGACGGTTGTGTTATTTTACATCGGACGAATTGAATTCTTGTAGTTTTACTGAAATTTTGGGAATCGTTTCTCGTGAAACTACGAATGGAAGTTATCGAAAGATAGGTTGTGTTGCCCTTTCTCTGTCGATACAAGGAAGATAGTGGTTAATTTTCGAATCGCATTATTACTAGAGATGATGGCTGCGGTGTAACAATAGGAACTACCTAATACGAACGCTAGTTCGAACTCAAATTTTGCTTTGATGCAACGGGGTGTACGTTAGTGCGAGTTGTCATTCTACAGCTCCCTTGTTCGTCAGATTCTCTCTCTTTGTTTTGACACTCGGATTCTGTCCAGGTGGGTGCTCTAATAGCAGACACCGCATACCCTCGTGAGGGTCTATCAACCGATTAGAGAGGTTTGACGTCCATGAGAGTCTCAAAAGGGACAGTCTCAATCTAATTTATATCCCGTTTGAGCTAATTAATAGCCCCAGAATGCCAAAAAAAGCGTTCATATTAGAACTGTTCTTATTGTTGATGGTTTGGTAGGTCGGTTCATATCGAAGGTTTGGGTATTGCGTTGAATGTTGGTCAACGCCTTGAGATAAATGTTAAGCTACTTAAGGAAATGTTTGTTTAATTGTTGGTGGTTTGGTAAGTCGTTTCGTGTTGACTGCTCTGATCTACATAGATGCTTCGGTAGGAGGATCTCTACAGAAGATTCGAGCTTACGACAAATTGTCAGCATCCTATGCAAATGCATCTTAATTTTAAGTTATTTTCTTAAATGTAATAGTAGAATCTATCGATTTTAACTAGCTAAGTTTCATTTTCAATAACATAGTTCTCCAGACAAATCGATAGATTCCACTTGTTTTTTTTCTAATTTAACAATAGGATCTACCCGATATGAACTCTAGTTCAAACTCAAATTTTATTTCGATGCAACCAGGTATACTTTAGTGCGAGTTGTACCACTACACCTCTTGTATTCGTCAGATTCTCTCTTTTTGTTTTGACACTCGGATTGTGTCCGGCTAGGTGCTCTAATGGCATAGTTCCGCTGACACCACATACCCTCGTGAGGGTCTATCAACCGATTAGAGAGGTTGACGTCTATGAGAGTTTCAAGAGGACAGTCTCAATCTAATTTATATCTCGTTAATGGCTGCAGAAAACCAAAAAATGCGTTCATATTGGAACTGTTCCGATTGTTGATGGTTTGGTAGATGATATTTTGTAGAAGATGTTACCTACAAATGGTTAGGATTGTATGTATGATGTGCATTTAAATACACATTTTTTCAAAATTTTCGTAGTATTTTTTCGTAAAGATAATACGAACTATACAAAAAAAAATAGCTTACAGATAAAACGAACATGGGGTCTCTCATCGTAGTATTTGTTATGATAACCTCCAATCTGTAGCTCTGCCATTTTTTAACTATTATTTTATTGTGGTTAATATCTATCGCCGTTGCGATTGTGATCTTCCAACTCGAATGCATTGAAATGCTGTTGCAAATTCCTATAACGAAGAAGATATAAACGGTGTTTTGATTATGTCATTTTCAAGCAATTTGACGTATCTAAATCTGAATTGTTCTTAAAATGTTTGCAAACAGTTTCGCAAAAATTAAAAGAGTGAAAACTACCAAGAAAGGCAATTTGCTAGAAAACTGTAAAAGTTTTAGATGCCAAATATCGCTCGAAGTTTATTTTTTGCAGTTATCACGTTCGGATTGGTTCGAATTTTTTTGGAAATGTCAATAAACTATTGGAAATGGCAATAATGTCAAAAAACATGCAAACCATCAAAACTATATAAAAAATTATAATTTTATACAAGGCATGTAAGTGATCTTAAGTATTAGAATACGTTTATATGTATGTATATGTATATATATTATTGTACAGCATTTTGGCGCGAACACACATACATACGTTTATTAATTTTTACTGAAACGGACAATTCGAAAAGTAACTATTTGTGATTAGAACAACTATTTCACTCACTCAACGCTAGAGAGGATTGATTTCCTTAATTCTAATATTTTAATTTGTGCTATGCGTCTATATAATGCAATGGTATTGTAAGAGCGACAAACTACGATTACACTCAGCAGGTAGTAAGCGGGCTCTACGGCTCTTTGGAATAAAGTATTGAGCGCAATGTATTTCTCTATCTAGTCGTGTCCGGATACCTTTGAAGGTCACTGTACATCATTCGTCATATATCATTTGCCCCAGTATTACAAAGGGTTATCTGTTAATAGTCTTAAGAGTGATGTTAAGTTGGTTCGCGTTTAGTTATTGAACTGTAGTTCATGTATTTTCTTCAACAACCTCTACAATTACTTCCGCATATATTAAAATAAAGTCCTTTCGAAAGGAATCATAATTCATCTTAACCGAAGCGTAGTAAAACGCTTCGGTTAAGATACAAACAACAAATTTAATAACCACTTTATCTCATAATCCGAAGGGGAAATATTGATAAAATATTAAATACTTAAATATAGCTCTCCATCAATTTACTCCAACCCTATCCAGCTGAGAATGAGGTGGAATCCTCCAATTAAAAGACATTAGAAACTTCTTCGTAATACCTATACTGTTCTTCTTTACTTGAAGCAATCCTTTCTGTTCCGCGACTAACTTTCAAACCGCAAAGTTTAATTTAAAGTTAGTCTCTATAATTGGTTGATAACAACCTCACAGGAAAAGCCTTCGCTGGCATTACGTTCTTTGGCAAATCTATCTCAGCGTTTCATCAATCTAATTCGTGGTTATTTTTGAAATAGATTAAATGTTCATTTCTGTATTTTAAATACTGAAAGTAATACCTACAAAGTATTAGACTCCTTATCGTTATAACGTAATGAATTACCAGCTTTTAAAACATTTTAAGAATTCATTGTTTTTCCATTATCGAATATTATAACACCTAATAGTAAAGCGACCGCAATTAATTGGTGTTCTAGGAAAACATACTACATTCCAAATAGAACGCCTAGTATTACAAACACAGGTAGGCAATATTTACCAGTTTCATTTTCAATAACATAGTTCTCCAGACAAATCGATAGATTCCACTTGTTTTTTTTTTTTTCCAATTTAACAATAGGATCTACCTGATATGAACTCTAGTTCAAACTCAAATTTTATTTCGATGCAACCAGGTATACTTTAGTGCGAGTTGTACCTCTACACCTCTTGTATTCGTCAGATTCTCTCTTTTTGTTTTGACACTCGGATTGTGTCCGGGTGGGTGCTCTAATGGCAAAGTTCCGCTGACACCACATACCCTCGTGAGGGTCTATCAACCGATTAGAGAGGTTGACGTCTATGAGAGTCTCAAGAGGTCAGTCTCAATCTAATTTATATCTCGTTAATGGCTGCAGAAAGCCAAAAAATGCGTTCATATTGGAACTGTTCCGATTGTTGATGGTTTGGTAGATGATATTTTGTAGAAGATGTTACCTACAAATGGTTAGGATTGTATGTATGATGTGCATTTAAATACACATTTTTTCAAAATTTTCGTAGTATTTTTTCGTAAAGATAATACGAACTATAAAAAAAAAAATAGCTTACAGTCAAAACGAACATGGGGTCTCTCATCGTAATATTTGTTATGATAACCTCCAATCTGTAGCTCTGCCATTTTTTAACTATTTTATTGTGGTTAATATCTATCGCCGTTGCGCTAAGGATTGTTTTTCCTGCCTTGTAATCAAATCGTTGAACAGAATCGATTGTGAGCTTCCAACTCGAATGCATTGAAATGCTGTTGCAAATTCCTATAACGAAGAAGATATAAACGGTGTTTTGATTGTGTCATTTTCAAGCAATTTGACGTATCTAAATCTGAATTGTTCTTAAAATGTTTGCAAACAGTTTCGCAAAAATCAAAAGAGTGAAAACTACCAAGAAAGGCAATTTGCTAGAAAACTGTAAAAGTTTTAGATGCCAAATATCGCTCGAAGTTTATTTTTGCAGTTATCACGTTCGGATTGGTTCGAATTTTTTTGGAAATGTCAATAAACTATTGGAAATGGCAATAATGTCAAAAAACATGCAAAATATCAAAACTATATAAAAAATTATAATTTTATACAAGGCATGTAAGTGATCTTAAGTATTAGAATACGTTTATATGTATGTATATGTATATATATTATTGTACAGCATTTTGGCGCGAACACACATACATACGTTTATTAATTTTTACTGAAACGGACAATTCGAAAAGTAACTATTTGTGATTAGAACAACTATTTCACTCACTCAACGCTAGAGAGGATTGATTTCCTTAATTCTAATATTTTAATTTGTGCTATGCGTCTATATAATGCAATGGTATTGTAAGAGCGACAAACTACGATTACACTCAGCAGGTAGTAAGCGGGCTCTACGGCTCTTTGGAATAAAGTATTGAGCGCAATGTATTTCTCTATCTAGTCGTGTCCGGATACCTTTGAAGGTCACTGTACATCATTCGTCATATATCATTTGCCCCAGTATTACAAAGGGTTATCTGTTAATAGTCTTAAGAGTGATGTTAAGTTGGTTCGCGTTTAGTTATTGAACTGTAGTTCATGTATTTTCTTCAACAACCTCTACAATTACTTCCGCATATATTAAAATAAAGTCCTTTCGAAAGGAATCATAATTCATCTTAACCGAAGCGTAGTAAAACGCTTCGGTTAAGATACAAACAACAAATTTAATAACCACTTTATCTCATAATCCGAAGGGGAAATATTGATAAAATATTAAATACTTAAATATAGCTTTCCATCAATTTACTCCAACCCTATCCAGCTGAGAATGAGGTGGAATCCTCCAATTAAAAGACATTAGAAACTTCTTCGTAATACCTATACTGTTCTTCTTTACTTGAAGCAATCCTTTCTGTTCCGCGACTAACTTTCAAACCGCAAAGTTTAATTTAAAGTTAGTCTCTATAATTGGTTGATAACAACCTCACAGGAAAAGCCTTCGCTGGCATTACGTTCTTTGGCAAATCTATCTCAGCGTTTCATCAATCTAATTCGTGGTTATTTTTGAAATAGATTAAATGTTCATTTCTGTATTTTAAATACTGAAAGTAATACCTACAAAGTATTAGACTCCTTATCGTTATAACGTAATGAATTACCAGCTTTTAAAACATTTTAAGAATTCATTGTTTTTCCATTATCGAATATTATAACACCTAATAGTAAAGCGACCGCAATTAATTGGTGTTCTAGGAAAACATATTACATTCCAAATAGAACGCCTAATATTACAAACACAGGTAGGCAATATTTACCTCGTATTGCACTTTATTGCATTAATCCTGTATTCAATTATTACAACGTTGTTAATTAATTCCGCTTGATTCAAAACCAGATATTCACAGCAAAAAGAAAAACATGTTAAACGCACTTCAAGTTCAGATTGCAAAAGGTCATCACGTTCGAAACATTTTATTTTGCACAGATACGCTTTTACGGAATGCAAGCACAAGTACATTTTCATGTTTCAAATATTCTTATTTGCAGATCCGCTTAAAAGTGAGGAATTGATATTCACAGGAGATGCCCTCAAAATCAGAGCATTTCAACAACTACGTTAAGAGAGAATCGTTGAAATTGCATTCATTTGTAGAGGAAAATCAATGCAAATGCAGCGCTCCCGTTGCTTGTTTGTAGGTCAGGTGTTATATTTCGCCAATTCGGATATAATGCTGAAAGGCAAAGTCATAAATAAACCGGTTCGGAAATTTTGAGCGCACTTAATCAGTACTGCTCTGAATAGTACTGTATTTCAAAAATTGAAGCATGTATATTGCAATTGTAATGAAAAGAATTTGCTTCGTCCAGTGTTTCAATGATTACGACGCATCCCTCGTATGGAAATTTAAATTTAGCTCAATTAAAGCTATTGCTTTTCTGCAGAGAAATTAAGTTTTAGCCCCGTAAAATTGTTTAGCCATGCGTATCTACTGACGAAATTGAAGTAGTTATTAATTGCTATATCTCGAACATATAACGGAATAATAATTTTAATCATAGTAAAGACAGGATATTCTATTTAAGCCCTCTGCGGCTTAAATACAAAGCGCACTCTCTCTGATAGCCAAATTCCCCTTATGGCATTACAAACTGTCAAGATTGAAACAGAGGCAGCGTTGAGGTGCCGTAGGGCTACTAAGATATCAAAGGAAATAATCCGACTGGTTTGTTAGCAGAAAACGTCAATGAATAAACATTTACAGGTTTACAGTTTTTACTGCATTCCAGGAAGCAGAATAAGCGACCTCAGCTAGTACAATGGAATTGAAGGGGCCCAGATGATAATTAAACACCACTGTTCACTATATGCTACAACTCACAAACAACAAATATTATAAACAATAATAACAAATCGGTATCCGCAATGGTTAGGTGACTAGGGGAAGGTAACCTGTGATAGCCCTGTGCCTGAGATGGCCCTATAATAATATTTAATTTTTTTTATGTGTGGTGGGTGCTTAGTTGCAATGACTCCGTAAGCAGATATAGATATGATATTCAAACATTTATGTTTGCAGGCGTTTCTGATGTACACGTGGTACATCAGTTTTGAGGTTAAAATGTATTTACAGAAAATTTCTTCACAGTAGTAGGAAGTGTCCGTTTTCCTCTGATGGCCCCAAAACAATAGTTCTATGATAGCCCTGGGGCCATCATAGGAACCTGTTCGTTAGTCATAGATATTCATTACTGGCTTTGTTATAGAATAAAACGAAGGAAAGGCTTCTGCAATTGTAAAAGTTATGGGGTACACAATGGCAGTTAAAACTTTTAATGTTCCTCGTACTACATTACGCAGAAGACTCAATCAAAGTAATGGTAGTAAAAATGGGTACCTAGGTGGCGATAAGCCTACATTTAGTCCTAACACTGAAGCAGAAATTGCGAAGCATATTGTTAATTTAGAGACGAGATTCTTTGGACTCCCGAGTGAAGAATTGAGAACACTTGTTTCCAGATAAAAAACACCAAATATATCATCGATTCAACAGAGATAAAGGTATGGCTGGTAGAAAATGGTTAAGGGGTTTCCTTGCAAAAAATCCTGCCATATCGATTAGAACTCCTGAGCACACATCTCTGGCAAGAGCTCAAGCATTAAGGAAAATATTAAGTCATTTTTCAATTCTCTTCAAGAAGTTCTGGATAAATATAATATTCGTCCAGAGAACATTTTCAATATAGACGAAACTGGAATGAGCACAGTTTCCACCAGGGTTCAAAAAATAAAAATTTAAAATGCCAAATGAAAATATGAATGATGATAATAATAACAAAGCTAATTCAGAGATCTTGCACGAAGTTGAAGTCGATCAAAACGTCGCAACTACATCAGTAAAAAATATAAGCATAGAACAAATTGAAGAGTTATCTCCTCTTCCTAAAGCACCAAGAAGTGATACAAAAAGAAAAAGAAAACGTGGTAAAACAGGTGTCATCAACTCCACTCCAGACTTAGAAGAAATTAAAGAAAAGAAGAAAGAAGTATTGGACACAGACCGAAGAAAAACAGCAAGAGCAGCTGAAAGAAAAATTAATGAAAAAATAGAAGACAATAGTGACAAAGAAAGTAATGAACGAGATTTTAGTAACGAATCAGATTCTGCATGTTTGTACTGCAATAATTTTTTCTCGGTCTCGTTCTAAAGAAACATGGATAAGATGCCAGGCATGCACAGGCTGGTGTCACACCGAATGCGTGTTTCAAGATCAACTAAAATGTTTGTGACGTTTGCAAGTAGAAAAATGTTCCTTTTATAATAAATGTTTGTGTCTTTAATATATTTGTGAGTATCTATTAAGAAATCGCATCATTTTTCGAGATATATTAATTACCTGTCCCTTTTATCGAGGAGGGCCATCATAGGAGGATGGGTGCCTATGATCGCCCCTTTGATCTTAAAAGAAAATCAATTTATCTACTGGTAAAATTAAACCATTTGAGAGTTCTAATCAACGGTCACTAAAGAAGCCTATGACCCCTTACTTTTAAGCCAATGAATGTTCTAAAATCTTAACTGGTTTCACAATTACAGTTACTTCGCCTGCCTAGTGATATGAAAGATAGCTGCTGTCTAGGGTTAAATTCTTCCAACATATTTCTCATAGAACTACTATTCACTGTTGAAGGCAACACAGCATTATAAACAGCGGGATAGTGCTGTTAAAAGGCCTTAGAACACATTTACACACATAGAAATTATAGCAGTAATCATAGCAAACAGTTGCAACAGTTTCGTCTGGCTAGCAGACGAAAATAATACAGCTTGAAAAGCTATTGCAACTACCACCCACCACAGAAACAAAAAAGCTGCAAATCATAACCTAATACTGACTCAATCTGTTGCAACAATGCAAAATAATAAAATTTTAGATTGTTAAATCAGTTATAAAAATCATGTAATTTAATGGAATTGTACTGAACTGAAGTTCGATGCCACACGATGAAAAAACTTTCACGATACTTCCACAATCCTATCGTAAGTATATGCATCTAATAAAATAAATGGAAATTCTATTTTTCCATGCAGGCTCACATCAATTCAATCGTGAGATCAAAGTAGCGAATTTCACGAGAAATCCACTTACTCTCACAAAGAGATCTACACAAAGTAGCGTGTAATTAATACAAAACTCGAAGACGTTACCAGAGAGGCAGAAATTTCCTTTTACGAAAAGATCTTAGCAGGTATCTTCGGCATTTACCAAACAGCGATGATTATATCACGATCGACGAAAAACATACTCTAACATTGAGAGTTAGAGGAAACAAGAGCGAAATCTGCGGCGACGAAATATTATTACTCGTTACTCCCTATGTTATTTAATGAAAATTGTGTAAGTAGAACTCATACTGTGTCCATACGAGTGCAGGTGTCTTCGACGATTTCAATCGAATTCAAATTGCTTATGAACGTCAATTAGTTCAAGTTACGACACTGTTAATTGGAAAATTAGTTTTTACTTGACACTAATTTAATCTATTAGAACTATTACAATTTTTAATCGTGGCAATTACAAAATTATTGATTTGATAAAAACAAAAAAGTTTATCTTAAAAGAAATTTTGGAATTTGAGGAGATTATTTTTTCGTGTTGTTGCCCTCTAGCGGTTGTACAGTTACTTTCGAAACCCGCATATTTCATTCCACTTCAACGGCAAGTTTTCTCCAGTACGTTGCCTTGTTATTGACCTGAAGAGCTGCCAGAATAAGTCTGTCGTACTGCGTCATTAGCTAAAAATGCTACCACCCGCCGATAGGTCTGCGTAATTTTTTTCACCTCTTCAATTGTTTTTGTCTTTCGTTTTGTACTATACATACAGTGTGTCCAAGAAAAGAATGAACAGCATGGGGATCTCGGAAACGGTAAGAGATACGGGGTCGATTAAATTAGAGAAAAGTAGCGCATTTACGTGGCTAATAATATGCCATTTAGAAAGTTTTAATATTCCCAGTAGTTCCGGAGATATCCGAGAAAAACCGAAATTTCGGAAAACCATTTTTTTTCCTGACTTCATTTTTGATCGAATTTCAAAACACATTGCACATTTCCATTGCCACTTTGTCCGCTCTATCCAACGATGTCCAAATTTTTGTAATCCGACGTTTCGTTTCTGAGTAATCACCATCAACTTAATTTTTTTAAATATGAACTAAAATTGTTTTAGACATTTTTTGAATGCCGCTAACGTCGTTTATACAACTTCCGATAATTTTTAACGTTTATTTTTTTTTTTTTTCTTTTATTTTTTTTTTTTAATTTGGTTTTATTTTAATAGAAAAGACATTTATGTTGATAACTATGTATTCAATCAAAAAAAACAAAATAAAAAAAAATAAAATAAAAGAAAAAATAAAAGTATGTATAAACGACGTGTCTAGTGACACCCTTCAAGCTTTTTTTAAAATTTTATTATCGTTTGAAGCCCATCTTTTCAATAGTAAAAAGAAAGTATGCACAATATGGCCATTGTGACCATTTGTTATTTCAAAAGCTATCGAGAACATGAGAGCAAAATTAAAATCATTTATAGCCAAAGGTTCACACAACATTGTTTTCGTACTTCCAAACGGTTTTGATGTTTATTTAGATATATCAAACATCAAACTAGTACATCACAGTCGTATGTTCTGTATTATGTATTATATGGTGAGACAAACACAAGCAATTCACTATTTAAACAGATCTATTTATGTCGAGTATTTGATGTTTTGTGGGTGAAATAGTGCTTTTTTTGTTTAATTTAAGGAATTTCATACAGTGTATTCGTTTGTTGTTCGTTTGTTGTTGGTGTTGTTGTTTGCTCCTGGTTGCTTGCTCTCTTTGATTTTAATGTAACATTTTTTAACACACGTGTTACTGCTACTTTCAGATTAGCAAAAGATACAATTAATAATACAATAAACAAGAATGTAATCTGCTCTAGCACTGTTCAATTTTCATTTTATCTACAATATCACAATCAGAGACTTGCAATAACGTCGTCGTACAACTATATACCCTTCCCTAAACATTTAAGATTGGTTTTCCAGCAAAATATTATTGATTTCCAAATGTTGTTTGAGCTATTTTGATAGTATCCTTTCTAGAATTTTTGATGAATAGGGCGAAATAGACACAGGCAGCAAATTAAACTAAAAACTGTGGTTGTGTGTTTATTGATTGCCATATTTAAATTGCCTCTTTAACATACTGTTGTTAAATACAATTTGATCATGAGAGGATCCTGGCCATCTTGCAGCAATGTTCTGTTACAGCAAAGTTTTCCTTGATCTAAATAATTGTGCATCTTGTACCTTTTGAGACTGAATTTTTGTTAAGATAGAATCAAATACACCAATAACACTGGTCAACAGGGTTTTTTTTTTCTTACACTCTGATACGTGTACGTTATGGACTTTTTCATTGTAATTCTGAAAATATTTTCAAAATTTGGTTATCACGTCAGGTTTCTGAGAAATGTTTTTTTTATACATATACACTGGAACCTCGTCTATATGCGCGGTCGGGAAACGTAAACATTCACTTACATCCGCTCAAGAGGGGTCCCCACTCTTATCCCGTTAGCGGAGAGGAAAGGCCGTGCTACGCGCTGATTGGTTCATGTGAATACGTGCAGTATCGGGTGGTGGATGCCGAGCGGATATAGATGAGCGCTGTAGTGCGGATATGAATGAGGGTGGATATAAAGACACTGAGCGACTCAGATAAGCGAGGTTCCAGTGTATGTATTAAATGTACTGTATGTCTAAAGAAGTCCAACGGGCATGTCTGAACAGGATTTAACATTCATTTGTACGTCATAGTCATTTAATCACTCCATTTTTTTCTCTAGAACCAATCAAATCAAGGAATTAATAGATCTGTGTATATGTGAGTATATATAAGACACTACAGACACGATATTCGACTCAAATTGACTCAATGTATGGTAGTAACATTAGTTAAACGTTTTTTGAATTCGCAATGTCCAATAGGTGTGTAAACAATCCTAACAGTTTTTGTTATGTATGTGGAGAATTCACCGTTCAACACCATAGACGAAATATTACACCGTTAATAGAAAAATCGTATAGCCTTTATTTTAAGTAAAAAATTACAAATCAAGACAGGTTGTGGTCCCCTCACAATGTCTGTGCACGATGTGCTGTTACTTTGAGGAGCTGGATAAAAGGTAAGAGCATAGCTATGCCATTTGGTAGGCCTGTGATTTGGCGAGAACAAGAGGATCATTCGACAGACTGCTACCTTTGCTATACAAAGAACTCCGGGTTTTCCAGTAAAAATAAGGATAAAATTAGCTATCCTAATTTACCTTCTGCCAGTCGTCCAGTTCCTCATTCGGAAGCTTTGCCAGTACCAAGTCCTATGGATGTTTCGAACCAAGAACATGTTGAAATCGAGATAGAAGAATACATTTTAGAGTTGTCGGACACAGATGAAGAATATTTGCCATCTCAAGAAAATCAATTGGAATTAAATGACCTAGTTCGAGATCTCAATTTATCAAAAAATCAGGCAGAAATATTAGGATCAAGACTGCAAGGATGGAAGTTGTTAGCTCCGGGTACGCGTATTTCTGTATATCGAAATCGCCAGAAAGAACCGTCACAGTATTTTTCAACTGAAGAAGGTCTTTCATTTTGCAAAAATGTTGACGGTTTAATGCGAGAATTAGGTTACACCAATCGGAAAAATGGCGTCTTTTTATAGATGCTTCTAAATTGAGTTTGAATACTGTCCTTCTACATATAGGAAACATCTACCCCTCCATTCCTGTTGGTCATGCCGTGCACATGAAGGAAACATATGATAATATGACACGTCTCCTTGATAATATCAATTACAAAAGCTATAAATGGTACATCAGTGCTGATCTCAAAGTAGTTGCATTCTACTTGGTCTGCAGCTTGGATTCACAAAGTATTGCTGTTTCCTTTGTGAATGGGATAGTCGAGCGAGAAATTTGCACTACACTGTTAAGCAATGACCAACCAGAATACAATATACTCCTGGAGAAAAGAACGTAGCTCATAATTCGTTGGTGGAGCCTCATAAAATACTTTTACCGCCATTACACATAAAATTAGGTCTGATGAAGAATTTCGTCAAAGCATTGGACAAAGAGGGACCAGGATTTCGCTATCTCAAACAAAAATTTCCTAATATATCTAAGGCAAAACTTAAAGAGGGGATTTTTATAGGACCCCAGATTAACCTGTTACAACAGGATCGAGAATTTGACGTACTCTTGAGCGATTTAGAACGGACTGCTTGGGATGCATTTAAAAGTGTGACAAAGAATTTCTTAGGAAATAAAAGATCTGAAGATTACGAGGAAATTGTTAGTGAACTTCTTAAAAGTTACAATGCATTAGGCTGCAATATGAGTCTTAAAATACATTTCTTGCATTCGCATCTGAACTTCTTTCTGCCGAATCTTGGCGATGTTAGTGACGAGCATGGGGAAGGATTTCATCAGGATATTTTCACTATTGAAAAACGCTATCAGGGCAAGTGGAATAGCGAGATACTTGCTAACTACTGTTGGACTTTAATTTCTGAATGTTCTTCATCCCCATATAAAAGAAAAGTGAAAATAAATGCTTTCTAAATACGTCCCAGAATAGCATATAGGTACTTAGTTAGTGTTAGTGTTGTATGATCAATATGAATTTCATTTGTTTATAATACCAGACGTGACACAAAATAAGTTTGTATATAATTTATAAAGAAAAATTAAAAAAATAAGTAAGTAATTTGAAGAAATGTCGCTATATTATAAAATTCTTGAGCTGTTCTATCCATTTCTATATAACCATTGCTTAACTAATCTGTAGAAGACACTTTTCTTTTTGTTGTTCAGGTTATATCCAGTTGAAACGCCTAAAAAATTACTTCTAGGACGAGATATACTATTTTCGATTTTTTTTGTAGATGTGTGATGGCTGCTTAGTTGTAGTGACTCCGTAAGCTGTATTACTTGTCTAGCTAGCACTGCAACTCTTGCGAATTTTACTCTTTGAAAAGACGTCACCGTCCCTCCAAGGAATCGAAACTTGGCTCTTATCGTGCCGCCACAACGACAGTCAGCCGCCTAACCACTGCGGCTATCGACCCGTTTATGATTCGTTCAAACAATGTTGTAGCCAGTAAAGTTGTCGCTTTCTATCAATAACGCTCCTATAATCAGATGAAAAACCCCAGCTTGTAGCAAGTACGTTCATATTACCAAGTTGACGTGAAATGAGCGTGAAGAAACTTCAAAAGTAATGTGCGAAATATTAGCAAGCAGAATTGTTTGGTTATATTTCTCTGCTCAGAAGGGAATGTACAGGGATATTTTTAAAGTTCTTTTTAAAAGGATGAAGCCCGGAAATCCGTACTTTAACGTCAACCTGACACAGAGTTTGGTTTAAGTTTAAAGTGGTTTTGTGAAACGTTTTTGCTATTTTAACGTGGACTTTAAATTCAATATCATCTTTGATAGCATACCTAGAATATGAACAATATTAATTATAAAAATTATTTATGAAATAGTCTCTAACGTGTTTCAATTAACAATAAATCTCTGATGGTATCTTCATCGTAGCACATTTCCTAGTAATAGTAGTAGTAGTTTTATATACATTTTATTCGCACTTCCAAATTTAAATCTGTTAATTACATTGACGTCCAATTGATTCTGTTACATTTAAATGTCTGTGGATATACACCCCAGACAATAACCATGAATTTTCAAATTAATCGAATTTATTGTCCTCATAATCGGGTTTTATGCAATTAGCGAAACATTTAAGTGAATTATATGCTTTCACCGTTTCAAAATGTTTTTGCTAAAATTATACACAGTTATCTATTAAATTCACGGATGAACTGGCACATATAACGCGAATGGCGTGTATAAGCTTTCATTTAAAATCGATGCGATTATTGACCGTAGAAATTGAGTGCTGTCCATAAAACAAAGGTGATGCTATTAGCACGTTGTCAATATAATTTTCAAATCTTTAATAGAATGAAATTGCTTTATAACGATTTACGTGTTTTGTTTGGCTACCGCACTAAGTGGTACAATAAACAAATAACATTTTATTTTGACATCTTATATAAAAAAGTATTTGTAATATCAAACAATATCGAATAACGACAAAGAATATTTATCGGAAACAAATTCTCCATTTTAATCTTTATCCGAGTAGTATCATCTTAGAATCATACCTCAAGCAATTCTCTACTTAAGTTATCGATAGTGTTAGAAAAGTAAAGTTACTACAAGAGGATATTACTGACAAAAATATGTACTTTGAAGATAGCAAACGCCCTTCAGGGATAATATAAGAGAAAAAGCAGCCCTTAAAATTACAAGGTTTAACGTTTAGGAAAATTACCGTGAGCCCGTTTCGCAAGAAGAAAAAGACGTTTGATACGATTCCATCCTTTTCAGTTTCACCTTTCCGTTTTATTTCCTTGGTTCCGATATATACTATGTATTAAGCTATGGATTCAGGAATATAGAGATGATTACTTGATATATGTAATATCCTTTCCTTGTTCCTTTGAGGTGCATCAATATCTGTTTACCTAAACTAGATGTTTTTGTTTTGCGTTGTATAAAGGAATTTTTATAATAGAAAAGCAATTGGAATGATTAAGGGTAGAAAAAAGATTGTTTATTTTGAAAGTATCTTTCACAATATGTCAATAATAATTTAATTTATATAAATTATTGTAGGCTTTAAGATCTACAAAATTCATTGGAAAACTTTCCAACTGCCTCATTTACTCAACTCTCAGCAATGTTAGGATCGTTTTAAAAATAATTCAACCGATTTTATGCGCCGATTTATTACCATGGATGAAACGTGGGTCCACCACTTCAAGCAGATGGAACAGAAGTCAAAACAATGGATTGAAGCCGGTAGTGCCACCTCAAAAAAAGCGAAATCAATTTCATCTACCGGAAAGGTCATGGCTAGTGTTTTCTGGGATGTGAAAGAGATTCTTTTAATTTATTATCTTGTAAAGGGTAAAACAATAACTGGCGAATACTACGCACATCTTCTTGACCAGCTAGATAAAAAAATTCCTGAGATCAGGCCTTGATTGCGAACGAAAAAAATCTCGTTGCATCAGAGATTGATATTTGGAGACCTTCCTCGAATCGCACTTTGGGGTGGAATCCATCTTATAGAGAAAAACGTTGGACAAACTATATTGAAGTAAAAGGAGATTATATAGAAAAATAAATGCATTTTTTAACTAAAAAAGAAATGTTTTACTATCAGGCCGAGCATTTTTCACTTTGCCCTTTGCAGTTTCTAAACGATTTGTAACAGTTAGATTTAATAGTTTTTGTTGTAGGTTTTTTAAACTTCTTGGAGATGTACCGGTTCTAGTCGTCTTCTATTTTATCCTAAAAGAAATAAATTAACACTATTGCATCCATCAACGGGTCGATGGCCGCAGTGGTTAGGCGGCTGACTATTGTTGTGAGAGAACGATAGGTGCCGGGGTTCAATTCTCTGGAGGGACGGTGACATTTTTTCAGAGAGTTTAATCCCGGATCGACTTGCCATTTGCTGTTGGGAGCAAAGTGATTAACAGCGCGGCATCATAAAAGGCGATATGATGCTGTCACAAAGCCATTTAAACACAACTTACACACACTAAAATTACACCGCAAGAGTTGCAGTGATATCCAGACAAGTAATACAGCTTACGGAGTCACTGCAACTAAGCACCCACCACACATTAAAAAAAAATCCAACTACTACTTATATTTGTACTAAATCTACTACTCTATTCCTTTTCGATTGATTTACACAATTATAGCTGCTAAAGTGATAAAGTTGACAACTAGATCATTTGAAAAAAGATAAAACTTCATTCTGTATATATTGTTGAATATATTTACCGCAAAAAGAAAGTCTACTGATACAATTCTACTTAAATAACAGCAGTGGAATGCAATTACAGAACAGTTGTCACAAGCGTCAACAAAATCAGGCTTCTGCGACCTGTATTGCTTGTCAAGACCACCCAGTGCAACTCCTACTGTATAAATTATGTGTGCAAATGTGTTTCCACGGCTTTGTTACAAAATTATCTGGCTGTAAATAATGCTGAGCTGTTAAGTATGTCTACTTTCCCGTATATTACTTACTTTAGACTAAACTACCTGTTTCTCTTTATGACCCTCTTTAACAAACAACAAATTCTCCTCTTTTAAAAAGTTAGAAGATCTAGTTTTTTAGCCCTATTGTTCAGTTTATATTAATATAAATGCAAACCATAAGCTTATAATTTTAATTATTTTCGCGCCTAAATTTTTCTCTAGAAAATTTCTTTGGATTCAGATTTAAATTCCACACTTGAAAAATGAAGTATTAGAAGCTCTATGAAATGCGATTACTTTAAAATTAATTTTAAAGTCAACTTTACGATGATAAATTTTGCTTGCACTAACTAAATATACAGTATACAAATAAACCAACGAAGTAATAATAGAATTAACCTCTTAGATATCATTGTTTAAGTCTTAAGTTTCTACTTATCTATTTATCTGTTCTTGTATAACTTTTCTCCAGTTACTCTAGTGTAAATAAGTGTATGTACTAAAGCAGTTATTCCATTCGAATAATCCGGATTTAAGATACACGCAGTTGAATAAATAATCTTTGAGTGTAGATGGCGTTCACGGTACACACAACATTCTCACTTATTTACGACGTATTTGGGCCGCGTAGTATTTCATATTCCTCGCATGGCAGCCGCTTTAATCGTGCAGTATTTCTTCATACATATAGCCAACTTTACTATTACTTTAATGATAGAAGCGTGTACGGAAGCTACGAAGCGATAAACTCTAAAAATTTATGCCTTTGGCAGAACGTCAAGGATTCCCTTTTCACTAGAGGAAATGTGCATTTTCGTAGAAGTAACTGCAGGGAAAGCGGCGATGGCACAGGAACGGCTGTAGAAGACGCAAAAGTAGGGGTAAAGAAGAGCGAGTTCCCACCGTTCAGAATGCAACTCGAGCGTAAATACGTCTCCGTATTTCCATCTTTTGCATGGCGGTGAAAATATAATGGGTATAATTGACACAATTTCTTCAAAAAATATGGTAGGATGATGATAACAGACAAGAGTCAATTTTATTTTTATTGGTTTGTTTTAATCTACATTACATACGTTTATGGCTGTTAAATAAAAAAATAATCGAATCTGATTGATGTCCTACGCAAGTCACAACAACTTAAAAAAACGAGGTTACTTGATACAATTTTCAACTTCAACGGGGTATATTTTGAAAATGGTTTATTCAAATCTGCTCAGGTTTGAAGCACAAGTTGAGTCTTAACTTAGTGTAAGTCGGGCCCAAAAAACCTTAACTTGATGTTAACTTAAATATTTTTTTTAATTAAATGTGTGTGTATCAAGTCACCTGGTGGGTCAAGGTGACTTCATACAGATATTTGTTTAAATGTATTTATCAAGTTAACGTGCTTTGGAGGTGACATGGTACACTTTTTACCTACACTGTTTTAAAAAGTTTATTTTATATTTAACGTGCAAAAAACAACTTTTTTATAACTCACAAAAAATGTATATTAAAGAGAAAACTTGAATACACTATTTTCTAAAGTGTAGCTAATTTCACTTAAATACATTATGTAAAAACGACAAATAAACTTAAAATTTGTATTAAAATTGAAAAATAAACAAAACAACTCTTTGATATTATATACATATAATACATTAGACTGAAACTAAAAGGTAGGTAATTAGATAGGTAATTAGGTAACTGCAATAATCCGCGCCTAAAATATTTTTGGTTTTGACAAACGACTCTTCACTTCATGTGGATATATAAAACTTGTGTCTTCTACATTTGGCCACGTGAATATGTCTGGGGCATCCTTATATCGTCTCATAAATTTAACTTGAACACATCGAGAATCATCTGTAGAAGTGCTGGAAATGCCGCAAACTTGGGCCACAAAATTTTGTTTTTATGGAACTTTTTTCCAGCCACCTTCATTTCGATAAATAGAAAGTCTTCTTCAGATATGTCATTATAATCAGTAGCCAGCTTGGATGGTGGTTCTTCGGGTTCAGGTTCCACTTCATCTTCAGGTTCATTTTCGATTTCATTTCCAACTTTATCTGGGGAATCAAAACTTGCCTCAGCATCATTATTTGACTCATCTGAAATTGAGGAAGCTGACGAGTCTTGATTGGTCACGCTCTTGTTAGAACTTTTTTGAAACTCGCTTTGTTTGCCGCCATATCTCAGTTGTACAAGAATATCGGTAAGAGATCTTTCCATTAACACATTCGAATCGCTGGTTGCTGAAGGAACTGCTGCAATTTGATTAAGAACTTTTTCTCTGTTTGTTGGGAATATTCCACATTTTTCGAATCCTGCTTTGATAATTACTAGAGCTGCTGGTTCTATGTTTATAAGCAGTTTCTTTAACATGGCTGGAAACTTGTCCTTGGGGATTGTTCCTCCATTTCCTTTCATCATCCACTCCAGTAATATTTCTCGCTTTGAAAGGTCTAAAAAAAGACAAATCAAGGCGCTGACAGATGTGGGTTGAGTTTTTTGGTAAAAATACAAAGCGAATATCTTGTGCCTGACATTCACCAATAACACGAGCAGAAAGATGTGAAGATAAGTTTTCTCCAATCAGTACTCTAGGAGGGTCCTGTTTTTTTTTTATGGAAGCGCAATTGTTCTAAACCACTCATCAAACGTTTTTTGGTCAATCCATCCCGATTTAGTGTTGCTGTAGCGCGCTCCTTTAGGCCCTCCAATGGTCCAAGTATCCCATAAACTTTTAGATCGATAAATAACGAAGGGCGGCAATAATGATACATTTGCAGCGCAAGCCATCATTATAGATGTTGAAGCTTTCGAAGAGTTGACAATCACTCGTGTTCTACCTGGATCATCTGCCAAATTGGTTTCGTCGTAGTTGACAATCGATTCCGGCTTAACTCCATTTAAAACCCCTTTTAAATTATTAAAATAACAATTTATAGTATTAGGGGAGATGGCAGCGCGAGATCGTTTAATATTTTCGCTCATTCTAATCGCTAATCTGTGATTTCGTTTCAAGAATCCTTCAACCCACGTGATCTCTGGCATATTATCTTTAATATTTTTAACACTTCTACCCTCTCTATCCAAATAGCATTTGACTATTCTTCGGAGATCATATGATGTCATAGGAAAGCCCCATTCGCTTGCTACTAATAGCTTTTCGGTCAGTGTTATCTCTTCTTGAATAGACAGCACAGTTTGACCACCAATTTTTTTTTTTTCGAAAAAAAAATCAACGGTTTTAGCAACAAATTTCACGAAGGGTTGAAGCGCCATCTGTTCAACTTAAGTAAAATTGACTAGATATCATAGCCTACGTACTATATAGTTGCGCTAATGAAAGTTTAGGTTTGGTCCATAGATCTTTAGATTCTTCATAACAGTCATTTAGATGGCGTTGTCAGAATGTATCAAGTCACACCGCAGTATCAAGACACCTCGTTTTACGGTGAGTCAAAATTTGTTGTTGACTAACATCTAAAGACAGCAAATAACCCTGTATATGTGTACATTTAAATCTATTACCTTATTACGTTCTGTCATACTATATACTGTAAAAAAATTCAACCATTTTTATTTTAATAGGATCATCGTATTTACTACTCTTTTCCCAGCTCTTTACAATCGACGTCTCTTTCGACAATAAAGCTTGCGCCTGTTATTTTAAGGCGTGTGTTCTTTTTTTCCCCAATTTTGCTTTTACTGGCAAATTTTTCGATCGACGACGAACAATAAAAATTTTACGATGATCCGGTAAACTAATGAACCTTGCACACAGATAAAACCGACATCCGATAAAAGCCTGCCTTTTACAACGGCCCTCAATCCAATATCTCCAACGTAGATAGGAAAAATCCTCAAGGTACATTGTAAGTATAAAACACATACAATGTTGCATAGATTTTATAGATGGCAGTACAGGACTAGCCGTAAATCCCGACGTAGAAATCAGGTTAGCCGTACGAATTCAATGTCCGTCTTCGAAAGAACAATTTTTCAGTTACTTCGAAGTAATAATACATATATTTACTTTTAATAAGTTAATAGTATTAGATTTCTATTATTTTTGTCGCCCGTTATTTGCAGGGATAAACTAAAAATTATCCTATCCTTAAAGATACAACTCCTTCGAGAAAACACTCAGTAACAGATAAACCTATTAGTTCGTTGTCATTAGTGCATACCACTGAAGTTTTACCCAACGAAATTCCGCACAGAAATCGAATAAAGTCGCGAACAAACGACTGAATGAACGGCAACCGTACCGTCGCCTTCACGGTAGAATTAGACTCGTTAAGGTAATTCAAAGTGTAATTACTGCTCATGTAGCCTTCGAGCAACGTACGGCTCGAAGATAGCGGAAGTTCTGGCCAAGGTTTACTCGTCCCCGGAGAGTGTGAATAGTATACAAGAAACAGGACGTTCTACCTCTTCGTTTTGCTTTCCGCCTTCAGCTTCTTTTATCTACGTATTTGCGCGGGTGGAAATATTTGCAAAAAACGTGAAGGGTATTCTAAAAAAGGATCAAAATGATGCCATGCAAAGTCGTCCACGTGGAATCGGTGTAATCACAGGAAATTCGCTTGGCTTAACGTCCAAATGGAAAGGAAAGATATTATTCTCGCATAAAAGGAGAAACATGTCCGTTAATACCTTAAAGGGTATGTTAAAAATAGCCAATTGACAAACCCACGCTTACATGTAAGATTTAAGGGTAAAATATTTAGAAGGTGTTACAGGTAAAACGAAACGATATTTCTACGTTTTTAAACATTTAGGTTATAGTTTCTTTAACACCCTTGCTTGGCTATTAAACTCTTATTTGCTACCAATTTACTCCAGTCTTTACGAGAGCCGTTTAGATATTGTTGTCTCTGGCATAGATGGCGTTGATTTTCATTGTCGTCACTAATGTCACTTAATTGTTTAATTTGATATACGAGATGTGGCAAAAAATAATTAGAGTAATTTTTTCAAACATCAATGTCCGTTACACTCCTTTGAATGTTGTCTAAAGTCCTGAAATGACGTGCTTTGAGGACATTTTTCAGTTTAGGAAAAATAAAAAAGTCACATAGACTGAGGTCAGGTGAATAGAAGGGCTGGGGAACCACAGGAATGCCTATTGAGGTCAAAAATTCTGTTATGGAGAGGGCAATGTGACATGGGGCGTTGTCATGATGGAGCATCAATTTGTCTGCAATGTCTGGTCACGCGAATTACCCTTTTTCTGAGCCTTTCAAGGTCGTTTTTATAAAAAACTTGGTTGACTGTTTGTCCTGGAGGAACAAACTCTTTGTGGACGATTCCCCTTTTGTAAAAAAAAACAAATCAGCATTGATTTAATCTTCGATTTGCTCATTCGAGCTTTCCTTGGTCGAGGAGAGTTTCCAGTGTGCCGCTCTTGACTTTGCCTTTTGGTTTCAGCATCGTATTCAAAAATCCATGATTGTGATCACACGACTAAAGAAATCGTGCTCATTAGCGATTCTGTCAAGAAGATCAAGGCACTTGTTTTTTCGAATGTCCTTCTGCTCAATTGTGAGAGTTTTCGGTACAATTTTGGCACAGACCTTTCGCATGTGCAAATGTTCAGTCAAAATTCGATGAATCTGTTTAAATTGAATTGTTCACTCAACATTCTTAATGTTAAATCATCATGTTCATCTCCAAAACAGCGCAGCTTTGCCATCACTTGCAGTGTTGCCAGTCTCATTACTTTTCTACCACACCTCGTATGTTACTGCGTTAGCAAGTTATAGAGCCGAATATTTCAAAGTGTTGCCCAAATTTCCAAATTGGACAAATTTGAGGATTATTTATTATCTCTGCAAAAAAGGTTTGTCATCGCAAGAAATTCATATGGTACTGTGTACTGGGTGAAACTGCACTTTCATATCAGATGGTGAAGAATTGGGTAAGGGACTTTAAACTTGGCAAAAAGGCATGTGAACAAGATGTTGGTACTGGACGGCCTAAAACTGTTGTTTGCAAAGAAAACATTAATCTGGTCCATGATATGGTCCTGACATAATTATGAAATTCATTCCTCAGACTTGTGGCTTTTTAATAAGTAGCGTAGAAACCATTTCGCATAAATATGTAATTAGGTCTTGAAAAGGTGGCTGCACGATGCGTACCGAAAATGTTGACGCCAGAACAAAAGCGCATTCGACAGGTCACTTGAGAGACTACTTTGGCCATCATTAAGTGAGATCCTGAATATTTCCTAGAGAGATTCGTTACTGTCGATGAAACCTAAGTTCGTCATTATGATCCTGAATCAAAAATGGTGGACATTTTGAACATTTATTGTAAAATCCGTTATATCCCGAATATTTGCCTTGAATAATTAAATATTAATTACCGGTATAAGTTTAACATTTTGTAGTTGTGTTGTATTTAATAATTTTATCTCAATATATGTTTTATAAACGGGTCGATGGCCGCAGTGGTTAGGCGGCTGACTATCGTTGTGAGAGGACGATAGGCGCCGGGGTTCAATTCTCTGGAGGGACGGTGACATTTTTTCAGAGAGTTTAATCCCGGATCGATTTGCCATTCGCTGTTGGGAGCAAAGTGATTAACAGCGCGGCATCATAAAAGGCGATATGATGCTGTCACAAAGCCAATTGAACACAACTTACACACACAAAAACTACACCGCGAGAGTTGCGGTGATAGCCAGACAAGTGATACAGCTTACGGAGTCAGTGCAACTAAGCACCCACCACACATTAAAAAAAAATGACCTTTTACTGTAATTTTTTCATGGCTAATTTGATATCTTACAAGTATTTTGAAAAAACTCACCTTTCATTAAGAAAATATTAAATATCTAAGAAATTATCGATTTTAGATAGGGAGTGGTTACTAAAAATGAAAGTACATACAGTGTCCTTCCCTTTCTTAATACAAAATACAGGATGTTCCATTTAAATAAGATGAGAAAATAATGCATTTGCGTTTGAATCGCCCGGTACACAGGTTTCGCAATATTGGCAAAATATCACTTTGCTATGAATCTGTAACAATATAAAAAAGTCATTCCAGTACAAAAAGAATTCCAAGCTGTTTCGTGTGGAATACACAGGACGTTGAACACGCAATGATTTTCAGACAAAATTGACCATAACTTCTGAAATACTCGGTATAACTCAATGAGACCTTATATCGAACAAATGAGGAAAATATGCTTAATCTAAATTTGAAATAATATATAGTGTGTTCCGTTTAAGAAAATGTATGTTTGGTTCATCCTGGTAATATTAAACACTTTGTGCATACGAAAATAATTTTAAAATATGCAGCTTAAGACTATCTATGATTTTTGTATAGGTATAACATTTTGTGATATCTTATGGATATATTGATATATTATATCTTTGACGCACTAATGCCTCACCCTGTATGCCTGAAAGTAATGTGTTGAAAAGTTTGTAATAGCGTACTGCAGATTTAATTCTTGCATACTAATAAAAATGATCTCATCTTGTATTAGAAACTCGCTATCATTTATTACACAGTGATACAAAATCGAACTTTCCAAATCGGAATGGGATGAAACCAAAAGCAAATGAAAGTTGACGTTTTTCATAACAAAACCCTCAAGGCTTTTTTTAGTTTATTGCTAGTTTTTTTGCACGCATTTGAAGTTGGTGATTTTTGAAGGCTGTCTAACAAGAAAAAATCATTAAAAATTTGATAAAATAATATTTATTAATTTTTATTATCCTGGAAAGTTGTAGTATCTTACTAGTTTTGGGGTCGAGGAATACCTATATAAATATATTATATAAATAAGCATTATTTTATCAAATTTTCAATGATTTTTTCTTGTTAGACTGCCTTCCAAAATCACCAACTGCAAATGCGTGTAAACAAAACTAGCACTAAACTTAAAAAAAGCCTTGAGGGTTTTATTATAGAAAACGTCAACTTTCATTTGCTTTTGGTTTCATCCCATTCCGATTTTTATTGTTGCACTGTGTTATTACTCTCTATATTCGAAAACGCAATATGTGTGATATGTCGTTGTATTGGACTCTTGACATTGACATCTAGCAGTTAGAAGGGTATGACATATTTCGTATATCACAAACTAACTGAGTACTTGCCTGGTTTTAAGAACAAATATTTAAGTCGACGATTTATACAAATTCCATCCGTATTAATTAGTTTTAACAAATATGTTATCAACAATTTAAATAGCATAGATAACAAACGTTTATCGCACACACAAAGTAGATAGTATGTCTAATTGTAGTGTAGTGTCTTTAGATTCATCATTACTTTATTTATAAATATGTATATCCCCTGGCTCATTGATTAAATTATTTAGATTAAATTAAAACAAATAAATCTTACACACAATTTTCCTTATATTTTTAGTTCACCTAGCGATATATTAATTGTTTTAAAAATACCAATAATGATTGTTTTAAAATTATTCTGTCCGCTGAGTAAAATTTTATTAGTTCTTCATTCATTAATTAAACACAGAAAAATATCAAATTTACACGAAATACAACCGCTGAAATTGTACATTCTCTTTTTGATCATCATTCATAAATACACGTACCTACACTCATTCATTGTATTTACTGAAAAAATATTTTTGTGCTTAACAAAAACAGTTTCATAAAATACAAAACTGACGGTACTGTTACACACGAAGCACCATTTTTAATTTGGATGTACGAGTGTTATTTTTACTAAATCGAATACGTTTTAGTTTTCCAGCAAATAAAAATGATTGTACTGTATATAATACATACCGCGCTAGTCAATCGAGAGACTCGGTTCAATTCCGAAAATTAAAAACCTATTTTTACAGGAGATATTGTATTAAAGTTATTAACCAGTTTAACAAACATAAAGACAATATATTGCAATAGAAACTCTCATGAAAACTATCTTAGTGCCATCCAATTTGTTGCTGTAGACAACAAATAAGAGAGGTGAAATGAATCATAGTTTCGATACGAGTGCCATCCAATTTGTTGCTGTAGATAACAAATAAGAATTCAGAGGTCCCAAATATGAATCCTTGAAAACCTTGGATGGTATATTCCTCAGTTTATATCAGAGTCGATATTTTTGCATTCTATTTGAAGCTAATGCTGTATATTGGATAAGTATAACAATATGTGTTTCCACGACTTCAGTAGTAGTGAAATTTGTCCATGAATAAACGCTGATAAACTATTGTGTTGAAATGCGGTAGAAATTACCTTACTTAGATCACAGCATATCCTGTCGATCCAATGCTTGTAGTACAGCATTCCATTATATCAGTTAGTCGTAGAATCTGGTCTGCAGAAAATCCACAAGAAATCGTGCAACAAGGTCTTCATGACAAGAAAGTCACCGTTTGGTGCGGTTTTACAGCTGATTTTATTATTGATCCCTATTTCTATGAGGAAATGCAGAATGGAAAAGCCATATCTGTAAACGGTCAACGATACTTGCAAATGTCAAGAAATTATGTTATTCCACAGCTGCAAAACGAGCACCACAAAATTGAAAACATCGTTTTTATGCAGGATGGCTCTTCCGCACATTTTCCGACCAATCAAATAATTGTTAACTAACGTTTTCCAAGATCGTATGTTAAGCAGACATTTCGCAAATTCATGGCCACAAAGATCACCTGATTTTAACACAGCGGATTACTGGCTATGAAGTTATTTAAAAAGTTTAGTGTTTAGAAGACGACCAACAATAACAAGAATTAAAAGACAATATTATGGAGCAAATTCGTGCAATTCAACCAGAAATATTATGGAATGCTGTGTGCAATTTAAAGGAAAGGTTGGTAATCTTACAACAACAAAATGGAGGTCATACTTAGCAATTGCCGTAACTGGTTTTGTACATACTAAATCGCATTTCTTAAGCAATTAGATTTCATTTATTTTTTGTTATTGACTTAATTTGTTAAAAAGCTATAATAATTTAAAATACATCCCTTATTTTATGATTACTCTATATATAGTGGCCAATATCGCTTTTATTAGCATTCTTCAAAGTATTGCAGGAAGTAAGAAGCATCCCAAGCACCCAATACGAAATTTGCAAAACTAAATCTACTATTACAGGATTAACTGATATAATGAATGGAAAAAATACCTTTGGGAGTTTAGTAGAGAATTTGTAGCAGTCCTTGATATGTTGGTTTTCGTAAGTTGATCCTTAGATTGCAGAAAATAATAAAAGACCCCATGAAGAAATCAAGTTATGAAGAGTTGGGTAAAGAATGAATGAAATGGATTAACAAAATAAACAACATAAATAAAGTTGAAGAATTAATTAAACGGATATATGAAGAAAACACTAAATCAAAAATTAAATCCCAGCTCCGAGGCGACCAATTGATATCAGAATTTCGCCTGATTATTCGATTTTCTAAAATGATCCCCAAAAGTTCAATTGTTACGTTGGCTGTGTGACTAGTACCACCATCCTGTTAAAACCAAACATCGTCCATGTCATCGTCTGCAATTTATGGAAACCAAAATTCGTTGAGCATGGCATGATAACGTTCACCCTCCTTGCTCATCAAAAAATCCGCATCAAACAGTCACTCATTTTGAGTGCATTGGGCTCTCAATAATGTTTAGATTTTCTGAGCCCCAAATGCGACAATTTTGTGAAAATTTTCAGTAAAAATGCTCGTCTTTGGCTAAGAGATCTCCAGACGATTGGGCGAACCGAAAACGCATGGGATGGTTGCGACTTCAGTTCTTTGACTAAGTGAACTTTGTAAGCCTTCATACCAAAGTCTTGATGCAAAATTACCGTCAGAGAAGTGCAGGTAATGTTTAGTTCCTAAGAACGATGACGAATTGATGTTGATGGATTTGCACGTACACTTTGGGCAACTCCAGCAATGTTTTCGGCTGAGTGCAATGGACGAAAACGTGAGCGGATTGTTTTGTCCAAAAACAATCCAATTTCACGAACTCGTTTGACGAATTGATCCACAAACTGAGTTGAAGGCTTATCATTTATTCCAAATTTTGCATTTGATACAATACAGTTGCCTAAATAACTACTGAAAATTTTAAATTTGTGTATTCATCAGTTTTTTAGATATATGGTCGTTTGTAATAGCCCGTAGCCGTCAATTTTTTTAGAGAAATTTGAATAACTCAAAAACGGCTAGTTTTAAAGGCATGGTTCGTCAGACAAAGTAATCTTAAATTTTTCTGACTAACACGAATCAATCACGTGATACGAAATCATTACCTGCAAAATTTTAAATCAAAATGTTTATTAGTTCCTCATATTCATTTAACCGAAGCTCACTGTGGCTTTTCATTAGTTTTGAGATACCTAAGTATTTATTTCTATACAAAACACAATTTACATGAATACTGAATAAATATAGAGTTAAAAACGGTTATGGGTTTAAATTTACACACATGCAATATATGTATCAAACATTTATTTACAGTTTCACAATTTGTCATGTTGTATTTCATCCATTACTTGTCTCTCATTTAACACCAATCATAAGTGTTGTGTGATTCTATAAAAGAAGGTTTTAAATGATTACATCAACTTGACTAGTTTCATATCAAAAGTCATGCATTCACAAGAAGCTCAACCACACTATCCAGTCTTTCAACTCGCATCAACGTTTATCAAACTCTATCACAATTTCTTTTTTAATAATCACTTAGATGCAGTACAGCGTGTTTATCTTTCAAGCGTAAGCTTTTCAATTCGTCCAGAAAAATAGCACTCTTAAATCCATTTTCGTGTCTCTGTAGCGTATAAACCTTTTCACTCTTCTTACCGGTCACCTTTACACGACACACGAAATTAATTTTTTCTACACCGCAGAAAGAAACCGTCCATTCGATGCTATTAACTTTCAAGGGCGCAGTACAATAGAAAATTCCGTACTTATTGGCGAACACGAATTCTGAATTGCGGGGGAAAGGATGTTCGGTTCCTTCGACAATCTTTAACGAAGGATGCAGGAGTCGTATGTGGGCTTTTATGCCGAAATATTTGTCTATTATGATACAACCTACAGGGCACCTATATTTGAAATAATCGCAATAAACTTCATGCATTCTTATTTCGTAACAGCTGTGGATATCTGTACAGCCTCTCTCGGTAAATCGACATGGATGGGATATCGATCTGCTGATTTCTTCTAAATCGATATTTCTTATATCTGTCACTTCGATTCCGCAAATACCACAATTTAACGTCTTGCATGTTAGACAGACACTATGCCCTTCTGAGCACATGAATATTGGTGGTATCATTATAATATGACAGTTTTGGCAACGTATCCTGTTTATGTTATTTAAATATATTTCTTCTGCTTCGCTTAATCTGTTAGCCTTCTCGGTCGCTTCCTTACTTTTTTCTTTACCAATGACATCACCATTTAAGAGCCACTCACAGGATCTTAAATCTTCCGGATCTGCCATGCTATTCCTATCATTTTCTTCGATATACTCAGTATTGGCTATCTGCTGCGTTGCCACTTCGACAGATGAGACCACATCTTCTTGGAAACAAGGAATATCAATCTCGATAGTAATATTATCTATGTTCTGATTCGACCTCAAAACTATAGTCTCTTGATAGTAAATATCATTACCGGAACCTTGAAAGAGGTTGGTCACTTTTTCTTTGATTGAATTTATAAAGTCTTCATGAGATCTATACTCCACAATATCAGTAATTTTCTTTTCAGAGTATTCTTCTGCATCCGTCGAGTCTTTAATTTGGTTCATTTCTTCCTTATTAATATTTCCGTTAGTGATAGTTTTGGATGTTGGTGAAGGTAAGGCATCTTTATCGCTGACTATTACATATTCTTTAAAATCAATTTCATCCATAGCATCTCTAAATATCTCCTCGACGATTTCATTAACAAATCTCTGATACAAATCTGGCGTCTCTAAATCGGACGTTTTCCTGTTTTCTCTGATAATCTTATTGATAGCGTGCACAGTCTCTATACCGTCGATACTTTTCTTCCTCATACTCGTCCTATAACTCGATAACCTTTTAAAACTTTCCCTGGCTTTAGATTCTAATGTTTTATTATCGTATTGTCGTCTTCTAATAAATTTATTCGTATATGATCCAAATTCATTCTCTATGTGAATCCAAGCCATCAAAGTATCTAATAAACTTCTACCGCAAGTCACTTTAATTGCTTGGACATCAATATAAATTACACCATCTTTGCTAGTTACAGTTTCGAAACCATTACCGCTATTTTTACTTGTAAATCCGAAATTTCCGCAAATTATGTCGACGTAATAAGACATTTTGGATGCTTTGGTTTCGCCTCCCAAATATCTAACCCTCAATTCAGCAGTTTGTGTTAATTTGGTGTATTTTGTTTGGATCAAATAAGTTTCGTTTAGTACATTCATCAGGTAATGAACTTCATTGTCGTGATTGATGTTGATGTCTAAACTATTAGTCTCCAAGAAATAATCACTGTGGTGATCTTCGAAGTGAGGAACGACATCCTGTTGGTGACCCTCCCAATTACAGAAGCCTCTAGGTGTTGACGGACATAGGTAGACAATATCTCGCATGATGTAGCTAGAAAATAATAAAATAGTGACATTAGTGCATTGTTTTTTTTTATTTCAAGGTGAAAATTTTGTTTCTGCTTGTTACAGTGTAAGTTCCAACATTTACTTTTATTAATATTGTTATCTAAACTTTTGATTTCCTGTTAATCACAAATTTCCTAACCCTTATCGAAATACCGAAAACAAAACGACGGCATGTACAATTATAGAACTAGTTTATCTCGTTGTCGTAACTCGATAATATCAGGAATTTAATTATATTGTACTTAACTTCATATGACATGAGAATATACTTGAATCTGTTTATGATATTGCATGTAGTGTTATAAATAACGGATTTAGATAGCTGTATGTTTATTTATAATAATAGAAGCAATTGAGGAATTAACTAAAATTAAAACTACTGCTAGAATAATACTTTGGAAACTCTCCCAAAAACAAACAAAAAATGCTTAATTAGTTATATTAACGCTATACTTCTTTCAGGTAGGTACTCACTATTTCCTTCTTTTTTGATGATATTGAATGTTAACGAAGCTTGCCTACTTATAATTTCCATCAACAACTAATACTAGAGCTTTAAAAGAAGAAAAGAAGTACTAACTACTCTTATCATGTTCTTAAAATCATTAAATCGCGAGTCAGAAAATTGTCGTAAGAAGTCTTACAAGCAGAAACGATAAAAGAAAAAGCTAGATCATGATGAATGATAGCATCTTACTGAACATTTACGGATCGTTTTTCCTTCCACGTCTGCCACAAAAAGTCCTTGCAAGTATGTACATTGTAAAAAATACCTCCCTCCCCTGCGCCTCCCCTGTCAAGGCGTTTTTTTACGTGAATTTAAACTGAATTTTAAAGATGAACTAAAACAGCATAACGAAAAAATATCGGAAAAGGAACCAGTGCTTCAACAACATCTTCGATAAGCGGTAAGTTAATTAAAGCGGATGACAATCCAGAAAGTTAACTATTTAAAATGATTGCCATGAATTTTTTGTTGAATACTATTAAGCAGGAGAATAGCAAAACAAATCTAGAGGCTTCAAAAATATTCTAGAACGAGCTCTAAGGTCCTTAAAAAAAGAACTGGCAGAAAATTTGTTTAAAGAAGTTTAAAGAAGATTCGAAGACTCTAGCACAGTTAAAAAAAGCTAGAAAACTTGTAAATTCTTACAGAATAACAAGGTGAACAAGAAACCTGAATTACTCTTGGAACTCAATCGATACACTGGGAGAACCGATGTCCGTTACAAAGAGTAGGATTAACCCTCCAAGTTGTAACAATTAACAACTAGTGGCTAACATAATTTCAAGCTGCTGCCAAGATGAACAAATGTTCATCTGGTGAAAACGTTGCAGCTCTAGTTACAGCCTAAACAATGCTAGCAATATTTTGCAGACGCTACCTCTTGAAAAATAGAAGGATTACTTCAAGCTTCTCAAGCGGTTAAATTTGAGACATGGGCATATACAGTTATTGCAACTATACTACACTGAATTAAAGAAGCTTGTACAGAAGAAAAAGAAAAACGTTAAAGACTGTGAAGGAAATGTTGCCCGTCTAGTTCAACTCAAAAAATTTTCAAAACATTTAGCCATTCAGACATTTGCGGATGGTTTACGATATAGTGAAACCCAGCCAACATTAAGACATTAAGACACTTTGACACACACACTAGAGCTTGAAACTACAAACCCAGCCTTCTGAATCCATAAAATTGTGCATCCTCTAGATAAACAATCTGACAGCAGCAAATTGGTAAAAAAAAAGTGATTCGAATTACCGAAGAAAAAATCGACCCAAAAGGAGATCACTGGCATTGTGATGAAACAGGCTACTTTCGGAATACCTGTAAGGTAGAAACCATTCAGGCAACACCAGAAAAACTAACACGGATCGATGGACGGAGGAAATGGTGGATCCAATGCGTTGAGACCCCAAGAACATTAGCTCCTAGACACTATTTTGAGTGAGTGAGATAAAGTCCGTTTGAAAGGTTGTATGAATAGAGATTTTCGTGGAGGAACCATCACTATCTAAAGAACGACAGAAGAGAAGTAGACTGAGGATATAGTAGGTCTAAAGGCGCTGATAAAATGTCTGAAAACGGTACTTCTAAAAGCAGTGAAAAATAGTGTATACCCAAAGACAAACATGAAATATGTAGATATGTCCCAGAGTTTGGCAACATCGCTTCTTTGAAACCACAATTGTTAATTATCTTTTGAGTTATCAAAACTCATTGGAATTTTTAGCAAGGCATTTTCAAACCCAGAACGAAATTATTATGTAACAATAGAAGAAGTATTGGTAGGATTCTGGTTAAATTCATCGAACACTTCGAATACCATGTGGCTTTGAAATGGCTTCTAAAATTTGAAAACTAGGAAGACCATCAAAATGCTAATGCCATTTCAAGAAGGTCCTGTTCAAATGACTGTAAATACTGTAACCGAATAGAAATTAGATCGGTAAACACATTGATAATCACTGTGGTTGGTGAGCAATAGCATCTGGACAGTCTACTAACAGACCAACAATCCTGATCCGACTTAAAGTCTTACCGTGCCCAATGAGACCCCTTAATCATAAAGGAAAACTTTGTGAAGAATGCTCTGAAAAATTCAGTTGGAAGGAGACGAAAGATGCAAGCGGTAGTCTCTAAGAAGTGTTTTTTTTAATAATATAAAAAAATGATGAGCATCATATATCTCAGACAGTTTCCACCATGGAAGCTGTCATTAAATAAGAGAACTAGCTCTTTAAGTGTTTGAAATATTTAAATAACTCGAATCTAAAGAATACGTAAATGACTAAGTTAAAAAGAAAATCCATATTTAAGCCTCAAAATTAATTAAAATCGGTTTGCATAATTCTTTATCCTATGTATTATATAAGATAAAACAACTGAAAATTCAAGTTCAACTATAGATAAATAAAAATCGATAACATTTCTGGACTTAAAAGCTATGAACAGTAAATAATTGGTTACACAAGACCAAAACAGAGATAAGACCTAAATCTCAGAATACAGAAGAGTCATATTTTATCGATAATATAATAACTAGACAGCATGCAGTTGGTTTTATGTAATACAAAGAATCAATTTGCGTTTTCAATATGACGGGGTGAAGCACAGAGACTTATTAACGCTAGATACGGTTCTAAAGACAATTAGAGATATTATAAGTTTGCATAACCAATAATATTATTCCTGCCTAGTTTAATTTTATATAATAACATCCTGAAATTGCCTCAAATACGTTCGAGTATTAAAATACTGCTGCGATGAGCAATCGAAAATTCACGGTTTAAAATATTTAACAATGAGATTGCGACATACCTATAAAACAGTCTCAATTTGAATTATATCTTCCCAATAAAAATTAAGTTAAGGAAAAGTCGTATTGATAAAGTTATTATCTAGCGGAATTATCTAACACATGCTTCGCTGTATACTAACATACAAAAATAATGTCGCTTATTGTACTAAACTTAGATAATAGGCAAAGTAATCTTTTGCAGATTTAGCGATATTATCACTCAATTGTGCGGTATTGTACACTTTGTTTTACAAAAGAATACCGATATAATCTTTGTTTCATTCTTGATGGAGGCATTATTTTTGCGACGTAGTATACATATTGTTGCGTTGAGAATTTCATTCAAATTTGTTTCTTCTAAGGATGATAGTTATGAAATATTTAATAAAGTACGCAACAAATAAAAGATTCTAATATCATGTAGGTAAATGTTAAATTTTAATTGTTAATGACGTGATAACAAACGCCTAGATTACTCTAGAATATAATATAATTCTGTACTATTAATTTTTAGCGATAATATTTATAGTTTATTTAAAGTTTAATATAAACACAACGCTTACCTGAGAATTTGCTACAATTTAAATAAAACGTTGTTTACTTTGTGTATACACGATATTAGAAACACTGTTTCACAACGGGACTCGTTCTAGGCATTCGCCAAATTATGGAAACTTTATCTGTGCGACGTATAATATGATATAGGAGATAACATTGAATTATCTACTGCGAGAAGATGAGATTGTTTAGTTTATAGCGCGTCTAAATTAAAATGTGTACAACATCGCTATCATCAGTCTAGCTTTTTATCATCGAAGGTGCGCGTAACATAATTGATTGTGATTTTAATATATCAACAACAAAATTAACCAAATCCACTCGAGGGACGAGCATAGATGTGTTATCTCACATATCGCAGCGAATATTATATTGTCCTTATAGATGGATATAGTGCAGTTAAAGTGATTTACACAATGTAAACTAAATGGCGCAATGGAGGATGTTTAAACAAAGCTTAATTATTATATAATTTGTTGTGATATCTATAAGATACGATTCTATCAGGTGCCAAACTAAAGTAAATATAAATTTAAAAGTTACTAAAATACCAATGAGAGAGATAATCCTATCATATAACTGCAAAGTTTGAATTATGTATACCCTCTTATAAATACTTATCAATGACACGTTGTTCATATTTTGATAGCGCAACCCCAAATTCGAAAATAAATCAAATAATTGTGAAGAGGAAGAGGCGTGCAGGAAACGATAGCGATAAGAGCTCCACTATATAGTTGGGTTTCGAAAACCATGCGGTTACCGGGACATTTTATCTGTTAACGTGTGTTTATGTATTTTCGTGTGCACGCCGCGTTATAAATCGATGATGATGGTACCACTGGCCGAATAATCTAGGCCGAGGGATGGGATAGGACGGGCTGCGGCCACTCTTACGCTTCAGCATTTATGATCCCTTTTGTATCCTCAATAAAAATTGATTGCTCGAAAAAATACTGCCCGCTCGCATTTTGTACCCCTTACAGGACCCAGGAGGGACCTAAATAAATTTATGTGATCATTTATAGTTAAACGTAAAATAATTTTAACGAAGATTTGAGAAAGCTCTACACAAGAAGGAAAAGCGGACATACTAATGAAATGTAGTTAATATGCTAACTAAATCTGCTAGAAAAAAATTTTCGAATAAAAATCAATATTAAGTTTATCAAAGTTCTGTATTACCATTAAATCGTTAATAAGTATTATTATATTATTATTATTATTAATTTCCTAATAACTAAATTAATCATAGCTAGTTTTGGTGCAATGAAGTAACAGAAACAATTAAAGTTTATTGATGAAAATTTGAATATGAAGATGAGAAGCAATATCAGTCACATCCTCATCCACGAAGAATGCTGAATTCGAGCACGATTGGCCGTTGCAGTTGAGGCATATTCTTGAAGATTTCATGCCTCCTTTTTCGGCAACTGCACTTCCCTGTACACTCCTTTGTACATTTGCAGGAAACAGTGTTGAGAATTTCAACTTGGAGCTGGATATTTAGTGTTTATGATGGAGAGAAGGCCAAGGTCCGTCCTACTCCATCCCCAGCTTAGAGGATCCTTTGGTCTATCTTACCAGGCCTGCATTTGTTGGAGGTAGAAAAGCCAGCTTGAAAGTTGGCTTTGTTACATTCATTTAAAATTCGATAGTGACCTTGAAAATGTCTCGTAGCGGATTTGGTCCAAGGAGGTTTCATCTGCCTGAGGTGAATAAAGGGCTGCCAAGAACCGTTGACCTGCTAAAATGACATCTTCATGATGGAAGAACTTGACAGTCTCTTGTACTGTCGTGTTCTTTTGAAGGAGCTTGATCCACTTTGACTTCCCTTGGCGATAAAACGCAGACGCATCACGTCCGCAGAATATTCTGTTTGACAACGGACGAGTAGTTGAAGTACTTGGGAGAGTAGAATAAGGTGTTCTGAGAGGTTCCCTTTCCAGGTTTTATTACGTCAATGGTGGATGAATTTGGTGTTTTAGCGGTTAATAAAATCAATAAATCGGTGTCCTCCTCGATTATGATGACCGTCGCAAAGTTATCTGTCAACTGAATGGCAATGGACAATAAGGGTATCAGCATCCTCAACACTTTGCCTTACTTTATACCCATTCTGTACCAATTTCTCACGCGGCATGGAAATCAGCCGTTCTTTGTTATTGTCGTTGGAGGTTGTACCAAAATACGAATTTTTTTTCGTTTTTAGCAACATTCGATTTTGGCTATATCACTAAACCGAATTCGATTTTTTAAATGTCAGTCGACGCAGAATTTAGTCCTCTGTATTTTTAAATAGAATGACATTTTCCTTCCGACGCACCGTTATCCAGCTATAAGCAAAAAATAAAAAAATTGCAAAAATTTGGCGGTTTTTCGGCTACTAAAAGTTAAGCTCACCATCTCGGATGGTGCAAACTCAGATTACATGCATTTAGGACCAAATAGAGGTTTTAAAACGATTTCCAGCTTGCTGGAATTAATTCCTCAAAATATATTAATTTGATTGGCCTAAACTGTATACATATCTATAAAAGGAACATGGGTGGAACTTGATATGATAGACCTCCAATACTATACCTTTCCACAGAAGAGCGTTTTCATTACTACATAAGATGAGCTCATCAAGATAACTTCCAAAATCAGCTTCCTTATTAGAGATGGTAGATTTGTCTTAGCGAAGCCATTAGCAGTACTTATTAACCTATCCATTCAATGCAAGATCAGATGAGTTTTGGCTAAACGAGCAAGATTGATACCCGTTTATAAAAATGGGTGATTCATCAGTCCTAGGGAATTACAGGCCCATTTCAATTCTCTCAAATTTTGCGAGTTCGAAAGATTTCTATAATGAACTCAAAATACCCGTGTTAAAATATTTAATTGACAAATGATTCGTCAGTCCTAGGGAATTAGCTCTTGTCAAGGAGGGGCCATTTCATATTTGTATTTATAATATTTTTGTTGTTTTAATATATACATTCAATTTACATGTTTTATTTTTAGAAACGAGCTTATACTAGAATTAGTGTTGGAATTCTTGATTGCATATATTTGCTTCGCAAATCTTCTATAAATGTTATTAGATTATTATTATTATTATTACTTACTACAATTCAAAATGGGTTTATGCCTGGAAGATCCACTGTGACCAACTTGACCATAATTACAGAATATATCTGCGAGGTGCTAGATGTTCGATGATAAGTAGATGTCGTGTATACGGATTTTTCAAGTGCATTTGACACAATAGATCATGTTACAAAAATTGAATCATTTTGAATGTCTTCCGGAGTTTTTGAAGCTTATGAAAAGTTACCTGTATAACAGGATTAATCAGGTTTTCTACAATGGCTACCATTCAAGAGAATTTGTACCAACATCAAGAGTACCTCAGGGCTCTAACTTAGATCCACTTCTATTTATTTTATACTTGAATGATTTACTTATTAATCTTAAATGCCCTGCGTTAGCTTATGCTGATGACGTCAAACTTTTCTCAGCTATAAAAGATGACGATGATATTCAGAACCTTCAACATAACCTAAATTATGTATCACAGTGATGCTTAGAGCATAAACTAAAATTAAACATACGTAAATGTCAGGTTGTCACTTACACTCGTACAAATAAATCTGTTCGCTCTTCATACACCATTGATGAAGATTTGTTGAGTAAAGCTAATACATTCGAAGACCTTGGAATAATCTTTGTTCAATCTTTAACCTTCAATTATTATTATAATACTTACAATTTATGATTATATGTTTATTATCACTTTTTTGGTTAAATTCTGTGTAATTTAGTGTATATTCATGTGTAATTTAAATTATTGTCCTGTAATAGGTGTATACTGTTGGGCAATAAACAACTATTATTATTATTATTAAGAGTGACTGTTTAGACACCAATAACTATCAGCCAACAACAGGCTATCATCAGGCTTTACAAAAAACCTTTGAAACGACCGTCAATAATAGAATAGTGCAGTACTTAGTTCGTCAGTGCATCTCTTGGTGTAGAAGTTGAACACAAAAAGCACTATTCGTTCCTGTTTCCAAATCTTTTTTGTTGTCTAAAAAACCCTTCACAATTGTTTTGAAAGAGGACTAGCTACGAATCCGATATTTGTGAGTGTGATATCAAAAGTTTGGCATCAAACGTATCAACAATTGTTTTTATATGTGGTCTAAAAAATAATCTCCTTTCAGCTTCACTTCATACAATTTAAGAAACTTGTCTTTTAGACAATTGAACCTCCTTTATCCAGGACTTTCACAAAGTTCTTCATAAGGCCAAACTTCATATGAAACGGAGGCAAAATTACTTTTTCAGGCTCAACTAATGAAATATTTTCCACATGTTTCATTCTTTGATTGTATCATGGTTCTTGGTACCACTTGTAGATAGTGCCATAACTTTCAGTAGGCCTGCCATTCATGGTCCTTATATTTGATTACCTCTAGCAAGAAATACAGGGTTTCTTTCACGTCTTCTTCTTCCATCAGCCAAAGGCATTGATGGAAATGTCTTACCATCATGCAATAGTACTGCTTTCAAGCTGGTTTTGCAGGAGTCAAGAAATAGTCGCCACTACTGAGGATTATTTTATACACCTATCTACCTCATCAGACCATTGGCATCTATGCATATACTTATTAAATTCTGAATGTCGAAATATTTAGTGAAAGAAGTAACTCTTGTTCTAAAACAAAAAAAATTGTCCCTGAAGTTAGAAAATTCCGTTTTGTTGCTGTTTCGAACCCAAGAATTCAAAGGTTTTAGATCAAAAACCAAATCATTTGAGTACAGAGGTGAAATGAGTTGTCACATATCTCAAGGCAAAACTCTTCTACATCTTAAGTGCCTTCTGTTTCAAGTGAGGTTGGGCGTAATCCCGTGGCTTACAACTCATAGACAGAAACAAACAAAGCTTCACCATGGGAGACTGGCAAATCCACTGAGGATGCATTAGGATCCTCTATTTTGAGACTAAAAAATGGTATTTACTTGTATTGATTAGCGATGGTAGAAAAGTACATTTAGTAAGTTTTAAACACGACAACGCATCGCTTATCACTGATTTATACTAGATCATAAAGTTTATTTTGCGCTATTATATTATCTTGCTTCGAGGGTTGAGCAAAGCTCCTGTTCCTTTCTTCTACATTTTGATGCAACTGCTACTTGCTGCGTGGTTACCAGCTGTTAATGGTGTAAAACTGCCTCCGGGAGGCCGTTAGTCTGGAATCCAGTGCACCAGCACATGTTGGAGCTTTCTGACGGCGACGACTGATAATGGTCTATCGGTGTCCATAGCCGGCCGTCTCCACCACGATCGAGTTGGGCGATCATTCTACCCTCTCCAGAGTCTTGAGCACCAGCTGAGAAGCAAATATAAAGATCACCACGCGCTAAGAAGTCTATTGTGAGCCCAACCTATAAATATCATTTAACAGACAAGGAGTTTTTGCCGTTAGAGTTCAATATCGGAACAAAGGACTATCGGGAAATCCAGCAAATAAAAACTAAATTTTAAATTGAGTTTTCTATTTTTTTAGCCAATATTGTGTTGTGGTTAAGACTCGATTAACTAATCATAAAAGTGATATTAAAACCAAAAAAATCAGGTGTGCTTTAGCTGAACATATGATCAGACTACAACATGAACCTGCTAACTTGCAATGCTGTGTTGCCCTTAATTTTAAATTTTAACAACTTCAACATGTTTGTAAAGTAATCTACGTTCATCCTGTGTTTTATAGTAGTTTATGTCACATTTTCTCTCAATGAGTTAAAAAAAATGTAAGTTGAAACTTACTACTTTATCTTTGTAGTTGTGCCCTGATGAAGCATTGAACACAGTGCGAAATATTGGCTAAAATAATAGAAAACTCAATTTAAAATTTGGTTTTTATTTGCTGGATTCCCTGATAGTTCTTTGTTCCAGAATATCGTTTAGTATGTGATTATTTTTGGCAAGAAATTATTGGAAATCTAAGCCCACAGTGTATACAGATTTTCCTTGTCTGTTAACACTGTACCAGTACTGCATAATTCTAAATAATAGACAACTTCTACGCAGTAGTACAATTCAAAAATATTATTATTATTAGTTGGAAATTAGCTACACTTAATCGGATGTCTAACAATTCATTTATAAACTTTGCGAGTCTTGTAAAGTTTAATTTTTATTGCCGGAAATTCATTCTAACTTAATAAATTTTGTACTTTTTAATACTATCAAACATTCATGGTTTGTGACTTCATTTTAATGAAGATAAATTAGTTATGCTAAAGATAACTTAAATTTAAATCATGAAAACACAAAAGAAAAGTCGAAATTCGTTAATTGAATTAAACACTTCATGAATTTCCTTTAACCGATCTGAAATGATTAATTTCTCATTATTCCGGTTATAGCCCGGATTTTTAATCGTTTTTTATGCGGAATTTTTACATACGACCGCTATTACATTAATATTTATATTTGAAGCTCGTTTCAGCTCAATTTTCCGTTAAAAGCTGTAGCAGGATGGGGGAACGCCGAAAGCGCAAAACGGATAGAACTGAGAGGAGGCTCAGCAATTTATTAAGCCTGTGGGCTTAACTTCATTACGGGGCTGGGATTAAGGGAGGGTGGGTGGACCCATTGACCTAATACTCCACAGACTGCCGCATCGAGAATTACACATAGCAGAAACGACGGAGAAAAAAAAACATTTGGACCGTTAGGTTGTGATGGGATTTGAGTGCAGTTAAGTAATTGGTAATAAGGGTTAGGTATACTTCGGACGTGTCTAAATAGTACTAATAGGAATCTTTCTACATGACTCGCTTTTAGCTGAGGATCACTCTTGTTCTCTACCTTTGTTTAGGAATAAATTGTCGAAATAATGGTTCTATATCTATAATTTTAATTAAGCTTTATATGTTTAATTACAATAATGCTATTTATTAGTTAATAAGTCAGACTTACTACTACACTATTACTAGAATTGCTTAAGAAAGTAACGAGGAAGAACCAATATATAAACGATCACTCACTATCCCAGTTCAGTATTCTCCAAGGCTATTTTCGGATTATCTCTGCACCATTCTAGCATACATATAATATTATATGGTATACGGATTGCTGGATCCATCATTTTTATAACTTGATAGATTATCTCCGAACGGCTCTGTATACTCGTTCGGACGTATTTCACGTCCCCAAACGTATTACGGCGAATTACTTTAGAGCCATAATCTAATCTGAAACGATAACAGCTTTCGCCTGAGTTAATGTACTGCTTAATATCGCGGCAATGTGTACACTTTTTACGATATTAACGGGGATTTTCGCCGTGAAATGAGCAGCTCAAAAGCGTGTACCGAGGGAGCTGTTTATAGCCGTAGATACATTAATTTCCATCTTGGAGTAGTGCAGGTAATAACCGTAAACTATTTCCGTTGTTTTCTCGTTTACGAAGAAAAGGACCTCTGACTATGTACTGGCCGCTTCTATAACGGGAGGTTATTCGTACATCTGTAGTGTTGCTACGGAAAGAAATTAGTTCCGAGTTCGTTCTATTTATTTATTGGCGGTTGTTAAAGTAATGCAATCTCTTTTGTATGTTTTGCTTGTTATGGAAGCAGTGCTAACATCCTGCTTCCAATCTATTTCTGTCAGTTATATTTAATGAAACAATCGAATACAACAATCAAAAAGAAGAAAAATAATACTACTATAGCGAACAATTGCATCATTCCAACGTCCTACTCTTTCTCAATTATATTAGTTTGAAAAAAACAGCATACAAAACAGAGCTACTGATGCTGAAGCAGCTACTACTCGCTGCTATCTGCTGACCGAATTTTAATGTCTTCTCCCCGAAAAGTTAGATGCTTTTCGGCCAGGGCCGTAGCTAGAGAGGGGCTGGCCAGGGCTAAGCCCTGGTAAAAAAAAGTTGAGACCTGCCCAAAATTACGCGCTTTTTGCATCCGTTTATACGCTTGAATGTAGCACTGCAGTTATTGAATCATCTTTTTCAACATTAACAGCAATCAACCGACCACAACGGTACTCTATGAATCAATCCCGGATGGGCAATTTAATTTATTTGACTTTGAGTGGAAAATAACGAAATGTCTTGATTTCGATTTGTTCCTTTGTTAAGAAAGGAAGCAAAGGAAGCTTCAACTATTTTAAGTTCCCGTCATTTATGTTCTAGCCTACTGTACATATTTTTTTTGTATTTATATTCTATTAATATCCAAATATATATTTTTTATACCTGAAGCAGTCAAACTTAATTTAAATATTTTAAGCGCTTTTAGAGTCCTGTTCGCGATAAATGATTAATATTTTTGACTTGGTTGGCAATAATTCTGTAACCTATAAAAAAATTTGTATTCGTTTTTTACTTTTTTTAAAAGCTCGGCTTACTTTTACGGGTGATAGTTATTTCCAGGGCTCGATTTGAGGAGGAACGCGCCATAACGGCGTTCCGGAACCTCCCTCACTCAAAAAAAAAATGGTTGCCTTATTTTCAATAGAGGTAATCAATAGAGGTACGGACGTGAGAGTTTAAAATTACGTATTAGGTGTTTAAATAACGTTTTAAGAAGCTAAAAACCGGATCCTGTAGGTTGTAGTTCCGGCACCTCAATTTTTAGAAATCGAGCACTGGTTATTTCAATTCATAATTTGTACCCTGCATTATAATCATTTATACTTTAATTTTGCCTGAATGAGTATGTGAATGCGATATTATAAAACAAAATTGTATAATGAAATACGGGCCCTGGCGAAAGAAAAATCAGCCCTGCTGAAAATTAGGAGCTGGCTAAGACTCTAAGAACTTATTGCGTACGTTCATTTGTTCAGCCAACCCTGCATGTGACCAAGTAAACTTGACTGAATATCTCCCTTGTTTCTGAATATAATTATTGTATCTGTAAGTGCCTAACAAAATTAGTTGTTACTTGTTAGAAGTGTATTTTGTTTTGCAAATCTTCAAGTATTTCTTGAAAATACACACAGTACAATTTGTAAATATGTATTGAGAACAATAGCTTGACGGGTCGATGGCCGCAGTGGTTAGGCGGCTGACTATCGTTGTGAGAGAACGATAGGTGCCGGGGTTCACTTCTCTGGAGGGACGGTGACATTTTTTCAGAGAGTTTAATCTCAGATCGACTTGCCATTCGCTGTTGCGAACAAAGTGATTAACAGCGCGGCATCATAAAAGGCGATATGATGCTGTCACAAAGCCATTTGAACACAACTTACACACACCAAACTACACCGCAAGAGTTGCAGTGATAGCCAGACAAGTAATACAGCTTACGGAGTCACTGCAACTAAGCACCCACCACACATTAAAAAAAATATATGAAAACATCGAGAAATGCCACCACATAAAATCCAAAAAAATGCCTATAATTGACGCTCATGATGAATGCAATTGAAAATAGATCAAGCATTAGAAGCGGATCACGTGGTTTCGACCTTCCAGATCTCGTCAGCGCAACTACGAATGCAAGATCTAATTTCATCGCCCTTCCATCACAGTTTTAACTGTATAATGCCTCCGACAATAGACTAATTCCAACCCATCGCTTCTAGTGGGCAAGGTGGGAAGTAGCACACTGCAAGGCGCTACACAATACAAGTCGGTACAGCAGATACTGACTTGACAATACTCATATTATTTTCGAAATTATTTAGCAAATATTTCAATTTAAATACAATAAATATGCTACAGCTCAACATTCTTCATATCTCAATATTTGGAATCGTTTCTTGTTCTTGAGACGAGTTGTATAAGCTGATGATATGTAAAAGGGAAATGCAATCAAACGTTACTTTCTCTCAGCATGCATTTCTCCCGTATTGGTAAAGAAAATGGTAAATGCTTTTTATCTAGTTTTATATTTACCCACAGCAAAAGCTTTTGGCGCCCATGCGAGAGCATAATTTCTTTGACTAATTCTCTCGTTGCAGGCTATTGTCTTATTTTAGTGTATATTAATGCAAATTCCACAACTTTGTCGTCTTCTATCTATACTTTAGATATTTCATATACAAAGTGTTTTCAATTAACTTGGTCAAACTCTAGGAGCGTCCCAGCAAATACCAGAAGTACGGGAGACAGCCGGGCCACTGACGTTATTGACTGGAGAATGACGATGTTGGCATATCTTTGTTGGCCCAATGAAAATTTAGATTGCAAATGCCATCTCTTATTTTTAAGGTAATGGCCCGATACTGGGACAAAGCCTGTAATACACCCATACTGTTTACAATGTTTTTGTTTTTTGGCTCAGCAATGGACCAACGTAAAGATGTTTCCAAGGAACATCCGCACGCGGAAATCGAGCGTGAATGCGAAAGAAAACAATGTCCGACTATTACTTAAAAACAGACAAGCAAATGACATATGTTTAAATCGAAGAAAAAAGGGGTGGATAATAAAAGCAACCTTTTAGAAATTGCAGCCACTATTTTTTGCAAACAGATTTGGGTGTAGTCGGTTTCTACGCGCGGACGTTCCTTGAAAACCGTAGCTGAACTTTTTGTACATTAGTACCTACTTAGTTATTTTGACATTATGAGGTTACGTTTATATCGTAAGTTGGTAGTAACAGAAAACACAAGCTGATGAGTTTGTGGATAGATATAGAGGTATGTTTAATAATTTATATCAGAATATATTGTTTTATTTTATTTTATAATGGAATTTCATAGGTGGTAGAATGATCTTTTTTGTTATTGCAAATGTTATATTTTATGTAGTTGATAAATGTTTTATTCACCTGTGTACGTTCTGGTGCATTAATATAAATAATTTAAATACATTTGTTTGTTTTATTTTTATTGAGGTATTGCAGTAATTTTAACAATAAAAGACCGTCCATTATCTCCTTTCGGTTAAATCTCAAGAAATCAATATGTGTATGTTGGGAATGTGAATAATTAATAATACCTAAAACGAGTTAAATTGTATCAAATACATATCTAAATAAAGAACGGTCTTTTATTGTTAAAGTTACTGTTAATTAAAAAGTATATCTTTTAAATAGTCTAGAAGCAGTTGAAAGATTTTGTTGGCCACATTGGCCTATATACCTTTAGAAAGTATTTAATTAATGAAGGCCCACCGTTGGGAAAATGTAGTTGGCTCGACTGACGGCCGTAGTGACCTATGTTTGATGGCCCAATGAAGTTTACCGCTTAAGGCCCTTCGGTACCTTAAGTGGGAGGTACGCATTGGGTCAGTACTTCTCCGACTGAATTTTTTTGTTGAGGTATTCTACTTTTTAAATGTCCCCATAAGAAAAACCCACATGGATTTTAATCAGAAGCCTGTCCATCCAATTCAATGCTTAGGAGACCTCCTATGCAAAAAGTCTCGTACAACAACGCCAAAATGTACAGGAAACCTCCTCCCTCCACCACCACCACCGCCTTGCATGAACCATAAATTTTGGCGTATTTACAATGAAACTTCATTCAGCAATGCTTCTAGCTCTTCATCTAAAAACTGCCTATAATAATCTCCATTAAGTCTCGGTGGAAAAAACACTGGTTCCAATAGATAGTTGTTAATTTGTTGATAGTTGTTTCATAGTTGTGGTATTTCATGAGGATTTTCGTCCGACTATCGATGATTATTTCAAGTATTCATTATTCCATCTCTTGAAAAACTGTACTTATTAGTAAAAGGACCAAAATTGCAATCGTCTGTACTCCATGAAATGGGTACAATAATTAGTCATGAAGAACATTCCAAACAGTCTTAGATAAACTCGACTATTTTATAAACTCTTAATTCATAACGTAAAGCGCCATTATCTCACATGATCTCTTTGTTTTTTCTGGTTACTACCCTTCCAATCATAACTACACTACAGAACTTAATACGCTTCCCAAGGCAGACCTTAGAAATACTTTAAAAATTGGCGGTGCTTTTCAAAATGCCAAATGTTCAAATGTTGTCAAACCTACACATCCGTTCATTTTCGATGAAGACTCTCCCGCAAGAATTAGATTAGATTAAGCCAACGATAACTGGTTTTGAATAGACAGGTAGTCTTCCAAATCCACTAAAGTAACTTTTGTTTAAGGACGCAAAAACAGAAATCAAAGAACTTTGGACGAACAGATCAAATAAAGTTCTACCCTTTTGATTATATCTTTAAAATTAGCTTCACAAATTACTGTTAGAGCTAAAGATGTAGCACGTGCGATTCGTAAATAATCAAGTATTTTGGACATATCTACAGTTAACTCTGATGTGAATTGCTTGTCAGCTAATATGGTACTGGTTCGTCATCTTTTATTTTGTGCCTACCTAGGAAATATAAATATGTGTTGCAAACTGAAGCAAGTTGCAAAAAGGTCACGTCTTTATATGGGTTTTACGACACCAAATCGCCACCTTTCCCAATTTCATTGAATGCCTTTTGATCTCCAGAACGCGTCTACCATTTGGCAACAATTTATCGATCATGTGTCTGAACTTGCCTGTTATCTTCCTGACATCAAAACCAAGGTGATGATGGGGTGATATAAAAACGTGAGTACTAGTGGAAATCAACTCTAAGTATAAAAAAGACAAATATAATAAATTTTAACCCTCTGATTGAAACTAAAAATAATATAAGATTCTCCCTTATGGGACACTATATTTTAAATATAAACATTCTAAGTTCAATTCTGCACGTCACTATATTAATTAACAGACTGTATACGTTGCACAATGTTGCATTTCCAGTCGGGAGTGGTTACTGACATGCGACAGTGTATTCGGAATGCATAAACTTCACTACAGAGCATCAACGAAGTTGTTTTGTATTAAGTGTCCAATGCATACTGAAATATTCACGCGATAATTGAAAACCTTGTATGCACAAGGTCACAGGAAATCCCATAGTTGTTTGTTTTGTCAGTTTTAAGCGCAGTAATTAAGTTAGGGGGCAACAATATTGGGTGTGTGTCGCCTCACGATACAAAATTGTAATTTGCGGTTCTGTTAATCCCGTCGAGTATTATTGGATCGGATCGTAACCTGCTTTTAGATTAATTAAAATTAAATTAAATACAAATAAAGTCCAACGCCAGTTGGATTTTACGCTTAAAACTCGTTACGCTTACGCATTTTTTCCCTCGTTTTTTCTCGTGTCCTAGTCGATAATAAATTCGTTACGACACGATGAACGTCAGCACTGGAGCGTTCTGTTGTAGGGAAATTGTTCTGAGATCAAACGACGCAGTATTTACGACTGTCGTTCTAATTTTTGAACTTCCTTTTAATGAAAGGAAGTATGTCTGTTTTCCAATGTAACGTTAATATAATATGATATTGTATTTAAATTTTATTAATTTAAATATAATTTTTTTAAACCATCCTACATATTTCAAAATAATTATAAACATATTCATAATGGTTCTACACTGCCTTCTTCAAAAACACTAAAAATATATTAATTAGATTTGTGCTTGCTCAACATCAACAACAACTTAAGAAGCCTCACACCCAGGCAGACGGTGAGCAAGCTATCGACTTTGATCATTCAACTAAACACAACCCCTGTAACAGTATTGCGAAAAAAGCTTCAGTTTTTTTCATATTTTAGCGCGTTCTATGATAGGATGAAGGCAAGTTAAAAAAAAAATAAAGACTGATTAATCTTTTATTTCAGTCAACACAAAATGAATGTCAAATTACTACCACTTTTCAGACGTATCGTAACATTAACATCTTCCTTTATATTCGATTTCAAAACCTGAAATAATATGTTATAGGAGTACCTACTTTTTATTAAAAAAAAAATGTATACTTACATGAATCTTCCATACAATTATGTTGTTGAAGAAAACATTCATTTGGAAACATCCAATAGGTTCCTTCGCCATTAGTAGCGCATACTATGTCTAATTCGTCATCACAATCCATATAATCATGTTCACACGGTTTATCCACCGGACATTTTACAGTCGCAGCAATAGAGCAAACCGTAATGTTACAAAATTGGGTGGTTAAGGGTGGGTTTATCAATGTGAGGATAAAAGTGTTAGGTAAGTAACTGACAGCTATTGCTAACTGGCAGATAAAATTTAGCAACTATAATGCTTTATCTTGCAGATAACTTCTATTTAACACTCAATAAACGTTTCATTGTAATTATCTTACGAATAAATTTTTATCTGCAAGTTAATTTATTTATTTTCGCATTGATAAACCCACCCTAAGAAGTGTAACTCAATAGATATTTAACTAATCGTATAAACTTACCCAAAACAAATGTAAGTACTAACACAAACTTCATTGTAACGAGCTTGATAGTTTTGCGTTGAAAATTGCTGTTTCACACAAAGTGCTCAGGTTTAGTGGATTTACATATATAAATAGATACCCTTCAGATTTATCTAATGGCCAAATATTTATTAAAGATTAAAGAACTCATAAAAGACAATACTTATGTACTTACTATGAATTAAACATTATGAAATTAATATTTTTAGTCATTGAAGGTTTTTATTTCAATTCTCAACAATAGCTTCAATTTTGATTATTTTTCTGGTTAAGTATGTGTTGTTTAATATTATTCAATTTCAGAGCGTAAATAATTTCGCTAATGAGACTAGATGACACTATCTCTAACTACAAGTTTTGAGAACTGTTAGGTTTCGGTAACATCGAAAAGTTCTAACGAACTAGTTCCGTTAATAACTCTGTATAGTTTTTTGATGGTCTAATAAGATACAATTTGTTATTTACGTTGTTCTTAAGTCCCTAATATTACCAACACAGCAATGTCCACAGCTAGGTTAGCTATATGACGAAAAGAACAATCTAAAGCTATTTACTTTCATGGATTTCATTAATGTTTGCTCTATTGTCTGGTTGATCGATATTTTTGGAAAATCTCTTGACCTTCTGATACTCTGATACTTACATACTTCCATTCTCTCAGTAACTATGCAATCTTTGACTAGAGATAGCATACGGAAATAGATAATCTACAGTTTAGAAGTGTTACCACTTTCTTTAAGTCGAAGGATTCTTTTTCAAAAAAAAAATCACCAATTTAATAAATAACATTATTTTCCACTTCAATATAATTTAAATTGTATCATCATTTTTGAGTTCATCAAATATAATTTTTGGAAGTGTTAGTTGCACTAAATGAGTAAGGATTTCTCTTGAATATTTATATCCTGATAGTATTTGGTCACAAGTTTTATCTGTATATACAATTAAAAGAACTTCTTTTAGTTACGCCACACTTTTTGGATAGTCTGTGATCAAGCAAGAAGATAGGAACACCTTTCTGGACCATTTTGTTCTGAACTATTCTAATAATTTCGATTAGAAGAGAAAGCTCCAGATCACTCTGAATGAGATTCAACAAAATGGACGCCAGTTCTCGAATCGTTGTATCTCAAAAAAAAAAACTGCTGCAGGTCACTACGGATATCTCTAACAAGAAGGAGACGACGTTGTTCTCAAGGACTGCTAAATAATCTCTCGGTCAAACTGCTTGTCGACTTCAACGCATCAGTCGTATTGAGCTAGAAAATCTGCTGTTACGCTAGATCAATAAAATTCAATGGTTCACTGAACAAAACTTGCAACAAAGGTAAATTGTCTAAGCTTACTTTATATTGTCTAATATACTGAAATTTAGCCACTAAAATCCACAATGAAACATCATACAGGATAAACTTCGTCACTTATTATTATAAAATAAATTCCAATATTACTATCTTGCAATAAAAATTCCAGTGAGAACTTTATTTTAAAAAAAAACTAAATAGAAGATATCATGTCGTCTACCTGCAGCAATATTTTCAACTGCAAAATATTTTATATGTATCTATACTGTTTAAGGAGGTAAAATTGTTTTTAAAATGCAACGAACATCACCAAAGTACAGCTTATACATCAAGTTACTGGATTTTTAAAGTGCAAACGTAAAGTAAAGCTGGGAGCATTACGTTGTGTGACTCGTTTTCAGAAACAATTTCCCAAATTTATTGTCTTAGATAGCATTTCCCAAGGTAGTATAGCAGAAAATGTATGTCAGATAAAATGGCGATAATATTTTAAATTTGGTAATATTATTTCAAGAAAACGCTCCTTAACGTATTGCCTGATATACAGAGTGCATCTGCTTTATGTACTGTTAAATATTGTAGCTTGACGCAGGAAAAAATTCATCCGCATAATGTTTATTTTTATCTGCAGTTCTGGAACATATTTTATTTTGTATTTTGCAAAGATTATGGACTATGATGATGAATGATAAATTTTTAGGTCATTTTTCCCCTTTTTTCAAATGTATGACATCATCATTAGATTTTGAGAAAAAGCTAATAAAAATGAGTATTCTGCTCTCCTTGTACTTAGTTTTAGATGCTCTGGAGTACCAGCATTATTTTTCCAAGCGATGCCAAGAAGGGTAATTTGTTTTGTAAGCAAAAATTCTGCAAGAGGCACTGATATAAAAATAGTATCTGTTGTCACACTACGACCGGATGTAAACAACGGTTCAATAAGGATCTTTAGCACACATTCGCTTTGCATTACTTCCAGGTAGTTTTCCTATGTAGACTTGCAAATTATACATGTATGAACTCTATACATCAGCGAGGGCCCAAATCTTTATAAATGTCTGAATGAACGTCTGTCGTGAAATGAAACTAATTTTTCGTCGATAGTCAACATTTAAAATGATATAAAACATGTTTTGTAGTTATCAACCGGCATTTAAAACAGATTGTTGTTGCAGTTAATTTATGATTTTGTCGTATGTCTGGTACACCTCGTTTACTACAATTTACAGTTGATTTACCGACTTCTAAATAACTGATTTACTGCCAGATAAATCAGCTATTACAGTAAGAATAATTCCTTAAACAGCCGCGTGGTGTCTCGTTAGGACCCCAGCTATCTCTTTTAAATTTAGCTAAAGAAAAAATAATTATTACTTTCAACGGGTCGATGGCCGCAGTGGTTAGGCGGCTGACTATCGTTGTGAGAAGACGATAGGTGCCGGGGTTCAATTCTCTGGAGGGACGGTGACATTTTTTCAGAGAGTTTAATCCCGGATCGACTTGCCATTCGCTGTTGGGAGCAAAGTGATTAACAGCGCGGCATCATAAAAGGCGATGTGATGCTATCACAAAGCCATTTGAACACAACTTACACACACCAAACTACACCACAAGAGTTGCAGTGATAGCCAGACAAGTAATACAGCTTACGGTATCACCGCAACTAAGCACCCACAACACATAAAAAGGGGGAGGGGGAGGGTGGTTTAACACATTTTAAACTACTGCCCATTTCAAATGGTCTTGCTATATAAAACTTTCTATTTCACCACCTCCTCCGTATTTAAATCTTCTGGGTAACTGGGTAACTAACCAATGCTGTAGCTCTAATCTGTAGGTCTCTTAAATGGGTATCATTTATTTCACAACCACTCAAAAAACCTGCATTTTCTATTTATTTCCTTTAATGCTAAGTTCTTGTTCATTTCACTTAAACTTCCATGAATTATTTCTATTAAAGGACTTTTGGAATTTATCTTCCTATTTTAAATCAAAGGCCTTATCTTCACAGATTTCTCAAAGCATCATCTTGTTTTTTTTTTCGTTTTTCCTTAAATTGAGACAAAAGACAACGCAGCCAATTGTGTTTTTAACTTTTCGAAGCTCCTATGGTGTTTGATTGCAAGTTAATGAAGATGCATATAGTATTGTCTGGCACTGATTAGTATCATCTACAATCTGCCAAAGTTTGACATTAATCTAAGATTTTCCTTGTAAGAATATTTTCTCTTATTATAATTTCAAAACAGCTTTAGTGTTTATGTCATCAATGCCTGCGCCATACTCTACCTAATTAGATTGTGTTTTGGTCTGTATTATTCACCTATGCAATGCAACAAGGTATGGTGGTGCCAATCTAATCAAACTGCCCATTCAACAAACTGAAATTTTGAAAATACTACTAAGGAGCCTCATGTAGATTTAAACGACGTTAATAAATTTTATAACTGCCCAATCATAAAACAATACAATTGAAATTTTATCCTTACTTTTCTCATCTCCTTTTCATCCTCAATGCTCTCGCAAACGTACACAGTTTGCAGAAGACCGAATCCCGTTATTGCTACAATTTGGGACTTGTTTCTTGGTCGCAATAAAAACAATAATTTTGATAAGGTTTCCGTCGCCTAGTCGTCCTCATTTAGAAAAGAACCGTCCGTTTTAATAACCTTCTTCCCGTCGTATATCAACTTTTACTGTAAATGTCAAGTACATTTTCTGTCAGATTAATTCTTGATACAGTCGCGTTTAACATATTAGATCCCCAAACAGTAATATCGCGGGTAGTAAAAATTTTATTTTTAGGGAAACGACTTCGGAGGGCACAAACCGCCCCTTTCTTCGCTTTGTGTGCGCGCCATCTTCGTAATAAGCAGTCCTATGGATGGCAAGGGGGTAGAGGGAGGGGTAGTGTTGTAATTCCCCTCTGACATAATTTATGGTGGAATAATTTTTTCGCCTTCTTTTTCCATTCGTCGCATCGCCCCATAATATGTAGTAAGTTCGTTACATTCCTCTATAAAAAAAGGGATTTTATTACATTGTGAATGATATATTATGTAATAGATTGCATGATAATAATCCGATGGTGTAATAAAAATATTGTTCATTCGACAAAGATACATTTCCGGTCGAGTTGGAATTTATCAAAATTTTTTGGCGTTTTTTATTATGATAAAGTAATAATAAAACCCTTAAAGTCATGTATGAATAGTTATACATCTGTGTGTGTTACATGGCTTCAATATCAAGCTATGCTATTACTTTGTAAGTTAAGCTATTAATATCCACCAAACTCGGAGAGTTTGGACCAGCAGCCCACCGCCTAGCTAGCCCACTGACCAGCTAAGGCTCAGTTGCACCACTTCTAGTTAAATCTACAGATTAACTAAACCGTCAGTTAAATGTTAAACTAGCTTAAAATATTTTCCGTTGCACCAATTAAAAAATAGTCACGGTCAATAAAGCTTGACTTACGCAAGTGAATAAAGGGTTGGTACTGGTTGGCATCAAGAAAATGTAGGGGTTTTTCTTATGTATAAGTTTGTTACTAGATTACTATCATCACTGTGTTTCATAGTTTTCCCTGGCTCTCAGTTAAAAAATCTTGAAGTTGCGATATTTTAAAAATCGCTGTTAGAACACGAAAATGTCGGAAAAAAAATAAGAGCGCCGAACTTTACAGCGGAGGAAAAATGCTATGCTTAAGCCTTATAAAAAAATATAGTGGCATACTAGAAAATAAAAAAACCGATGGCGTATCCTGGAGAGAAAAGGAAGCTGCATGGGAAAAAATAACAACAGAATTCAACATGCAAAGTCCAAGCTTTATAAATAGAACAACAACAAATTTGAGAACATTTTATGAAAACAAAAAAAAAGAATCGCGAAAAATAGCAGCAGAAGAAAGAAAAAGCCGATATAAAACTGGAGGTGGACCTCCCACTAAAGTAATAGATCCTCTTTTTGATATAACGATGGATATATTGAACAAAAAATGTATAGTAAGTCTTGAAGATAGATTTGGTGGTGATTGTATAAAATCATCAGCTGGAAATTCTTCCGAAATTATACCAGAACAAAATGAAATTATTGAAATTCATGTAGTTAATGTAAGTGTTTGTTTTCCCAGTGTACATATATTTCATTTTTGCATTGTAGGATGATTTATCTGAAAACGAAACTAATGCTAATGAAGAAGAAAATGAGGATATAGAAAAATTGCCAGTAAATATAGTAGATAATGTAATGTTTATATATGTACAAAGTAAGAGTATCTTAATGTTTAGGGAACATCCACCTGGGCAAATTACAAGAGCAGTGACCTCAAGAAACCGGCAAGTGATGAACTGAAAACAAAAAAGAAATGGGTTCCTCGAAGACGACCAATTATTCCATCACATACTGGAACTTTGACTGCACGATATGAAGAACTAGCTAATATAAAAGTGGAAGTTGCTAAATTGCAACTTGAGTTATTGAAGGATGAACTAAAACATAAAAAGCACAAACAAATAAAAGAACTTGAAGAAATTGAAGAAAGGAAGAGGAAAATTATAGATGAAGGAAAATTAGAAGTGGTCCAGAAAAAGATTAAATTAGAACACCTAGAGGAACAAGAAGAATTAAAGAAACAATTGCTATTGCTAGAGATTGCATTGCGTAAAACACAAATAGAGGCACTAAAGCAGCATTAGCATGTTTGAGTTGAGCTGTTTTAGTATTTACAGTTTTATGTGATATTACCTATTTCGTTTCTTTTATCTTTGGAATTAATTTTAATTTTACTAGTCAATAATGAATTGTATTTAATATGAGAATGTTACCTGTTTTCTTTTAGTTTTAGAATCAGTTATAATTTTACTAGTCCTTCATAAATAGTAATGCCAGCTGTTTTTTTTTAGTTATAAATATTAACTCAAGCAACAAGACGTCTTTGTTTTTCCGCAAATATAATAATATAAAATATAATAATATAATAATAAAAACCAAGTGACTTAACTGCAAAATAACATTGTTTGGACAATAAAAAAGAAAATTTATTCAGAATTAAAAAATTGTATGAAAATAAAAAAGAATATGCAAATTACAAAAAATTACACTACAAATTTCCAAAATAATTATTGATAAATACGTTTCGTAAATTATATCCCAGCCCATTCTCCGCATTATTGGGAATTTGTGGTATGCGTCCGTTTTGAATGAGTTGTTCTAAAATATGATCATCAACATCATCTGCTACTATATCGGGAGCAGCCACATCCCCCATTTGCAAAGCAATATTGTGTAGTATTGCAGTAGCAACGATAATTGTCAATGTTGTAGTTAATTTTAATCGACTACCATATGCGAGTATCGGAAATCGCCGCTTTAATACGCCGAAACACCTCTCAATACAGTTTCTTGTACGTATATGTGCTTCATTATAAAGTTGTTCATTTCTTGTGACAGGATTAAGCAATGGTGTCAAAAGATATGGTTTTAATGGATATCCACTATCCCCTACAACAAACAATTTCTTACTTGGACAAATAACAAATATCTTCTCATCTAGTTTCACTACAATTCAGTAATTTGTACAAATAATCACAATAATTATTCACTATGTTGATTGGTTTTCAAATTCCAACTATGTAGACAATCGTATTACCCTGCTGATACATTACTTATAATTCACACGGCTTTCCATATGCTGCTTTGAGAATGAGCTCAAAGCTATATGCAATTGTGAGTTATACAATAGCAGAGTAATAAATTCTTCTACATGGTTCAAAGCCAATGTCAATTTACAATAGACAACAAACGTAGTTGCTTACAACAATATTTATTAACTTTCTTAAATTACATTATACAGAACTTTTGGAAGACTTACCCAGTAATACGCAATTTGCATAATTATTATTTTCAAATTCTGCATTCACTCTACTGTGATTTAATATCGTGGAATCATGAGTCGATCCGGGCCATCTTGCAACAACATTAAAAATTTGTAATTTCGCATTACAAATCATCTGAACATTGATTGAAAAATAAGATTTCCTATTTCTGAACAATTCTCCATCATCTCCACCTACAGAACATGATCAAACATATAGTAATATCTTTATTTTTCCTGTTTTCTTACCAGGTGACTTTATTCTAACATGGGTGCAGTCAATTGCGCCGATTACACGAGGAAACGATGCTATGTCATAGAACTGTTGTTGGGTTTGTCTTACATCATTTTCATGTGTAGGTATGAGTATGTAATCTTCATACAATGAGGCGATAGCTTCTGATACACGACATACTATTCTACTTACAGTCGACATATGCATGCCCCCATAGTCAGCATAGCACTGTAAATGTCCAGCACTTGCATAAAATCTAAGAGTTATCAGCAATTGGTTCATTGGAGAAATGCTGTTATTTCTAAAAGTATATTAATTTGTGTAAAACGCACATCATATTTCATTACATACCTATCGTCTGGGTATTCTAAATGTGCTTCAATTCTCTGTAATAGCATTAGCACACACTGACGGTTCAACCGAAACCGCTTACGAAAATTACCATCATCGTAAAGATGAAAAAGATCCAACCTTTCGTATATTTGCCGTGGAATGCCGTTTTCTATTACATTAATTTCTACCAGCTCATCATCCAGTATATCTGCTTCCTCGAAGTCGATCATAATACCACGGATAACCATAAATAGTGAGGATAATTAACGAAAGTTTTTCTAGTAAATTCAAATATTAACGATAACCTTACATCGGCAAATCAATATATAAATAGAATGAAGCTGGCAATTTACTACTGAATGTCGAGCGACTTGAAGTTCTTTCACTATTTTAATACTCAATCGCATCTTAATCGGTAGTTGGACCACCGTTTAAAACCTTCCTTTTTCACGCTCTTAAACCAAGGTTAAAGTCATGGTGCAACAGAACTTTTTATTTAACTGGTAGTTAACTTTTAAACGAAGGTGGTGCAAGTGGCCATAAGTCATCGACTACGTAAGCCATCGACCAACTTTCCCATCGACTAGCAAACCCACCAACCAGCATGTATGCTAATCTATTCTTTCTCGACCATCTTTAAGTGTGTTGAACACTACTCGGGCTATGCCCTCATTATGTATGATGTGCACATTGTTTTTCTTGAAAAACTGTGAGGTTTTTATGCAATTCAAATAAGAGCCTATATCATAGGATGTCCAAATGATATTGCAACACCTTTACCGTTTACCCAGCCTAATAAAGTACCTGTAACGTTCCAGTCGCTACTTTTCGACACATCTGTATCTGTAACTCTTTTAAAGTGAATGAATGTCTTATCACAAAGAGGTACTTCTTGTTCCCGGAAAAGATTTCACTCTCTTCTTTTCAAGTCTCCAACGTTATCATATCCATGTACTAAAGTTCCGCTAATAATCTGACGATATTGACACATTTTCATTTCATTAATTCGCTTTGCTGTGTACTTAATACAAGATTTTTTCTGTCCCAAATGCTGATTGGCTTTTTAAGTTAGATTTTGTTTTTTTTTTCAGAGTTTATAGGTCAGAACTGCATGCGACTGCTGAATCAATGTACCGCGTTTAAATGCCTATTTAAACTATTGAGTGTATGAATGTGATGAGATCAATCGCTGATGCTTTCGTATTTTAATTAAAATGTTTCCAATATCCTGGAATATTATGTACGGATAACACATCTGGTATCGTTGGACTACTACGAGTGACGTAGACTCGTTGGAGAGAGAACTTTTATCGTAATGAACAGAAATCGTCAATTAGAACCGAATTTTCCTATTGATTAAGTTAGTTAGTTATTTTAACTCGAGTAATATGCATTAGTCATATCTTTTTGCATAGTTTTAATTTGAAATTCAAGCTTTGGTTTTTCATATCGTTCACGTTCATTTTAAATGGAAATGATTCATTTTAATACCGCTAGTTTTTTCTAATTTCTCTCTTTGTAAAAACTTCAAATTGTAGTTTTTGCAATATATATTTTTCTACAGCCGCCTATATTACATTTGCAAATATAGTACTATATTTGCAAGTATAATATTGGGGGCTGTAGAAAAATACATTCTATTAAATTGTTTTTTGTATCAACGGATGTGGTCCCGTGTAATTATTTGTGAGCAAGTTACTGCTTTCCTCTCTATGTTAACAGGTTCCAAGGAAAGAAATATCAAGACAGCTGCCGCTCTTGAGCGAGGAACATTCGGGGTATCGGTAATTAGTGTAACGGGACGCGATATTTTTAATCATCTTATTCTATTAAACGTTAACGTGATAAGAAAAACAAGTACTTATTAAACATATTAAAGAATATTATTTTATTTTAATTAATGCAATGCACCTATTTGTATATATTACGTAACTCTATATAATTTTCCTATGTTAAAATTTTATGTATTCCTAATAAGGAGAAAATGTAACAGTTTTAACCGACAACGAGCAAACAGGTGACTTATGATTAGAACTGTACCGCGTAGGAATTTGGCTCGACTCCGCATGTAATAGAACACTTCCCGTCAGGACACCGAGGAGTCTAGTCCGCTTCGCTAATTAGTGTAAAATATATTTGTCAAGTTAGGGCCAGTTAATGTTCTTGTAATTATTATATTTGTTTAAATAATCAGTATAACGTAAGGCCGTGGTTACTGGGAAGGTCCAGCACGCAGCCTATAAATATAAAATACTGGTAAAAGAATATTGCAAGAAAGGACACGCCCGAGCCCCATGACAAAGAACCCGAAGGCAGCGGACATTCGGCGGGAGGGAACAGCGTCAGCGAGCGTACGCCAAGAAAGAAGTTGCAAAGGTATTTGGTCATAAACCTATCATATGTTATTGTCATTGTCTTACCTAAATTTTGCCGTTATTGTTTTCTTAAATCCAATATATATTTAGCTCTGTTAGGTTTTTAGTCATTTAATCGCGTAGTTGTTTCATGTTAAGAAAGGTGCATTTAATATTACGGATTTGTCCAGTATTTGTTAACATTGTATATCCATATATATACATATTCATTTTATATAATATATTTGTTATTCGTTTACTTGCTGCATTTTCATGTATTTAGCGTCAAATAAGTCTGCATATTTTGTGTTATCATTTATTGTTAAAATATTATAAATCATCCAGTTACCGCACGTCTTGGGAACGTATAAAGAAAGAAAGTTTGTAAAGTAGGTAAGTATATGTTTTCTTTATAACGTTATAGCGATTGCAACCGACATTTTGCTAGTCAGGGGAATTAATTTCTTTATTTCGGTATTAATAACGTCCATCATCGTGGGTTCACATGGGGATTTGTTCATATACTGTGGTGCCCAAAAGATTTAATACACATATTAGCACATTATAAGACCGTTCTCTTACAATATGGTGCCCAACGTGCTCCCGTTTCATTACATTAGAGAGATTAATGCATATATTTTTCCAAGTTGACCTCTTCAAAAGCTTTTGGAGCTTTTAAAAACTGTTTGATAATAAACATTGTTAAATTTTACTTGCTGTGTCTCTTTTTTAGAAATAAATAAATATATATTGTTCTTCCTTGTATGATTGTATTAATAATTATACGGTGAACATCTTTCGGCTTCAAACCAACTTCAGCACTGAATCTAGAATTTGTAAAAATTCAATTTAGAGGAACTAATTGAAATTATAATGTTTATAATTTAGTGTTAAAATTAGAATTTTTAATCAAAATTAAAATTATTCAATAAAAATATACAGTATTATTCACTTCCCTATAGTCAGTTAGAATACATATTGTAGGAGTAGGAAATCCGTAACTAAGCAACGATGCCAGGGTACGCCTTTTCTGAAGAGATAGTGATTAGTTGCATTTTACTTGCGAAAGTGAGTGGTTGCAATAATTTTCGAAATTCTTAATTATATGGCGTAATGTTTCAAACGCAATAGTACATTCAAACTCAATCTGAAAGGCATATGCAGTTTCTTTTATAAATACTATTTTTTTTTAGATTTAGATATAAGGGTGATGTTGCACCGCGACCGTGGGTGTATTGTGCCCCCTTACATGAGGTGTAAGCTGCTGGGTTTTGCCCGCAGTCACAGCTCCCCATCCAGCCTGAGGGCTTTAATAAACTGTAACAGATGTGATGGTTTCAGAGAGGGTATTTCTTCCTCGTCTATAACGCCTTTGCCAAGATAGTTGGCGCGAATTTCTTCAATTTCTGTGCAGTTGGATATCAGGTGTTCCGGACTTTCATCTTCCGCCCCCCAGAACCTGCAGTCGCTATTCTGTTTCAGACATATTCTCTTCATGTGCTCCCCGAGGTGACAATGCCCTGTAAGGAAACCTGTGAGAATGCGTAATCTGTTCCTGTTTAGTTCTAGCATGGTTTTTGCTCTCTGCTTGTTGAAATTTCCAAGGAATACCTTGGAATGTCTCAGACCAGGAAGATTGTGCCAGAGGGAAGCTCTGACGTCCTCTTCCCTGTCTTTAAGTTCTTTCTTATAGGTGCTCATCCCTATTCCACAGAATGGTTCCGGTCCCACAAACGATGTTGTAGCGGCCTCCTTTGCTAGTAGATTAGCTTTCTCATTGCCACTGATTCCAGTGTGTCCTGGTACCCAGCACAATGCAACTTTGTTTTCTTTGCCCAGGTTGTTTAGTTTATCCCGGCATTCCCAAACTAACTTGGAGCTGATGGTGTTAGAACTCAGCGCCAATAAGGCTGCCTGACTGTCGGAGAAGATTGCAATATTCTCCTTCCGATAGTTCCTGTCAAGATTCACCTGAGCACATCTTCCAATCGCATTAATCTCTGCCTGGAAGACACTGGGGTATATTCCCATCGGCTCTGAGTATTTGGTTCCTGGCCCGAATACCCCTACACCTGTTCCTTTTTCAGTTTTGGACCCATCCGTGTACCATTTGATGGTGTTTGCCTTTAGAGAGTAGGTGGAGGATTCTCCTTCCCACTCTCTCTTGTTGCTCAACTTAATAAATACTATAACCAAGATGATGTTTTACAAACTTTTTCTGTTGAAGCGAAAAAATGTCCATAGTGAAAATAGGAAAAGGAATGAAATTCAATGAAATATGAAATAAACATAGTCATTTCAAAAACTATTGCAACAGTTAGCACATCCAATCACTTTCGCAAGTAAAATGCAATTGTGACACTTGGCATCATCATTTTTTGTCACACCGCCCTTGGTATCTTCTTTTCATCTCTTTAATATCCTGGTGAAATCTTTCTCCTTGCTCTTCACTCACGTCCCCAAGATTTTCTGGAAAATAGTCCAAATATGAATGTAAAAAGTGAATTTTTATGCTCATATTGCAACCAATAATCCTGATTTTTTCCAGCATATTTTCAACGTTCTCAACATAGTTTGTGTCTTTATAATTCCCTAGAAATTTATATACAACTTCGATAAAAGCATGCCATGCATGTTTTTCCTTTTCAAATTCTTGATCTTTCATCAAGCTCCTAATCTGCGGGCCTACGAAGATTCTCTCCTTTAATTTTGCCTGTGACAGAGTCGGAAATGTTTTACACAAATATTTAAAACAATTTCCTTCTTTGTTTAATGCCTTAACAAATTGTTTCATAAGTCCAAGTTTTATGTGAAGTGGTGGAACTAACACATTTTGAGGGTCAATAAGACTTACGTGAATTACATTTTTGGTTCCAAGTGTTAAAGTCACTCTTTGTGGCCAGTATCTTTTTATCCAATGCTGTTCTCGATTTCTGCTATCCCACTCGTACAGGAAACATGGAAATTTAGTATATCCAGAGTACTGACCCAAGAGAAGGCCTAAAATTTTTAGATCTCCACACACTTCCCAGTTGTAATTTTCATATTGTATTCTCAAAAGTACTTCCTGTAAATGTTCATATATATATATATATATATATAACTGGCTATACATTCCTTGCGGAATTGGAGCCGCTCGTTTGAGCTCTTCTGACTGGTTTTGTGGGGTGGTTCGTCACTCCTCTCCACTTTCCTTTATTTGTATTTACAGGTTGTCGTTCTTCTTTGCTTCATCTGCTATTTGCTTCCATACCTTTCTGTCCGTTATCTTCTCTTGCCATTCAGTGATTCCCATTGCCCTTATATCATTAGTCACTTGGTCCTCCCATCTTATTTTAGGTGTTCCTTTTGCGCCACTTCCTTGAGGTTTCCATTTCGTTATTTTTCTTGTAATTGATTCTTCGTCCTTTCTGTTTATGTGTCCATACCAACGTATTCTTTTCGATTTGATTTCTTTTACTATATCGTCTCCGTTTAGTATTTCTCTTATCTCTTGATTAGTTAGTCGTCGATACTGATCTTCGTCTATCTTCTTTGGTCCATAGATTCTTCTAATTATCTTCCTTTCAAAAACTCTTACGTTTTCTGCATCCTTGTTTGTAATGCGCATAGTTTCTGCAGCATACAAGACCGTCGGTCTTATTGCTGCTTTGTATACTTTCAGTTTTGTTTTCCTACTTATCTTTTTACTTCTCATAATATCCTTATATCTGTAATATGCGTTATGTCCCGCTTTTATTCTTTGCGCTATTTCTATACTTCTATCGTTTTTATTACTTATAATTGTTCCAAGATACTTGAAGGTTTGGACTTGTTCAAATTTGTGTTCTCCTATTTGTATTTCCTTCTCATGTTCTGTCTGTTTCCTACTCACTTTCATATATTTCGTTTTCTTTTGATTTATTTCTAGGCCTCTTTTTCGTGCTTCTTCGTCTATCCTCATTACTATTTTTTCTAAGCTTTTCCTGTCTCTTGCCAAGACAGCAATGTCATCGGCATAAGCAATCGCTTGTATTGATATTTGTATTATGGATCCTGTTATTTCACAACTTCGTATGGTTCCTTCTAATGCTATGTTAAATAGTGCCGCCATAGTTTTTCTTTAATTGAACCGAATGGCCGACCGGAACAGAAGCAAAAACATTGCCATTGTGTAGAAGAACAGCTTTAAGGCTCCTTTTTGAGGAGTCGATGAAAAGTCTCCAGTCAGAAGGTGTGTACTCAGGAGCTCCGAGAAAAGTAACTAGATCAGCAATTGCTTGGCAGTACACGAGTGGTCCGTTTTGTGCAAAATATTTTACAAATTCAGCCTCACGATTTCTATACCAAGAGAAGGTAGTTTCTGGGGCAAGCAAATTTTTGTGTGTCAACCTAGACCCTAGTACTTCAGAAAGATCTTTTGAAAGTCCCAAATCTCTTACTAAATCAATTAGTTCGGCTTGTGAAAATAGCTGAGGTTGGTTTTGACCTGAGGTTGATGGTTCATAATCACAATCCATCTGTGCGGAGCCGGAAGTTGAAGAGGTTTCAGTATCTTCTTCTAGTACTTTGAAGGGTATAGGTATCGGTACATCATCACTGTGAGGAACTGGTCTGATAGCTGATTTAATATTGCTTGGGTACAAAATATGTTATGTATTTTAATTAGTTATTGCTATATAAAAACTAAGCTTAACAAACAAAAATCACGTCATCACAAATTTTATGCAGGCCTGTATAATCGAAGTTATTCATAGGTAGGTATGTTGACGAGTCTATGTATATAATAGTTTAAAGCCGAATATTTACGGATGATGGTGTGAATCAAATGGTGTGATATTGTCTGTGGTTGTAGGTGTTCGAAATATGGTATATTGAAAGGTATTGTTAATTTTGCTTATAGTAAGGTATAGAAAATTTATTTGATTGTTTTGTTCGATTTCTTGAGTAAAAAAAAGGTTTCGATGTAGGTGGTTTATATAATTATAAAATTTTGTTAAGTCTGTTTTGTTACCTTTCCATAAACAGAAGACATCATCTACGTATTTAGCCAAGAGGTCTGTCTATATTGTGAAAAAAGAGATTAGTTTGGTTTAACATGAAATTCTTTTCGATGTAGTCTAGAAAAATGTTTGCAAAGGTAAGCCATCTTTTATTTTGTAAAATTCATGGTTGAATTGACAATAGTTGTTATTAGGCAGTAGGTTAAGTATTTTTGTAGGTTTTCGATTTCGTTATGGTCAATAATATTTTCTTTTAATATATCACAGGCAATTTTTAAGGCAAAATCTATAGATATATTGCTATAAAGGTTAACAATGTCAAAAGAAATCATTGTGTTATGGTGGGATGTTTTTTGCTTTAGTAATTTTATAAGATGTTGTAAATTATCAATAGAATATTTTTATTTGTATTCAATATCGTTGAAGATGTTTAACATAATTTTTCCTAATTTATAAGTTGGTGTACTCGTATTGTAATAGGTAACAATAGGTCTAATATGAATATTGTTTTTATATATTATAGTTTAACTATGGAATATAACTTTGGTAATGTGGGGTTCATAGATATAAGGAAATTAATATTTGAAGTGTATTTACTGATTATGGCTTTTGTTTCTTTTATGCATATTTTTGTCTTATTTAGAAAAGTGTTTAAAGGTTCTTAGATATCTTTTTGAAGTTGTTGTTATTTATGAAATTAGTAGTTTTTTCTTTGTATAAATCTTTATCTAACATATCAAAACTAGCACCTTTGTCAGCTTTGGTGACAACAATGTCATTTCGCTCAATTTTCTTTTTGATGTTATGAAGAATATTAATGTTATTTTGATTAGGTTTACTTGAGGCACCTACCTGTATTTTGTTTTCTTGATTCCTAAGGAAATATATACAATCTTTTTTAATTTCTTCCTCATTATTATTTTTTAGCTTGAGTAAGCGCCCCGAGACGCTGCTTAGTAACACCTTTTCTATCAATTAACAACGCCTCATTTCCAGCAAGTATGAAAAGCCCACAGCTTCCCGCTTTTAAACTAAAATAAGTGATGTATAAAGAAGAAATGTTAACGCACTTAACAGAATGTGTTGTCTTTATTTTACTCCGTACATTTATACAATGCAAGTCGGTATAAAAATACTTGAAAAATAACTTTAAAGAAGAATATTTCCTTAAACACATCACCGGCACACTTCCCTCGTCTTAAGTGAAAGTATCTCCACGCTCCTATTAATATCCGTCGTGAGAATATACATCGCCGAAACTCCATGGAGCTTTAGGGTTGAATTGTTAGTCCGCCCCTCTTGTCAGCCGTCTTAGCCCCGCTATTTATATGCCGAGATGTTGACGATTTATCATCGAACTTAAGCAAGTGAATACTGTAATACTACTATGTAGAATGGTATGTATGTATACATATATACATTCTTCGTGATGAATAGGAACAGAGTAGGAATGTGAATATATGAAGGCAAAGACACACTACCTAACTACCTACCTACTCCTTATTTATTTCCCTCCTTTTCGACTGGGAAGGTTTGTCAGCGCGAAACTTGCTCCGTTTCGTACACTTCATTGTGTTGCCCGCAGTGTTTCTTTCATCTTAAATATACTGACTGAATTCTAGAAAGTTTCGCCTCTCTGTACTGTCCTATACTTTCCCCACTATATATATATAGATATGTATACATATATATACAACACAGTCGCCGTTAAGGCTTTCAAGAGAAATCCTTTATATCTTGTAGTGTAGTCTCTCACCGTCGCCTTTGGATCTCGTTTTACGTGGCGCGGACGGAATGGACGGTAAGAGGCGCCACCGCAACGAATAATGTAATTTAAGTATTTCGTGGTTAGTTAACCGGTTCTTTCATGAGGTAGAAAGTAATTTGAAAAATGGAAGCGAACTAAAGAAAGATGACGCAGACGTTATTACGTTAAAATGAACGGGAAGATACTTCGTATATAATGCTGTGTTATAGTTTCTCGTTTCATTTCATTCCGGACAACTACGTTCTGTAAGATTTATACCAGCGAAGATACTGATTCCAGGGAAGAAGATCAGCTGGAATTAGTTTTCGCTGTAGTTTTATTTTTATTCTATGTACGAGCTTTGTAGTGAATGAAGGCTTTGTGTTGCTAGTGTCGTAATAAAAATGATATCACAATAAAACTATTAACTAAATTAGGAAAATTAATTAACTTTTGATTTTTCCATGTATTAACATGGCAAAACTCTTAACTCTTAACCGCACTTGATATAAATTTGAATGTATGTACATAAGTACATATGTAGCATTAAAACATGTATGTACATTAGTACAAAATTAATGTCTATACGTACATTAATGTACATATTATAGTCTTTGTACACATGTATACATGATATTTATATACAATACTTTCATATAAAAAAACGAGCTTTAAAAATAATCGTGGATTTTCTTTTGTTTCTGTGTGTGCATTGCCGTTTTGAAAGTAAATTCGCGCCATTTTTTCACAAACATTACGTCACCTAGAGTGGACTCTTCTTATTATTGTATGTAGGATGCTACTAGTTCAATTGCGGCTTTTGCTTCTACATGGGTAGACTTTTTTTACATTCTCCTCTTTAACAACTTTTTCGTTTTCTTGGTTATCTTCACCAATAACCGCCTGTATTATATCATCATCACTCAAAAACTCGTTTTCAAGGTTTTCATCGGCAGCAACCCATTCGTTCACATCTTCTTTAATACCAGCACATTCAGGAAGCTTTTGTAAATCAATGTGTATCTGTAGTATTATGCAGAGCTGTAGGATTATTTTCTTTATTTTTTCCGATAGCTTTCAAGACACCTGGCCAGAGCTTTTTCCAAGATTTGGTAAACGTAGTGGTAGGCATTTCTTCGTAGGCTTTAGCCAACATGTAGATCACATCCTTAATATTGATAGTCCTCAAAGCAGCAATTAGTCCTGTGTCTTTATCATTCAGCTTTGAGAGGATTTCAGAAAGAAGTTTGTCTCTGTAACGCCTTTTCAAACTTGCAATGACTAGTTAGTCCATGGGTTGGAGCGTTGTCAACATATAACTCTCCACCCATGCAGATTTCTGTGCAGGGTAATGTACTGGAAGAGATGACATGTTCACATTTTTGAAAACACGCGGCTTTTCAGACCAATTACATTCCAATTACAAAAAGGGGAATCCTATGTGTTCCAGTGGCGTTGGAACCAACTCCTACAGTTAGTCTTTCTTTGTTTGTTTTAAATCCAGGAGCCGATTTTTCCTGATTTGTAGCGAATGTTTTCTGGGGTAAAAGCTTGAAGTGAAGCCCGGTTTCGTCCATATTATAGACTTGTTCTGGGTGTAATCCTTTTTCTGTTATATAAGCTTCAAGCCACCCTTCACTTGCGGAAAATTGGCCACCATCTTTAATTTTCGAATGAAGCAAAAGTGCCTTCTCTTTTAAAATGAAAACCATATTGAAACCATAACCAAAGAGAATCGTCCATCGTTTACTCGATTATGTTTGAGTGCAAAAATCCTGAATTGATTTTCGATTCTTTCGCCAATCGTTTACTGTACTTTTTCCAACATCTAAATCGTCACAAATTCGCTTGACTGACTCTCCTTTATCTAAACGTTCTAGAGCATTTAGTTTTTGTTCACTACTTTACGTTTCCTCTTCTGACTCCTCTCCTCAACATACAGTTACAGTATACGCAAGAAACACGTTAGCACCAGAATAAATCAGCAGCTCAACTGAACTCAATAGGCTACCGCCTAGAAATATATCGCGACAGATTTCTAAGCTATCATCGCCTCAAACTCGTTGCGGCCGGTTAAAGCGGAGGCCGGTTAAAAGGTAACCGGTTAAGAGGGAGGCTACTGTACTGTTTTCTATTCCCAAAAATGCAAATTCCAGATTTTGTTGAACTAATAGATACAGGTATTGTTTTAGAATGGTAATAATAATATGAGCATTATTGTCTCTAACAATAGCGACAACTATGTTTTTTGAAAACCAAATAGCACTAAGAAAAGGCGACCCGATGCTATTTGAACAGAGTGTGGCTACATCTATGCAGTAACAAAAACACAAGTAACTTGCTTGTTGTTAAGTAAAGTAGTGTTGTTAAGTAAAGTATTCAAACGAAGAAAAATAGTACCTTTAGTGAGAATATCAAGCAATTGGACAATAGCTATGACATAGAGTTAGGTAAGGTTTGTTCATTAGAGAAAGAGTTCCAAGTAAATCCTAAGCCCATCTGAGCTCATTGCCCCATTTTTAAAACGGTGAGTTTTTGATCAGCTGTGTGGTTGAAAAGCACTTTATTATTTTTTTAAGTAGAATAAGAACGTTAAAACTTCAACGACAGTTTTTCTGTCATTTGACAAAACAAAAAGTGCTAGTCTGGTGATCATAATGTCACGCAGAAACAAGTAATATTATTGTTGTTTTATTATTTATTAGGTCCACGTGTCTCATCATTTGTTTACATAATATTTATATTATTTAGATTGTCTTTGGCTGAAATTGTAGATATATTTGAGATACAACCCATATACCCATGTATGTACAAGTCCGCCTAGCAATCATTTATTGAGTGATGGGGATAGGGATCAGGAAAATGCGCTTGTAAGAGATTTAGACCATTTGACAGGAAATCAACTACGGGCTGAAGCAGAACTTCAATGTGTGCGGAAATCAGGATCTAGATTACATTCAGAAGTAATAGGGCTAGGTGACTCAAATGATGATAACTTGCCTCTATCGAAAATCGCATCCAGTTCTACGGCTAGAAAGCAAATAAAAAAGAAGGTCGTAGAAAAAAGACATTGGAAAGGAATTGATTTGCCGGGACACCAGAGAAGAGAATGCAATGGACCTGAGTTTTTGGATAGTAACAGATATCCTGTTGAATGATTTGAATTATTTTACGACAACGATATAATAGATTTATTTGTATCGAAAAGGTACGCGATTTTTGAGGAAAAACAATTTGATGTTACAAAAGAAAAAATTCGCCTAGTATGTCCAATATTTTTGCTTAGTGGATAAAACGTACAACCTAGAAATCGTATGTACTGGGATACTGAAGCCGATGCTTATCACTCTGATGTAGCTAACGCAATGTCTCGTTTACGATTTGAAGAGATAATTCGGTTTTTGCCTGTTTCTGATAACGCGGCTTCAGACGTCAAAAATAAATTTACAAAAGTACGACCTTTATGGGAGAAACTAAACGAAAAATTGGTGCCTCAGAACTACAAGGTTAGCACCGATGAGTCCATGATTCCGTATTATGGACATCACATCACGTTCATGGTAAACCAGTACGTTTTGGCTTCAAATGTTGGTGTATGGCTACACGCCCAGGGTTGGAGACTTTAGGGCTAGGTGTTGGAGGCTCTGCCGTTACCAACTTAGTTATCAAATTGCACATAGGACTTCCAGTGCATGTTTACATGGACAATTTTTTCACTTCTTTTAGTTTGCTGACAACTTTGAAGGAATCAAGTCATCAAGACACAGGTACAATACGATGAAATCGCGTAGAACATGCGCCGTTGAAGGCGATTGCAGAAATAAAGAAGAAGGAGTGAGGAAGCTACCATCAAATAACTGACGATACATCAGGCGTGACTCTGGTTCGGTACAACGACAATAACGTAGTTGCCGTAGCATCAACCTGTGAAGCTATTGCAGCAATTGGATCTGCACAACGTTGGTCAAGCAGTGAGAAATACTTGTTTTATTGATCATATGCGATTTAATTGAGTCTGGATTTGAGTTGGATTTGATAAACAATATAGTACATCAGCGACTTTGTTAGATTTATCGAAGGCTTTCGATTGCGTTTGCCACAAAACTTTACTTGACAAACTCCATTATTATGGAATAAGAGGGGATCCGTTAAAGCTGTTTGCTTCATTGTCTGAGAGAAAACAAGTGGTGGTGTTAAATAATTGTAAGTCAGATAAAAACATAGTTCATTGCGGAGTACCGCAAGGCTCAAAACTAGGACCCATCCTTTTTCTAATATATGTTAACGACCTGTGTGCTAATCTAGAAATGTGTAAAACGATAATGTTTGGTGATGATACAACATTACTATCATACTTTGAAAGAATTAGAGGAATTAAGTTTGCATAAAGCTGATAGTTGGTTTCGAGCAAATGGTCTGAAACTGAACACGGAAAAGACACAAAAAATTGACTTTAAAATGAGAACAGATGAAACTAAAGCTGCCAAACTACTTGGTAAGTATATTTATAGATAGTGCTTTAAACTGAAACAGCCACATTGAACATCTGTGCAGTAAATTGAACTCGACAGCATATCAAATCAGTCGATATTACAGACATAAACATTGCAAAATTAATATACTATTCAAACTTTTACTCATATATAAATAGTAGCATTTTACAATGGGGGAATACAGGACATGTCACCACAGTCTTCACAATACGAAACAAATGAGAGCATAGTTATAGTATCAGAGCATTAGTTAGTATTCGAAGTAGGGATCACTGCAAACCTCACTTTAAAGAATTAAGAATTCTAACAATTCCATCTTTATATATTTATAATTGCTTAATGTTTGCAAAAAGAAACTATAATCATCTAGCACTGCAATCTGATACGCATGATTACTTTACAAGAAACCATTCGGCGATGAGGATTAATAATAATAATAATAATAATAAATGTCTTTATTGTACCATAAAATTATAAAGGAACACAAAAGAACACAAAAGTCTATGAAAATTATATTAGGTACAACCAGTAGGCGTGATCCAGCTATAGCTGTTCTATCCAACCTACAGGACATGCAAGTAACTAAGACTACTATATGCCTAAAACTAAAATCAAAAAGCAAAAGAAACTAGAATACGCTCTGTTTGAATGCTATTATATATATAATGCACGAATAAGAGCAAATAATTAAAAAAAAATCAAAATTGAATGCACCACGCCGTGCTGCAATATCAATGATTTACTGCCCAAGAAATAAAGCATAGCGAAGCTTAGACCTGAATGTATGCACAGACAAACATTTCCACTCACAGTTCAAAATATTATATTTAGAATAAATACCATAAGAAAATGAACGAGTAAATAATGACGTTCTAAAATAAGGAGGTGATATTAAACCACGAAATCTAGTAGTGATGTTGTGAACATCGGAGCGGAAACGTATTTTGTGATAAAGGTATGGTGGGGTTTTATTCAATAATATCCTATGAAATAGCGTGCATATCTGAAGTTCGCGCCTATTAGCCATATTAAGCCAATTCAAATCAACAAGTCTATGAGAAACATGCTCAAATTTTCTAATGCCATATATATAGCGAATACAAGAATTCTGAACCTTCTGAATTCTATTCGAAGTTATTTTGTCGATCGATAAATGGTACACCGAAGCACAATAGGTAAATTGGGACATAACAAAAGCCTCGCAAAGTTTAGCCTTTGTTGTAGAATTTAAGACTGCTCTATGTGGGTAGAGTTTTTTTAAGGTTGGAATATGCACATTTAATATATTTATTAATTTGCTCCTTGTACCTAAAACTGTTATCCATAATTAAACCAAGATTCTTTGCTGAGTTAACAATAGGTATAGCAGTAGAATTTACGCTAATAGTTATCGTATTATGTAGTGAATCACACATCGCTGCCCTACCAAACAATAGAGCCTGAGATTTGTTTGGATTCAGATGCAAGTTGTAGTCCAACCCAGATCGAAATATAGAATTTATGTCATCATTCAACTTTTTAATTGCAACTGCACAATCACGGGGCTCGAAAGATAAATACAATTGAACATCGTCAGCGTAAGCATGAAAACAACAACCAACATCTTTGAACAACTGAGACGAATAAATAGTAAATAAAATAGGTCCTAGAATAGATCCTTGTGGAACACCGTAACGAACACTCAAAGGCTCAGACAAACGCGAGCCCAATTTAACAGACTGGAGTCTGCCCGATAAAAGTTCTCAATTAGAAGACCAGATCGCTCACCTATACCGAGCTGCCGTAGTAAAGAAACTAGTAGCTGATGATCAACAGTATCAAAAGCTTTACTAAAGTCAAGCAAAACAAGTACAGTCATTAAACGACTGTCAATAGCACGCAAGATATCATCAGACACCTTAAGCAGAGTCGTCTCGCAGCTATATCCTGTTCTAAATCCAGATTGTGTTTCAGGAAGAATATTATATTCTCTAACAAACACTTTGAGTTGATCCAAAATTACTCTTTCAAAAATCTTGGATATAAGAGGTAAGATACTTATTGGTCGTAAATGACTGAAATCCGTTGGATTCTTGATCTTAGGCAGAGGCATTACAATGGCATGTTTCCACTGAGAAGGGAAGAGGGAATACTCTATACAGTAGTTAATAATATGTGTTATGTACGGTACAATATGTGGACAGCACAATTTGACCATTTTTATACTTAATCCGTCAGCACCGGAACTATTGCTAGTTATCCCATTTATTATATCAATAATAGTCTTATTATCAGTTAAACTAAAGTCAAACTCAGGAAGACTATTTCCGGATAAATCGAGAACAAATGAAGGATTAGGTTGTAAGTGAGGTATACTATTAACAAAATAATCATTTATACTGTTTACGTCAGAGAGAATAGGAAGTTCTACCTGTAAGTTCGGAGATGACAAGTTCAAATAGTTTAAGTGTTTCCACAAATGAGTGTTGGAAATATTGCTTGAAATTGTTTCATAATAAATTTTTTTCTCCCTTCTATGGCATGCAGTGGCGAAATTGCGAAGAGACTTATAATGATGGCAATCTAGTTTTTTGAAACCTTACCCTAGCCTCATCTCTCAGTTTAAATAATAATTTCAAATTGTCCGTCAACCATGGCATATATTGCTTAGTAATTAGCTTGTTAATGATTGGCGCATGTACGTTAAATTCTTCTATATCATCTATCAAGAACGCAACAATCGATAAAATATAATGCCATAAAAATTTTTAATTGTTTACATGAAACAACAAAAAATGTGCCGTTAAACATATTTAATAAAAACATTAGAAATTATGTAATAGCTTCTGCTTTTTATGGCTTTTTATGGAGTGGAAGAATATCTATCGTTAAGAAAGATTTATTTATAAGTACATATAGTTCTGTATAATTTTAAGCTGTGTACTACAGCATCTTTTTTTTGACTTTCCTGTATTTTCTCCAGTATCCTGTACATTGTTTTTGGGAAATAATTCTGTATTTCATGTCATTTAGGCTTGAATAAATAAAAAAAATCCAGCTTTCTACAAAAAATTGAACACATATGGGCTATCCAATGGACTATCTTTGATTGAAATACAAAAGGTTAAGCCTAGTTTACAGAATGACCTATTTTCAAACAGTGTGACACAGAGTGTTGGTTAATCAGTTGAAGCTGATGCCTCCAGAGCCGGAGGCATATTAGTACCTATTATAGTTAAAGAATAACCACGAATACAGAATGTTAACACTAAATAAAATTTTACACAAATTAATTGCATTATCATAATCAGAGTGGTACCAGGTTTTATAATATCAACAATATCATTTTGAAAATCATTCCAAAGTGTTCCAGAAATCTACTTCGTTGTAATCATTTTATGAAAAAAGTAATGCAGCCTACTCCAGGCTCCTCTTATCGACAGTACGGTGTAATATCTCAGCCGATCTGCTCAATTACCCGTACTTAAACGTTGAGCTCATTCCGTGAATTCATCCGTCGTTTAGAAAGCTAAAATAAACTTCCACGGTTAAATGTATACCACCTGCGGCTTACGAATACAACGGAGATGCGTCGTTCTTATTCCTTATTCCGGTCCATATTTCGTCCCGGTAAAAGATAAATCTGTTTTGCGGTAAATTGATGATCCAATAAATTTACCACTTTTAGGAAACAGAATAGAAGCAGAGATGCCGCGCGAGCACTATTAATCCAGTTTGAGGGAGGAGAAAGAACGCGAGATATAATGAACGCAGTTTGAATGCAACTCGGCGACATATCTTTGTCTCTAATGTTGCTGAGATATTATAAATGATGAGTGGAATGGGAATCTCGCAGATGCAGGCATGAATATTGCAGGGATGGTATTATTTATTACAACCAACAAAGGGGTATTGTTACGGATGAGCGTTTTGCTATAGCTATCAGAAACTATCAGATTACAGTTTTAAGCAAGAAATAATGGATTTCACAGACTGAGAAAGCTATGCAGTTACAACCAGTAAATAAAGTCAGAATGCATATCATAAGCCAATGGTTAGATATACATACATACCTATGTTGAGTCTGTTTAGAGTCAACATAATCCTAAGAGTTTAACACGTGTTTAAAAGATTCATTTTAAAATTTGCTAAGATATCGATCCTCAACAAATCCCTTTTTTCAGCGATATCTTATTGCTCGATTAAGGCGCAAGTTCTTGCACTTAATTAAAAATGAGATTTCTGGACACCTATTTGATTGTAACTTTTCTAGTATATAGGCCAGATTTATTATTGAAAATTTGGATATATAGTTGTAATCACGAAAGATGATCCCTGCGACATCAATTACATATGTATGAATCAAATCAGTACGTCGGCGTCATGTTAAATACTGTATATATCAAAATGAATATGTCAGCTACGACATTTTTCATTTTTGAGTTAAGTGCGTGCGAATTTATTGACAGGCCATAAAAATTTAAAACCAATTGTCGAATTTTCTATCTCCGAGGGGTGGAAAAGATTGTACTCATCGCCCTGAGTGTTGTACCGAAGAGATTTCGGCCCTATCTCTCTTAATAGCCGAGATATTTCAAAAAAGCGAAAAAAATCTAGCCGGGCATTTGTCGAATTTTCGATCACCGAGTGGAAAAGATTGTACCCAACACCCTGAGTGTTGCGCAAGTCTGTTCATCTTGCTAACCTAAACGAGAGGACAAATTACCAGGAAAGTACATTAACGCGTTTGAGCGCTGTGACCGCTCCAAATTGATAAATTTTCTGGACAATTTTTTCATCATATACATTACCTAATATTACCTAGCTCGATAACCGTTTGATGAATCAGCTTCCCCCTCGGTAAGTAGGTTCACCTTGTTAATCTAAACGAGAGGCCAAACAGCCAGCAGGGCACATTAACGCGTTATAGAGATAAATTTTCTCGAGAACCGTTTGATGAATCTGATTCGCTCAGGGCAAGTTGGTTCATTTTGATAATCTAAACGAGACGAGAAACCCCCAGGAAGGCATATTAACGCATTTGAGCGCTGTGACCGTTCAAACTTTCATAAATTTTCTGGACAACTTTTTCATCATATAAATATTACCTAGCTCGATAACCGTTTGATGAATCTACTTCGCTCTCCGCCAGATGGTTCATCTTGTTAATCTAAACGAGAGGACAAAGCCCCAGGAAGGCACATTAAAGCGTTTGAGCGCTGTGAGCGTTCAAATTTTTATAAATTTTCTGGACAACTTTTTCATCATATAAATATTACCTAGCTCGATAACCGTTTGCTGGATCTGGTTTCTCCTGGGTAAGTAGATTCACCTTGTTAATCTAAACGAGAGGCCAAACTCCCAGCAAGGCACATTAACGCGTTATAGAGATAAATTTTCTCGAGAACCGTTTGATGAATCTGCTTCGCTCTGGGCAAGTTGGTTCATCTTGTTAATCTAAACTAGAAGACAAACTACCAGGAAGGCACATTAACGCGTTTGAGCGCTGTGACCGCTCTAAATTGATACATTTTCTGAACAATTTTTTCATCATATACATTACCTAATATTACCTAGCTCGATAACCGTTTGATGAACCTGCTTCCCCCTCGGCAAGTAGGTTCACCTTGTTAATCTGAACGAGACGCCAAACTCCCAGCAGGGCACATTAACGCCTTATACGGCTAAAATTTCATCGATATTTTCTCGAGAACCGTTTTATGAATCTACTTCGCTCTCGGCCAAATGGTTCATCTTGTTAATCTAAACGAGAGGACAAAGCCCCAGGAAGGCACATTAACGCGTTTGAGCTCTGTGACCGTTCAAACTTTTATAAATTTTCTGGACAACTTTTTCATCATATAAATGTTACCTAGCTCAATAACCGTTTGATGGATCTGCTTCCTCCTCGGCAAGTAGGTTCACCTTGTTAATCTAAACGAGAGGCCAAACTCCCAGCAAGGCACATTAACGCGTTATAGAGATAAATTTTCTCGAGAACCGTTTGATGAATCTGCTTCGCTCTGGGCAAGTTGGTTCATCTTGATAATCTAAACGAGAGGACAAACTACCTGGAAGGCACAGTAACGCGTTTGAGCGCTGTGACCGCTCCAAATTGATAAATTTTCTGGACAATTTTTTCATCATATACATTACCTAATATTACCTAGCTCGATAACCGTTTGATGAATCTGCTTGCCCCTCGGCAAGTAGGTTCACCTTGTTAATCTAAACGAGACGCCAAACTCCCAGCAGGGCACATTAACGCCTTATAGGGCTAAAATTTCATCAATATTTTCCCGAGAACCATTTGATGAATCTACTTCGCTCTCCGCCAGATGGTTCATCTTGTTAATCTAAACGAGAGGACAAAGCCCCAGGAAGGCACATTAAAGCGTTTGAGCGCTGTGAGCGTTCAAATTTTTATAAATTTTCTGGACAACTTTTTCATCATATAAATATTACCTAGCTCGATAACCGTTTGCTGGATCTGGTTTCTCCTGGGTAAGTAGATTCACCTTGTTAATCTAAACGAGAGGCCAAACTCCCAGCAAGGCACATTAACGCGTTATAGAGATAAATTTTCTCGAGAACCGTTTGATGAATCTGCTTCGCTCTGGGCAAGTTGGTTCATCTTGTTAATCTAAACTAGAAGACAAACTACCAGGAAGGCACATTAACGCGTTTGAGCGCTGTGACCGCTCTAAATTGATACATTTTCTGGACAATTTTTTCATCATATACATTACCTAATATTACCTAGCTCGATAACCGTTTGATGAACCTGCTTCCCCCTCGGCAAGTAGGTTCACCTTGTTAATCTAAACGAGACGCCAAACTCCCAGCAGGGCACATTAACGCCTTATACGGCTAAAATTTCATCGATATTTTCTCGAGAACCGTTTTATGAATCTACTTCGCTCTCGGCCAAATGGTTCATCTTGTTAATCTAAACGAGAGGACAAAGCCCCAGGAAGGCACATTAACGCGTTTGAGCTCTGTGACCGTTCAAACTTTTATAAATTTTCTGGACAACTTTTTCATCATATAAATGTTACCTAGCTCAATAACCGTTTGATGGATCTGCTTCCTCCTCGGCAAGTAGGTTCACCTTGTTAATCTAAACGAGAGGCCAAACTCCCAGCAAGGCACATTAACGCGTTATAGAGATAAATTTTCTCGAGAACCGTTTGATGAATCTGCTTCGCTCTGGGCAAGTTGGTTCGTCTTGCTAATCTAAATGAGAGGGCTAACTCCCATGAAGGCACATTAGCTCGTTTGAGCGCTGTGACAGTTACATTTTCATAAATTTCTCTGGACAACATTTTCATCATATAAATGTTACCTAGCTCAATAACCGTTTGATGGATCTGCTTCCTCCTCGGCAAGTAGGTTCACCTTGTTAATCTAACCGAGAGGGCAAACTCTCAGCAAGGCACATTGACGCCTTTGACTTGGGTCTAATCTCGCTTAATGGCGGAGATATTTAAAAAACCGAAAGATTTCTAGCCGGGCATTTGCCGAATTTTCGATCTCTGATCGGTGGAAAAGATTGTACTCATCGCCCTGAGTGTTGTACCGAAGAGATTTCGGTCCTATCTCTCTTAATAGCCGAGATATTTCATAAAAACGAAAAAAATCTAGCCGGGTAGCTAGATCCTCCGATCTAACCCCCCTTTACTTTTATTTATGGGGTCATATAAAAAATGAGGTTTATCCGTCTCCCGTACAAAAGAGAGAACAACTTATAAGCAGAGTAAGAGCCAGTTTTCGAAATTTGAACGCCGCCGATCAAGTAAGAAAAGCAACTACGAGAGAGTTAAGAAGAAGAATTATGTTTTGTTTAGATCAGAATGGACATCATTTTGTCGTTGATAGAATTATATGTAAGTGGTGAATACAACTATATTGTATATCTCTGTCACATGAAAATATTGATCTTTCTTTGGAGAGGGAGGGGAAGGGGTGTCATCTTCGAATATGTACCTAAGTTATAAAAGATAAGTCCCGACATCACATGATTGCAAAATGATTGGCCCGAATACTAGACCACCCTGATTACCGAATAATCAAGGAGCAGAATTATCCATGAGGTATGTTCTATTACAAACATAAGACTTTACTACAACTAAGCTTCCGTTTACGTTTAAAGACCTTTTTGTATTCATTAGAGTTTTAATTTAGAAATTATACATTGTTGCAATTACTTTTATTAGTAGTAAAAAGTAATTGCAGTACAATTATTTCCTTAATTTCCATTTTCTTCATCTTTTCAATAACAACTTCCTTTGTTCTATCACTAATTGTGCCCACATTTTAATTTTGGCATTTTTTAGCACGATATAAAATTCAAAATTCCGCGTCCGTCTTTTCGTTAGCATCAAACGGCGTTCCGTTCCAGTTATCTTAAGTTTTTGTCCGTGTTGTGACTACTTGAAAAGAAGCCGCTTTTATGACTCACTACCCCTTTAATCAGATCCCTTCATTCAACTTTGATGCCGGGTAGGTCATGCTCTGGCCATTTCTGAAGGCGTACAACGTCCGTAAAGATGAATTATGAAGCGATAATCGACGAACTTTTTTTATTATTAAGTTTGCCCTCGCACCGGCAATTTTCATTTCGCGGAAAATTCAACTACTATACGGCTATCATTAAGAAATAATGCCGCTCAGAAATTCTATTTGCTACTTTTTGATTGATGAAAGCAAACTAGTTATTAAGAGGAAAACAATAACGAGAAAAATGGGAAATTACAAGAAGATTATAGTACATGAGGATAGGAAACAGGCCGGTTATATATTTGATGTTTTTCTTCTAAAGAATTATGAAATATTATTGATATACAGGTGTTCTAAGTTAAGTGCACATCTTTGCTAACATTGTTATTATTGGAGCTACTGATACGTCCGATTTACCTTTTTCTACCGCCGTTATATCATTTTTAGGCTTCACTGACTATCTATCTAGCTTTTAAATCCTAGCGTGTTCTACATATCTCCCGTGTTTCTTCAACGTTTCCTTAGAGTTCAGTTTCGTTTACAATTTCTCTTTCGATTGTTATATTTCTTTCCGAGCTGTTATTGGATCCTCAACTTTAGTTTCTTCTTGTATAACTGCAAAATTCATTTGAACTTCTATCGGTCATTTCTCTACATTCCTTTCATTTTTGAAGTAATATAAACCGGTTTTGTGTAAAATAAATGTCTATCTTGCTGTATCGTGCTACATCAATGTTGTTGTCAGTGTCTTAACTTTCACTTTTAGTGGGTTTATCGCCCATGACACTTTTTCCGTTTTTGGATGGGTTAAGACAACCTTAATTTTTGGTGTTTTGCTCCGTAGGAGGTAAAAACTTAGGGTGCGTTCGAATAGGCGTACGGAGCACACTTTTGTGATCGATTAGGTAATCGAAGTAAGGGTCCTTGCGTTTTTGTTGAAACACCAAGTTTACTCAGAGCATGCACTGTCTACTCTGAATTCGAAAGTGGTGCTCGTAGATCCTCATGCGCACTTTTGTTTTTGTTCAGATAAAAACTACATGTATCACCTGTGTCTGATATTTACTTGTCTAATGTTCTTGAACAATATGGAATTAGCAGAAGTAAATAGAAATAAAGAAGGTCTGCTTGATTAAAAATAAAAATGATAAATATATATCACGAATTGTTTTTTAGATTCTGGACGTTGGAAGGCCAAAGAAACGTTACTATTAATAAGAATCGTCGAAGCAAATTACTTATTTTTACTTTCTCGCAGACATCTTTGCCTTCGAGCTACCACTTGTTCTATTTATACGTTGTTCTAATTTTTTCCTTTCTTCTTTCCTTTTTTTCAGAGCTTTTAGTGCTTTTTAATATCTATAGTCTATTTTTAAAGTAGAAAGACGAATTTCTGAACAGACCACTTTGACAGTGAATTCTCATTGGCTGAAAGCAAGGCCAAATTACACTGTATCGATCCTGCTCGGATTCTGTCACCTGACACTCTTTATGGTTAAGTCTTGTTGTTGTTTCTATTATTTCTCCGTTATTTCATTATATACTCTACCAGTTCTTTTCAGAGCTCTACAGTAATACTTACCAAATATATTCGTAAGTAGTATACAAGCAATATATCGAAATAAATACAATATAAAAGTTTTATAGTTGGTCTCCAATATGGATGCACAACCAAGTGCAAGTATCGCTGGCCGTGTACATGTTTGTTCTCCTCCTAAAAGGCGTGAAAAAACGATTCATTTGCATAGCACCAAAAAGCAGACCCTTATCAATGCTTACAAGAAAATTATAGCTGATACACCCAATCTCAAGAAACTGGACATGATTAAACAAATTACTGACGTAGTAGGCAAGTGATTTCGATTTATTACATATGATCTATGCTTTACAGAGTATACTTACAGGAGTTTCAAGAATAACAGTCCCTGGCATATGTGTGGATCCTAAAAAGATTACTGTTAGGCCATCTTTACTGAAATCCTTTGATGAGATTGTGAAAACTGCTATATGGCAAATAGTTCACAATATGTTCGCCAAAATGAACCTTCGACATTAGATAAGGTGCTGGTGGAAGTAAAAAATAATGAAGATTTGCCAAACATGAGTCGATCAACATTGTATTTGCTAATGAAGCAAATGAACTTTAAGTAAGAATTATTAATTATATAGACATATAATACATGTATCTATATAATTGTGCTGTATCATCTAGCATTTTGACCGAAAGAGATGAGATTGTAAGATGGAGGCGACAATATCTCAGAGATATTTCACAATATAGAGCTCAGGGCAGATCAATTTTCTATTTGGATAAAACTTGGGTGAATGAGGGTCATACAGCACAGAAAGTGTGAACTGACACAAGTATTCGCAGTCGTAGACAAACCTTTAACGAAGGACTTACAACGGGATTAAAAAATCCAGCTGAAAAAGGACGTCGTCTTATTTTGTTACACATTGCAAGTTATGATGGTTTTGTAAAAGATGGCTTATTATTGTTTGAAGGAAAGTCAACCACTGATTATAATGATGAAATGAATACTACTGTTTTTGAAGAATGGTTCTCACGAATATTAAACTATTTACCTGTCAATACTGTTATAGTTACAGATAATACATCACATCATAGTCGAAGAATGGAAAAGCTACTATCATCGTCATGAAGAAAGGTGGATATTCAAAATTGGCTAACAAGCAAGCAAATACAGTATCATGAGGATATGGTCAGAGCTGAACTGTTAAGCTTGGTTAAAATTCAGAAGAATAATTGTAATTCGTATGTAATTGAGGAACTGGCAAAACCACAAAATAAAAATGTGTTACGATTACCTCGATACCACTGCGAACTGAATTCCATCGAGCTTGTTTGGGCCCAAATAAAACATGAAGTGGCTGCGAAAAACAAAACATTTTAACAAATTATCTGAAGTGAGACAATTATTACTTGACACCTTGGGAAATGTATGTAACTACTACTACTTGGCAAAAATGCATAAACGATGTTATAAAAGAAGAATCTCGTATCAAAGATCTTTATGAGCAGCTTATAAGTTTATGATAAATATTTTTATTATATTTGCATTTCTGTAAATAAATATTTCAATGAAATTTTTGTAGGACCTATAAGATTACAATAAATGTATTATGATTGTATATTTTGTAATAAATAAATGTCATGTATCTTATCAATCCTCCGTTTACACTTTCTAATATTTAAATTCTTTCCTCTTCAGAGTTCTGACGGTGAGTCTATAAATTTAATATCAGAAAATAAACTTCAGTCTAAGCAGAGGTCTATACTTAATATACATACATATATGAATGTACGTATCACAAATGCAAATATTATTTTAATTTTGCCGCGTACAATTTGTTTTCAAGATTTTTGTACATGTGATTTGGGCTTGGGGTATGTTCAGAAATTCGTCTTTCTACTTTAAAAATAGACTATAGTACTTATTTATCAACTAACATGACCTCTACAATCTGTGAACTTTCACAAGTAAGAGGTTCAAGTTACCTCCGATTGCCGACCTTGATCACATAGCGAGGTTTTACACATTAGCCGTAAGGAGTTTCTGATTTCGCTGAAGTACGGCCGCCCAGAAGTTCCCTCATTCCTGTGTGCAGCGTTTTGCCATTCTCTGTTTTCCGGGATAATTAGTCTGCGAATCTCGAAATTTGCATTTCTGTAAATAAATATTTCAATGAAATTTTTGTAGGACCTATAAGATTACAATAAATGTATTATGATTGTATATTTTGTAATAAATAAATGTCATGTATCTTATCAATCCTCCGTTTACACGTTCTAATATTTAAATTCTTTCCTCTTCAGAGTTCTGACGGTGAGTCTATAAATTTAATATCAGAAAATAAACTTCAGTCTAAGCAGAGGTCTATACTTAATATACATACATATATGAATGTACGTATCACAAATGCAAATATTATTTTAATTTTGCCGCGTACAATTTGTTTTCAAGATTTTCGTACATGTGATTTGGGCTTGGGGTATGTTCAGAAATTCGTCTTTCTACTTTAAAAATAGACTATAGTACTTATTTATCAACTAACATGACCTCTACAATCTGTGAACTTTCACAAGTCAGAGGTTCAAGTTACCTCCGATTCCCGACCTTGATCACATAGCGAGGTCTTACACATTAGCCGTAAGGAGTTTCTGATTTCGCTGAAGTACGGCCGCCCAGAAGTTCCCTCATTCCTGTGTGCAGCGTTTTGACATTCTCTGTTTTCCGGGATAATTAGTCTGCGAATCTCGAAATTCTTTGTGAAAACAGTGGCGCTACATTATTAACATTTATTCATACAACCGTCTCCCCTGGATCAAGCCACTTTCAGCAATCCAACCCCCACCACCAAGTAAGTCGGAAGTCTTCTCGCATCCATATCCAGGAATAATAGCTTGCTGTAATTTCGCTTTATCGATTGTTGATGTTGTGTATATGGAGAAAATTTCCTACCATCCCCTACCTACCTCGTACACTTAACGTTGCAAATATATTGAAGCATACATATATTGAAGCATACATACTGTCAGCCATCCGAGTAAAATTAAAATAAATACTATCTATTATTTTGCTTATGCATGAATATGCAACTCTCAATAACTTGGTCATACAATTTGCGTAATAGTCAAATAACCTAGAACTAGATATAGTTAAATTTACTTTACGAGGAAACGAATAATGTACACACTTCTAGGCAAATTTTAGCTGAATATGTTCTGTTACTGCCTTACGGCCAAGTTGAAACATGATTTCGCTATAGTGTACATAAAACTAGTTTCGCTATAGAGCGCTAACTCTAAATATTACTGTGCAATGTACACATAGAATTTCAGAAGTGTAGTGGGTTCTTTCGGAACGTACTTCTACAACAAATATCGTCATAACCAACGGTTACAAAGCATAGACTGATATAGTATATATTTCAAAACACAACTCGCTAACACCATAATGAACACGACACCAATTTTAAATTATTTCTACCTTGCTATGTGCCTATAAATAAAAAGTAAAACCGTTTTTCAAATCGGCTCCTTCTACAGTTGATTAAAATTTAATCCACTCAAATATACAGTATCGCTTTCTATGTTCATCAATCGAATATTCTTTGCATTTATCAATCTATACGCTTCATTCCAGAACAATATTTCTATTTATGATAACGCCAGCAACAAAGTTTCATTTTCCTTAAACGACTCTTATTTTTTCTCTTTGAAAAAAAAAGGTTAGCGAAAAAACTTTTAAAGCGGTCCTAAACTTCCCAATCTCAATCCGTCGATTGCTTTTTCATTCCCGGTGGACGTGAAATTTTCATAGCTACGCGGCTTGTTTTCCACACCCACCGTCTCCGCGAAGGAAGCTTTTTTCTTTCCCCATCATCAAACGGTTAATTTGTTTCAATCTTCGCTCAGTTTCGTACGCGTCCCCGCTCCGCGATTGGCCGAAGAGATTCGGGCCGCCCTCTTTGTTTTTAATTATTTCGGAACGAAGCGTCGTCCCGTACCATTCTCTCTAATGAAAGCAATTAATTATTGTGTAACGAGTTGACAGGTAACTTTTTCTCATTTTGCGTTTTTCTTTTTGCCATACATCTAACTCACCGGTAATGAAAAAATTGAAAAGCTAAAATTCCTTCTCCCTATCTGTTTTTAATAATATCAGCCAACACGTAGTTGCTGATTAAGAAATATGGTCTTAGCAACTGTCATAATTACTAAATTCTCTAAGTAATTGTTACAACAGCTGAGCATAACAAATACACCGTAAAAAACCTTTTCGATTATTGCAAATTTCGGCTCAAAAAGTGAAAGTTATCGGGCACTGTAGCGTGAAAAGATTATTTAGAAAACGTAATTTATTTCATAATTGCCCATATTGAGCCACCACCTAAATCGAATTACACTTAAATTAATTTAAGCGCCCTCTCGATGCCGTAGTGTGAAGCTGACGTCGCTTTGCATACTTCAAGCCAATTTGAAGTTATTCCAAATACTCTATAAGTTCGGCGCAAAAGTTTTACGTCCAATTAATCTAATATTTGCACTACTCTTATTAATGATTTTTTTTGCTTAAACGTTATAAGGAAAGGGTTGCATTTTAACTCCAGGTTTATTCAGGTATGTTTTGCGCATAATTCTAGTGCAAATTTTAATGTTAGGATGTTTTGGAGTTAGAATGTCCTTGAATGTTACGAATCTTTTAAAATTGAACTTTAACACCCTACCTAAATTGTACCGATTCGGTGCCAAACATGCAAAAACGTGGAAAATACAGCTAATAACTTTAAAAAGATATGGAAGTAGTGATACATTGCTCCCAGTCAGGAGAAGTAAGAAATAATGTAAACAAATCTACTCTTGTACGATGTACTCGAAGTAAAAACAAGATAACTAAAGGCACCACAAAGAAACCAGAAAAATGGTCATTCGAACTTGCCATGTAGCACAACTTCCACCACCTTTTTAATAAACAAAATAGCGCGCAAAACATTGCTTCGTGATTGTTTTGAAAATACATACATACATCCAAAATGTATCCCTTCGGCGATTCGAATTAACATACCTGACTAGAATTAAGGAACTTAATAAGAAATTCTGGAATCCTTAGTGTGGCTGCCTTCCTTTAGCTGCTTGCATTAAGGCACCACCTAAGCCATAGCAGCTTGCATCTGCGCTAACTATAATTGTTTTACTGGCATCAAATAATGCTAAGTTAGGCGTTTGTTCCAGCAAACATTTCATGTTGATAAAAGATTGTTCTTGAGCTGATCCCCATAAAAATACGCATTTTTCAACAAAACCGTTAACGGTGCTGATATAGACGATTTGTTTTTAATATATTTTCCCGCGAAATTAATCATTCCCAACAACCGTAGCAGCTCAGTTTTATTAGTAGGATTAGGAAATTTCCTAATAGCTAAAACTCTATCAGGATCGATTGAAATTCCTTGCATTCTTCAAATTCCTTGAATTCTTTCCAGAACCGATTTTAAAATCTCGTCGTGTTTCTCAATGGAAGATGCATGTATTAAAATGTCATCCACGTGGCATACAACACCTTCTAAATTTGACAATATTTTCGAGAATTTCATTGCAAAATATTCGGGAGCGCAACTAATACCAAAGGGTAATCTTTTGAAATAAAATCTGCCAAAGGGGGTTATAAATGTGGTTAATAACTGACTGGATTGAGATAGTTTAATCTGATATAAACCACTAGAGGCATCTAATTTTGAAAAATACTTTGAACCACTTAATTGTCCTAAAGTATGTTCGATTTTAGGAAGAAGAAAATGAGATCTTAATATATTTTCTTGTAATCAGAGCAGAGACGTACTGTATCTCCTTTGGGCACACATACTATTGGGCTCACCCATTCAGCTGGAGTATTTACCGATTCAATTATTTCTAATTTTAGAAGCCTGCCTAACTCAGTTCTTAGTTTCGGTCTTAATGGTAAGGGTACTATTCTAGGTTGCATTGGACAAAAGGTTTAACATTCTGTTTTATATTTCCGTTTTAAATTTACCTAACTCATCAAATATTCCAGGATATTGTCTTAACACATTGTCGTGATTAGATTTACTATTCGTCTTACCACTACTACAGCAAATAGTACTTGACCTATCCTCATTTTTATTTATATTTAACATTTACATTTTAGTTTAAAAATACCTGCCCTACCTAGTATCGGCACCTGTAGCTCGTCAATAATAAAAACATAATCATTATAGCAATTACTTTGTAAAGTTAATTTAAGTTTTATCTAGCCTGAAACCTTTAAGATTGTGTTATCAGGACCAACTAATTTTTTGTTACACTCCTTAACACTACCTCTTAGACTACTAGGCAAACTTTCACTAGGCATGCATAAAACATCAGCACCGGTATCTATTAGAAAGGCTATTTTATGACTATCATTAATCATCAGATCGACAATGCACTGATTTTTCCTATTACTATAAATTTGACCAATAAAAATTTCATCCTTAGTGTCTATGGAATTCCCGCTGTTTATCTCTGACTGACACAACATCTTCTTCCTCAACTCCGCTGTCTATTGTACGTACCGTCTTCTTCTTCCTGCACAGTACACTCCAGTGACCTTTCTTCTTACAGGTTCTACAGGAACTTTCCCTTGCTGGACAATTTTCTCGGTTGTGCATAGCTTCCAGGCCACACCACTTTCATTTCCCTACCGAAATTTCGGATTGCGACTTAGCGTTGTACTCTTTTCCGTAGCTTAGTTTGGTTTTCTGTGACATTGCAGCAACTCCTTTGTAATCTTGTCTTAAGATTTTGTTTCTGGAATCCTGCAGCTCTGCTTGACGTACCATTAGTATTTCAAGGTCAATTTATTTAATAGCTGCATTCATTCACGAACCTTTATGTCTGAAATGCCAACTAGTATGCGGTCTCTTATCAATTCATCTTTCAGATTACCATAATCGCAATGGTCAACAAGACTATGTAAAGTGGTTATGAAAGCGTCGACTGTCTCTCCTGGACGTTGAATTCTTGTGTTGAACTTAAAGCGCTCGAAAATGACGTTACGCTGTGGCTCAAAATGGTTATTAAACCTTTCCATTACGGTGCTATACATTATGTCTTTCGATTCGAGGTTGAATTGTAAAAATATTTCTTCCCCTTTGTTACCCATGAGGTACATTAACATATCGACTTTCTCCTTATCTTTACCTGCTTTAGACGACCATCCACTTATAGACATATAACGTTCAAAACGTTTCTTCCAATGACTCCATCCTGAAGGCTCCGGGCGGAGTTATTACGGTGTTGTCGACCATTGAGGTTTCTCGTATCGCTTCAATTCGTGCTGAATGTTGATACTGAGCGTAGGTACTCTGCGCTCTGAGTTCTATCTTGGTAAACTTAACTCACTGTTAGTTTGTTGAAGACACCGCTGTCACCATGTGGCGTTAACTAATAAATACCCGTTAACTTCTAACTTGTTTATTAACCTATCAAACAAAATACAAAAGGTGGTATCTCAGAAAGGAGACAAGGCAAGTGAAGTGGTGTTATCACCACTGAGGAAGAAGTACATACAACAATAATAGATTTTTCATTTCCAAAAGTACACTATTTTTATCATTTACAAATCTAAAGTCAGCTAACATTGAAAAATAATCTTAAAAAATTAGCTTGCTTGACATTAAAGTGTACAAGATTTTATTCCAAGCCTGTAAACAAAAGCACTATGCTCTTGAGCTAGCCATGGTGCTCCATTTGGATGTCTGGTAAAAAAATTTTATTCAGGTTACATAAATACGAATGCTACAGTGTCGGTTTTAAATAATCCTAAACAAATGAGGCTAGGAGGCAGTGGTACCATTCATACACAGAAATAAGAGTCGAGTATTGAATTCATCCTCAGGAAAATCTATAAGAGTACCAGAATGTAACAATAATCTGAAAAACTTACGATTAGATTGAAGAAACTAGCGAATAACAGTAATATGATCAGTGATCCATTTCATTGATAAAGTAATCAAGTCACACTAAGAAACCATTAAATTGGATAAAACACACAAAACACAAAATTCTTATTTTTTGTGAACGATTAAAATTAAAAATTTATGACTGCATGGCCAAAAACGCGGGAACCAGTGTAGATGTTAAGTAAGAGGTTAAGTATTTTAGGGGAAAAACTGTCAAAATTGAAAAGTTACTAGGTTTATTAGTTTAGACAGAGCGGGAGATTCAAAACTGAATCTAATCACAATCAACAATATTGAATGTAAGTCTGTGAATTCGAGGTTATTAACAGGTGGAGCTACTAATAATAAGTTATAAATATCGGTAAGATTACTCAAGTCAGTTCTAAAAATCATAGTCTTGTTTACAGTTTGCATGTAACACATTTCCAAAAACATATGCTTCCTACAGTTATTCTCTGCCGCAATTATAGAAGTCCTATCAAGCTTAGTAGAATATCCACTGTGGAACCAGTTGGAAGAAAGAGCAGTACTATCACAATGTTTGTTGAACAATCTCTTCTATGTTGGTAGGTATGCTTTTTTTAACCATTGAATAGTAGTACCTACATATACGAGTTCAGTTGTGATAGCCATTACTTCCCTCTTGGAAACTTGATAACTTGACAGCCATTCAACTCATAGCACGAATTTGGAAACATTGATGTTTTGTAGTGAACGACGCATTCATTTACTACAGCTCCCTAACCGCACCACACATAGGCTACACACACATGTCTAAAAGCAGATAAAGGGCAAAGTCTTACACCCTACGATGTTTCTGAATTACTCTCCAATGCGTTCGGGAAAGCAGCCACGGTTGGAATAACAAAAGACGGTTTTCAGGGCTCGGAAATATGGCCTATGAATAGAAACAAATATAGTAACGATCTCGTCATAACTTCAGCAGCTTATTATGAAGTAAATCAAGTAGCCAACTCGCCAGCCCAGTTAGTTGACTATGGGAAACAACGCACAAGCAACATTTAAAGCCGCCAAAACACCATAATTTTTTTGAGTTAACACCTACTAGAACCAATCGTTCAATTAAGAAGGATTATAAGGACGATATGACCATGAGAAAGAGGCGTGAAGAAAGATATGGAAAAGAAAGCCGAAAAAATACAAGAAAAATGTGATGTGTGTGTAAAAAGGGATAACAATATACCATTATGAAAATAGTTATTGAAAACTTTGTACAAAACATATAGAGCGACAACCTCCCACCAATGTCTGAGTGGAGGTACAAAAAATGCCTTCCTGATGAGATTATAAGAAGCAAATAGAAGATTTTGCTTACTTCTTGAAACTTTTAAGAACTTCTTCCGGACTTTCAATTTAATTCAATACCTTTCGTTGTATTAGAAAGACTCGTTGGTCGCTACCTGTAAATGTTCATTAAACTGAAATGATTACTGAAAAGTAACACTCAAATCTCTAATTGTGGTTTTACGAGATAATTCTTTTTCCGAGTGGAGCTGATACCACTGCATTGGTTAATGTTCAAATAAAGTTGATTTAATTGGCTCCACCTTAATAGGTTATTTCAGCCGTTTTGCAATTGATATGAATCCGCAACGAAATTAATTTATTTATTTACAACGTCAGAATTGTCTGCCAAAACTAATATTTTCTAAGCCCAGCCATGGAATATAATTGCTGGTATTAACTTGATGGAGTTCCAAGCCATTGTACTTGGAATCTATACCATCAATATACCTCCATGTTTGAAAACAATTGGTTTAGACAATTTTAGATAACTATCTTTGAGGTCACAACACTAAGACGTTCTGTGGATACCCTAATCTACGACAAAAACATTTTTTAACCATATTTATATTCGATCTAAACGCATTTAACATGAACCATTATCAAAATTGCTATCAATAACTTCTCTAATGGTAGAAATTGCCTGCAAAAGCTTATTAATACGTCCTGCATCTGGTTAAATGGTATATTAGTAAATTTATTAGCTTAACTTATGATTCATTATACTATACGTACAAAATTTGAAGTTCTGTACAAAAGATGAAAGAGAAATGTTGCTTAGCAATATCCTAAATGGAACACAGTCTGCTGTAAGTATGACAGTGAATTTTCTAAATGAAACCTGCCAAACGAACTGAATTCGATTATAGCTTCCCTCGAAATAAGATATTGCGCTATTCTCTTTTTTACGTCGTATTTTTGCTAAGGAAAAATGAAGAACGTGAGGTATAAATCAAAAAAAAGAAATGTTACAGAAATAAATAAATATTACGTAGGTATCTAACTCATACTAAAGTGATGGAATTTTTGTAGTGCTTTGTTGCTTATTTTACATGGAGTAATCGCATTTGTAACTAAACCTATAAAGCGATCATTAACGTCACTCGGGCTTTCTATTTTTTCTATGATATGGAAACTCACCAATAAATTCACTATATAACAGTATTACAATTTTAAATGAAATAATAACTCGTTAATTGTTAGTACTTGCTCTAACAGACTATCTCTCCTTTCTATATCGTAAATTGCCTGATGAATTCCGAGATGGACGCCTCCGCGATGAATCTATATTCTAAATAGGAAATTAAGACACCTCATCTGAGGCGTCGGACACATCGAAATTGAAATCTACTAATCACATTCTACGTCAACCGACCCGAGATAGCATTTTACATAATAGGATCCCAGTCGGTGACGACGACTCCTTAAATTTACAGCCTAGAGCCAGGTGTCAGCTCTACAAATCCACCAGTAATTGTGTATGATGAATGGATTGCGTCCGTATCGCGAAAACCTTGACATCATTGCGACGACCGAAGACGTTGACGGATTTCCTGGCTTCCGATGTACCCCACGGGCTTTAGACTAGCTAGTACAACATATTACGAAGATAGGAAGACGAAGATCTTGTTGTAATTGCCTAATTATTAACGTACAAGTAGGAATGAATACAATGCCATCGCTCGCTGAAGTGTGTTACTAATTTATTACTGATGCAAATTGCTATTATCTCCGGGTTGATTTCTATTATTTCGTCAAAATGAAATCCCCTGTAATTACGGAATTTCCTTCTATATAGTTTCCTCCGAAATGTTTTTTTGAAAGAGCGCATCTAAGCATGTATTTGTAAATATATAGGAAATTGCAATATTCATCGCTTAACAATTAAATATTTTTCCAAATGGTATGTCTAGAATGGGCTAGAGAATGTGGCGTGGTTCAAATTGTTAAAATTCATCAAAAATGTTTATTATCGTCCAATGCATGTAAATTTCATTTACTACTCTTTAACTATTGACTCTAGTCTTATAAGCTTTTGTATTCATTTAAAATTAAATTATTGTTAACTTATGTAACATAATGTACTTTTCTAGACCCACCAATAGAGGAAAATGTTTGCGATTCTGTCAGAAATCGAATCCGAAGCGATCACTTACACCACTAAGTCGTGCAAATTTGAATCCGTAAATCCTCATGAGGAATTTACTTGGGGAATTATGGAACCCTTGAACACACAATCAACAAATTCCAATGGAACACTTCACAGATGAAGAAGATTAATTTTTTCAATTCTTTCGAAATCAACACATTTATATTTAAGGTATAAATCACAAGTGCCTCAAAATTGTAGCGTCAATGTGGGATATCTGTAAATTCTTCAAAAAAAAAGATACATACACGGTGCATGTAGGAAGAAGAGGATAGAAAGATTAATACAAGTTTTTAGAATTTTTATTTTAAATATGTTCAAAGTAATTGCACATAACCATTCTCTCCTTCCATAGTTTAAAAACGTTCCAGCTGTCTTTAGGAAAACTATTTAAAAAAAACGCTTAACAGCGATGTCAATCTCTTCTTCTGACTGGAACCTTTTCCCTCTCAAATGTTATTTGAGCTCAAAAAATAGCCAGAAGTCACACATCGCCAAATCTGGATGTTCTATAGTTTTGATTTTGTTGTCCGCTAAATACTGAACAGTTGTCCCTGGCATTTTACTGAAACAATTTTCAACACGGTTTAGCGGTAACTGTCTTCTGATCTTCTAATTAGTTGCGGCCACCAAACCCGTACTTCTCAAAAATACTGCGTAGGTATATAACTTTTTTCATTGCTCATTGCTTTTTCACCATTGTAGGAATTTCCTTACCTTCATGTATCCAGATTCGGCTTTCTTGAAGAGTGGAAACATCAGAAAACGGTATGTACGTTTCATCGCCAGTTACAATTTAATTTAATGGCCTCCAGCATTCAACATATCTAAAGTTTCAAAGTGGCAAATTCTAACACGTTCTGCTTTTTGTAAATCTATCAGATGATGGGGATACAAACCGAGTTACAACCTATTTCAAATGTAAATGTTCGTGCAATATTATTGATCTCACTTGCGAGGATCCAATCTTCAAATTGGACTCTATCATTGCTTCTTCCCCCAAATGCCGATTTTAAACTTTCCTCGCACTCATACGCGCTCAAGCCTTTCTTGAAATTATAGTAAATCGTTCAAAGGTTCTCTCGTGATAATTCTATTTTTGCGATAACAGAAGCTTATGCTATGGACTATTTCTCAGAAACTATTCAACCGAATTGCACTAACTACAATTGACAGATAAAATGATAAGGGACTTATGCAGCTTGGATGTGTAAAGAGTGAATAAAAGAGATCCCAGAACAGAACCCTGAGGTACGCCACTACGCACAGGCAGGGTATTCGAAGCCTTATTATTCAAAACAACTTCTTGACATCATAATGAAAGGTAACTCTTGATTAGCCTAGTGACTTTAAAATAATAATAAGTAGGTCATGATTAAGAGTGTCGAAAGCGTGAGAGAAATCTAGTAAAATCAGTGTTGTAATTTTATCTGAGTAAGTAGCCCCGCAGATATCATCCACAACAGAGGATAAGGCAGTGACATAGCTATAATGAGGTCTGAACCCAGATTGGCAAGCGGGAAGAATATTGTGTTTATTTATAAACTCTCTGATTTGAGTTTCCAGTAATTTCTCAAAAGTCTTGGACATAACACATGGGATGCTAATGGGACGTAAGTCGGGTTTCTTATTTTTTGGCAACGGAATAAGACGCGACTTCTTCCAAACGCTTGGAAAGAAGCCAGAAGATATGGAACAGTTAAATATATGAGCCATAAATGGAAGAAGATGAGGACAGCAAAGTTTATGCCAATCTCATCACAACCGATTGACTTGAATGAGATCCGACGTATGACACCAAATATTTGATCCTCAGTCACTGGCTTGAAGCAAAAGTGGTCATCAACACAGCCGTCAGCCGCCTCTTCCAGGTAATAGTTGATAGTGTCGACATTAACAGCAGCTATTGAGGAGCAGGTTGAACTAAAATAATTGTTTTTGACACCGAAGTGTTGTAAAATAATTGTTGATTGCATCAGCGTTAAGATAGATAAAACATTGTTCCTGGAAGGCGCAGGCACGATGTCTAAATCTCTAAGATCTTTCCACACATTTTTTTGATTAATGTTCTGGATACGATGATCAAGATAAGCCTTTTTTCCCTTCTTATAGCACTTGTTGTGAAATTTCTTAAGGACTTGTAGTATGAGAAATAAGCAGCATTACGTGTGCGTTTGTACTTGTTAAAACAACAGAAAACAAAAAGCAAATGTTCAGGTACCCTGCCCAGCAGTAGTAGTTTTTACCATTTGGTCGATATTTCTACAGTTAATGCTTGGTTAATATATCGACGTTGTCACTCTGGAGAAGAAATTTTAAAGCTGGCTGAGTTTCGTGTAGAATTAGCAGTGACTTTATGTAAACTCGGTTGCTCAACAGGTACCAAAAGAGGAAAACCTTTAGGCGTTCAAGTTGTTATTGAGAACCAAAGAAAGAAGCCTAATGCAGCATCTATGCCCCCAAAAGAAGTCCGTCTTGATAATTTGTGTCATTTTCCCAAGTGGAATCTTACATTAAGATGCAAAGATGAAAAGTCTAATTCTCGCGCTTTTCCATAAAGATAAGAATTGTTTTTCCATATTTTCTTTACAAAAATTGCCTAAGGATGCAAAGAATAGAAAAAATAAATACTTCTTTTTTTTTCAAAATGTTTTTTCCCATATTCGCAGCAGATCAGCAGTGTAGGGATAATTTGCAATTGGTTTCAAACATTTTTTTCTTATTAGGATGTGAAACGTTTGTTAAAACATATGTATATTATATTATTGTTAAGATATCATGTAAATATATAAGGAAAGGAACAAACACAAGAGCAGAATGGACTGAAAAAGCTTCGCAGCTGAAATTAAAAAACAACATACACTTAAAAGACGAATACTTTAACGAAAATTAACAACAGGCCCTCGAAGTCCTTCAGGTACTTTTTTTTTTTATTAATGTGGTGGGTGCTTAGTTGCAGTGACTCCGTAAACTGTATCGCTTGTCTGGCTATCACTGCAACTCTCGCGGTGTAGTTTTTGTGTGTGTATGTTGTGTTCAATTGGCTTTGTGACAGCATCATATCGCCTTTTATGATACCGCGCTGTTAATCACTTTGCTCCCAACAGCGAATGGCAAGTCGATTCGGGATTAAACTTTCTGAAAAAATGTCACCGTTCCTCCAGAGAATTGAACCCCGTCCTCTCACAACAATAGTCAGCCGCCTAACCACTGCGGCCATCGACCAGTTAAAAATATAATTAAAAATTTATATTTTTTATTAAATAAATGTTGCTATTAGTTTTGCTCGAAATCGAAAATCAAGCACAAATTTTACAAAACTAGAAATCACTCACTAAAATCGGTTTTAGAGAGTTGTGTTCAAATGGCTTTGTGACAGCATCATATCGCCTTTTATAATGCCGCGCTGCTCCGAAAAATGTCACCGTCTCTCCGGAGAATTGCAACCCGGCTCCTCTCCTTCCACCATAACGATAGCCGCCTAGGCACTATGGCTATCGACCAGTTTTAATTAAACTAATTAATGTTTTAATTAAACTAATTAATAAGTCCACTAAAGTTTTGGCAGCCATAGCACCAGAGACGATTGGTATAATTACAACTCGCAAAAAGAGTGAAACGATTTCGTTAGTAGTCTGTTTCAATGCTGAAACTACATTTGTATCCCAGTATTAACTTTTAGAGACGTTAACCAAAAAGCCGAATTTAAGAATGATTTCTTAAATAGGTCTATATCTATTTATACAACACAGCCTATTTTTGAAATGATTTGATAAGCGTTTTTTACCAAGGACTTGTTGGTAAAGCTTGGACGAACGATGCTACTCTTAGAAACACTTGATCTATATTTTCATTCAATCCAAATAATATCCTAAATTATTTTTTATTGCCGATACATCTGTTCCACAATCACGCTTGGGCCTTAACGGGGCACTAGTAACACAGATAATACATACTCAAGTTCAAGAGATCAACGCTTTAATTTGAATTGAAACCATTTCAATATATTAATTTATTTCGTAGATTAAATGAATTTAAAATACATCGCACGCAACTAGAGCCAAATAATGTTGTTCATTATTGCTTTTGTTATTGATAATGTTACGAAGTTGTTCACTGGATCTCTTGGTGCAGAAGTAGAACACTAAACACTTTAACCCACTGAACACAAACATAATAAAACACCGACGCGTTCTCAATTTATAATAAATTGAGTTTTATTATCGCCTTGATAATTACAGCATTGCTGTTGAAACGCGTCGGTGTTTTAGTTAAAACTTGTTTGGTGTTCAGTGGGTTAAAGTGTTTAGTGTTCGATTGATAATGTTGTGTAATCATTTTCCAAACTTATTACTATGAATTGATTAATATTTGGTATTTTATTCTATAAATTGTGTTTGTGTTACTTTATTTCAAACAATTCAATTATTCATTATTATTGACTTACATGTTTGACAACCAATCTGCAACGTTCCTAACAATAGTCAGCTAAAATTATCGATACATACGTGTTATTTGGAATCTAAAAATAACAGTCATGTAAAAATGCTCGCTTATTCCGATAGATGGTTCTTACATAATAAATCAGACAAATTGAATACGTATGTGTGAATGTGTACTGATGTACTGAATGACATACATAAACTAGAATTATAAAAGCAGACTTCTTCATTTAAACTCTTGCAATATAGATCAGAAAAGGCGATAATATAAATAGATAGGCACATTTCCTTTTAACATAACTGTAAACTAAGCATGATAGCTTTTCGCACAAGCTCTACACGGCTTTCACAGATCTTAAATGATGTCAGCGGAAGATCGTTTAATATTTCTCCGGAATTTTTGCACGTAAAGAAATAAGGGTTTCGCGAAATACCTTAGTCAGCGTTCGCGATATTCGGTAGTGAATCTGTTTCCCTCGGTCCTAACATCACCGCCCACTTTCGAAAAACGCTCTAACCGTAAATAAGATGGGACGTTAAATAGGTAATATTCGGGTCGCGTACATGCCGAAATTGACGAGCGCCATTTTTTTACGGCGACGAATTCGACGCGGGAGACATCTGGCGTTGATGTACTTAATTAAAACCATCAATTATGTGCGATAGTTGAATCCCTCCGCGGGAGGCGGCAAAAGCTGCGAAGAAGATGAAATATATTGAGAATTTAGAAAGTAATTGCGAAAGATGACGGATCGTCGTGATATTAAGCGGAATTACCGTGTGACGTCAGGATTCTTCCGATGTTGCCGTTATGCACTCGGTAATCTTAGTTCTTATTTGATGTATTCGTCAGATTACGATCGGATTTATTAGGAAGGGTATATAAAAAATTAAGGGTCGGCCATTACGTTTTCAGTGCTTAATTGATTAAAATTTTATATAAACGTGGAATAAATTTTAATAAAATTTTAGTTGCGCTTTAGTAGTCCACCCTAATTTATAGCATGTATCCAAACTACGCTCTACATATTAAGCATCAGTATTCCTCTACTAAAAATCATCAATTTAAGAACAAACACCAACAAAACGATCTTTAATAATTAATTAGAGATCCAATTTCTAATCGGCGCCGGCGTCCACTTTTGATAAACTACAGGTACGTCAACGTTAATAAAGCAGTTATTTATCTATATTCGCGAACTCTGCTGTTTACCCTCTCATGCATTAACTAAACAACGGTACAACGCCAAGTTGAACATGTCTGCGGACGCACGGCAGAAACAAAAGTGGTACCATACACCATAGCAACTCAGCGCAGTTGTGCATCAATAAATAAGCCGGCTCCCAACAACTATTTAACATGTTTTGAAACTCGTCCGAAATGTAGGTGTGCTGTCAGGAAATGATGTATGTTTAAATGTAATGTCCTAACTCCATCGCTGAAACGGGAACCTATGTATGTATGTACCTACATATATATAGATGTGATTTTCGGTTTCACGTTTTCATATCCACTATATCAATTCAGCATCAAATTAGAATCATATGCATACATAAATATGGATATGAGTAGTATGTACGTTACGTATGTGCATACCTATACAGAATGTAAAAGAGCTGCTACTTATCAGATTAGTGGTTGGACAATTTATAGGTCTCTCCTTGCAAAATACGCTGCATACTCTGTAGAATTAAATACAAAATTCAATACAATAAGTTTATGGAAACAACAGGACGTAATCTTTGCGAATAAATTTACGCGGAAAGTAATATCTTTGTGCCGTGGTTTTGTTCTAAATTTTAACAGGTATTGCGAGTAGCTATTTGATATATATTTAAAATTTTTTCAGAATAATTTATAATTTCCATTCAATAACTGCTTAAGAAAACCTTGATTATTATTATAACAATAATTAGAGGGGAAGTAACGGCTGTCACAACGTTAACTAAACGTAAACAAGATGATCGTAGAGCTAGTGGGGTTAGCAGCCAACCGCGGGAACCAACTGTGTAGGAGATAGGTTAAGCAAGGGAAATAATTTATATGGGGGAAATGTTGTCAAAACTGAAAGTTACTAACTTAAGTCAGAATGTAAATCGATGGGACAATTAACATAGATTTTGCTGATGGTGAAGATCTGGTTAATACTTTAAGACTGATAAATGAGAGCTAAGATCACTAATGTTTTAACTAATTACTTTTATCATGGTTTTACGAACAACTTTATTGATAATGCACTTCGGAATTATTATTTTAAAACCAAGAAATTCCTTAGGCTTAATTCATTGAAAACCGATCCTGTCATTATTACTACCCAGCTAACATTAGTGTGATGGCCAGCTGCTGCTTTTGTTCCGGCACTAATGGTTCGCTTCTGGCTACGTCAATTCGACGCCGGACCTGTCGTATATTACCGACCAGTTGCCGTTACCAATTATACACAACGAACAGATGCCCGGCAAACAATCGGCAACTTGCCGCATTTGAATAGCCCGCGTCTCAAATGCCAGCGCCGCATAGCAGTTCATTCTCTAACCGCGCCTTCAAAATCTTTCCTCATTAGAGTAGGTTTTTTTTTGTCAGTTTAGTTATCATAGGTTGGTGCAAATGCGATGCTTTTCAAAACTTCAAATTCTGACAGTTGTCAAACTTAAATTCAAATAATTGACGTTTATATTTTTTTAATTATTTTATTATAGAATTAGAACATAATATTTATAATTCAATGTTACTATAGAACTGAGCAAAAATTAGAAAATGGGGTATGGGTTTATTCCATTAAGTTAAGTTAAGCCAGTTACTTACGCACAACTGCTAAAACACATTCAAGCTTGCGTTATTAAATTTGGCAAAATAGGTGCAGTAACAAAACCTGGCGGTGGAGCATCGAAAAAACGAACAGCAAATTTAATCGAAGATGTTCAATAGCGAATGGAACACTCACACAAAAAATCTGTCGTAACACTATCGCAACAAGTTGGCTTGTCAGTAGGAACATGTACGATTTTAAAAAAGGATTTAAAATTGTTTCCTTATAAAATTCAAGCAGTTTCAGAACTTAAAGAGATAGATTTTGGTACGAGAACACAGTATTGTCAATGGTTTTTGAATAACGTAAATAATAATGATGTTCTTGACAAATGTTATTTTTCTGATGAGGTGTGGTTCCATCTCTCTGGCTATTTAAACAAGCAAAACATGAGAATTTGGTCTGCAGATAATCCACATGAATTCACTGAAACTTTGCATCCGCAAAAAATAGGTGTCTGGCTAGCAGTTTCAAGAAGACAAATTATTGGGCCTATATTATTTAACCAAACCGTAACTGCTGAAAGATATCGAAACGAATTATTACAACCGTTTATCAACGAACTTGATGATGATGAACTTACGGTAGGACATTTCCAGCAAGACAATGCACCAGCGCACAAATCTCGAGAAACAATGGCTTTTTTACAGCAATTTTTCGATACAAGAATTTTTAATTTTCCTGCAACAATATTAGATTATTTTATTTTTCCATATTTAAAGAATACGATTTTCAAGATCAGACATCAAAAACAATCGAAGAGCTTCGTAATGCTATTGTTAATTCTTGTGCTGACATCACCGAAGAAATCTTAATAAATGGCTTTGAAAGCATGAAGCGTAGAGTTCAACTTTGTCTACAAAACAACGGTCAACATTTCCAACATCTGCTTTAGTATTATTTTCTCTCAATTTTAGCTTTTGCAATAAATATTTTTTCAAAAACTTAATTACTCTATAATTATTACAGATACACATTTATATGACATAACCAAACTGTGAAAATGATGCATTTCTGACAGATTTACATGCACTCTGGCCAACCATTAAAAAAACGCATGGCCGACTCTAATGAGGAAAGATTTTGAAGGCACGGTACTTGTGCGACTTTTGTTGTCAGTTGTCAGTTTATTTTGAGTTTGTGTCTGTTTGGCTACGTTATATTTGCAGCACACATTTACTTCTTTTCCAAAAGTGATTCTTCTTGAAAAATGAATCATTTTACCGATGATGAGTAAATACCAGACCAATTTCCGTGCGCTCCATGTGCGCCGATATGAGGATGATTGTATTGCATCAGAACTAATAAAAAGCATTCGGTATGTGTTGGTACCCGCTTAGACTGCATGTAAGTATAATCGTACGTAATAAAATATCGTCGACATATAAATCGAGAAAACGACCGTTGTCAGACGAAGTGAATTAGTTTATTATGAATTTCCCGGACTTAATATACGATGGCTCAAAAATTAAATGTTTAGTGTGCAATACATATGTAAGGTCAATAACACATTGCAAAGAACACATAAGCAGTTCGAAGCACAATAATATCTAACAAAATTAGTCGAAAACAGTTTATATTGTCGATCCTTGGAAGACGCTTAAAATCATAAATGTTTTTTTAATTCCTCTGCCGTGCACACGATCACTGATTTCATACATTGTCCATTTTATTTATAGGTACATACAACGCATTGTAAAGAACACAAGTAGTTCGAAGCACAATAATAACAAAATTAGTTGACAACAGTTTATATTGTCGATTTTTGGAAGACGCTTAATGGTTAGTGTTTTTTTTTAATTCCTCTGTCGTCATACAACGCTGCTATAATTATGTACTATTCTTATTTTTCGTGTGTTTATCCATATTACTTTAATAGCTAAAAACCAAATGTATATTTAATTGTTTCTGATAGAATAAATGTCTCGACTTCTATACTTATATCGGTAACAAGCTGATGTTGCGTTCCTATTCTATCGCATATTACCGGCGCTCACGGAAATTGGTCTGCTCTGATTACTATTTTATGAAACTACACAATATCCGTTCGGTTTATATGTATAATCCTTCTAATCGGCCACTCACACTTTTATAATAAAGAATTATTTTTGAAATGTTGTTTATTTTCGTACGTAGCAATCAATAGACTAGTACGCTCCCGCTTCAGTTTTGTTACACTATTAGACGTTTTCGAAATTTGTACCGGTAAATATTTACCGGTAATCAGCTGATTTTTCGGCGAATTTATTCGGTTAATCGTGGTAAATTAATTTATTCTCGTCCACTTTCCAAGTTGGTAATGTTGAGACGAAATTGGGAATAAACGTTTTCTAAAGTAATTTACTACGGTTAAAAGAATAATTCTAGCATAAAATCAGCTGGTGACCTGTAAATTTCTACCGGTGCAATTTTCGAAAACGTCTAATAGTGTAATAAAACTGAAGCGGGAGCGTAAAAGTAACGGCAAAAGTAGTGGTCCGTAACTGGCACGCTGCAGGTACTGACGGTAAACCATCAGCCGGCCGGCAGCAGGCCGATGGGACACATACGCGCCGGTCCATTGCCGGCAGCCTACGTCGGCCCGATAATGTGTCTTACGGCACACGACTACGTGCGGTCAACAACCGGCCTCAATCATTTTGTTTGCTGGGTAGAGCTGATAAAGGTTCAGTTACGGTTGCCATCAACACATCAGATTATATTACTAAAACTAACGAACTACTTGATGATAATACTACTTATCTCATTTTACCCACTGACCGCCACAACCACCTATTGTGTGCTTTTGTTGGTCACCAGTCTATAATTTGTCTATTCATGTCTCTGAAGTGCTTTCTAATGCATTAAGTTCGAGAACTAATTTTAATATTAAAGATACTTTTTCAGTTTGTCGAGAAAGTAGGACCTATTTCTCCTTTTGTGCCAACTATCAGATTATTTCATTCGATGCTGTATCTCTGTTCACCTGCATTCCTTTGCCTTGTACTGACATTCCTTGCAATTACTTCATCAAATTAATAAAGTTTTTGCTGACCAACTGCACTTTCTCTCTCAATGGTTGTTTTTACAAGCAAACATTCGGCAGTCCTATGGCTAGTCCTATTAGCCCCACACTCGCTTTAATAGTTATGGATCACCTCCTTGAACAGTGATACCTCGTATTTCTTTCCCTTTACCTTTCATCTACAAATATGTTGACGACCTGATATGTTCCATTCCCCTGAACGGAAGACAACATTCTTTATCAGTTCAATAGCTTCAACGAACACATACAATTTACTTTTACTTTTTGAACAAAACAGATCCATCACCTTTTTTGACACAAAGGCACATAGAACTCCGGATCACAAAATAATCCTTGATTGGTACACTAAACCTACCTTTTCTGGTCGTCACTTGAATTACCATTCTAACCACACTATACAAATGAAACTTAATATCTTACGTGCATTAAGAAATAGAATTATCAAAATGGTCCATTCACAATTTCATGATAACATAAAGACTCGTCTTGCTGAGCGGTTTGCTCAAAATGGTTACGCCGTAAAATTGGCTAAATCTATAGGTAGTGTATCAGTCACCCTCTACGCAACATCGTTCAATACACACTCATTCTCACATTAATTCCCCACATAGTTCCAATAACTCCACTGTCAACATTCAATATAAATATGTAAAATTCTCTTACATACCATACTGTTCTGAAAAAATCAAGAAATTGCTTTTCCAATATTCTACCACTAACAAGTAAGTTGGCTTTCTACAATACTACCACCGTAGGGTAGGTCTTCTCTAGAGTCAAGGACACTGCCCCGCTACGTTCTAATGTTATCTACCATATCCCCTGCAGGATCTGTTGTTGTCTTATAGGTACTACCAGTCAATGGTTAAAAAACCGCATCTACCAACACAGCAAAGATTGCAGTAAGAAAAACAACTACAGGAAACGTATGTTTCTTGAAATGTGTTACATACAAACTACCAATAATACTATAAATTTTAGGACTGATTTGGATAACCACAGTGATATTTATACTTTATTGTTTCATATTAATGAAAAGGCTTCTCACGTTCATAATTCTCTTATTACAGATTTGAATTCCACTATTACTGTTATAGATTCTGACTAGTTTAGTTAGAGTCCAGATACAAATGGCAAACTCAAAGAGATTCACCCGCTTTAATGCTTCAGCTGGGTGACTTGAAGGTTTAAGAGCAGACCTTCCATCATTTACAGAAAGCAAGTTAAATTGAGTAAATCCTTATTTAATCCTCGACTTGAAAAATTTAATTTCAACCTTCTCCTTTGAGAAGTGAACCAAAAAACGCCCACACTACAACTAAGCTAAAACGTCTCGATCAAAGAGCAGTAAAAGAGACAGCTCACTTAAAACTTTGCCCAAAGTTTCTGTTTTGGACGCTATCTATTGTTTATCAAACGGATAGATACCAAAAGAGAGACAATTGTTGCTTTATTTCTTTTATTTTCTAGAAGCATCTAGAAGAACCCAAAAAGTGTAAAATCGCAATTAAGCAGTGCTTTCTCATCTATTTTTTAAATAGTTAAATCACTTTAGCTACTTTTAGTCGATATTAAGATTGGTCTTGACACGTTCTATTTTACATATCATTTATTCGCGAAAGGACTTCGTTTTCGTGAAATAATTCATCGATGTTTATGGATACCTTATAATCTATCTACGATTCAAACAGAATATGTTACCAAATGGTGGAAAGCGATGCTTAAAAGCTTCAATTTCAGTTCTACTGAACATGTCTGTGATCTCATTATATGTAGGTAATGATACGGAAATATATCCATACGCACTGGAAAATAATGAAGGTCAGTAGGGCAAGTGGGGGGGTGGCAATAATTGGATGCAATCCCCATTACATTAATTCATCTTATTCCTTATTGGCCTAACGTTGTTGCAGCCTTTACTGTCCTTGAACTACAAAATAATTAACTTATCCGAACTCGGTGATGAATATGAGTTATCGAGTTAATTCGCAACAAGAATGCACATGTGTTCTTAATTCTGTGTGTTCTATCCTCTACATAAACCTTTATGTACTTTCAATTGCTGAAATATTTCTACATAAACAATTTAAGCGATAAATCACGAAGTAACGAAATGAGGCATTCACATAACTTTCATACCTACCAACAATAGGCACTTATTCACAAATTTAAAAACACCCATTAAACAAGATAATCAAAGTAATGTCGTTTATAAATTAGATTGCAAAGATTGTAACAAATGTTATATCGGACAAACCAAACAATATTTAAAGAAACGAATTTATAATCACCAGTACACTGTTACACAGAACTTCACCGCTGAAACTGCTTTATCTAAGAACTCTAAAAATAAAATAATTTTGATTTTCAAAACACTAAGATTTTAAAAAAGGAAAATAATTATAAAAAAGATTAATTTACGAAATGATATATATATTTAAAAAAATGAAAACGCAGTAAATTTTAGAACTGATATCGATTATTTAAGTGTTATTTATAATAATTTAATTCACGCCTGAATTTTATTAATTTTAAGCTCTTGACTAGGTTTCTTTGAAATGTTTTCCCTAGTCCTTGAATAGAATTGTTAGAGCTTGACAAAAAATAGATTCATATACGAATAATTCAAATCATTGTAATTTTTATAGTTGTATTAAACCATGTTTTTTAGATATTGTTGTTGATAGGCATGGCCATTTATATTATTAGTATTTTAACACATATTAAATGTCAATTTCTTACACTGAAGAAGTCTTATTAACGAAAACATAATGTTATATGTTCTGGAATAAATTGGTATTTAATTACTTAATTGTTGTTTGATTGACCTACGAGTGGAAGTATTTCAAGAATTGAAAAACAATACATATTGTCAATCGTTCAATATAAAACAATGATAATTAAACAAATTAATATTTAATTAGTCAAAGAAACATTAAAATTCAATTCAAAAATGCAAATTATAAATTTAAACAATTCAACGACGACTTCTTCACCCTGTAGTTTATAACAATTGTTCTGTACCTGCAATGTTTTGTGCAATTAAACATGGCAGTAAGAATTAACGGCTTTTTTTAGGAAGCAATTATTATGAAGTCAAAATAATATTGGCGAAATATATCTCCTTCTTTGTCCGAAAAATAGACCTTTGTTTCAGTATATTTGTGTAATTGTGTCTATTAAAACACCCTTCAGCACGCCATAATACACTTGGATCATAAATATACATCCAAGCCCGCACGTTTACCGAGAAGCGACGAGAACTATTTGATGAATTTACAAATCGCTTCCCAAATCTAAAATTTTGTGGTGTGTAAACGCGGCTGATTCCATCATTTGAGGATTTAAATTTTTTTCATCCGAAAAAACAAGTCGATCCCAATATTTCTAAGTGATACCGTTGGCTGGGATCCAGGAAAATCAGTATAAAAAAACATGCCAGTACTGCGCATTCAAAATGAATTTGTTTTAAACGATTTCTTAGTTCTTCATCTTGATTAGAAATAGAAATTCGTTTTCGACCAAAGTCTATTTTTCTTCGGCTAGAACGTCCCTGTTCCCATCTTCTGTTTATTTTTAAAATCGTGCTGTTATTGTGATGGAAATGAAGTGCAACATCTCTAATTGACCACCCTTCGTCAACTTTTGCTCTAATAAAAAGCTTTTCTTGTTCGGAAACTTTTGGTATTGGTATTTTTGAATAACTTAAGTGTCACGCTATGATGGTAATAAACGTCAGAAAAATGCAAAATTACACGGAAAAATAATAGGTGTACGCGATGTTCTTGAATACAAGACTATATAACATATTTATTATTATTATTATTATTATTATTTCTTCTTATTTCTTGATTTCTAACACACGTCCACAAATTGTCAATTGTAACAGCAATGCTTTTGCAAGAGATGCAACACTCACATCTACAGCATGCAAGCTACAAAGAAATATATCTCAATAACTAAAACATGTATATACAATATCATAATAAAGATACAAATCAAAATAACTATACATTGGCAATTTTAACAAACATAAATGAGTTAGGTACTTACTAAATCCCCTTCGGCGCAAAGTGCGAAACAAACATCGGCATTCTACCTTGCGGAACTTCTCTAGTGAACCTACAAAAATATATTTCAACCCCTGATATAGCCTCCTGCGCATCATCAAAGTCAAGTAGATAGAAAATAAGTTCTTTATACTCGGAATCCGTATTTTCCCAATACCAGCGTATAGGTACATTTCCTTTTACCAATCCCTTACATCGAATCCTTCACTTTCTGAAGTCCTCTTTGGAAGTATCCCGGAGCAATCCCTTTCCTAATAACCGCCTTTCAGCCCTGTTTACTCGGTGTACATATATAGGCATGCTTAACTTCCGGAGCAGATATTAAACAAACTCCGTCTGGATACTACAGATCTACTTCACTCGAACGCCGTCGGAGTTAAAGTAGGAAAGTGAAGCGTACGTAAAAAAGTTTTTGCTGCGTGTTTTGTTGTTTAAATATAGTGTGGGTGGATAGCTCCTCGGGAAATAATGTAGTAGGTTCATTGTTGACTCAACTCACTTTTTATAATTTTTGTTAGTTAATCATTTTTTAACAAGATTTCACATTTATATTACTTATTAGAGAGTTATTGCAAGTAGGTAAACTAAGCGACCACAGACGCAGTGACTCGACGTGGACACGCTGTATAAGCTGTAGTTTTGACAACTACAATCTGTGTAAAACCAGCAAATTGTCATAATTATGACAGTTTGATAGGTTTTAGCTGTCAAAACTACAGCTTATACAGCGTGTCCACGTCGAGTGACTGCGTCCGTGGTCGCTTAGTTTACCTACTATTGCAAACTACTTTAAGGGATCCTTTATTAAAAGAATCCTTTATTTTGACAAGTGCGCTTGCGCATTTCATTAAAATTTAAAATTTAAAGGTAAAGGCCGCCTGTATTTAATTTAAATAAGGGAACTGGGAACTTTATTTAAAGTTGCTTTTAATTTGACAGCAGAACCTACCATTTTGCATATAATAGTTGAGGTTAAGTGACTCTTACATTGCATATAAACCTAACCTCAAACGCAACTGTCAATTTAAAGGAACTCTCATTGATGATGGCGCGGTTGCAATAACTCTCTTTATTATTCCAACATTTAAGTCCTTTATTAATGTATCCTTAATTAAAGTTGGCACTTATTTCGTGTTTGCAATAACTCTCTATTATCAACCAAACAGTAGTCTAAAATATTCAACAAATCATATTATGAAAAAAATGACATAACTGATAACTCTTTTTCAGGCGTGCCTTTAATACCCATAACAGATTTTCGGCACCACCATAAAACATCTTTCAATCTTATATCTTCTCAAATGTTACTTCACAAGTGCTGCCTGAAAGGAGGTCTAAAAGGGGACGTGAAAGAAAGAATCTTTACCGACAACCGAATTGCTCTGATGAAATTTAGAACCAAAAAAATATTGTATAACTAACCTAGTAACTCTTTCTCTTTGCGTATAGAAAATTACGGAAGGGTAGGGTGGGGACGTGATAGAAGAAACATTATATGGTAATATAACACGGCTTATCAATTGTATATTTATTAGGAATTAAAAGATAAGTACATAAAGGTCAAAAAATACATATATTAATTTTATTATGTATGAATATTCAATTCGTTCCGTATAACTTGTACCTAATATCAATTCATAATAATGCATAATATTTAAGAGTTCAAGTAAACCAATGACCTCTATTGTATTTCTTCATATTTTCATTTTAGAGTTTTATAAAAAATTAATAAAAAGAAGAATGAATAACACATAGGTATAACATAGATACAGAATCAAATGTTAACATATATTATATAGAATATTACGTAGGTATTAACAAAACCAAAAAATAAAAGATGATTTTAAAAAGTCAGACATTACTGCTAATTTCAAAATAATCTTTAAAAAATATTATTAATGCACTATCATCTGTAAATTAGACTACAAAGACTGTAACAAATGCTATATTGGTCAAACTAAACAATAATTAAAGAACCTATACATTGCTTCGTATAATATAACCGCTACGACTATTTCTGATATTATTGTCCTTGACATAGAATGAAACGACTTGGAAAGGTGAAATTCCCCTAAGATGTTGACACACTTGGCATAACAATGGTAAAGAACTTTAACGCCTTCAGAAAAACATGTTTTGTGTTGGGTTGCAAACCACTCGTTCACCTCTATCATCAATGTCTCATCACCCCAAAAGTGTATTTCACGAAAGTGTTCTTTTAGTTTGGAGAATACGTAGAAGTTATTAGGGGCCAAATCTGAAGGATTGCATTATGAATTGCCGACATTAAAACACAGCTTCAGTGGGCAATCGCAGTTTTCAAATTAAAGCAGCATAATATTGCCCAGTGTAACTACGAGGTAAAAAGTCCACCAACTTTATGCTTGATTATGTTGTTTTTAGTACGTTATGATCACTTTTATACCTTTTTTTATTTTGATTGAAAAACTTTGTTGACTTTTTTCTGTCTGTCAATTTTGAATTGTGTTTATATTCCAACCTGTTGCACCCAGGACTACCAAAAACCGTCGTGACGTCATCCCACACTAGATTTCTAATTATTCTTGTACGATATGTTTGTAATTTTGAAATTGATGCCTAAATCGGGTCGTATTGTGTTATATATGTGTTTTATATGTGTATATAACATTAATTTTTCATTTGTTTTCCTAAAATACACATATTTAATATGTATTATATTTGTGCTTTTCATTTTTTACCCTATTTATCGCTGATGGAGCACTTTATTTAATAAATAATTAATATAAACTATCTTCCCTATATGCCCTTACTATATTCAAAACGAAAACATAAAGTACCAGACTTGTGTGTAAATTAATGAAATTAGAAAAAAATGAATTGAATGTAATATTATAATATTTATTTAATTATAACCAAGTCCGTCCGAGCTTCAAAATTTATGTCACCCCACACCATTATCGAACCGCCTCCATAACTTACTCTTGGAAAAAGATGGTTATGGAAGAAACGTTCACCAGTTCTCCGCTAAATTCTTTCACGTCCATCTGGTGTTAGACAAAATCTGGACTCATCCGTGAATAGGATGTTGTTCCATTCTTCGTTACCCCAATTTACATGTTCTCTAGCAAATCTTCAGGCGTTCAACTCAATGGTGTCTCAATAACTCTAGACCAGTTCGAGATCTCAATTTATCAAAAACTTTGGAAGACAGTAACGGAGTACTGGTAACTACAATGGTATTAACGCTTGATACTCCAAATAATCTTAGGCAAGATAAAAAGGCCCAGTTATCGATAAAGTTCTTTATTGAAAATATCGAATTTTCGTTCGTGAATACGAACTTCCTCAGGACAAAACAATAGAACTATAATATTAAATAATTAAGATTATTCGACGTTGTAATTTTGAAGAGAAAATACATTATAAAATTATTAAAACACAGCTGTATACATTCTAGAAAATTTACAACGAAAATTCGACATTTTCATTAAAAAACTGGGCCTTTTCATCTTGCCTAAGATTATTTGGAGTATCAAGAGTTAATACTATTGTATTTATCAAAAACTCAGGCAGAAATATTAGGATCAAGACTGCAAGGATGGAAGTTGTTAGCTCCGGGTACGCGTATTTCTCTATATCGAAATCGCCAGAAAGAACTGTCACAGTATTTTTCAACTGAAGAAGGTCTTTCATTTTGCAAGAATGTTGACGGTTTAATGCGAGAATTAGCTTACAAACACCAACCGGAAGTATGGCGTCTTTTTATAGATACTTCTAAATTGAGTTTGAAAGCTGTCCTTCTACATATAGGAAACATCTACCCTTCCATTCCTGTTGGTCATGCCGTGCACATGAAGAAAACATATGATAATATGACACGTCTCCTTGATAAAATCAATTACAAAACCTATAAATGGTACATCAGTGCTGATCTCAAAGTAGTTGCAATTCTAGTTGGTCTACAACTTGGATTCACAAATTATTGCTGTTTCCTTTGTGAATGGGATAGTCGAGAGAGAAATTTGCACTATACTGTTAAGCAATGGCCAACCAGAATACAATATACTCCTGGAGAAAAGAACGTAGTCCATAATTCGTTGGTGGAGCCTCATAAAATACTGTTACCGCCATTATACATACAATTGGGTCTGATGAAGAATTTCATCAAAGCATTGGACAAAAAGGGATTTCGATACCTTAAACAAAAATTTCCTAATATATCTGAGGCAAAACTTATTCAATTAAAGAGGGGATTTCTATAGGACCCCAGATTAATCTATTACAACAGGATCGAGAATTCGACGTACTCTTGAGCGATTTAGAACGGACTGCTTGGGATGCATTTAAAAGTGTGACAAAGAATTTCTTAGGAAATAAAAAATCTGAAGATTACGAGAAAATTGTTAATGAACTTCTTAGAAGTTACCATGCATTAGGCTGTAATATGAATCTTAAAATACATTTCTTGCATTCGCACCTGAACTTCTTTCCCCCTAATCTTGGCGATGTTAGTAACGAGGATGGGAAAAGATTTCATCAGGATATTTCCACCATTGAAAAACGCTATCAGGGCAAGTGGAATAGCGAGATACTTGCTGACTACTGTTGGACTTTAATTTCGGAATGTTCTTCATCCCAATATAAAAGAAGAGAAAAGAAAGACTTTCTAAATACGTCCCAGAATAGCATATACTTAGTTAGTGTTAGTATTCTATGATCGATATAAATTCCATTTGTTTATAATACCAGACGTGATAGAAGATATTTGTTTTTATAATAATTATTAGGAATATAAAACAAAATAAGTTTGTATATAATTCATAAAGAAAAATAAAAATTTGTTGTTCTGTGTTATTAAATCATTTTTCCCCGAGTGACATACAATCCTTTCTTTGAATCTTTATTTCACAAACGTCTTGGTTTGTAAAGAGAACGTAAAAGTTCTTATATGTTGACTCATTTACGCTAGTTAAATTAGAGTAGAAAGTTAATTTCAACAAATAACTCAGTAATGACGGTTTCAAATATTTCTTAAATAAATATATCATATCGCGCAAATACTCAACACTTCAACTTAAGACGCCTTTTAAAATAATTTCTTTGAAATAAATCATCGGATTATTATTGCACGTGTCATCCTTGCAGTGAGTTCCTGATGAAGTTTTAAAATAAAATGAAACGTAGAACTTAGTCTAAATAGTTTTTTTTTCGAACTGACCTGTCAAACCCGTAATTATTTATTTCTATTATCATTACTACAATTCAAGTTTCATATTTCTTATTGAAAATCCTTATGTTATCCTACTGACTGTTTATAAATTTCAATTGATAGTAAAGAATTTAAAACGACTAAAACTCATTTACTTCAAATGGAAATCAAGAAGTAAGCTAATGTCCAGATTAATAATTCATGCTTATGGTTGTACCAACCATAAGCATGCAACCTCAAACGAGAACTATAAATATGGCCCTTACACACATAAAAATTTCTGGGATAAATTCTTATCCTTTCAGTTGGTGTTAAAATATAGATTAGTAATTACCCGAAAAAGTGATAGTTCTAATCAAATTGAATGTATTTGTTTTCTTTTCCCGATTAAATTACATCTAAATCCCGGAGTTAAAATAAGGTGATAGAATTGTTGTCTAATAAAGATAAGTTAAACACCGATTTAACACCATAAAGACAACAAGTTATCCATTACTGCATAATTGATAGATCAGGAGACATCCAAATGTAAAACATTTTATCTGCTTTGGAGAAACTCAACACCGAAGTTAATCCGGAAAAATGAAAATGTTATCCTAAAAGAGTTAGATTTTGTTAGAGAGAGGGTAGCGTTCTTGTTCTAACACGAATAACGACCATTCTGCATACTTTGGTTAACGAAAATGGATGCTGAATTTTATTTACGCAACAAATATATTCATATAATCATAAGAAGTGGGTAAAAATAAATAGTGACTTTTACAGACAAAAGAGATCATAGATGATAAAAGTAAGTACCTGGTATAATTATGTATTATAGGTAAACCAGACACATTCATATCACAGACTGTAATAAATACAGATGAATATTTTTTACCAACATATATTCCTTTCTTTTTAGGATATTTTGCATTTGTGACGGTTTTTATAGTACCTGGCAGCATGGTGTCGGAGGCCTCGGTGTAAAAGTCCAAATGCATTCCTGAAGAATTTATTCTTTTCGAGATAAAACTAACACTTCTAAGAATAACTGTAACTCCTTTCGGGGTAACAATTACTACGTCGGAAGATTGGTACCTAGTTCTCCTTTTCAATATAATACTAACACTTCTCAGGATAACCCTATCTCTTTTCTGGGTAACAGCCACTCCCTCGGAAGTTAAGTATTTCTCCTTTTCGAGATTATACTAACACTTCCGAGTATAACCGTAACTCTGTTCGGAGTACAGTAACTACCTCAGAATTTAAGCTTATATCCTTCTCGAGATAATTCTAACACTTTTAAAGATAACTCCAACTCTTTTCGAGATAACAGTTACTATATCGAGATTAAGTATTTGTCCTTTCCAAGATGAGATTAACACTTTAAAAGATATAAGCAACTAACGCAGGGACACTCCAGTAATTTTAACACTAGAAGAGGATGGACGCGAGGGAACACCGAAAAAGTGTTGAAAAAGTATTAGAATTAACTCCAGATTTTTATGTGTGTATTAAGCACCACAAAAACAAGCCCATATATTTTTAAAATATATATTTTATTAGAAAATAAAACAATACATATTGCCAATCGTTAGTTGCGTCATCCATTCAATATAAAAACAATGATAATTACACAAGGTAATATTTAAATAGTAAAAGAAACATTAAAATTAAATTCATCAATACAGCTGCAAATTATATATTTAAATAATTCAACGACGACGTCCTCTCCCTGTAGTTTATAATTGTTCTGCACCTGCATTGTTTTTTGCAAGTGTGAACATCGATGCCAAACAGTAAACATGGCAGCAAGAATTAACGACTTCTTTGAGGAAGCAAACATTTTAGTGACTGGTGGTACTGGTTTTATAGGAAAAGTACTCATAGAAAAATTATTACGAAGTCAAAATAATATTGGTAAAATATATGTCCTTCTTCGCTCGAAAAATGGAAGAAGTGTAGAGGATAGAGTCGCAAGACACATCTTTGATAAGCGAGTAATTATTAGAAGAATATATTACGGTAGCTATAAGCTAATCTATAAACGTTTCTATTTAGCTATTCGAAACTTTAAAAGCCTCAAATCCTAATTTTATGCGGAAAATAATTATTGTTCCGGGAGACATGTTACAACCACAATTAGGAGTCAGTGATCACGACGTATTAATACTGCAAAATAAGGTAGGAATTTAAATGTTCTAAACAAACTGTTAGAGAAAAAATGTGTATAGGTAAATATATTTGATCATGAAATAACATAATCTATCTAAAGCTGCAACTATTCTTTCGATCAATTCTTGTCTCGTGTTTGACCTACCATTACTGTACAGGAGCTTTAAGACAACCCCAAAAAAGAAGTTCAAAAACTGTAGGTGAGAAGAATATTGAGGCCATAGTACAGGGCCTTATCTTCCAATATATAGTCCAGGAACATTTTGGCAATTATTTCGGCCCGAAAGATAGATAGGGAACCCCAAGCTGAGGTCTTCACCATCTAGTTCTCCGACTCTTTAAATTCCAATTACCGTGCTGAGTATCAACAAACCAGAAAATCCTTTCATCGATCTCTTTCGTGGAGATGTCTATAGTGTATCCTCATGTGGTATGGTCTCTCGTTTTACCGGAGAAATCTCTACACCCACAACACAAACTGCAGCGAACTGCATTGCTGCAGTCGACGTCGACGACAAGGCACTCATGATGCCTAGATAGACAATCCTCTGGGCCTTGCTAAATGCGTTGGTCGCATAGGCTAAACTGGCTTTGTGCCGACAGACCAGCGACGTATAATTTGTAGAAGGTATCAGAGATTTCAGCCCTCACGTTTTACCAAACATTCCTCTACAGGCGCAAAAAGGTTCTCGTGGCTTTATTCGTCACACGTTTCAGGTGTGATTGTGTTTGGCTTAAGACAATGTCTCCCACGTCACGTAAATTCCTCCTAATTCCTAATACAGTCAGCACGCATCATTTATGTAAATTATAGATACAATTGGGCCTAGTATAAACCCTTGAGGTACGCCATACCTCAATTCTTGCCTTAGCCTCAATAAAATCATCATTTTGTCTTGAGCCTGGTATTGACCTGTCTATATACATGTATAAACCAGCACAACAAATCCATGTCATCATATAACCCAGAGGTGTTTTGCAAATTAATTCATTTTAATAGCGAATTAATTCTTCTCTAAAAGAACATTTAATATAGCACCAATTTCTAAAGAAATCCCAAAACGATTCAGAATTAACTTTTAAAGATGACCTTAAAGTATGTGCCAAGAACAAATTTCTAAATAAATAAAACTAATTGATATTTAAATATATTAGTACAACTAAATGTATTTTTCAGATCAACGTTATTTATCATTGTGCGGCGTCTTTACGAATGAACGCTTCGTTGAGCGAAAGCATGAACTCTAATGTAAGAACTATTCAGGAGTTGTTGAATCTTTGTCGCCAAATGCAGCATTTAAAATCTGTTGTAATAGTATCTACGGCTTATTCGCATTTTTCTAACAAAATTATACCAGAGACAATTTATAGATCTACCTTCAGCCCCGAATTGATACTAAAAATGTGCGATGAAATGGATGACAAGACATTGAATGAAATAACTCCCGCGTAAGTATTACTTCCTGAGTTTTTAAAACCATGTTATCTAGCTAAAGATGCCTGTAATAGATAGTAATCACTCTTCTAGCAAAAACAATACAAGAGAGCAATAAGAGAGGCTAATGACGTCTGATAGATAGCAGCTAGGTATAGTCCGTCTTTAATAGTTAACATCTTGTATTGCTTTTGCTCATAGGGTGATTCCTGCAATTAAACCATGAACGCCTATTATATACCTATCGATAAGTATATTTTTCAGATTCGTATGAAATAACTAAAACTCAATTTCAGTACAATTATTCTAGAATAATGATTTCATAACCTAAAATATGATTCTCTTGCAGATTATTAAAGGAACACCCTGACACGTACACATTTTCCAAGTTATTAATGGAAAACATGCTACTGAGCTACATGGATTTGCCATTAGTGTTGTTTAGACCGGCTGTAGGTACGTTGTAAACATCATAACTTAATTTTAAATTTTATTTTCATTAATTAACTAGATCACCATGTACTTAAAAAAGTTTGTTACAGTAACACCGGCACTCAGAGAGCCTCTATATGGTTGGGTCGATAATGTAAATGGTATTGTTGGGATAGCTCTTGCCACCGCATCAGGTTTTTTGAGAACATTCTATATGTCGAAAGAATGTCTGGCAAACTTGGTTCCAGTTGACATGTGTGCAAACGCCTTAATTTGCTCCGCCTGGCATACCCGTCAAAATAGGTAGATCTCTTAAGATAACAAAAAGTAATTTAGAAATATCATTGAAACAAATCGACAATTACATGAGGATATTTTTGTTTGATCACCATTCAAGAATGTTGGCATTAAAATATTTACCATTTCATTCATATTAGAATATAAACAGTGCTACATAATTTGTGGCTTATGTAACAGAGCCGCGAAACATTTAACACACACTAATTTGCACTTTACGAATTACACCATGTGAAACAATTGCTGCCCCGCCTATCATATATTTTCGCTTTGCTAATCTTATATACTATTACAGTTCAAACAGAGATAAAATTGCTACCTACAATTACGCTTGCGATAAGGTCAAAAAGTCCTGGCGTAGCTGGATAGTGGCAATGGGCAGCCACGAATTAAAATTGAATAGCAGTATTTGGAACAATTTCTTATAACGGTGCAGCATAAGAATGTATACTATTTCTTACGTTTCATCTTAGAGATTCTACCAGCGTTTTTCGCAGATATAATCTTAGTTTTATCTGGAAGCAAACTGAGGTACTAAATTTCCGTGACTGTCTAAGCATATCACTAAGATAAACGTTTACCCTTTCTCAGATTAAAAAAATCTACTTCGAAAAACTTTATCCAGTCACTAATGTTCTATTCCCCTACTATACGAATGAATGGAAAATGGAGGAAAATAATACAGAAAATATGTGGAATTGCCTAACAGAAAGTGAGAAGGAAAAGTATTTCTTCGATACCAACAGTGTGGAGTTTACTGCAGCAGTAAACAGTGTATCCGCTGGTGTAAAGGTTTACTTAGCTAATGAAAAACTGGAAGATAATTACAAAGCAGTAAGAAGACAACAAATGTATTATCTTAAAATCAGTTATAATCTTCATCATTTTAATTCTAATTCTATTGTAGATTCAGCATAGCGCACTATACCTTGATACTGGTTATCATCGGCGGTATATTATGGTTTTCATATACTATTGGCAGGTACTTCTACAACTGAGATTGTAGTTTTAGGGGCAGGGATTAATGTCAACATCAGCAACAAGTATTAAAATTATTCTGCGGCAACCGGTGATGATTGATTTATTATCTGCACAACATTGATATCTGTTGGTTAATAAAGTGGTTAGTAAAGTAGTAAGTCATTTAAAAAATGTGAGAAAATTAAATTAAATACCTTTTATCCCTTCATCCTATTCACGATAAACAAAGAATTAAATCCATATCCATCTTTTAATACAGAATATAAAGGAATGCATTCCTATGTGTAGAGTGACTTCTGCCACTCACTGTTTGTAGCTTAAAGTAAATAAAATTTGAGAAGCGTTGGGTTCTTTATTTAGTAAAAATTGTACAAAAATAGATTGCTAATAAAACAAATAATAAAGAAACACAATACAAAATATAAAAATATAGTTATACATCAATTATGACAATAAAAAGAATCGAACAAATGTGGATATCATTGCGTAACTATTGTACAAGGTCCAACAATTAGATAATGAGTCAAAGGCTCTAAAAACTTTTTAATGATAAAATTTAAGAATGAAACATTAATCCCCTTCATAATAGTCTCCCTCCTGAGCCACGCACCGCTCGATTCGAAGTTTCCATTGCGCGAAACAGTGCTGAAAGTCATCTTCAGACAGGCTGCTGAGAAACTGTGCCGCTTTTGCCTTGAGCTTATCTACGAACTCGTACCGAGTTTATTTCAGCAGGACTTTGATTTTAGGGTCACACTGAGCTAAATCTGGTTAATAGCGTCGATGTTCCATTAGCATGATCCAGTGTTTAGCCAAAAACTCTTTAACTTTTAGAGCGTTGTGAGCTGCCGCATTGTCATGGCTTTCTTTTCCATAAATAAGACCTTTTCTTTTGAATTCTTTCGCGGAGAATTTTCAAAAGTTCTAAATAATAATCCTGGTTAACTGTTTGATCCTCTGGAACTCAATTAGTGTAGATAACTCAGCGAATATCAAAGAAAACAAGCAACATGGCTTTACATTTTAATTTGCTCATCCTTGCTTTTTTCGCTCTCGGTGAATTAGGAGACTTCCAATGCAGAGATTGGCGCTTAGTTTCAAGATCATATTGAAAAATCCATGTCTCATCACATGTTATTATCCTTTTCAAAAAGATCAGTTTCAATAGTTTGCAGAACGTCAGCACGAATGTTGATCCGTTCGTGTTTTTGGTCTGGAGAAAGCAGTCTGGGGACCCTCTTCGCACAAACCTTTTTCATGTCAAGCTCTTCATGCAAAATCTGTGTGACCACTTAGCTATTAAGTCATGCTTGCTCTGCTATAGCTCTAATCGATTGTCTTTTCGTACAATTTCTTTCAGTTTTTCGATGTTCAAGTCGGTTTTAGTTCGAGGGCGTCCATGCCGTTCATCATCTTTACAGTCCTCCCTACCATCTTTAAACCGTCTATACCACTCAAGCACTCTTGTACGTTATAAACAATTATCACCGTAAACTGTCTGTAACATTTTGTATCCAGTATTGAAACCATCACAGCTATTGCAGTTTATCAAAGCTCTTGGACTGGATGGGAAACTTTGAGAGCGGACATACCTCAGCAGCTTACATCTCATGCAAGTCGCGCGCATTAATGTACTACCGTTGGTACTTGTGAACTACTAAAATGAGTCTCGTTATTTAATTGCCGCACCTCGTATATAAACGGTGATTATACTACCTGGAAATCTAAACTGATATCAGGATATCACTTTTATCTTGGGGGGTGAGAATAATAAGTTTTCATCTTGGGAGAACAGTGCTTCCTTAGGAAATGAAACATGTACATAAGTACTTCCTTCACACAGCTAATATTATTGTATTTGTCGATCAACTTAGATATGACCAAAATGTTTGTTATTGTCTTTTCTAGACTGCACTTGTTACTTTCGTTTTAGCCATCTTCACCATCAACTTTTTGATTTGTGGTGACTCCCAATTCACAAATTTACCTTGCTAATTATTGCTTATATTCGTATCTGGAACTTCGTCTAACGTTTCTCTCAAATTTGAAAAATATTTTTCACAGTAGTTTCTCTATTAAGGGATGCTTTAACATGTTTAATGTTTTGTAGTTTTTAATTGTACATATCCCAACTTATCGCAAATTGTTAATCTTGGAATATTATAACTTTGTGAAGCTTTATGAGTGGATCATCTCTCTTGTTGAATATCTAGAGCTAGTTGTAAAGTCTCTGGTGATAGTTCGTATATTAATTAGCAATTTTCTTATATTTACGAGGATGTGGCATGGCTGTCGGAGTTCATTCCATCTGGAAACACGTTTTTGAATTGTACTCCTTCACCAAAAATCTAAAGGCAAATAGAAAAGATCAGAAAAGAATATCTATTTCAGGAATCAACCCGTAAAACTGGCCCGACAAGTAAAGTTTCATGGTTCGATTCTTGACATAAAAATAACTAAAAGTGAACTCGCAATTATAAACCGAAGTTTAAAAATTAAAAAATTACATTCAAAGAAAGAATCTTTACCGACAACCGAATTGCTATGAATACTCTGATAAAATTTAGAACCAAAAAAATATTGTATAACTGACCTAGTAATTCTTTCTCTTTGTGTATAGAAAATTATGGATGGGTAGGGTGGGGACGTGATAGAAGAAACATTATAATATATGGTAATATAACATGGCTTATCAATTGTATATTTATTATGTATGAATATTCAATTCGTTCCGTATAACTTGTACCTAATATCAATTCATAATAATGCATAATATTTAAGAGTTCAAGTAAACCAATGACCTCTATTGTGTTTCTTCATATTTTCATTTTAGAGTTTTATAAAAAATTAATAAAGAAAAGAATGAATAACACATAGGTATAACATAGATACAGAATCAAATGGTAACATATATTATATAGAATATTACGTAAGTATTAACAACTTAAACCAAAAAATAAAAGATGATTTTAAAAAGTCAGACATTACTACTAATTTCAAAATAATCTTTAAAAAATTAGACTACAAAGACTGTAACGAATGCTATATTGGTCAAACTAAACAATACTTAAAGAAACTACTTTATAACCACCAATACATTGCTTCGTATAATATAACCGCTACGACTATTTCTGATATTATTGTCCTTGACATAGAATGAAACGACTTGGAAAGGTGAAAGTCCCCTAAGATGTTGACACACTTGGTATAACAATGGTAAAGAACTTTAACGCCTTCAGGAAAACATGTTTTGTGTTGGGTTGCAAACCACTCGTTCACCTCTATCATCAATGTCTCATCACCCCAAATTTTCTTAAAATTCCAAGGATGTGATAGATTACATTTAAATTTACCTACAATATGCAAAAAAAATGAATCAAATCGAATTTAAAATAACAAACTTATTAACGAACAATTTTTTGAGTGGATCGATTATTTTGTCGGTGAGTACGCACTCAAAAATAGCGGTACAACCATTACTACGATTAAAACTTGGAGCAATCTTAAAGAGTTATTCAACCTGCTTATGTACCTATCCAAAACTTTAAGTGATTGTGATAAACAAAAGTATATTAATACTTAAATTGTTTATAATAATAGACATTTGTGGGGCTGCATTATCCACATCAAATCATGCAATTGTATAGACGAGTGTTGTAATAAACGTTGAATTGAAGCCACTCCATAGGAATTGATTGGAAAAATCCACAAACTTTAGGTTCCATTAAATAAAAACGGTACGAAATTATGATTTGCACGCACCTAGGTAATGCAGAAATTGAATTCTCACTTCGTCAAATGCTACATCAAAATGAATGTCTTAACTATACAGAACTTTAGATTTATAAAAAGTTATAACTTATTAAACAAATCTGAGCTATATTTAAACAACATAGTACGTTAGGAAATAATAGAACAGTAAATAGAAAAGAAACAGTAATGCTTCCGTTACAGATTATTAGATACACACCCGGACACATACGCATTTTCCAAGTTACTAATGGAGAACATGTTACTAAGCTGCACGGACTTGCCAATAGTATTGTTTAGACCAGCTGTAGGTACGTCAAGTAACATACAACTATATAATTAACTTAATTTTCGGTGAATATTTAAAGTAATCGACATTAATGAAGATATTTTCTAGCTTATTATTATATTACACATCTGTTTCAGTAACACCGTCAATTAGAGAGCCTATATATGGATGGGTTGATAGTTTAAATGGCATCGTTGGTGCAGGACTTGCTATGGCAACAGGATTTCTCAGAACAATATGTCTTGAAAAAGATGCTATGGCAAACCTAGTTCCAGTTGACATGTGCACAAACGCTTTAATTTGCTCCGCTTGGCATGGAACTCAAAATAGGTAACATTCTGTACTATAGCTGGGATTTTGGAGCTACTGACCACCAACAATCACTTGTTGTAATTACTAATTGATAGCTCTCATCAAATTTTCCAGCTTGCCAGATATTTTACTTAGTTAATGTACTTGGCGATAACTTGAACCTTTATTTCGTTATGTTTATTTGTATCTTTCTGCTCATTAATTCTTACTCCCACATTACAGTATTCTTCCACAAATCTTGTCTCCAAAAGCGCACTCCGATTTTAATTTAAACCTAGATTTTTTAACTTACTGATAAAGAGCTACTTATTGGAATTACATTGCTAATCAATAATGGGATAATCATTTTAATAGCACAAGATTTGAAGCCCTATCATGATTACATTTTGACAATATAGTACTCTCCTGGTTAATCTTATATATTACAGTCCACAGAGAAATAGAATCGCTGTCTACAATTATGCTTGCGATAAGAACAAAAGCACATGGCGTGTTTGGATCATGGCAACGCATACCGGTCCATTAAAACTAAATTGCAGTATTTGGAAACAAATTTTTGTAATTACAAAATATAAAACTGCATACAAGTTGTTGCAATTATTCTTAGAGCGTATACCAGCATTCATCTCAGATATATTCTTAACTTTATCTGGAAGCAAATTAAGATTAAATTTTGTTACTTTTCTAAACATGTCTCACTGGTAAACTTTTTGCCATTTTTCAGATTACAGAAAATTCTCGACGAGAAACTTCATCCATTCCTTGATGTTCTATTCTATTACTACACGCATGAACGGAACATTGAAGAAAATAATACAGACGCTATGTGGAATTGCCTGACGGAAAGTGAAAAAGAGAAGTACTTTTTCGATACTAAATCTTTGGATTTTAATACAGTAGCAGATTCTATATGCTATGGTATAAAAGTTTATTTGGCTAAAGAAAAAATTGAAGATAATTACAAAGCAGTAAGAAGACAACAAATGTACTTTCTTGAAATCTGTTTTAGTTTTCCTACTTTTTTAATCCTAATTCTATTGCAGGTTCACCATTGCCCACTATACCTTGATACTTCTTATAGTCAGCGGAATCATATGGTTTTCATGGACTATTGGCAAATACTTCCACCAATAAGACAATATTGTAATTAAATACATTTTAATGTTAAAATAATTCTGTAATAATTATGACTGGTCAACAGGGTTTTTTTTTTTACACTCTGATACGTGTACGTTATGGACTTTTTGAAAATATTTCTGAGAAATGTTTTTTTTTATACATATATGTATTAAATGTACTGTACGTCTAAAGATATGTTTTATTAGTAAGTTAAAAGAAACTATCAAGTTATTATCATCATCGTTAAACCACTCCCTTTTTTCTCTAGATCCAATCAAATCAAGAAATTAATAGATCTGTGCATATGTGAGTATATACATATAAGACCCTACAGACACGTTATTCGACTCAAGTTGACTCAATGTATGGTAGTAACATTAGTTAAACGTTTTTTGAATTCGCAATGTCCCGTAGGTGTGCAAACAATCCAGTTTTTGTTATGTATGTGGAAAATTCACCGTTCAACAGCATAGACGAAATATTACACCGTTAATAGAAAAATCGTATAACCTTTATTTTAAATTAAAAATTACAAATCAAGACAAGTCGATCCCTCACAATGTCTTTGCACGATGAGCTGTTACTTTGAGGAGCTGGATAAAAGGTAAGAGCATAGCTATGCCATTTGGTAGGAGGCCTATGATTTGGCGAGAACAAAAGGATCATTTGACAGACTGCTACTTTTGCTGTACAAAGACCTTCAGGTTTTGCAGTACAAATAAAGATAACATTACCTATCCTAATTTGTATTCTGCCACTCGTTCAGTTCCTCCACACAAGCTTTGCCAGTACCAAGTCCTATGCATGTTTCGAACCAAGAACATGTTGAAACTGAGATAGAAGAATACATTTCAGAGTTGTCGGACACAGATGAAAAATATTTGCCATCTCAAGAGGACACGCCTCATTTAATGAATCAATTGGAATTCAATGACCTAGTTCGAGATCTCAATTTATCAAAAACTTTGGAAGACAGTAACGGAGTACTGGTAACTACAATGGTATTAACGCTTGATACTCCAAATAATCTTAGGCAAGATAAAAAGACCCAGTTATCGATAAAGTTCTTTATTGAAAATATCGAATTTTCGTTCGTGAATACGAACTTCCTCAGGACAAAACAATAGAACTATAATATTAAATAATTAAAATTATTCGACGTTGTAATTTTGAAGAGAAAATACATTATAAAATTATTAAAACACAGCTGTATACATTCTAGAGAATTTACAACGAAAATTCGACATTTTCATTAAAGAACTTTATCGATAACTGGGCCTTTTCATCTTGCCTAAGATTATTTGGAGTATCAAGCGTTAATACTATTGTATTTATCAAAAACTCAGGCAGAAATATTAGGATCAAGACTGGTAGGATGGAAGTTATTAGCTCCGGGTACGCGTATTTCTGTATATCGAAATCGTCAGAAAAAACTGTCACCGTATTTTTCACCTGAAGAAGGTCTTTCATTTTGCAAGAATGTTGACGGTTTAATGCGAGAATTAGGTCACAAACACCAACCGGAAAAATGGCGTCTTTTTATGGATACTTCTAAATTGAGTTTGAAAGCTGTCCTTCTACATATAGGAAACATCTACCCTTCCATTCCTGTTGGTCATGCCGTGCACATGAAGAAAACATATGATAATATGACACGTCTCCTTGATAAAATCAATTACAAAACCTATAAATGGTATCAGTGCTGATCTCAAAGTAGTTGCAATTCTACTTGGTCTACAACTTGGATTCACAAATTATTGCTGTTTTCTTTGTGAATGGGATAGTCGAGGGAGAAATTTGCACTATACTGTTAAGCAATGGCCAACCAGAATACAATATACTCCTGGAGAAAAGAACGTAGTCCATAATTCGTTGGTGGAGCCTCATAAAATACTGTTACCGCCATTATACATACAATTGGATCTGATGAAGAATTTCATCAAAGCATTGGACAAAAAGGGATTTCGATACCTTAAACAAAAATTTCCTAATATATCTGAGGCAAAACTTATTCAATTAAAGAGGGGATTTCTATAGGACCCCAGATTAATCTATTACAACAGGATCGAGAATTTGACGTACTCTTGAGCGATTTAGAACGGACTGCTTGGGATGCATTTAAAAGTAGGACAAAGAATTTCTTAGGAAATAAAAAATCTGAAGATTACGAGAAAATTGTTAATGAACTTCTTAGAAGTTACCATGCATTAGGCTGTAATATGAATCTTAAAATACATTTCTTGCATTCGCACCTGAACTTCTTTCCCCCTAATCTTGGCGATGTTAGTGACGAGGATGGGGAAAGATTTCATCAGGATATTTCCACCATTGAAAAACGCTATCAGGGCAAGTGGAATAGCGAGATACTTGCTGACTACTGTTGGACTTTAATTTCGGAATGTTCTTCATCCCAATATAAAAGAAGAGAAAAGAAAGACTTTCTAAATACGTCCCAGAATAGCATATACTTAGTTAGTGTTAGTATTGTATTATCGATATAAATTTCATTTGTTTATAATACCAGACGTGATAGAAGATATTTGTTTTTATAATAATTATTAGGAATATAAAACAAAATAAGTTTGTATATAATTCATAAAGAAAAATAAAAAAAAAAATAAAAATTTGTTGTTCTGTGTTATTAAATCATTTTTCCCCGAGTGACATACAATCCTTTCTTTGAATCTTTATTTCACAAACGTCTTGGTTTGTAAAGAGAACCTAAAAGTTCTTATATGTTGACTCATTTACGCTAGTTAAATTAGAGTAGAAAGTTAATTTCAACAAATAACTCAGTAATGACGGTTTCAAATATTTCTTAAATAAATATATCATATCGCGCAAATACTCAACACTTCAACTTAAGACGCCTTTTAAAATAATTTCTTTGAAATAAATCATCGGATTATTATTGCACGTGTCATCCTTGCAGTGAGTTCCTGATGAAGTTTTAAAATAAAATGAAACGTAGAACTTAGTCTAAATAGTTTTTTTTTCGAACTGACCTGTCAAACCCGTAATTATTTATTTCTATTATCATTACTACAATTCAAGTTTCATATTTCTTATTGAAAATCCTTATGTTATCCTACTGACTGTTTATAAATTTCAATTGATAGTAAAGAATTTCAAACGACTAAAACTCATTTACTTCAAATGGAAATCAAGAAGTAAGCTAATGTCCAGATTAATAATTCATGCTTCTGGTTGTACCAACCATAAACATGCAACCTCAAACGAGAACTATAAATATGGCCCTTACACACATAAAAATTTCTGGGATAAATTCTTATCCTTTCAGTTGGTGTTTTTTTTTTTTTTTTTTTTTTTTTTTTTTAATGTGTGGTGGGTGCTTAGTTGCAGTGACTCCGTAAGCTGTATTACTTGTCTGGCTATCACTGCAACTCTTGCGGTGTAGTTTAGTGTGTGTAAGTTGTGTTTAAATGGCTTTGTGACAGCATCATATCGCCTTTTATGATGCCGCGCTGTTAATCACTTTGCTCCCAACAGCGAATGGCAAGTCGATCCGGGATTAAACTCTCTGAAAAAATGTCACCGTCCCTCCAGAGAATTGAACCCCGGCACCTATCGTCCTCTCACGACAATAGTCAGCCGCCTAACCACTGCGGCCATCGACCCGTCGATTAGTAATTACCCGAAAAAGTGATAGTTCTAATCAAATTGAATGTATTTGTTTTCTTTTCCCGATTAAATTACATCTAAATCCCGGAGTTAAAATAAGGTGATAGAATTGTTGTCTAATAAAGATAAGTTAAACACCGATTTAACACCATAAAGACAACAAGTTATCCATTACTGCATAATTGATAGATCAGGAGACATCCAAATGTAAAACATTTTATCTGCTTTGGAGAAACTCAACACCGAAGTTAATCCGGAAAAATGAAAATGTTATCCTAAAAGAGTTAGATTTTGTTAGAGAGAGGGTAGCGTTCTTGTTCTAACACGAATAACGACCATTCTGCATACTTTGGTTAACGAAAATGGATGCTGAATTTTATTTACGCAACAAATATAGGAATCATAAGAAGTGGGTAAAAATAAATAGTGACTTTTACTGACAAAAGAGATCATAGATGATAAAAGTAAGTACCTGGTATAATTATGTATTATAGGTAAACCAGACACATTCATATCACAGACTGTAATAAATACAGATGAATATTTTTTACCAACATATATTCCTTTCTTTTTAGGATATTTTGCATTTGGGACGGTTTTTATAGTACCTGGCAGCATGGTGTCGGAGGCCTCGGTGTAAAAGTCCAAATGCATTCCTGGAGAATTTATTCTTTTCGAGATAAAACTAACACTTCTAAGAATAACTGTAACTCCTTTGTTACCAATTACTACGTCGGAAGATTGGTACCTAGTTCTCCTTTTCAATATAATACTAACACTTCTCAGGATAACCCTATCTCTTTTCTGGGTAACAGCAACTCCCTCGGAAGTTAAGTATTTCTCCTTTTCGAGATTATACTAACACTTCCGAGTATAACCGTAACTCTGTTCGGAGTACAGTAACTACCTCAGAATTAAGCTTATATCCTTTTCGAGATAATTCTAACACTTTTAAAGATAACTCCAACTCTTTTCGAGATAACAGTTACTATATCGAGATTAAGTATTTGTCCTTTCCAAGATGAGATTAACACTTTAAAAGATATAAGCAACTAACGCAGGGACAATGTTATTATCACTTCTGAATATAAAACTAGCACTTTTTATTCTAACTCCAGTAATTTTATCACTAGAAGAGGATGGGCGCGAGGGAACACCGAAAAAGTGTTAGAATTAACTCCAGATTTTTATGTGTGTATTAAGCACCACAAAAACAAGCCCATATATTTCTAAAATATATATTTTATTAGAAAATAAAACAATACATATTGTCAATCGTTAGTTGCGTCATATCCATTCAATATAAAAACAATGATAATTACACAAAGCAATATTTAAATAGTAAAAGAAACATTAAAATTAAATTCATCAATACAGATGCAAATTATATATTTAAATAATTCAACGACGACGTCCTCTCCCTGTAGTTTATAATTGTTCTGCACCTGCATTGTTTTTTGCAAGTGTGAACATCGATGCCACACAGTAAACATGGCAGCAAGAATTAACGACTTCTTTGAGGAAGCAAACATTTTAGTGACTGGCGGTACTGGTTTTATAGGAAAAGTACTCATAGAAAAATTATTACGAAGTCAAAATAATATTGGTAAAATATATCTCCTTCTTCGCTCGAAAAATGGAAGAAGTGCAGAGGATAGAGTCGCAAGACACATCTTTGATCAGCGAGTAATTATTAGAAGAATATATTATGGTAGCTATAAGCTAATCTATAAACGTTTCTATTTAGCTATTCGAAACTTTAAAAGCCTCAAATCCTAATTTTATGCGGAAAATAATTATTGTTCCGGGAGACATGTTACAACCACAATTAGGAGTCAGTGATCACGACGTATTAATACTGCAAAATAAGGTAGGAATTTAAATGTTCTAAACAAACTGTTAGAGAAAAAAATGTGTATAGGTAAATATATTTAATCATGAAATAACATAATCGATCTAAAGCTGCAACTATTCTTTCGATCAATTCTTGTCTCGTGTTTCACCTACCATTACTGTACAGGAGCTTTAAGACAACCCCCAAAAAAAGAAGTTCAAAAACAAAAGGTGAGAAGAATATTGAGGCCATAGTACAGGGCCTTCTCTTCCAATATACATATAGTCCAGGAACATTTTGGCAATTATTTCGGCCCGAAAGATAGATAGGGAACCCCAAGCTGAGGTCTTTACCATCTAGTTCTCCGACTCTTTAAATTCCAATTACCGTGCTGTTTGGTGTTTGAGTATCAACAAACCAGAAAATCCTTGCATCGATCTCTTTCGTGGAGATGTCTATAGTGTATCCTCATGTGGTATGGTCTCTCGTTTTACCGGAGAAATCTCTACACCCACAACACAAACTGCAGCGAACTGCATTGCTGCAGTCGACGTCGACGACAAGGCACTCATGATGCCTAGATAGACAATCCTCTGGGCCTTGCTAAATGCGTTGGTCGCATAGGCTAAACTGGCTTTGTGCCGACAGACCAGCGACGTATAATTTATAGAAGGTATCAGAGATTTCAGCCCTCACGTTTTACCAAACATTCCTCTACAGGCGCAAAAAGGTTCTCGTGGCTTTATTCGTCACACGTTTCGGGTGTGATTGTGTTTGGCTTAAGACAATGTCTCCCACGTCACGTAAATTCCTCCTAATTCCTAATACAGTCAGCACGCATCATTTATGTAAATTATAGATACAATTGGGCCTAGTATAAACCCCTGAGGTACGCCATACCTCAATTCTTGCCTTAACCTCAATAAAATCATCATTTTGTCTTGAGCCTGGTATTGACCTGTCTATATACATGTATAAACCAGCACAACAAATCCATGTCATCATATAACCCAGAGGTGTTTTGCAAATTAATTCATTTTAATAGCGAATTAATTCTTCTCTAAAAGAACATTTAATACAGCACCAATTTCTAAAGAAATCCCAAAACGATTCAGAATTAACTTTTAAAGATGACCTTAAAGTATGTGCCAAGAACAAATTTCTAAATAAATAAAACTAATTGATATTTAAATATATTAGTACAACTAAATGTATTTTTCAGATCAACGTTATTTATCATTGTGCGGCGTCTTTACGAATGAACGCTTCGTTGAGCGAAAGCATGAACTCTAATGTAAGAACTATTCAGGAGTTGTTGAATCTTTGTCGCCAAATGCAGCATTTAAAATCTGTTGTAATAGTATCTACGGCTTATTCGCATTTTTCTAACAAAATTATACCAGAGACAATTTATAGATCTACCTTCAGCCCCGAATTGATACTAAAAATGTGCGATGAAATGGATGACAAGACATTGAATGAAATAACTCCCGCGTAAGTATTACTTCCTGAGTTTTTAAAACCATGTTATCTAGCTAAAGATGCCTGTAATAGATAGTAATCACTCTTCTAGCAAAAACAATACAAGAGAGCAATAAGAGAGGCTAATGACGTCTGATAGATAGCAGCTAGGTATAGTCCGTCTTTAATAGTTAACATCTTGTATTGCTTTTGCTCATAGGGTGATTCCTGCAATTAAACCATGAACGCCTATTATATACCTATCGATAAGTATATTTTTCAGATTCGTATGAAATAACTAAAACTCAATTTCAGTACAATTATTCTAGAATAATGATTTCATAACCTAAAATATGATTCTCTTGCAGATTATTAAAGGAACACCCTGACACGTACACATTTTCCAAGTTATTAATGGAAAACATGCTACTGAGCTACATGGATTTGCCATTAGTGTTGTTTAGACCGGCTATAGGTACGTTGTAAACATCATAACTTAATTTTAAATTTTATTTTCATTAATTAACTAGATCACCATGTACTTAAAAAAGTTTGTTACAGTAACACCGGCACTCAGAGAGCCTCTATATGGTTGGGTCGATAATGTAAATGGTATTGTTGGGATAGCTCTTGCCACCGCATCAGGTTTTTTGAGAACATTCTATATGTCGAAAGAATGTCTGGCAAACTTGGTTCCAGTTGACATGTGTGCAAACGCCTTAATTTGCTCCGCCTGGCATACCCGTCAAAATAGGTAGATCTCTTAAGATAACAAAAAGTAATTTAGAAATATCATTGAAACAAATCGACAATTACATGAGGATATTTTTGTTTGATCACCATTCAAGAATGTTGGCATTAAAATATTTACCATTTCATTCATATTTGAATATAAACAGTGCTACATAATTTATGGCTTATGTAACAGAGCCGCGAAACATTTAACACACACTAATTTGCACTTTACGAATTACACCATGTGAAACAATTGCTGCACCGCCTATCATATATTTTCGCTTTGCTAATCTTATATACTATTACAGTTCAAACAGAGATAAAATTGCTACCTACAATTACGCTTGCGATAAGGTCAAAAAGTCCTGGCGTAGCTGGCTAGTGGCAATGGGCAGCCACGAATTAAAATTGAATAGCAGTATTTGGAAACAATTTTTTATAACGGTGCAGCATAAGAATGTATACTATTTCTTACGTTTCATCTTAGAGATTCTACCAGCGTTTTTCGCAGATATATTCTTAGTTTTATCTGGAAGCAAACTGAGGTACTAAATTTCCGTGACTGTCTAAGCATATCACTAAGATAAACGTTTACCCTTTCTCAGATTAAAAAAATCTACTTCGAAAAACTTTATCCAGTCATTAATGTTCTATTCCCCTACTATACGAATGAATGGAAAATGGAGGAAAATAATACAGAAAATATGTGGAATTGCCTAACAGAAAGTGAGAAGGAAAAGTATTTCTTCGATACCAACAGTGTGGAGTTTACTGCAGCAGTAAACAGTGTATGCGCTGGTGTAAAGGTTTACTTAGCTAATGAAAAACTGGAAGATAATTACAAAGCAGTAAGAAGACAACAAATGTATTATCTTAAAATCAGTTATAATCTTCATCATTTTAATTCTAATTCTATTGTAGATTCAGCATAGCGCACTATACCTTGATACTGGTTATCATCGGCGGTATATTATGGTTTTCATATACTATTGGCAGGTGCTTCTACAACTGAGATTGTAGTTTTTAGGGGCAGGGATTAATGTCAACATCAGCAACAAGTATTAAAATTATTCTGCGGCAACCGGTGATGATTGATTTATTATCTGCACAACATTGATATCTGTTGGTTAATAAAGTGGTTAGTAAAGTAGTAAGTCATTTAAAAAATGTGAGAAAATTAAATTAAATACCTTTTATCCCTTCATCCTATTCACGATAAACAAAGAATTAAATCCATATCCATCTTTTAATACAGAATATAAAGGAATGCATTCCTATGTGTAGAGTGACTTCTGCCGCTCACTGTTTGTAGCTTAAAGTAAATAAAATTTGAGAAGCGTTGGGTTCTTTATTTAGTAAAAATTGTACAAAAATAGATTGCTAATAAAACAAATAATAAACAAACACAATACAAAATATAAAAATATAGTTATACATCAATTATGACAATAAAAAGAATCGAACAAATGTGGATATCATTGCGTAACTATTGTACAAGGTCCAACAATTAGATAATGAGTCAAAGGCTCTAAAAACTTTTTAATGATAAAATTTAAGAATGAAACATTAATCCCCTTCATAATAGTCTCCCTCCTGAGCCACGCACCGCTCGATTCGAAGTTTCCATTGCGCGAAACAGTGCTGAAAGTCATCTTCAGACAGGCTGCTGAGAAACTGTGCCGCTTTTGCCTTGAGCTCATCTACGAACTCGTACCGAGTTTATTTCAGCAAGACTTTGATTTTAGGATCACACTAAGCTAAATCTGGTTAATAGCGTCGATGTTCCATTAGCATGATCCAGTGTTTGGCCAAAAACTCTTTAACTTTTAGAGCGTTGTGAGCTGCCGCATTGTCATGGCTTTCTTTTCCATAAATAAGACCTTTTCTTTTGAATTCTTTCGCGGAGAATTTTCAAAACTTCTAAATAATAATCCTGGTTAACTGTTTGATCCTCTGGAACTCAATTAGTGTAGATAACTCAGCGAATATCAAAGAAAACAAGCAACATGGCTTTACATTTTAATTTGCTAATCCTTGCTTTTTTCGCTCTCGGTGAATTAGGAGACTTCCAATGCAGAGATTGGCGCTTAGTTTCAAGATCATATTGAAAAATCCATGTCTCATCACATGTTATTATCCTTTTCAAAAAGATCAGTTTCGATAGTTTGCAGAACGTCAGCACGAATGTTGATCCGTTCGTGTTTTTAGTCTGGAGAAAGCAGTCTGGGGACCCTCTTCGCACAAACCTTTTTCATGTTAAGCTCTTCATGCAAAATCTGTGTGACTACTTCGCTATTAAGTCATGCTTGCTCTGCAATAGCTCTAATCGGCGGTCTTTTTGTACAATTTCTTTCAATTTTTCGATGTTCAAGTCGGTTTTAGTTCTAGGGCGTCCATGCCATTCATCATCTTTACAGTCCTCCCTACCAACTTTAAACCGTCTATACCACTCAAGCACTCTTGTACGTTATAAACAATTATCACCGTAAACTGTCTGTAACATTTTGTATCCAGTATTGAAACCATCACAGCTATTGCAGTTTATCAAAGCTCTTGGACTGGATGGGAAACTTTGAGAGCGGACATACCTCAGCAGCTTACATCTCATGCAAGTCGCGCGCATTAATGTACTACCGTTGGTACTTGTGAACTACTAAAATGAGTCTCGTTATTTAATTGCCGCACCTCGTATATTTTTTCCTTAACTAAAAGGTGATTATACTACCTGGAAATCTAAACTGATATCAGGATATAACTTTTATCTTGGGGGTGAGAATAATAAGTTTTCATCTTGGGAGAACAGTGCTTCCTTAGGAAATGAAACATGTACATAAGTACTTCCTTCACACAGCTAATATTATTGTATTTGTCGATCAACTTAGATATGACCAAAATGTTTGTTATTGTCTTTTCTAGACTGCACTTGTTACTTTCGTTTTAGCCATCTTCACCATCAACTTTTTGATTTGTGGTGACTCCCACTTCACAAATCTACCTTGCTCATTATTGCTTATACTCGTATCTGGAACTTCGTCTAACGTTTCTCTCAAATTTGAAAAATATTTTTCACAGTAGTTTCTCTATTAAGGGATGCTTTAACATGTTTAATGTTTTGTAGTTTTTAATTGTACATATCCCAACTTATCGCAAATTGTTAATCTTGGAATATTATAACTTTGTGAAGCTTTATGAGTGGATCATCTCTCTTGTTGAATATCTAGAGCTAGTTGTAAAGTCTCTGGTGATAGTTCGTATATTAATTAGCAATTTTCTTATATTTACGAGTATGTGGCATGGCTGTCGGAGTTCATTCCGTCTGGAAACACGTTTTTGAATTGTACTCCTTCACCAAAAATCTAAAGGCAAATAGAAAAGATCAGAAAAGAATATCTATTTCAGCAATCAATCCGTAAAACTGGCCCGACAAGTAAAATTTCATGGTTCGATTCTTGACATAAAAATAACTAAAAGTAAACTCGCAATTTTAAACCGAAGTTTAAAAATTAAAAAATTACATTCAAAACATGAAATAGTAACTACATACATACAAAGCAAATAATTTGAAAAATTTAATAACAGAGCAAAGCAAATAAAACTATTTTTGGTAACAAATACATACAACGAAATGTCTACTGTCAGTCAGAATCTACAACCAAACGTAAACTATTCTGCTCCAGATCACTCTTCCGTACTATAGAAGTGAATATACCACGGCTAACGCTGTAGAGAAGGCACTACAGAAAACGAAATGTCCACTTTCATACTTCTGAAAATAAATCTGAAAAATCCTTACAAACTTTATCAAATGCAGTTGCTGTAATCTCTGCTTAATTACGAGAATATTCCCTTTCTATAAAGTTTTCGTGCTTCTATTTTCTGAAGCAACCAGTCACATTGTAAAGTTTAAAACTTCGTATGTTTAAGAGAACTTCGCAGAAATACAAGTAAGACATTTAGAAACAGCAAAGATCTTGCTATAGAAAGCAGAAAAGTCGACGAAACCACCTTCGAATAAACTACATACATTACTGTGATATTTTACCCTTTAGAGCACTTGTGGGATATGCTGGATAAACTCCTAAGGCACCGTACCAATACACCAGACACTCTACAAGATCTGGGTCAAGTGCTTGTCAAAGAATGGCAAGGATGGTTGAACATGTTTCCTAGTAAAAAGTTTGAATGATTTTGAAGCGTTGTTGATACAAATATCTTGGCGAACACTAGGAGGTATAAATACAGAGACATCTCCTTGAATTGTAAGAAGCGTTATAGAGAGGCTAGATAAATTTATAGCATCATTGACCATGTCCGGTTTGTGATGTATCAGAAAAAATGTTCCTAAGAATGCTAGAAATGTTTCAAAACTTTTGATAATGTTGTTAGGAATGAAAGCTCGTGGATAAACTTGCTCCACCACCTCTGCTACACAATAAATATTAAACGTTCACCCTAATATAAAGTATAAAAAGTTTTGAAAGGGGTTATACTGTATGAAGCAATGAGGCGGAAACAATACCACAACAACGCTGGGCTTTTTCTTACTTCACATATTTATCAGATTTTATTAAATGCCTTAAAAACCAAAGAAAAGTATTCTTATTTGAACAACCAGATGCAGTTGCGGCTCCAATCGAACTATAGGGAACACCAAACCTACAAACAAAGATGAAATATAATTTCCAGCCGCACTAATTACCACAAAGACATTTTTGGCGTCCAAATTAGAAATGTATTCAAAAGCACAGACCTCTGTCACAGAAATCTTACTCTTTAAAGGGACTAAAACAGCCTCGACAGTAATTTAACCAAATTCTAGTTCCACTAATAATAAAATTAGCAAGATAGTCTAATTCACTTTGAACAAACGGTATATTCAAAATTTAGGCCAGGACTTTCAATTTTAAATTCCTTAATTACCCCGTATCTAGAAAATTATTATATTCCCAACGTTACTTTACCTTGAACATAATAATTTCAGTCTTTTACCTTTCCATACATCCTCAGCCCCATATACATATATACCGGTTAAAAGGAAAGGATGGACGGAAACAGCTACCGCACCAAATACTCCGTACGTGACTGCCTTATCTTTCGGGTCATCAACTGCATTTTGTTCTAAACCAGGATTATAAAGTCGTTTGACTAAATTTTCTACGTTACGTAATGTTTCTCCATTCCCCCACCCTCGAGCATCACGACGACCCTGTAGGAATGCGACCGGGGATTACCCGTTTATCAGACAAAAGCGTTCTCGCATTGGGCGCGGTATATCTCTGCAATGTGTGACTCAAATTTCTAAATTAATTTACCGAGCGGTAGATTGAACTAATGCGCGCTGCGGTCGTACATTTAGTGCTTTTCGGCCCTCACGAAAAGGGTGAATTTTATCCTGAATTTAAGCGTCGGGTCATATGTGTCGTACATACCTACATCAGAATTTTCTACGTTTTGGCACGATGTCTTTGAAAGAAATTGGCGGATTTCTCTGGAATATGACTTGTACAGTGTTTTATGTAGAATTTTATACATAATTTATCGGTGATTATATTTCCCCTGTCTTCTTGTACTACTACTTATATAAAAATCCTTGGCACATTCAGTATTGTTTTACCGCTTCATTGTGCACTAAAATTCAGTAGGTTTATACATTTATTAAATTACATGATATAGAACATTTTAGAACATGTAACATAACTCTTTTGTCATAGTAATTACTGACAACACGTTCTAGCTAACAGCTTAATATTGTAAGGTTACTCTCTCTCTCTTTAACTCTATGCGCTTGTGTCTATAAGATAACGACACAAAATAGTAAAAAGAAAAAATCAAACAGTTGAAAAAATGTAAGGGGAAAAGAAACAAAGAAAGAAGACAGCAATGAGTTAAGCAATAAAACAAAATAACGATAGATGTGCGATCGAAACGAAATGAATAATAAATATAAAGAAGACGGCAAAAGAAAATAGCAAACAGGGAGGACAAAGAGAGAGACTGACAGCAACTCGGACAAAAACATAAAAACAAATGACAGAAGCCACATGGTAGCCAGAAAAACGAATAAAAGAAAGAGCACTAACAAAAAAATGAAAATCAGAAAGAAGAACAAAAAAGGACCGAAAGAAGAACAAAATAAAACCAAAAAAGAACAGAAAAAGAGTCGAGACAGAAAGCAATACAAGAACGAAAACAGAACGACTGGTGACAAACATGTAAAATGAACAACCGGGAAAATAATGGAGTGGAGCTAAAAAACAACAAGAAAAATAAGAAACAATACATAAAAGTGAAAAATACCGAAAGCAACCCAGATAAAACAGTAAAAACGGAAAGCAGAAGTCACAGAAAAATACGTAAAACGATAGACAAACGAAAAAACAAGCAGAATGATAAAATTAAAGGCAAAAAGCAAAAAAGAAAGGTAGAGACAAGGATAGAGAAAGGTGCAAAAAGAACAACAGAAGAAGATAGAAAAGGACAGACAACCACAAACAAAGACACAAAAAGATGAAAGAAGAAACAAAAAATGAAGACAGAACGAATGGTAGCAAAAAAGACAACAAAAATAACAACAAAAGAAAACAGCGCGAGAAAAACAACAAGAAACGCAAAAATAATGACAGAGAAAAAGAAGCAAACAAGAAAAAGAATGACGAATGAGGAATGACGAAAAACAGAAAACACGATAAAAAAGCAGAACGATATACAATAAGAAGAAGAGAATGAAAGTCAAAGGAAGGATAGAGAAAAGGAGGGGAACAAAAATGACACATGGTCAGAAACAAGGATAGAGGAATGGGCAGAAAGAATGACAGAAAAAAAAGGTTGAAAAGCCAAAAAAAAGAGAGAGAAAGAATAGCAAGCAAAAAAACACAAAAAAAAGTCAAAAAAGAAAACAAAAAAAAAAAACACCAAAAACGAAAACAAAACAGAGTAGAAAAACAAACAAAAAAAATTAAAAGGAACAGAAATACGACGATAGAAGAAGAAACTGTAAAAAAGACAGAAAAAAAGAGAGAAAAGCCAACAAAAAAGGTAACGAAAGCAAGAAGGAATACATATAATAAGAGACCAGAATAAACCGAGAAAAAAAGAAGAAGCCAATAAAAAGGGCAGCAAGAAAACCACCACAAAAGGCAGCACAAAAGACAAAAAGGACAGCAAGGAAAACAGCAAGAGAGACAAAAAAGCACAGCAACAGAAAGCAAGGCATAAATAAGAACAAAAAGAAAGACAGAAAGACAGAAAGCATCAGAAAAAGCATGAAAGGAGAAATAGAAAGGAAATAAAAAGAAAAGTCTAAGAAAGGTACAAAGGGTAATTGGAAAACCGAAAAAAACTGGAAAAAAAACAGAACCGACAAGGGGAGAAGAAGAAGGAAAAACTAAAAAAAAAATCAGAGAGTAAGGAACAAATAAAACAAGAGATAGATAAGAAAGACTAACAAAAGACGAAATGAAGAACGAAAAAAAAACGGAAAAGAAAACAAAAGAAAGAGAAAAATTAAGGGAAAAAAACAAAATGTCAATCCGAAAGGACGGCAAAGAAAAGCTGGAAGAACTCTTCTTAAATCGATTATAAAAATATTTTATCTAATAACAAAATTATCCCTTCATTTACGAAACAGACTGTACACATTTTAAATCAAATTCCTACAATGACTGAGTTACGAGTGTTCTAAATGATAGACCAGCACATTACATATATGTAAGACATAAAAAACTTATAAGGAAGTTCAGTGATGGAAATATATCTCATACAATTACCAAGAAACCAATTAAAATAGCGCTTCTATTTAAGTGCTTTGTCAATTTATCCCCGACTAACATTATTCCAGTAATAAAACCGAACTTGTTTAACTTCGAAGCGTCGTCATTGACACCAGCAATGACTCACATACAACCAGCACATGTTGATATGTACAAGAAACTAGAATGCTATTCAAACACTTGCAATAGTAACAGCCTGCATCCGATCGTGTAGAAATTCTAGATTGCAAACTGCAATTCACACGAGAATGGTTTTAATTAAGATCAGTTATAAGTATATGGTGCATGAGCAGAATTGCATATTCGCAAGTATGTGACAGCTTAATAGTAATATTATTAATTGGGTTAAATGATCGCTAACTTTTGCAACACGCACTTCGCGTTACCATGTGTGAATCCTTGGTGAAATAACTCTGCAACATCTGATGCAAAACCGACTTCACCGAACGTTAGTTAACACGATTAAAATTTTATTACATGCTTCATCGGAATTGCCCAAACTTTCCGTTACTTGAGCAAACATTATTTTTAGTGTAAAAACTAATCATGTAGCGTTAAATAAACGCTTTCCGCGAAAAATGTTTTGATATCGTGTTGCGAATCAAAATGAATTTTGGTGTGTTAAAAGTGCTTCTCGAACAATGAAAGAGTGTATTCTAATCGCGTTCCTAGTGGTTAATTTAAAAATTGTAAGAATCAATTCGAATGTGACCTTCACTAGTGAGGTAGACGAATTTGTTTTACCAGAGGATGGATATTTTATGGATGATCTTAACGAAATTGGATTGGCTAATTTGGGGTGAGTTAATGCTGTTTATCTGATTGACAAAGTTTATCGAATGGTTAATAATAATCCTGTTCAGGTTTTTGATTTTCCTGAAAAAAATCTATTCGAGCTGAATAATTGTGTAGAATAAACAGTAGACGTCTACAGAACATAAATCTAAATAAATTCTAAATGAAAAAGGACGCTACTAAATAATAAAAGATTTACTACCAGTAATTGGAGATATATTAAACAGTAGATTAATTCGTTCGTGACCCCAACAGCTCTGTAATTAATGTTAATGGTGACGGAATCTAATCTGATATGTAATTTGATGTACGTAAAATAATATTATATTTAGACTGTTGTATTCCAGGGAATTTGAAAAATAATGATAAAACAGCTTCAAAAATAATTTTAAAAGATTGTCTAATATCGGTTTCATTGGTATCCTACAGGGTCTCATCTTCGGACCAATTTTGTTTGTCATCTTCATTAATGACTTACTATAACAGATCACAAGTTGAATAACTCTGTATGCGGACAATACCAATGTAATAGTAACTAATTCAATGCAAGAAGAACTATTTCCGAATGAAAAATATATAGTATTGAAGATTTTTAGACAAACTGACTGTTTATGAAAGTGATACAATAACCGGAAATTGAGGTTGAAACGGTACAAGTACTTTAAATTATATTTTTACCCAACTTTTATTTAAATCTCACATACATGACAGGAGTTCAGTTCAGGAGAAATTACTTTATAAAAGATTCTTAAAATTATTGAGATTAGGTACATTCCCTCTAAAAGTGAAAAATAAATACCACCATCGATTGTCAGCAATAGCTCCGTCAGTGCTGACACCTGGAGATTACCAATAAAGCTGGCTTCCAAAACGCTGAAAGTCGTACGAGTAACTGATTGGTGTATGTGAAAAAAATGTTCAGTTATAAAAAAAGATCGATAAAAATTTAAGATCCCCATGTCACTTTAAATGGCAGATCGAAAGCTAACAGTTTCAACCTCTAACTGGAAAGATGCAACACTTTGGAAATAACATTTAGCATATCAAGTTTCAAAGGAAAAATCTGGTCAAATATTGGGTTTAAAAGGAAACCGATGTTTATAGCTTTTGTGCTGATCTTCCAGAAGAAGAAAATAACACCTCTGCTTGAAATAAAGAGTGCTATGCAGACTAAATAACCTAGGCAAAGAAAACATAGTTGAAAACATACTGGAATCAGAAGCAATGAAGAAACTAACAAGGAAGGTCGCCACAACTTTGTTTGTGGGACTGGAACTGTTTTGCGGTATAAGGATGAGCACCTTCAAAAAAGAACTCAAAGATAGAGAGGAAAGGCTTAAACTATCTCTCTGAGAGAGTTTCCCTGGTTTAAGACGCTCCAAGATATTCCTTGGAAATTACAACAAGCATAGAGCAAAAAAAGCGAAGGTTTTCTTAAGGTTTTCTCACCTTGGGGTACACATGACAAAGATGAAGCAAAATAGCAACTGCAGGTTCTGCACGGCGAAGGATGAAAATCTGGAACACCTGACATCTAGCTGCACTTATTATCTTGATAAAGACGTTTCTGGTTTCTCTGAAACCATCACAGTTATTGCAGTTTATTAAAGCTCTTAGACTGGATGGGAGGAAGAGCTAAATCAATAAGGCAAACAATGTCCAGCAATCATCCATTGCTGTGAACACCTTCTTGAGGTATGACCAGACAATTACTGTGCGTATTGTCCCGAATTTCTAAATTTAACATTACAGTACAACATCTACATACACTGTAGTTCTCGATGATCAAGATCAAACTTATGAAGAAGTAGTTCCTGAATTCAGCAAGTCCCTACCAACAGAACATTTCAATCTAAGCATCACTATTGACTGACAAGATAAATTCTTAAGAGCTTTTGACTTCTTTGAAGTGATATTTGGAAGAATTTTGGACAGGATTTCACTAATTCGCAATTATTATTCTATTGAATTAACAAGAACAACAATATTACTTGAAAAGGCGAAATTAAAAGAGGGATAGATGCAAAAAAAGTATCAAAACGAAATAATCCTAAATAGGTATTTTTAGCCAAAGCAAACTAAACTTCTATCAAAATTATCCAAACGAAAAAAAAAACATGAGCACTAAATTCCTTTTCCATTCATTATCATTGGACGAGAATAGGCCAATGATAGACTATACTAATGACTTTAATTACCCCTATATAATAATTGGTTCCTTTGCGCTTACAAAATTCATCTAGATTTCTGCTAAAATGATATATTTATCAAGCTGTATGTATTCCTATAACATCCTATATCTAACCAAAAATATTATTAGTTTATCTACAACTTAAATACTAACTTCATTACGAATTTTTAGATCTGACGTTTTAGAATGTCCAACCGATAATGTAATTACAACGAGATACAAGTGCAAAGTGGACGGAAAATGGGTGGACTGCACTCGAAAACAGTGCTGCAAGGATTACGTGTACATATCGGGCAGGTAAGCACCGGATTACATAATATATATAACTTAATGCCCTGCACGTGCAAACCTTACACACACTCTCTGTGACTGCTTCAATTTGCATTTCAGATGCCTCCACAAAGATCAGGATCCGTGTTCGATGGACTTCTGCGAACAAGTTTGCACGGTCTATTTGCAGAGAGTAATTTGCACTTGCCACGAGGGTTACAAGTTTAAGCCGGAAAATCAGAAATTGGGAATTAAGCCAGTATGTGTAGGTATGCATATTCTTAATCTACAGCATTAATTGAAAGGTCGAATATTAAATACTTATTAGACAATTAATAGTACAGCATGATTTATATCTATAATTGTTTGTGAATAATCTAGTCATCTATTTAAATTAATTACATCTGCTGAAGCAGCCGAGGAAAGTTTTTTTACAACCATCCATTGAAACAGTTTAAAACACTAAACAACTTCTGCGAAATTGCTCGGCGAATACTCAAGTGGTTACTTAAACGCAGAAAAGCAATTTAACATCCTTTACTTCATAATTTCCAGCTTTTTCAATTTAGACAACTTTAGTAAACAAATCCCTGAATATAAGTGCCTTATTATTGCAAGAATGCAAACACAAATTATTACTTACTTGTGGTATTTTAGCTTAGGAACTCGACTAAAATTATTCTGCGTGTCTTTATTAATTACCTAGTTAATAATTTTATATTCATTTCAAAGACTGAAATTTTTAGATGAACTTTAATTCGCGTAAGAGCAGTTTTTTCGTACAGCTTTTAAAAAGTAATTTGGCAGTAGATTTATCTATTTAAATCAGTGTTGTCTTTTGCAAACGGAAACAATCAAACTATAAAAATATTTGCCTTGTTGCAGTTTTACTATCAAACTCTTTTTTTTTGTTTTGTAGAGTATAATCACAGTTATTTGACTCAATTACATCGGTTAATCATACTAGAATATTTCTGATTGCTGACACTACAAAATCACATTTTTTCTTGCAAACTTAAAAGTTGTAACTAACAAAATATTTTCGAGAACTGTCAGCCTACAAAAGCACCTCTTTCTTATTTATTTTAACAATTGCAACCATCGAAATATACATATTTTATAGCTATCAAATTATAAAAAAACATTAATTTCTATAAATCAGTGTAGGTATAATGAAAAACTTCCTCTTATTCCTTACAGAAATTATTTTAATAATAGTCTAGTACATGTTTCGGCCAAAGGCCATCTTCAGCTAGAATCTACAATCAATTCTTACAAAATAAAACATAAAGCTAAAAATAAATCATACTTACAGTCAGTTAAGAAAACTATTTTCAAAATGGATGACAAGTCACATGTGGTAAAATGTTTAAAAATGTGTGTATGGTAAAAATAAAATTAAAACGTTCACATGTCATTAACTACAAAAGCAATACCAACATTTTTACAAGTTTATACACTCTCTATAACAGTATCACTAACAAGATATCACCATATCACTAATAAGATCTAATAAATGCAAGTGACATGCTTTTGACAGTTGTCAAATTATAAAAAATGTAAAAAATAATTTTTAATATTTTTAATTGTGACGTTTACACTTGTGCAAAAATCAAAACGCACTGAATGATTCAAAACTGGAGAAGATTTTATTAATGAGCACGCAATAACCTAAGGGCACCTAACTTTCCTGATATTTCCATTTCGACAAGAGATACCCGCCAGTACACAGATCCACTTTATTATTTTTTACTGACCTAACTTAAGTTTGACTATCTGAGTTTTCTTCTTCTGCAATTGACAGTTCCAAATTACAAAAAATAGATCTCAAGTAAGAAAAAATGTGGACTTTATTTGGAAAATTATTCTAAACAAAAGGAGAAGTTTTTTGGTAAGATAAATGGTTGGGATTAAATTCAATAAATTTAGTTGAAAAGCTTGTAATTGATCTTTGAAATTTTATCATCCAAAAATGCCTTTTACTTCCTGATTGCTACAGCTCCTTCTGTGTGTTTCTAGTGTAATTAGGTGCGTTTTCACCACTTTGATGCAGCATTTCCTCGTCGTAACTAATCTTGCAGTGTTGTTGCCTCTTGCTACTCGACAATCACTTTTACCACTGCGATTATCAAGCTGTTATTTTTTTTCTCTGGTGAATCCTAGTTGTAACAACTGTTTCTGTGTAATTTCTGTGTATCTACATGTGTTCAGTGGCCTTATTACAGTACTACCTCACTTCACCTTTTACAATCCTGTACTGCAAATCACTTTGCTCCCAACAACGAATGGTAGATCAATCGGGATACAATTCCGCAAGAAAAATGTCACCACCCCCCCTCGGAGAATTGAATCTCACAACACTGAGCAGCGGTTTTCAATCCATTAAATTAAATTCGATGATTTATTTTAATAACTCCAAAGGCATAAATTTTAAAAATCCCTACCATTAACACCATCTTAAAAACAGATCTCTAACTGGTCGGTACAACCTGAGTAAACATTGATTTTTAATTGCAGAATCATCAAAGAAGAATCGTACGTAATTGTCCAATTCTGCCTCCTTCAACCCAAACAGTTGTTACAGTTTATAAGAGGAGATTTTTCGGTGTTTTTTTTTTTAGTTATATCAAAAACTTGCTTAATATAAGCCTAATTCGGCTGCTCAATTATAAATCTTGTTCTTTGAAATTTGCTAATTAAATTATTGTACCTACCATAATTTTTCATTGTACAGGAGCCTACCATCAAACGCTTTCTCGTATAAAATCTTCCGAAACTAGTAATGTAATTTCTACTACATTCATCAGAAACGCTATCCTTCTTTCCACATCCATTTCTTAGTTTAACTCGTTTGAATTTACGCTCAAATCGGACTAAATTGCAATCACTTTGTTTTAACAATGATGACAGTAATGGTCAGTACGAAACTTTCGTTTTCTTACTGTACCAAATGCATTTTAATTTTCACATGGCATCAGCAACTGAGAGGATCTCTTTTCGATTACTTTGAAGCATATTGTAGTCATTTTGGGGGAGTAATGGTTGTTATAAAATATATGAATGTGGGTTAGAATTTTGGTCAATTAAACGAATTCTTATCAACATCAAATCAATAAATTCTTATGAATGAGTTACCGTTTAGCAACAGCAAACACAAATATCGAGAAAATATACATTTTGACACTAGAAGATATGTTAAACCAGATTGAGGCAATTGGAGCTTTGTCCATACACTTTGTGGAAGATTTTGAGTAAAGATCTTGGTTTGTGAGCTTACAAGATCCAGCTCGTGCAAAAATTTTCATCACAACATTTTGTTCAGCAATGGAGCTTATTTTTACTCGAATCAGTAAGAACAATTTCCGCATTTAGTTTTAAGAAAATCCACAAACCATTATGCTCTTACGTCCAGAAAAGGTCACTGTTTGGTATGCTTTCTGGCTCCAGAAAAAAATCTTATGTCCGATTTTGTTTGAAAAATTTCTGCTAGAGACCATAATCCATTATTATACAATGAGAATTTTGTAAAATTAGATACACATAGAAATCAACAAGAGATTAATTAGACATTGTTGTCTTATTTAATTCTATTGCCATGGTTACAAAGTACAGTTTTAGTAATGTCATATGAATTGTCAAATTGTGTTAAGTTGTTTTTGTCATCTTCACTTCCATCGCTATAGTTTCTCCGACACTTGCAAAAGATTACATAACAATAATATTTAAAACAATAATAACAGCTCTACGTGTAATCTAAATCCCCTTCAGGATTTATAATTATTCACATGAACTCTAACGCGATAAAAATAACAATACCAAACAGTTTGAAACCTAATTAAACGTCAGCTGTATAATAAGCATGTATGACACCTACATATTCAATTTACATACAATCTGACAACAGTGTGTACCCAAGTAATTTTCGTATTTCAGACGTAGACGAATGTTTAGATAATAATGGCGATTGCCAACACAATTGCATTAATGAACCGGGCTCCTACAGATGTAGCTGCAGGGAGGGTTTCCTGTTACGTAGAGACAATAGGACGTGTTATCCGCAAAGTGCCGACTCGGATCCGTCGAATCCCGTTCCACGCCATCATCCGAGTACGGCAAATGAAGAACAGGAGGCCAATAGAGACCGCTGTTACGCCAACTGTGATACCGTTTCACGTCTACATGACAGATTAAAGATACTACAGGAAAAGGTTTGTTAACTAAGCATGTTGAACTTTATACAATCCATTGTTATTATCGAGGATTAATTCGGGAATTTTCAATTATATAGCTTAAACCGATAAAATACTTACATACTATATGCTATAACCGTATTAGGTGTTGTATATAATGATGGCCAGTTAATAATTTATGTATTAAGGGTGAAATATTTATTCCTATTGCGTGTAATCGAATTGAAATGTTTCCTTTATTAAAAATTATAACAAACACGTAAAACGTCTTAATACATTATGATTTAAAAAATTATACTGTAGCCTGTAATAGACGCTTATGATATATTGCAGGAATCACCTTATTAACAAGAGCAATGAAAAATAAATCAAACATGAGAAACGGTTGCGTTTGGGGAAACGGTGATCTGGTCTGATATATCGAAACCACTTGGTCTGTTTCTAACGCTTGATCTATATTTATTGCTTTTGCTTATATTAGAAGAGTACAGTCAATTTCAAAACTCAGCCACCCTCCCTCCTCCCTCAATTCTCCCAATTTAAAATTGCCCCCTTTTTTAAAAATCGAACTTTTAAGAATTGTTTCAGGTTGCTCGAGTTGTCGTCTACCATTACTTTTAAAGTTGCTCCAGCTTATTCTAGGTTTCTTCAATAGTGTCCCTAAGTTTTAACTTTCCTAATACTGACAGGTGTCAAAATATTTTGGCTTTTCGACCGTTTAGAGGTTATTAAAAATATTGTCAAAGTTTGAACTTGATTGTAGGTACCCAACATTTACCCACCAAAGAAATGGGTAGTTGTGAACCATTACTCACCACACTGTGACAATAAATCGCCAAGACCACAACAAAAAGCACGAAGTATTGATGAAATTTTATATTTGTCAACTTGACGACAATTGCAACAATTGAAGTTTTTTCAGATGTCAACTGGTAGAATTTTTCATAAGGATTTGGGCCTACATATTGGGCAACCATATTGGCTAAACTATGACGTAACACTAATTGATCGCAGATTACGTCTGAAGTTCGGTAAGTGCGACCTTAAGCACTTGGACAACGGTCCTGATTTCGATGATCACAAAAACCTTCTTAGACGAGTCGCATTTTTGGATAAATGGCTTCATTAATAAATAATAAAATTACTATCATTGGTGCCAGAACAATTCGCAAAATCTATATGAAATGCCGTTGCATCCCGAACGACATATTGTGTGTTGCCAAGACTATGGCGCTACCTGCCATATGGCTAAAGCTCCGAATCGAACTATCAGCGAGAATTGTGAACTGGATACGTGATCATGTGATTTGACACTATGTTCAAACCCAATGACTTTGTATCATTTGGAGACTGAAATGTTACTTCCAAATGATCTAAAGCAAATGTTGGACGAGGTAATCAAATAATGGAGCGGTCTGATGTGACAGTGTAGACATTTGAATGATATCTTGTTCCGAACAAAACTTCAATTGCCCAAGTTTCAAAATAAAGCAAAATCAACGAATCAATAAGTTATTTTGAAAAGAGGCAGCTTTGTTGTAGTGAGTTGAAAGACACTTTAAATGAGCAGTTTCTAAAAATTTCTATTACAAACCACGTCGAAACGATAGTATAAGAATTCATTGTAAATCCGTCTTTATTACATTTCTAAAATCGTCACCAAATCTCTATTCACGTACCACAATAACTCTCCATCATCCATTCCATATATCTCTGTACTGTGCACGATGACGACGTGACATCGACATAGTGTGGCATAAATATCTAGCGCGCTCGAAAGGAGAAGCTGGCGGTGTTGCTGAACGTTGGCGTGTGTATATTTCGGAAAAATAACAGAAGGGATGTAGTATTACGAGTATGTAATATCATCGTTCCTGCCCCGATAATGGATACACTACCGGTATTGTTTTCGTTGGTACGGATTGCGTTTGACAATTTTAGATTGCGGTATTGTACGAGGATGATCCATTTTATGACATGATAACCCAGGGGAAATAAACATATTTCCGAAAACGTCCGTGTGTATTACCTGTTCGCGGTATATTTCGTGCTTTCACCAAAATATATTGCCACTACAGATTTGAAAATCGAAAAGAATGAGAACAACAATAATAATAACAATAACATTAATATTAAATTTGAACTTGACCTTTTGTTGTTCCCGTATAAACATTAAGCGATGGTATGGTTGAGAATTACCTTGAAATATATTTCTAAACGTAAAGAAATAACAGAGGCATTATTTTGCCAATATCACAACTGTTAGATATGTAGGGGAAGTGTCTGCGGTATAAATGTATAAATACGAGCGAAATTAACAAAATATACTTATCAATTAATTAATCAATATACCGAGAGATGATTTGCTATCCGTAGAGGAAAAAACAAAAAAAATCGTTACAAAGAGATAGAGTTTTCAAACTGAGCCATAGGCTAAGAATATAGGACGATCCCATCATCTCATTAACAATTTTATACAGTTTCTACGGTAAAAATAGCGCTAAAGGGAGGGTTACGACAAAAACTAAGTCAAAGGAAGCACTCATCTATATTAGCTTCTTTTGATAATTTAACCGCGCAAAAAATTAAATTTAATTTAAATTTACCAGTAACTAACAGACATGTACAAGAAATTTTCTCCGACAGTAGACGTTTTCGGTGGCTAAAAAAGGTGTCAAAACCACCCTACGCAAACAGACAAAACTGAAATAGAGATTAGAGTTAGATGTATGCAGTGACGTCATCAGCTGTCAAAATAACGTAATCTTCGTCTTTTTTTTTATGGAACACCATTATTGCTTACTATTAATCCTTCTTTAATTTAGAATATTTTTTTATTATACCATCTTACATCCAAATTCAACTGTTAGAGAAATATTGAACAAAAGAATGCAAATGCAATAATCTTTTTAGCAGTAATCGAAAGAAAATAGTTTAAGAAGGAAAGCGTTCGATTTTTTTCCGTTAACCGCTTGGCAGTGTTCAAAACCTCTATGTAGTTTCGCAAGGGGCGTTTTTAATGAGAGATGTCATTCACCGTATTTTCAATTTTGTTTTGAAGATCTTCTATAGAGTCTCTGGTTTAGTAGAATACAGAACACTTTTTAAATTACTGCAAAAATAAAAATCCAGAAACTCAGATCAGTATTATTATTTTTTTTTTATGTGGTGGCTGCTTAGTTGCAGTGACTCCATAAACTGTATCGCTTTGCAATTAATAATAATAATAATAATAATATATAATGCAATTTTTCCCAAACGCCAATTAAATTAAACATATTTTTATTTAAAAATATGTCGTCCGGAGGTGGAGTCGAACCACCAGGTTACTTTTTTTTCTGCCGGGAAGACGTTGGAAAGGATTGATAGATCCGAAAATCCACTGATCAACAGACTATCAACCTTGGATCCGGACAGACCACCTCCCATGATCCACGTCAGGACAGCTATGGCACTGGCCGAAGACGCCGCAGCATAGTATAACAACAACCGACGCAAGAATACCACCATCTATCATCTCCCTGCCTTGAAGCAGCGAAGACCTAGTTACCTATTCACCCAGCCCTTGAAGGGAGTCCATGAAGAATAAAAGGCTCAAGAAGCTTGTTCGGCCTTAGCAGGAATGTGATTGACCATAGAGTTTATTTTTAGTGGACAGCAATACACAAATGTACATAATGTACATAATTGCAATACACGAAAATACGTCAAAAAAAGGGTTACAATAATCATTGACCTACAAGTGGAAATATTTCAGGAATTAAAAGATAACTGGAAAACTGGAACCTCTCTATTAAACCGATCATAAGTTAGCAGGGGGTGAGGAGGGGAGGGGGAGTTACATACTTTAGAACCGCACTGTATATTTCTAGAATCTATCTGGATCATCTTCTGATACATCCTGAAGCAAGTTAACCTTATACACTTGCATATTATAACTTTTGAGAGTCCTTCTAATTGACCTTTCTTTTCACAATATCAGCATGCTCAAAATTGTTCAAAATTCTAGGGGTTGTTGACTTAGAAATCTTAGGACCCCGGTCTAATGTATAAATCAAAACATCAACACTGGACTAGTAACGATATAACTAACTGTACAAACGACAAAAAGTCAAAACAAGAAAAAACAATAAACCGCGTTCAGCGTACTGAATTTGAATTGCATTGGTTTGGAACAAATGCTTGACACAAAAGATTTGTGCGCTGAGTGTACGCAATCAAGGAAATAATTTTTTGAATAAAGTATATTATAGAGAGTTCTTACAATTAATTGTTAATATCTCTAAAACAGTTGAATTTAAACATAGGATGATATAATAAAAAAATATTCTGAATTACTTGACGATTTATAATAAGCAATAATATACAGGATGTTTGATTTAATAAAAATTGCGATATTTTGACAGCTTATGATGTTACTCACTTATTGAAGGCATAAAAAATCATACCGAAACCAGAATCCGCTATCGCCTTTCAACTTTGGTATAAACTTTCAAAGCACAATTTATTATTTTGGCAATATTTTTGCTAAAAGTGGAATTAAAAAAGCAGTCATATAATAAAGCCAAACAAGCCAAACGTCCATCAAATAGCAAATGACTCCAATTTATAAAGCCAAATCAACTTTAATAACTTGCCAGATCAGCTTTTGCACATTAAACAGGATGTAGCACCTAAGATGCCTCGGACCATAGTTTCTTCATCATACATTATATCAAAAAGTCTAAGAGCAAAATTGTCCATAATTAGTCACCGTGTCCCTAAAATATTTTTGGTCACCAGTATCGTGCCGTAATCCAGTAGCATGTCAAAACTATGTTTTTTTTAATGGAACAAATTATATTTTGTGGCATATAACCTCATTCCCCTAAGTTTAGGGGTTTCGCTGTTATAACGGTTTTTCTTCGCAGTTAGACCGTACTTCGAAATTTTTTTTGACAGGGACTAAATTGTACCGGCGTTTCAGTTTCGAACTTAGGGATAGACTAAGACCTCTTCTATCTACCCATAATTTTTTTTCAAGTGATTTATGGAAAGAAGATAATTTTTGATTGGGCTTTGCAAATTGTCATTTTATTCTAAAGTATCAAATGGAAACCGTATAAAAAATACATCGTGGGATAACTGAAATTCCAACACTTTTCATAACAAAATTAAAAAGATGAATTTGTCGAAAAACGTCATTTTTCAAAATGAATTCTGTCATGATAAAACAATAGAAGTGCAATTGTCAAAGCAAACAAAAAAAATTGCCAGAAGCATTATTGTTATCTGATAAACTTTGCGAAAATGCCTCGAACTCAACAAGAAATGGTTGAGATGGTGTTTATTCTTGGAAAATGTTTTAAAAATTGTTTGTGGGCGTCAGTAGTGTACGCTGAAAGATATCCTCTCAGAACCTGTCGCAATCCACGTGCGTTTAAAAAGGTGTTGGATAGATTTACTAGTGGTACTGTTAAACGAGCAAACAGATTGAGAACGAAGCTAGTTTTGACAGTAGAAAACTAGTTGCAAGTTTTGGAGGCTGCTGTTGAAAATCCTCATGTCAGTATTCGTGAAATTAGTAAGAACACTGATATTTCAATGCTTTGTATGCATCGTACTCTTCAGAAGTACAAGTTCCATCCATTTAAAATTCAATTGCACCAGGAATTACAACCTCAAGATTTTGAAACCAGTCAGAATTTCTGCAATTGGGCAATCAACAAAATTGACCAAGATAAATCCTACCTTATGCGCGTTTTATTTTCGGATAAATCGATATTCCATAAAAATGGGGTAGTCAATCGCCACAAGTGTCATTATTACGTCAATGAGAACCCGCACGTCATGAGAATTGGAAACCACCAGCAAAGATGATCACTCAATGTTTGGGGTGGCTCAAAAATTCTTCAATCTTCTTTCCATAAATCGCTTGAAAAAAAATTATGGGTAGATAGAAGAGGTCTTAGTCTATCAATTTAGTCCCTATCAAAAAAAAATTTTGAAGTATGGTGTAACTGTGAAGAAAAATCAAAGTTAGAGGTATGACATTATATAAGAAAAAATAAGTATCTTTGAGGGCTTTCCGAATCTGCCACAAAATATATGTATATTGTTCCATTTGAAGAAACATAGGTTTGACACGCCACTGGAATACGGCACGCCACTGATGACCAAAAATATTTTAGAGACATGTTAATTGTAATTATGAACAATTTTGCTCTTAAACTTTTTTTCAATATAATGTATATAAAGGAGCTGTATCTTAGGTATACAGCCAAACATCTTCTTCACATACTACTAAATAAAGTTTTGAGGAAATCCATTCCATTCCTCACATAAAGCATCGATTAGTTCCTCTAGCATCGCAGGTTGGTGGAGACGTACCTGCACCTGTTGCTCCAGTTTATCTCATACATATTCTATGCAATTACAATCGGAAGATTGTGCTGACCATATCACTCTCTCAACATGTAGATTTTCTATGATAAGGTTGACGGTGTCGTCTTGCATTATTGTCCATTAATATGGAACGAAATCCATCACCACCTCCAAACGATATCCGTGATACCATATTACTTTTAAGATAGCGTTCTCTTGTCCTTCCCATATTGGAACTCAAGCGTCTGAATGATGCAAAGTGAATCGAGATTAATCAGTAAACAAGCACCTACTCCAATCTTCATCACTTCAATACCGATGATATTGAACCGACTGCCTTCTGACAATAAAATGTTCCCTAGTTAGTAAAGGTAATAGACCACTTCAAATAGCCACCCGTTTATGAAAATTAAAAATTTTATATGATGATATAAATTGATTATTGAAATAATTTGCTATATCCAAAGATGTCGTTAGTATTCCATTTTCAATTCTTATCGTCGTTATGCAATTATTTCGTTAGAAGGAATCAAAACTTATTTTCCATTTAATACAACTTATTGTATACATTCTATGTGTTTACAATTTACAAATAGTTTGTACAGGGATTCCGATACATTACTTTACTTGTGAATCATTCCTTTAAATCTTCGACTTTATAACGATAAATTTAAATAAATCTAAGTTATTACCAGAAATATCCCAAATTTATGTGCCCTTTTTTGAATGGAACGGTATCGTATAAGTTATTAGCAATGCAAACGTTTAAAAAAGTCCCAGCGAAGAAGCACGAAGACCCGAAATATTGGCAATTTAGATAAGACGGTTCGAAAAATCTGCATTTTATTGACATTTACATCATCCGTTCTTTTAGATTTGCCCTCGTCACTTATTGATTTTAAATCACCCCTTAAAAATGTTATTATTATGCTAATGATAAGCAAAATGTTGTTTCTAAACTAATAACAAGATAAAACTGTGCAAAACATTTAATTAAATCTACATCAGGGGAAGTGTATATCTAATTATAACTTTAAAATTTTCTACATATAGTTGGTAACACTGTTTGCTTAAAAGTGTTGAATGCCCGTAATGCTTATACGTAATACCTTTTACACAATAACATGTTAATTTATTCCCGCAAGGTATCCGCCCTGAGCACCGCAATCAAACTGTCAACAATGGCCTCGGGACCGCCAGGTCCGCCAGGACAGCCGGGCCCGCCAGGACCGCAAGGACCAAGGGGATTTACCGGTAAGCAACGAGAGTAGATGCAAATGTAATTTATATGAGGGTTTTGTGCAAATTTGTACAGAATTTCTTTGCTTAAAGGAGGAAGGAAACACGTAACGATGTTGATAGTGTATTCACACGTAATCCGCGTTCCCTTCACTATTAATACATGTTGATGATAATCATGTAAAACAAAATATTTGATGTACGAAATTAGAATATATACAGTCTTGGATAAAATTAATATTACCTACATGTACACGTTAGTTTTTGCAGTTTTTTCTCGTCATCATCAATCATTTTATGTCAATATCCAAAGCGAACAATAGTTATAACTCTCATTCATCAGTATATAAATTCCACGGCAGACTTTAATTCCGATGTTGAACGCTTAACGATGTGTACACACTTAATTTTCCGAATTAAAACGGACGGCCATTAAAATCGTATCAGTCTATTTTTCGGTTAGGTGCGCGCTCAACATGCCTACATTTTCCCGGATTTTCGTCAAGCACAAGCGATTGCACGAATCTGTGATGATATGTTATTGTGTCACGTTCAGTACTACAGCCGCAACACGGATATATGTTGACAAATTACGTGAAAATAACGTTCGCAATATTTGTTGCTCTTTCAATGAGAGAACGGCAATAACTTTCACGTAATAATTTTCATCCGAATTGGACTGCCGCTGTCTAATTCGTAATAACTACGCGAAGTTTCGGGGAATACATTGCCGCTATCTAGCAGTAATACCAACAACTGTCAACATCGTAAATCTAAATTATAATCAAATTAGAACACGAGGTACGCTGCATGATAAACTTTCAAAGAATATACTCTGTACGATCCTTGTTTATACGGATGTACATTATGCGTGATATGATCATGAGTATGAGCATGAGGACTTGGAACACTTTGCCAATTAATTTCACTGCAGGAAAGATTTTGCGAAATTTCAAACTTGGGTGTTATTGACGTATGCGTTGAAAAATGTTGACAACATTTTCCAACGCATGTTGTTTATTAACTTTGTCATGTATATGTAGAATTCCAATTAACCCTGTGGTTGAACTTATTTGTTTTAGGATAACTGTCATTGAATGCACGACAAGTTCTTTAAATAATCTTGCTACATTCCTCATGAATATAAAGTAAATTCCGAACAATATTAATTTTCCATCTCACTGGACATAACAGAACCAGATTTGAAGGGTTACGATAACCTACTAATTAAAACGTTTGTTTCATTTCTACGACTTGCTATTAAAAAAATGTTATAATTCTTTCCAAACTCTATTAAAAACCTTAATAAGTTGGAAATGATTACAGATAGATATGAATGATAGAATGCTAATACAGTCGATGCAGAATGTAATTCTATTCTAATTTTCAAAATGTTAAAAACAAAAATGGAAAAATCGAGTTTTTTCTGAAATTGTACTAAAAGACAATTATTATTTTGTACATAATGCACTATAATTCTAAGAACTGTAGCAGAAACGTCAAAATGTCTTCTATCTATAACCTCACTTTCAGAATGTTCACTAAGTAAATGGCGACGGTAAGTCTAACTATATCATTCTAATTCAAATAAGGAAGTTGATGTCAATTTCCGAAACTTCCGGAAGTGCCGCCAACTTAAAAATAATTTAGTTAATATATTTATAATAACGATTTTATTTATCTACGACTAAACAATAAATTAAGTATTATATTAATCACGATTGGTTAATAATAGTACTCATAATACCCGGAGGGAATAATGAAATGCGACCAGGGAATAATGAGAAATAACGTTATCATTATTCCCTGCATTCCGCCAATAAGAACATAATGATACCAACGTTATCATAGTAACGATAAACAAGTCAGAGTATTTAATTAAACGTCAAAACCGATATAGTAATCTATTAATTGATATTTTTTTCTGATTTGTTCTTTTTTCGTAATCTTCAGTTAGTCGTAGATAAAGTAGTGTATACTAACTCGCAATAATGACTATTATTCCCTCGAGCCGAGTTACTCCCTCGCCGCTTACGCGGCTCGGTTCGTAAATTCAGCTCTCGGGAATAATAACTGTCATTATTGACTCGTTGTATAAACTACTATTATCGCCAACCGTCAATACAGCCATACATTACCATAGCGATTTTCGGAAGTAACTAACACTTTATCTTACTGTAAGAATCAAACATTTTACCTGCCGCTAATCTTTATCAACATAGCCATAACTGTATGACATCGTTTATCGTTGTCAGGGCTTCAATAGTAAAAATTTTGTCGCGAGTTATACAGGGTGTTCCGGATTTTATTTTACAGGCTGTAATTCCACACCCGGTGTAAAGCAACTTTTATTTGAAATATTTAATCGTAAACATACCGCGTGTGGAGTTACATCCTGTAAAATAAAATCCCCGACACTCTGTATATAGAAAATAATGAATTATATTTTTACGGTTGGCGATAAAAATTTGTATGCACCACGTCAGTAAAGTGTCTATCGAACTCGCCTGTTACTCGCCTCGCTCGCTTCGCTCACTCGGCTCATAATCTCAGTAGACTCGTTCAATAAAGAATCACTTTACTGACTTGGTACATAGATAACTATTACCGTAGGTCTACAGACAGTGGTAATTGTCACAGATTGAATACAAAACTGGCACATACATTTCTACAAACATTAACTAGGATTTATAAATTCACGTACATTATAAAATTACTTCTCTATAAAGTACCTACTCTTTTAACTTAGCTTTAAAAACCACTGTACTGTCGATTACCTTCATATAGTGTGGTAACGCGTTATAAATCAGAATAGTCATAATACTCTGGTCCTTTTTCGAAGCATGTTGTGTACTATGCTCAAGTATCGATAGTGAATTTGCGTTTCGGGTACCTACCTACTGATTTTGTTTAATTGGCCCATTACAAATACAGGCTGTCCCAGCTGACGCTGTTGTTTTTTGATAATTTGTTTATTTTACAGTATAGAGAAAAAACTTTCAAATAAAAGTTGTCCCTATTTATATGATGCATAGCTAGAAAATATTTTCAAATATACAGGATGTCCCAATTATAGAAAAAGCGTCTGTAACTTAATTATTTTAAATGGATCACCCTATGTATTATATTTTTTTTAGATTCTACATGATATTTTAAGTAACTTTTATTAAGACCTTCCTAGACCTATGTGCTTTTGTTTTCGAGAAAATAAATATTTTATCAAAAATTTTGCAATTGCAGCGCTCCCGTTAATGAGCTGTAGGATCAAAACTAAAAAAAGTAGAAAATTTTGGTTTGCGCAAATTGATACGTCTTGAATTGCTTTACTATTTCCTATATTAACATGTACGGATCCTTTTTTTGACGTACAGTTACTAGCGCCAACATTTGAAAACATTTAAATGCCAGTAACTCTGTTTTTTTTTTTTTAATGGGACGCCCTATATCTATTTACAGGGTTGGATGTTAAACTAAATTCTCTTTCTTTTTATATCAGAATGTATCCATTTATCTTCAACCATTTTAGAGAAAAATGCATATTTCGCAAGGCATCAAAAGTGACACATTCTGGCAGTTTATAGATAGCGTAATACGTCAAGTTTAACTTTTCAAGCAAAGAGTGAAACCAACCCCCTAAAAATTTGACCTGAGCATTTAAACTAATCGTTGTGCTGTTACACCTCACAAGCGTTGACCACTTTGGTTTGGCTAAGGAAAATTGAAGAATCTCCGTTTTTTTCAGGATTTAGATGCATACCATTAGCATTACACCAACTTTTTATATTATTAATAACATATGTTGATAAATGAGATAATTCCACTGAAGTTTTACACGATATAATTACCGTGGTATCATCTGCAAATTGGTAGAGTTGTCCTCCACAGATATAAATAATCAAATTGTTGACATAGACTAAAAATAGCAAAGGACCGATCGTCGATCCCTGGGGAACCGCTCTCAGCAGTCGCGACAAATTAGAAAATACATTTGCTGCACCTTCCATATTTATGCAGATCCTTTGATCAAATCCAAGGTAACTCCCCGAATATCGCAATTGTATAACTTTCGCAACAAGATTGGATAATTGACTTCCTCGAAAGCGAGCGACAAATCAAAAAAAATCGCCATTACATGCTGACTACGAACGACGTTTTGTAGTACTTTCGTTAATGCATTATGGAGTACTACCTCGCACATATTGTTTTTTTTTAAACTAGCAAATCTGTTATACAGTATTTTTTCAAATATTTTCGAAAAAGCTGGTAATACAGATACGGGACGATAATTCTTAATTTCTGATTTTGAACCTTTTTTGTGTATTGGTAAGTACTACTTTTGCTTGTTTTAGCTTTTGCGGAAACGTACCCTCTGTGAACATCAAATTAAGTAGAGATGTTAAAGCTAGAGTCACAAATTTAGCAGAAATTTTAACGATAAATCCCGGTATTTGATCAATACCTGCAGAAAATTATCACGCTAAAGATCTCATTTTCTGTGGCAGAAGTAAGAAAGAGAGTACTTGAGTTTATGATGGAAGAAGCAACTTTGCAGAAATTTATTAATAGAATGCCCAATTTTTCTAATGGTCGGTCTCAATTAATCATCTTGTATGTTCTGAATTAAGTTGAGAATTCTGCTACCTATTCTCCAGACAAACGCTACGACTACGCCTGAATTAGCTTTATGGTTTTACCATTTTAGATTCTATTATAGATCTTGATCGTTTATAATTTGTTCCAGCACCTTAGTAATAGTTTTTTTTTTATGTGTGGTGGGTGCTTAGTTGCAGTGACTCCGTAAGCTGTAACACTTGTCTGGCTATCACTGCAACTCTTGCGGTGTAGTTTAGTGTGTGTAAGTTGTGTTTAAATGGCTTTGTGACAGCATCATATCGCCTTTTATGATGCCGCGCTGTTAATCACTTTGCTCCCAACAGCGAATGGCAAATCGATCCGGGATTAAACTCTCTGAAAAAATGTCACCGTCCTTCCAGAGAATTGAACCCCGGCACCTATCGTCCTCTCACAACAATAGTCAGCCGCCTAACCACTGCGGCCATCGACCCGTTAAGTAGAATAATTATAGCAATTCTCTGCAGTGATGTTGTCTTATCCTAGTGTTTTGTGCTATCTAGAGAGCAGTACGTTTAAAAACTGTTGTTACATTCTTCTCCATATTTAGTTACCTACATTATTTCAACAGCACTCTTCGTTCAGAGAGGAAATTCAGTCATTCTAAGTGTCCCTCGATTGTGATGTTTCCAAAAGATACAAGAAATTGTCTCCAAACTGCTCCAAATGCAAGTTGAACATTAATATCTTGAACATCTTACTTAAAATACAGTCTATCAAAACAAATTTAAACCCACATATAAAACTGAAGGTTACAATTTCCCAATATCCGTTATATATCTATATTTATGGAAATTCGATTAGTCAAGTCACCTTATGCTATATACAAAATTTATGCATGCTAGGCATTATAAGAACCCTATCTCATCGAGGACGCCGCATATATGCAATTTGCAAATACTCAAGCTCTCGTTTCTTGACATGCAACAGGCAGGTGTAATTCCAATTTAAATTAACTCGCACAGTGTTCATCTTGCATGATGAATAAAATATACATACATACATGTGTATAGGATGAGCAGATTATATGAATTGCATATTTTGCAGGCAATGCGGATGCAAGTAACGCCGTACATGGAAATCAAGATTATACCTATTCCCTGTTGGATAGCGGTTTTGTACCACTTCAGGGTGAAGGAGAAGCTTATTGCAGATGCAGAAGAGGAGCACAAGTACGTATATAAATTCCTTTGTACACAAGAGAATGAAAATGAAACCTGCCTCTCTGGGAGCCTGGTTTTAGTCCGCTTTATGGTGTAATTAATACTTGAAGATTGAAATAGAAATTTATACATGTATGATTTCAAAAAGAACAATAACGTAAACGATATTCTCGTGGTTTTTTGTTAATAATACAGTTGGAGTTAATTGAATAATGTGATGAAATTTATACTTCAGAAAGTGATCGATTATAGATACAGCTTATAGATTTCTGATTATTCTAAATCATGGAAGGCTTCTCCACACGTTAAATTTTCTTTTTTCGGTATCGAAATTGTTAACATCATTCAAATGAATTCGTTAGCATCCATTTTATCAAACACACAAAACAAAAAATAAGCGCTAAACGGAAGCATTCTCCATTATGGTATTAATTACAAAATAACATCAACCGATTGTAAAACAATATATAACCTCTTTTATAAATAGTTTATATAACGTTGTGTAGGGTGAAATTGGAGCACCTGGTATCAGAGGACCCAAAGGCGATCGAGGCAACCGTGGACCAAGAGGACTGAAAGGCGAAGCCGGTTCTATAGATGTTATACTGCTTTTATTAGCCGACATCCGATTCGATGTTGTGCATTTACAAAACAAAGTCTACGCTAATGGGGAGAAGTAAGTATGTTCGCGAAACAGCAAATTTTGAGAATGTATATACAATATTAATTGCTGTTATCGACAGTTCCATAATCGCTTATAACTAGAAAGGCAAATTTTACTCTTAGCAATATATGTATGTATGCAATAATATTATATTGGCAATTGCTTCTCATTTTGAAATCACAAAGGGATCGCGCTAAATACATCTCTCTCCAAGGGTTTGTACTTTAGGAAATAGATTGATACAGAAACACAGACAGAGAGTTGCATCTACCCTTCCCTTTGATGTTTTCGACTTGCTTTAACATGAGTAGTTGAGTAGAATTAACGTTATCAATTTTGCATACGTATATGGCCTTACTACGCCAACCCATTTTATTTTTATGTAATTTAAGTTGTCTATACAATTTATTTATGATTATATATACATGGTTACTGGTAATGAAACGGTCATACTTTACAGCGTTTTAGTAAAGGTCGTTTGCAATAGATACAGCCCAATTTGCCTTATCCAAAAGTCATCCGTTTTCGAGATATTGTGGTTTTTGATTTTTTTCGAAGTTCACTACTTACTCTCACTCAAACTTAAAATTTACGAAAATAATGAAACTTTTTCTCAATTTTTTAGTTTCTCTGGCTAGAGGACATGTCAACACACATTATCTATCGGTGACAATTACGTTAAATACTTCCACTTTTGATTAAACTTTAGACACAATCGCTAAATAAATAGTCACAAAGGTAGCGATTGTGTCTACATTTATTTATTTTTTTACATAAAATTTATTGCATATAGAACAATGTACCCTTTTCTATTTACAGACCACCAAAATACGATTTTCAAATCGCTTTGCAAAACAAAAGCCAAAAGGACAAAGATCGCCTGGAGAGACAACATCAGTTACTTCAAGGTTACGTGAGTCCTGCTGCTGAGTCTACATCAATAAAAAGTGGAGCTATTAGAGCCGCTCACGCATCTTCCCCTGAAACATATTCCGTAGAAGAATTCGTCGATAATACATTTGCTGTCCCTGATGATGATTACACATACGATGAAGACGAAACATCAGCATTGACGAATAATTTAAATAATGATTATTACTATGATTCAAATTAAGATTTAATTTAAATAGATGGTTTAAAATAACTTGATTGTGGTAAATTAGTTATAGTTTGAGAAATAAAATGATACTTAAATAAAATAAAAATATTTTATATAATAATCATCCTAATTTCAAACGTCTCTTATCTGTATACATATAAGGAAAACTGTTGACGCTCGTACCGAATTTCATGTGCTGCCATCTAGCAGGTGGTTAGATTAATGGACAGATGTATGTGTGTACATTTCAGATCCATTGCAAATTGGTTTATTGATTGTTTTGGTTCTGAATTATCACAATACTAGATTGTTTCTAGGTCGTTATGTCTTCATTATTTATATTTTCTCTGATTTTGAGTTATTCCATGTGTATACAGGTATTTGACGCTTTTTGTCCTGGTATATTTTCAAGTTATCTTGCTTTCCCGCCTAATTCTTCAGACTTTTTCGCAGATACATTTCGTAAACGTTCAGTTCGTTGTAGGTCTTTTGGTGGCAGCCGATGATGATTCTATATCCGGTACTTTTTTATCCTTACACATACACTTTTCCTATGTGTAACTTTAAAAGGAAAAAAGTCAATGCATTGACCTCGTAAGCAACCAATTATACACCAAATACCCAGCTCAGTGTAAAAATATATACCCTAGGACTTTGATTATATATAACTAGATTGACCAAGTCCATTGCGTGTTACAATAACCACAAAAGTTACCAAGAGATGTCGCATAAATAAACAAATTGCTCATTAAGGTGACGTTACACAGTTGTGCGGGAAGTTTAAATTTTCCTCATTTTTAGAGTACCGTAGATTTCTAAACGTGCAAGAATATCGAAATTATTATAATTTCTATAAAACTATAACTGCATTAGGCAGTTGCTGATTAACAAAAGAAAATTGGAAGACCTGTAATAAAAAAATTAGTAAAAATTACTTGACGAAGTAAGGCTTTTTTAATAATATCTCTTAATCATAACCTAGATATATACATGTAGTTCCATAAAAAAGACACAGTAGCTGGAAATATAGTGTAATTAAAAAATGTATGGTATTTTTTTAGTAAAAGCTCAATAATTTGATGCCGAAGGCAAATGTACATGCATGAAGTTCAGCGATTGTGCAATAGATGACGCTCATTAAATGTCAATAGGTTTGTTCCTTTTAGACGTTTACAACACGACGCATGCAGTGATATTCGAAACTAGCTCTTACGACAATGCAAATGGAATAGGGTATTTTTATGGCGCATGATAGTGCCTTTTACTATATAAAGCAAGAGACCAAATCGAACAAAGCTAATAAAATTTTCAATTGCCATAACAAAATTTAAAACCTTATAAGAAATTATTAATTATTTTCTAAATATTTTAAATTTCTAAATATTGAGGTTTACTATTAATCTAAGGCCTATTTACGTATTTTTTTTGAAAAAAATTTTGTTTTATGTCAAATTGAAATTATTTTTACAAAATTATCGTTTTATACTATACTTGCAATTTAAACAGTTTAACAAATTAGAGGAAACAAAAAAGTATTTTTGTTATTACCAGTATGCAACAGATTACTACAGAAAGTAATAAGTTAATAAGGATACTTAAAAACCTAAGAAGTTAAATAAAAATACCTTAATTTTTACATAAAAGGCTAGTTATGGGTAAGAAATAACACAACTTGCTTTTTTATTAATTATTTCTGGAAATATAAAAGTCTGATAAAATGTTTCTAATTTAGGAACTATTTCATTATTGATATAATAATAAATTGAATTGTTTGTTCTACAAACGTTTTATTGATATGTAAACTGGTACAGGTAGGTACTTTTTTAATTTGAATTAATCCATTATTAGCTATAAGATCTAGAAAAAGTTAAATATATTAGACCGAAATTTTAAATAATTTATATATAGGACTGAATATCATATTTTACGTTTTGCCCGTCGTTCCTGCATTTTCAAACGTCTAGGGTTTTTATAAAGAATACATTGGCGAAATGATGTATTTCTTGCTCTTCTATCCATTCTGCAAATCCTGAAAAAAATACTCTACACTACTCTATGCATGTACCTAATTCTTATGCTAGCAAAACCTTTAGTAAATTGATAAGCTATCGCAGCATAAAATATTTATATAAGTATATAACACCGCTATATACACAAACCTGGAATTACTACTGTATATACGGTATTTTTATTTACACTAATAACAATAATAGTAAAAAATGATAAAAATGCTAACAAATAAATCTCTTGCGAATTCTTGCAGGACTAGAAAAACCAACTAGCGAACACTAGAAACACAATTAGGTACAATACTGCTTGATACCACATTGATACTGATGCACAACTACTCAACTACATCCAGATGTAGTTGTGGAGTAAGGAAACTTTCGAGAAAACGAATATGTAATTTTTACCCCAATGTATTCATTGCTCGCTCTACCCTTTCCTAATCCAATACAACTGACAAAGATAAACCGAGACTCTGATTATTCAGGTAAATCCAAATACAAAGCAAATAAACTTATAGTACGGAATTAAATCAAGGTCATTAAATTGAAACGGAAATTTGTGATGTGTATAGAAATATAGTACTCTCCGAGCCATCTATGTTTCAGTTGCGACATAAAATACAGTTTGAACGATATGATGAAAATTTAGGCGCGGAAACGTCCCCTTAATATATATTTCAGCTCCTTAGCATACAACCGACATACCTCATGCGCTATCTATTAACAAGTGCCCATAACTAACAACAGTAATATCGCAGAAAATGATTTTCTCCCATGCATGTTAAAAAATCACAATAGAAATACGAAAACTGTGACAAAATTACTACACCTATAAGTGATGTAAAATATGCTTGGATTAATATATTTTGTGTGGATTTCACAACTGCAAAGCATTTGTGTTTATATTAATGTAACTCAATTATTGATTGATTGCATATTTCTCGACATACGTAAAAAAATCACTGCGATAGAAAGCATGAAAAGAGAAATTTACAACTATGTTGATTTTGATAATTGGTATAGTGAACTTTTAAATAGAGGTAGTGCAAACGGCCCTAAGACAATCATTTGTAGAAATATAAAAAACAATTTATAGTAGTAAGTATTTTATAAGTATACATCTGACAATAGGGAAATCGAAAAGTTTCTAGAATAAATATGAATATGTTGTCCTAAAAATATCATTGTGACTTACATATTTAGCTTGACTAAAGCTATAAATCCAGAGACTACAGTGTCACAACAACAATAACAACAAATAAGAATTCAAAAGCATGTATTCAAACCAATATAAGTAACTAAGATGTTAAAACTTGAACATGACAAAATTCTTCACACATGCATTACATTTTTGAGTTTATTTCCTGTTACATCGCGTCGATACCCAGAAACAACTTTACACTGATTAAATTTCAAGCATGTAAAGCAATGATTTAATGGTAGCGGGCGATGAAAACTGCAATCTCCACTAATGAAAGACACAATGTCAGGAATCTTTATAGCTCTATGTGCAATGCTTTGCCATAACTTCTTCTTACAGTGGCTCACAGCTTACTACTCCCAATAATTTAAAAAATAAAAAGAATATTAGCACAAAATTGCAACAACATTTATCAATAATATATCTAGTTTAACTAAGAAACTTCTTTTATTTATTTTTTCTTTAAAATACTGCTAAATATTATGGCACAGCTTATTTGATGCAGTTCCATTCAAACTTAAAAATAATATAGGTAATCTATTGATTTTGCACTACTTTTAATCTTTTAATTCCTGATCCATTTCCACCTAGAGGTCAACAAAACAATAAACAATTAAATATCAACCTATTCCATAACATATAATAATATGTTTTCGCCAAACAACCTCTCCAGTGGAAGAAACTGACATTTAATATTTGGGATGATCCCTTTAGTTTTATAATAATTTTATAATAATTCAGCAGCAGCATTTTTCTGCACTTTGCAACAAATTCTTGTTGAGTATATTGAGGTACATATTTTTGTCCATTATTATTCCCTCAATAAATTCTAAATTTCCAACACCAGATGCATTCATACAGGCCCAAACCATCACACTTTCTCCGCCATGCTTCACTGTGGCTTTGAGGTTCTCCTTCTTTCATTCGGTGTTGCGTCTCTGCCACATGTAGGACATGCCATCGGACCCAAAAATGTTGAACTTGGACTCCTCTGCGAAAATTACAGTGTTCCAAAAGTCAGCGTCCTTGCTAACATGCTCGTTAGCAAAGGTACGGCGGCTTTGTTTACGAGCTATTCGGCCATTAAAGTCATAGTCGCGAAGCACACGATGAATGGTTTCAGCACTGCATGACTTTCCTAATTCATGTTGAACTTCAATAGCTAGTTTTGGAACCGATAACTTCGGGTTTGCTTTGATTTTCCGAACAATGTATCGCTCGTCAGATGCATTGAACATTTTATTTGGTGCACTTCTTCGCTTATCTTTCACCCGATTATCATCTACAAAACGTTCAATAATATGCTGCACTGCAGACGCACTCAGATTGACCATCTGAGCGAATTTTCAGGACGATTGCCCCAATTTATAATGATATAAGAGCCGTTTACGCTGTTTTTACAGTTGTACGGCGATCCATCTTTTTAAATTTAAGTCGTGTATTAGCTAAAATTTAATTACTTGTTATTTCTATTAATTATAATTGCAACCTCCCATTGTGCTAAACGTGGCAGTGTATATTTGTGAATACGTTTACAAACCTGCATCAAAATTTTATCGATACTCTTTTTATTTTTTTAATTATTGGGACTTATATGTATTTTAAAATAAGCACTGCATCAAATAAGCTGTGAGCCACTGCATGTTTAAGGTGGCGTTTCGGTAAAGTAGGGGGCGCTGTTCGACAATAATTATTAGAAACGTAGTATTCGGAAAAACTAGACATTAAAAATGTATTTTCGCGTTGTTACATTGAAGATATTATCTTTGTTGTAAATCTAAATATCTTTTTTTAAATTAAATATTCTTTGATTGCGAGAAAAATGAGAAAAAATATAAAATTTTGATAATATTACCTTTAGAATATGTAGAAAAATATACTGATACGATGTGTATTGAAATAATTTCAAAATATGCAGTATTTTTTTCAGGAAGTAAGTTTAGGGGCTGAGTATCAACAACAACAGCCCCATATCTGTCCAAACAGTTTGCCAGTTTTATATTAGATGTCACTAGCACTAGATAACTATTATATAACTATGTATAGGCAATCAGTTTAACACCATTGACTGCTTTGATATTCAGAAAAACATTAAATTAAATGTTTTATTAAAAAATGTAAATGAAGAAGAAAAATTTAGAGTCGTACATACGACTCGATTCTTTTTCCGTAACTGTGAAAGATAGTCATCATACATATCATACTTCTTTATAACATCATACTTCTTTATGACATAACTTGAACAGTATACACGATTATTGTTATATATTGCTTTCAAAATAGTGCGCATCACGATTATTGGATTTAGTCAGTTTAGTATCACAAGAATTGTAAAACTTGATTGTATGCACAAATATACTTTTTTATAGAAAGGTCTTACTAAATTATTTTTATTCAAGTAATAAATTGATTTCAATACTTTCGAGACATATTCTTACAACTACACATGCATAAGTAAATACATATTGATGAATCATTACTTGGCGTGTGGGTGTAGAGAAAGAAAGACAAATAAAACCCAAATATCTCTCTTGCCTTTTATTGATAAATAATACAGATAACAATTCATTCCATAATAAAATTTACTGTCCTTTATTATATTTACATTTAGTATTTCACATACATACACTGTGATGGTTATAACGGAAATTTTAATAATAATTATCTATATAACAATATGTAGTCATATCCATCATAGAATATACTTCATAAGCGTAACTTGTGTGGAGAAATGTTTCCTGTCCAATCCTAGTAATCTACTACAGCTGCGTGTGTGCAGCTTTCACCATATAAGCTGCTGAATCCTCTCAGGTAAAAAACACCCAAGGAAAAATTGCCTTAATTTTGGAACCATTAAGTTTCTACAAAGTTGTTCATCCCTATATATTTCTTCTATAAAAAGTGGTTGGGTTTCATCAATGAAAACCACCAAGTAGTACAGCTTTCTTTTCCTGATATTTAGTTGGCCTTGAATCTATAATATTTTTCAATATGTGATTATTATTACATGCAATTTGCGACTGTTGAGACGTGATATTGCGCTCTTCCAAATGAGTATTTACCTGAAAATAATAATTATGGTTCTTCTTCAAGGACAGTTTACCACTATGTTCAATTATATACAGAAACAAATATACAAAAATATTCTTCCTTATTCACTAAAATAACTATATACAACGAAAAAATAATCCAAAACTAACGAAGACGATGAAAAACAGTACCCATTACTTTATCACATCAAGCTAGTCGCTAGACAATTAGTGCAGAACTAAGATTCTACCTGTAACAAACAACGCATGTACGCACAAATATGTTTTGTAAATAGAATATTAGGGTGTTATTGCCTTAGGCTATCGCATTTATACCGAAAAGATTATATTGGAATGTACCTGCTCAATACATTCACTTCTAAACTACATAATATGCAACCAGTAAAACTCGTTTCAAGAATCCCTGGATACCTTTCTTCTATATAATGTTATATTTTATTTTTCCGAGAAGTTTATATTTATATTATAATATATTTTGTATTACAACCAATATTCTAATCTTCTCTTTTCCTATGTTATTTCAGCCAAAATGTTACGCATGTTTAAGTATTTCATTACTTTTTACTTTTCTAGAGATTCGTAAGCCTTGCGCCATCTAATTTTGAATATATTCGATAAAAATGCAACATTTGCTCATCAAGTTCAAGTTATTGAAATAGAGGGCCACGTACGCCACCTTAAGCAACAACCCAATATGAAAATAAACGTCTGTTACTTCCTGAAAGCATATACAATTTAAAAATGTATATTACATTGATTTCACTATACACAAATGAGTTCTTTATTTTCTGATGAAAATCTCGAAAACTACAAAATAAATAGTTTCGATCAAATAAGAAAAAAAAAGTGACTTTTTATGAATTTGACTTAATAGAAACAGATAGAAATAAGTAATTCATGTTTAAAGAAAACTTAATACATCATAATTTTAAAAAAGTCATCATATTTGGCTATGCAATTTTTAGTATAGATACGACCTAATTATGAAATATTTGCCTGGTTAGATAGGCAATACATAATACTCTGACCTATCTGGGTTGCCTATTCTAGATAATTCCCCTTGCCCCGTGGGTACGACAAATGCTCGCTATAAAACTGGGTATCTATTTGTAAGTGACTTGTGATGTTAAATATTTCTGATTTTTTATTAATAAGTGTCATAAATATATTTCATTAAAAATTAATAATTCATTAATCGTATTTGAGTTAAATTTTTAATTATTTTATTTATGATAAAATTCAATAAACAGCCCAGCGCAGCTATGAGATATACTTAGGAATACGTATAAAGTCCTATTTATCAATTATTAAAGTATGTAAATTAAATTTGGATGTGTACGATAATTGTACGATATTTAGGTTTTATACATTTGGCAATAATGATATGGACCTTGTCTGCTTATTTTAATAATTCCTATTTCCACTCCAATCTCTACGTGATCTCTGATTTGACATTATAATAATAAATAAAGTGATAATGATATCTTTATACTAGTTTTAGCACTTATTACGTAAATGGAATTATGTATTCAAAATCATCATGTTTGATATAATATGTTTTGCATGGAATAATAATAATTATATTAGATAAATTGCGTACAGTGGTGGTCATTTCAAAGAAAACAAAAATTAATAATGAAGATCGAAACTAATTTAATTTTTCTTACTTAAGAATATAGCAATTCCGAATATCGAAACAGTATTAGCATACAATATATTTGATATCTTCCACTAAAGAATTTTTTAATTTCACAAATTTTAAGGCGGTACTCTAACCAAGAGTAATTAAATTCATTTATTTTCATTATTTCACAGTGAATTGCATTTGAATAGTACAGTAAAAAAAGCCAGTGAGTTACTTTTAGTTTGATTATATTATTAATATAATTTTACAGGGTGTAAGGAGTTTGACTACCAAAATTATCTCATCATATAGAGCAAGTAAATAGGATTAAAAAAGTTTATTATGAAGTGGGCGTTAAAATAAATAGTTTTCCAGAAAAACAAAAGCAAAGTTTCAACTTTTAAATCGCGCTATCTTAGGCAGTTATAAGTATTTTAAAATGTGAATTTTACAATGATCTCATCACGTAAACACAAAGAAAAAATTGTTATAGAAGTTTGTTCTACAAGGTAAGGTTAAAAAAATAGAAATCGAAGTACCTACATGTAAAATGTCTATAGCTTTGGCAACGCTGAAACATGACCTACCATAACTTTATACAAACTGATGTATTTCACAACAGCTGAAGGCTACGGCGTCGATAAGAAAATTACAGCACTTTTAAAGCGGTCAATATTCTAGGTTCTAAAGAATAAACTGCCTCGTCGTCGTATGATTCCTGTGGTTTATTTCGTTTTAGTATGAATACAAATGCTCTAGGTTACACCAAACGATATTTTGTAATGTAAAATGTTGGTGTTAGTGTTAGCACGATGGAGCGCTATACTACACGGTAATATCACGATATGCTGTTAATTATTGCAATTGCGGCCGTCGTCTACGGACATTTAACTTTTTTAAGCGCAGCGTTGCCAACTTCTGGTAACTATTAAGTATTTACTTATCTTGGAAACCGTAAGTGACAGGCTAAAAGTTTATCAAGGTATTCTGTTCAGTTTCATTCAGTCTACACTACATTATAGTTATGGCACTCAAACCAGTTACACCCTGTATACATTGTCGACTGGCGTAAAATCCTGAATCATGTGGTACACACATTTGTATTCGGGAGAACTGTCATTTGGGTTGCAATCGTTCTTTTTAAACTGTATACGAGTGTACATTATTCGGTATCAATACGGTGAACCTAACCTCAATATCCGCAACAAATACAAAATTTGGAATAGTCAGATTACAACGATTACACGAACATATTCGTATTGATCAAATAAAAGACGTACCTACATAGAAGTTAATGCATTGATATGATGAAAAACTTTAAAATAGATAGTGATAAAGTCGCGAAAATATTTAAAACCATGGAATATGGTGAACTAACAGAAGATACTAATGCTGTAAAGGTAGGTAAATATTTCTTTGTCTGATTTACAGAGTAAACGAAACCTTCTATCTTCTTTAAAATTAAAGGAATGGCTTAATAAAAGAAATAATATAATATGTACGTATGGTGTCGATCATAAAGCCCCAACGGGATATAAAAAATCAGTTCAAGATGTAAATTCTGGAGATAATTTAGCAGATGTTTATACGTTAGATACTGAAGATAAAGTTTCTTTGGAAAAATTGCTACCTTCAGAAAAAGCATCGGTAAAATTAGATTCCGACAAGGTAGAAAAAATAAGATTAATGAACAAGTAAGTACTACATAGTCATAGTCATTTGATACATAAATTTGCTATTTCGTGTTGTTTTTTTAGATTTGCACTGGAAATAGAAGAGAATAGCGATTTTATTTGTAAAATTGAAAGCCTTACGAGAGGATTATTACCGAAAGACACAAAAAAGTATGGCGTAACATTACTTGTCCAGTATCTTCGTTATTTTGCCAATTGGGCATACACCAATAAAGATGATTCCATAACATATCCAAGTACGATACAAGTAGTTAAATACAAAATTTTACCTTTCTTACATTTGTATGTATTTCCAGGAGCAACTGTAATTTCTGCAAGTGATAATGCTTGTTTAGGAACACTGGGTTTTGCATTAGGTCCAGCATTAGCTCACGAATGCACTGTCATACTTCAAGTCGAACCTGCATTATCCGTATGCGCAGCATTCTTGATAGAATTAGCCATTAATGCTGGGTATGTAACTTTACATAGATGTATCTTAACATTAACAATAAACATCGGTATCACCACACACCACAACTTTGATTAATTATTCGGGACACGTGTTTCGAAAACGCATGGGTTTTCATCATCAACCAAATACCGAATGATGAAAACCCATGCGTTTTCGAAACACGTGTCTCGAATAATTAATCAAAGTTGTGGTGCCTGGTGATACCGATGTTTATTGTTATTACAAGCCCACAGTCCTTGAACATCTTAACATTATTAATTATATTACAAAGTAACACTTTTTTATTTACGAAAAAAGCACCACTGAATGGTGTTTATTACAAAATTTTTCAGGAAATTATGACATGATTCGTAATAAAAAATTCAGTTGAGCGAAACATTAGATTACTCATTGCATATCTTAATTTAAGTGGCCGATGCAAAAAATTGCACACAGTCACTTTTTTTTTTTTGAGTTATTGAAGATTGAATATTTCAAAATGCTCTCCTATCAAGACCTATCTCTCGAAATGATTGTAAGTTATGTGAAAACAAACTCGATTCATATTAAACATAATGATACGAGTGACATTTTATAATTTCTTATGTAATCAGAGAAAAAAAAATTATTTTGGACTTAGCTTCTTTTTGCGTTGAATTCGATCAACGTAAAAAAAATTAACGATAAATAAATGCATATTATTTTATATTAAACTGAATAAAAAAATGAGCGGAATAATACACAGAAAACTAGAAAACGCACTATATAATATTTTACAACTGGCGATACTAATATTTTTGCCATCAATAAACATCCTTTTGTACCTATTTACATGAGAAAAAGCATCAGCTTTAGAGCGTTTTTGAAGAGTTTCGTTAATTACATTTTAATCGTTAAAATTAGATATAGACATCTTTATAGTCTTTGGTAGGGGGTTTAATGTGCTTTCACATAGGATGGATAAATACAGGATGTTCTATTTAACTTAAAAGAGTTATTGATGGTTGAAAAAATCTAAAGTATAAATTGTTTTGCTTAATGTCATGTAGCCAATATCAAAATACTCTACCGGTTTATTGAAAGCACACTGTCCAAATAACTTCTTACAAATGTAAATCATCCAAGTCATACAGTTTCCTGTTTTTAATTTTTTCACGAAAGCCGACATTTTCATGAAAGTCAACTTTCTCGAAATTAGCAGCAGATGGGTATAGGGAACTGTTAACAAAGCTATCTTAGTTTATGACGTAGAATCCAAAAATGGTATACAATATAGGGTGTTCCATTAGAAATAACCTAACTTTGATATGCTGTACTTTTTTGAATCACCCCTGTATACGTGTAAGTAATTTTAAAATGTGCTCCTTATCATCCTACATAATTGACTAAAATTTGAAACTCATCTTTTAGCGTTGGGACACAAGAGACCGAGCGAATAGTCGTAACTCACCCTGGATTTTTGTGTGTGAGGATATATAAAATCGCTCATTTACACAACCCCGATATTAAACGTACAAGATCTTCAAAATCGTATCATACAAGGCTGTAATCTTATTCGTAACAAACCTGGTATCTTCGAACGTATTTGGCAATCAATTAGACATCGAGCAGATGCTTGCATTTTAGCTGCAGGTGGACATTTTAAACATATGCTCTGAAATATAATATTTTTTCTTTATGTTTAACACATGTTGTTGCTTCTAATAAAATAAGAAAACACCCTGTATCTCATTAACGACAAGACTTATCACACATGTTTATATGAACTTTTCGTCTTAAAATTGAGTGACGAAGCACCCCATATAATATTTTAGATTACTTAGGAAACACCCTGTATATATAATTTATACCGTGCCCTTTCTATTACTGTGCAGTCTCTACCCACTGGTATCATCGAATGTCCTGATACAGAATACAGTATTTCAATATGATTAAAAACGTTTTTCTACATAACTGGCCCAAGAACGGAAAGAGAAAGTTGTCCGTTGTTTGTTTAGTAAAACATACAAAAAATTACCTCACTAGGACCTTGCAGTGCAAAATTTTCTGTAAAAGCGTTATGGATACCAAAAACATATAGCCTTAACTGACTGATGTAGTATTTGCAATAGGCATTAGACCAAAGCGAGTTTTTAGATTTAGCCTTTTTTATTAAATTCCATGATATGTTTTTAACCAGTCTTTATTAATAGAATTTTTATTTGACAAAATCGGTGTGAAGTTTAGTGACTGATAAACGTTTTCTATTGCTATCTGTATTGCTTCTGTATTATTCAGTTCCTACTTGAAAATAGCCCGCTTTAGATTTTTATTTTTATTACGGTATCGAGAGCTACCTTTTTTAAGTAGCCCTGTAAATACACCCTCTGTTAGTTTTTTTCTACTGCATTTACATCTATATACAATCAGGAATATCAGAACGTTTATTTGTTTCAACCTTTTTACCTCTTCAAATTTGTTTTCCTTTCTTTAGATTACACTTTTTATATTCCATTTCTTTCCAGAATAATGCGCGGTACATAAGATATAATTAAGTACACTTCGGGAAAAAAGAAATAGGACAGTTACGACACCTCGGGGGTAAGAATAAAATAGTAGGTATTGGCACGCCCCACCACCGACAGTAATATAACACAAATGTAATACACAATGCATAGAGCGAAGACACAAATTCACATTTGGCGAAAAATCTTGTAGTTTAATGTATAGAAATTTCTCAAAAGGATTAGGTAATAGTTATTTACGAACCAAGTGCGTGAAATTATATTTCGCGAATGAGTGACCAGTTTAAAGCGCGAGCCGGAGACGAGCGCTTTATGGACACGAATTCGCGAAATGTTTCACGCACGAAGTTTGTACAATATTTTTTTTACGAGAACTATAATAATAATACATATTGTTAAATACGTTATCGTTTATGACCATATTATTAAGGTTAGGGATTTATGATTTTAAAATGTCACTAAATTAATCAAGTTCCAGGAAGTACCAACTTTACTTTTAGACACTCGTGTTTAAAGTGACTTTTTACGCACGCAAATCGAATCGTGAAATGACAGGTTTTGATAAGCGAGTACAAAAATAAAATTGCAATATCATATTGTATATTACTGTTAATGCGAAAAATGGCAATATCTACCATCTTACTCTTGCCGTGCGGGGGTATCGTAACTGTCCCATTTCTTTTTTCTTTGGGTGTACTTACCTTCTGAAGCCAACCTCTAAGCACCCCAACGAGTAATAAAATTGCACTCAACCATCGCAATCACAAACACATTATACATTTCTCTATTTTTTGGGTCAATTTGAAAGCATGAGGTGATAGTCGAACATTGGATTTTGTTACCTTTTGCAGCAACCCTTTCAATTCTTGAATTTCGATTAAGTAACACCTGTGTATCTAATATCTTCCTACGCTTATGAGTTTCCAAAACACGTCCCTTCTATACTGATTACAGTTAATAGTACATTTGATTGCATACTTCAGAACGTATTGACATATTTTTTTGTTTTTGAAAATAGGAGTTTCTACAATATGAAGCGCATACTGGATAATTAATATTCATTCTTACTTCCATATAATGAATATTACCTAATATATAGAATATAAAACCGTCTGCTAATAAATGATTAAAATGGAAAAAATTGTGACATTTACGGGAGTAAAAATTACAACGTATAGTACATTGAGGGTTTCATGTGACCAAATATTTAATAGAATTCTGCTACAAACAATTCAGTTGGATTCAAAGAAATACATTTCTTTAGCATTTCCTACTGTTATTACCTTTTTCCACATTTGAAATTCGCGAATGACCAAAACCCGTTAAACATTTCCATTTTGTAACAATTTGCCCATGGAATAGTTTCAAATCTCATCAAAAGTACATAATTGGTAATTTCATAAGGTATGTTTTATAGGTTCAAAGAGGATGCTATTAAGCTATTACCGACATTAAACGGACGTCGTTGCGTTTCAAATGTGGAAACGATGGTATACTTATTTGGAGATACAAATATAGATAGCTTAAAAAAATTGGAGACATATGAAAAGAAACAAGTTGTTGCAGGTGAAACTTTTAACTTCTAATCGAAGTAGCTTTTCGTCATTAAGCATGCTTAGATTATACTTTCTTTTTACGTCATACAAAAAATTATGTGCAAATTAGTAATAGTATTATATTTTAGTACCAAATCAAAAGATTCCCATGATAGTATTCAACAACTGTGATCTGGATTCAGCTTGTGAATGTGCTATCTCTTCCGTTTGGGAATATGGTGGAATGGTAAGTTCTACTTTTATATTAGTGATAAAGATTATATATTATCAATTCACTTGCAGTTACCATGGGCTACAGGTACAATTTTAATTCAAGAAGACGTTTATCCGATATTCCTCGAAAAAATTAAACAAAAATTGAAAAATATTCGTTTGGGTAAAGGAATCGATAAACTTGCGGACATTTCTTATCCGATTGCCAGTGAAATCGAAAAATTAGAACAAATGATTAGTGATGCTCGTGCACAAGGCATTGATGTATATCAGCCGCATTCCGATACCCATAAGTTTCAACCTACTTTATTTGTAGGGATGAAAGTATATAATAACAATGTGATTGATGATTATAAAAACGTATCACCGGCAGTTACGATCTTACCATTTAGAACTCCCAAAGAAGCGGTAGCTTTAGCTAATAATAATAAGCAAGGATTAGCTGCTAGTGTGTGGTCTGAAAATGTTAGCCTTATAAATGAAATTACAAGAAAATTGGAAGTTGGTACTGTATGGGTGAACTCCCATGGTATTATAGAACCAAACGTACCGTTTACTACGCATAAATTTGATGGCGTAGGTTATATTGGAGGTTCTCCAGGTAATTAATACCAAAAGCAATATAAAAAATACTTCTGATATACATATATATACATATTTATTTCAGGATTCTACGAATTTAAGGATCAAGAATTTAAATCAATTGATTTAACACAACCTGTGGTAACGTCAAAATTAGCTTCACATCTTAAAATACAATTAGCAGAATGGACCAAACTTAATGTGAACCAACGATCGAAAGTACTTTCTAAATGGGCTGAAACTTTATCAAACAACAAATCATCAGTAATGTAAGTAATTTCATTGTAAATATTTTAAAATTATAATTATAATCATTCGTTAACAGCATAGAAGGAGGTGTCGACACGCTTATCGCTAACATTTACGACTGCATAACGAAATATTCTTCGATTAATTCATCTGAAGTCGTGAATGGTTTCGAACTCGCTGTTAAACGAGAACCTGTTGGTGTACTAGTTTATACAATTTCGAAACGAAATGAGTTACATATCCCCATCATCGTGGAAGCCTTACTTCTAGGAAATCCAGTCGTGTTAATCTCACAGGAACATTTTAACGAGCATGAAAGTTTTGTAAAGTACTTTCCAGGTAGATTTCTGCTGTCATTGAAATCTCTTCCTTCAGTGGATAACAGCAATCCTCACATTGTCTTCATAAATAACTCCAGCGCAGGTCACAGATTTGATAAAAGATATAGGAACATTAATTGTTCAGAATTTGTTTTAAGAAGATGTACGTTGTTGAAGAACATTTGGGTCCCCGTAGGCGATTCGCTTTAAAGTTATATTCTTTATATTTGTTATACAATAATTGTATCATTCGTTGACTATATTTTACATGTTCATAAAAACTATGCTTAATTTGGTTGTATTTTTTTTTGTGCAGGTATGTCTGCATAAACCTGATTATTTAACAGGATAAACAAAGGTTTTTTGTATACAGAGTGATTCAAGAAGATGTCTCAATATATTTAGGGACCCAAAATAAACATAAACATGGGTCCCACTTTAGGCAATAGATCAAGTTAAGTATTTGCAAGTAACCTTTCTAAGAAAGATATGATAACAATCACAGCAAAATATGTTTTTCACATGTTATATAGGAGGGTAATTTGTTCATGAAAAAAAAACCACAAGCAACGTGGTATATTTTTATAGCGAATTTTTATCCGTTCTATACCATCTTTCCGGTAAATAGATAAAGCTATTGTGTCCTTGACCGTGTCCTGTTTTCTCCTTTCTACCTCTAAACTGACATTACGGGGAAAGTATGCTCAACTACGCCACCATCTCATACGTTCAGTGTGAAGTAAAAATAAAGAATCTCTGTTATAATTACAAAGTTTACTCTTCAGGTAATATATATAAAACTGATACTTAAAATTAAGCTTTTCATTCATTAAAAATTTATAGCATATAATCATTTCACAAAATGCAAATTTTGCCTCAATAACAGGTGGAAGTTACACGCGATGAAAATAACTTTCAAACAGAAAAATATTTTGACTTGCGTTCACAGTTAATGCCACCGATTGTCATACATAATTCTATACAACCAAATTTTTTTTATCTTCTACCGACGGCGACGTGTGAAAACGAATTACGAACGATCGTCAATAACTGGAGGTTCCGGATCAGCTGGCATTGATGGCATCCCTGCTAATTTCTTGAAAAAATGCGTAGATCAATTCGTGAAACCATTATCTCATATAATCAATTCCTCATTTACGTCTGCTTGTTTCCCGGATAGGTTGAAACATGCTGTTGTTTTGCCTATTCATAAAAAAGGGTATCCTAACGATATAAATAATTATATGCCTATTAGCATATTAACAGCTTTTTCTAAATTAATTGAAAAACTTGTATTTGATAGATTATCCTCCTTTTTTAAGAAATTTAATTTAATCAATAAATTTCAACATGGTTTTATTAAAGGGAAGAATACTGAAACTGCTCTATACGACATTGTTGATAGTATTTAAGCAAACAAAAAGTCGTCATCAGGACGTCAAATTTCGTATTTTGAAGACCAAAAGACGTCCTCAAGAAGAATGTATGACGTACTTATATGTCACATCCTCACGACGCCATTGTAAGACGTCTATACACTTCTTTGAGGACGTCTATACACGTCTTTGAGGACATCTATACACGTCTTCAAAGACGTTTGTGTACGTCTCCAAGGACGTCTATGCACGTCTTCGAAGACATGTATTACGTTTACTTATCTTTTATTTCTGCAAATATAAATCCAATTTAGTCAATAAAACAACAAATATAAATCAATTTTAATGTATTTTAAAATAAAATACATTTATAGTCGATTTGTTGTCCTAAAGTGATTTTATATCTGATGAAACAAAAGATAAGTAGACATAATATACACGTCTCACGTACATTTCTTTTTCGTATAAGAGGAAAAACTTGTTATTTAGATGTTAAACAAATATTATTTTAGATGCTAAAAAATATATAACTAACATATAATCAGGTTTAAGTAAATGTAGTGAAGAACAAATTCATACATGCATATGTTTGTTAGTTTGTTACTACTTTATGAAAGGTTGGCTTGTTATCAAAACAATACATTATATTACAAATATACAGGTTCATTCACGGAACTGGTTCGTTAGAACTTGTTGATGTTCTCGAAATTCAACATTTCTGCAAATTTGTAATTATAACTATCAGCAAAATTATTTGCGCCATTGTACTACTTCCGGTTTACCGGAAGTTGACGTCAACTTTCTTAATTTAAATAGCATGGAATATTTTTTATGAGTTTCTTGTATCGGGTACACAATTCTGCATCAAAACTTACAAAGACATCGTATGTCAAAAATCAGCCGTTTTTGAGTTATTCAATTTTTTTCAAATAGAGAGCTAATTGCAACGTTATGTTCAAAAATATGTATTTCTGAAGGTATTGCTGCTAAGCACCTCATATTTCGCATGTTATTAGCCGAAATAGCATACATCAAATTTACGTCCTAAAATTTATCATAATTTATACAGGGTCTTCCAAAACTAACGTTCATTTCAACCAACTTTACGTGGATAAAAATAACTTTTTTAAAATGGAACACCTTATATATTATTACATTTTTGAAAATAATTCTCTATCATTTATTGTTAGACATATTAGCTTCTATCGGGTGTCCGTAAATGTTTGAAGCTGACAGCTACTGTCAAATTTTGATTAAGTTTGTCACACTACATCTGATTTCGATCGCAAGAATTAACATTAGCGTCGCACGCGGTAGACACTTTCAGTAAAATTATTAAAATTGTTTCTTAAAATCAAACACAATATGCTTCCTTTTGCAAACGCTTATTGCTAATTAAAATTAATAATTATAAAAAATTACAACTATGAAACCATTGCAATGACAAAAAAACAAACCCAACGAAATTACAGACGCGCGACTATGGCCATAGAGGAATAAACCAACTGAAATTCTCAGGGTGGTAAACTTTAAGCACAGGTATTGCATACATCTTGACAGACGTCAGCTTCAAACATTTACGGACACGGTGTATCTTTTACGGTATTCGAGTTATTAGAGATTGCCTGATGAAAGTCCGAAAAATACGCCTTTTTAGTGCATTTAAAATCTCAGTAATCCTTGCATGTCAAAATAATTGCTATTGTATTTGTACTATAAATACACATAGTCGATATCTGTCAAGCAAAATAGAAAATGAAATACATTATGGAAAAGAAAGGATATTTTAGATTTATTTTCCATTCATGAAGACTGTAGTAGAATTGTGAGTAGCACATGTCGAGTATATAACGACAGATATCCACATTTACTCAAAATGACCTAAAAAATATCAATACAAGAAGCCAAAAAAGAATCTTAAACAAAAACCTTTGGAAAGGAATAAGTTATGTCATCGTGATCTGATCGTATTGAATTTTGTCTTTTGCAACGACATTTTGTTTAATTTTCTTGTTTGAGTTTTTGTAATGATATAGTTGCAGGCTTATTTTTAGTTTGAATGTCCCGCCTCCACTGGCTTGGGTTTAAAAAGGGGTGTAACGGACAGTCGTTGGTGGGATCATGTTATGTACAGTTATGGAAATAAAGAGAATATGTTTTAAAGTTTAAAAAGTCTTATCTACATTTTATTTGACAAGGTAGAGGATAAAAAGGACTACAGTTTTCAGAAGTGGGATTCGAAGTATCCAATTGTTGTTGCTGTTCTTTGAAGGATCGTGCGTAATATCGATACTGGAATTTGGTTAGACGGGTTCGGAAAAGAACATAAAATGTCTACCGAAGAAGTAAGCAACGCGGGTACCGGTCAGAGTGACCAGGTACAGTATGTACTTGATAACAGAGATTCGTCGAGGTATTTCCATAATGTTGAGAAAGTTTTGCCGGATTTTGATCCAGTAAAAAATAATATTGGTATAAACGACTGGATCGCAAAAATTGAAAGTTTTGCCGAATTGTATGAGTGGGACGATGTTGCCATTAGACACTATGGTTTATCAAAGCTAGTGGGAGTTGCTAAAACTTGGCGCGACAGTGTTGCAGAGCCACCGCAATCATGGGCGGAATGGTGTGAATTATTACGGGATAACTTTCTGTTTGAAGATAGTAGTGTAACATTACGACTTGCTGCACAAAACTATAAACTACGACAAGGGCAAGACATAATAGAATATTATTTTGAAAAATTATCACGATGCAACAAATGCAAAATGGAAGAGAAGGAAACAATTGAATGGATTGTACACGGTTTGCAAAATGTTCGATTTAGGGATTTTTTAGGACCACTGTCAAGGTATGAGAAACCTAGTCAATTATTGAATGATTTAAAAGCTGGTGCTAAGTATATTACAAATGCCAAGCCAAAACATCCAATCGCTACAACTAAAGATGTTGATAAACAGGAACAACCAACCCAAAGTACTGTCGATAGTAGGCAGCGTAAAGGAATTTGTTTCAAGTGTTCGAAACCAGGACATTATGCGAGAGATTGTCCATTGAAGAAACGAAAAGAAGATGAAATGGTTTCTAGTACTGATAATACAATTTTAAAGATTGGAGATGATACACATACAAAATATTTTAAAATGGGTTACCTTAATGATAAAGAACTTATGTGCTATGTAGATCTAGGGAGCAGTTGTGTTACTTTACGATGTGATATTGCAAAGGAATTGGGGTTTACCTATTATGAAATAAGCGCAGAACCATTAATAGGATATGCAGGCGGATTAGTGAATCCAGTAGGTATTTTTACGGGTAGCCTTACTATCGATGGAGTTACTGCAAAGGTTAAAGTGCACGTGGTACCAGAGAATTGTCAGAAAATACCAGTCATTGTAGGACATCCATTTACGGAACAGGGACATATTAAGATTACTAGTACGAATAAAGAACTTATCATTGAAAATTGTCAAAGTGAACTACCAGTTACTATGGTTAGACCATTATCAAAAGGTTTAGTATGTACAGATAGTGACACTGTTATACCAAACAATTACCTAGGACATATTGCAGTGCAAAGTGACTTTAAAAATCAGGAACTATGTGTGGAAGGAGGTTTAAGAAGAGGACATGCGATACCTAGATGTGTCATTCATACAGACAACGATGGAAAATCTGTGATACCTTTACTTAACATATCAGGTTCAGATTTGGAATTAAAAACTGGTGAGCGAGTCACCCGAGCAGAGGTCTGTAAGGAATCTGAAATTAACAAATATAAAGAGTTAAGTAAGAATGAACGACAGGTAAACACGACAGATATTGTTATAGAAGAAGTCGACACAGAACTGGAAGGTTCTGATGCTAATAAATTATTGAAGCTACTAAATGAATATAAAGATGTAGTGGCGCGTAACATGCTACAGTTAGGTGTTACAGATAAGTTGAAAATGAAAATTGAACTAACATCAGACAAGCCTATTTATTACAAACCATATAGACTATCGTACCATGAGAGGGGACAAGTGCGTGACATTGTTGATGAACTAAAGAAGGCCGACATCGTCGAAGATTCCACTTCTTCCTATACTAGCCCGTGCATACTAGTGAAAAAGAAAACAGGTGAGGTAAGGTTATGCATAGACTATAGGGCGTTAAACAAGTGCACTATTAAGGATCATTATCCATTAGCGAGGATAGATGATCAGTTAGATCTTTTGTATGATAAGCAGTATTTTACTAGTTTAGACTTACGTAGTGGTTATTATCAAGTACCAATGGAAGAGTGTTCAAAACATAAGACTGCTTTTATTACTCCAGATGGAACATACCAATTTAAACGAATGGCCTTCGGTCTGTGTAATGCACCATCTATTTTTCAACGTTTAATGAATTTAGTTTTAGGTAATTTAAAATATTCTATAGCTTTATGTTATTTAGATGATACGATCATACCATCTGTAAGTGTTGATGAAGGTATAGAAAATTTAAGAGAGGTTTTAAATGCTTTAAGAGATGCGAATCTCACATTACGGTTAGATAAATGTCATTTCTTTAAAACAAAGATAGATTATTTAGGGTTTGAGATAAGTAGAGAAGGGATAGCCCCTGGAAAATTAAAGCTGAATAGTATTGTAAATTTTCCGCGGCCCAACGATGTACGAGCTATACGTAGTTTTGTAGGTTTATCGAGTTTCTTTAGGCGATTTGTCAAGAACTTTGCCATTATTATGAAGCCATTGACAGACTTATTAAAGAAGGGATCGAGCTTTCATTGGTCAACCGAACAGGAAAGTGCTTTTTAAGTTAGTCAAACGATGTTTAAGTAACGAGCCTATTCTCGCCATTTACAACCCTTCGGCGAGGACAGAACTGCATACGGACGCAAGTCAGGTTGGACTTAGTGGAATTCTATACCAGGAGCAAGCTGATCGACGATTGCATCCTATTAGTTACTATAGTCGAAAGACAACTCCCGAAGAGTCCCGATACCATTCATATGAACTTGAGGCTCTTGCAATTGTTAATTCTGTAGAACGGTTCAGGGTATATCTAATTGGAATTCATTTTATAATTCGTACAGATTGCAACAGCTTAAAATTGCTGCAGAATAAACGTGACTTAAATCCGCGAATAGGCAGATGGTTTATTAAATTGTCAGAATATGACTATCAAATAGAGTACCACGCAGGTTCAGTTAACACAGTAGCTGATTCTCTTAGTCGTTACCCTGTCGAGGAAGGCAAGGAAACGGAATTAACAGGATTGCCCATTTTACATGTAAATGTAACTACAGATTGGATAGCTGCAATGCAAAGAACAGATCCAGAAATTCTTTCGATTAGCGACAGGTTGGAAGCCGGAGACGTCGCAACGCATGCGAAATTTACTATGTGTAGTGCCCGAATTTATAGATCAAAAAATAACCGATTACGATTGTATATACCAGAAGAGTTACGATATGACGTTGTGAGTGAAGCCCATCGAAATGTGAGTCATTTAGGAGTAGACAAGACACTTGAAAAGATTAAAGAAACATATTATTTTCCAAAGATGAGGGAGTTTATTACGAAATATGTTAATCGATGTATTAGCTGCTTATATCACAAAGTACCAGGTGGAAAATCTGTGAGACGATTGCATCCACTAGAGAAGGGAGATACATGCTTTCACACAGTGCATCTAGACCACTTAGGACCATTTAAGCGTTCCCAAAACGAAAACAAATATATTTTAGGATTAGTAGATGGTTTTTCGAAATACTCAGTGCTCAAGGCGGTGCCAGACACAAGCGCGGCTGAAGCTGTAAGATTTATGCAAGAATTTTGTTGCCATTATGGTAAGCCATTTCGGGTTATTACTGATCGTGGTACTGCGTTTACTGCTCACTCATTTGAAGAGTTCTGTAGAGCATATAACATTATTCACGTTAGAGTTAGCGCAGGTACACCAAGGGGCAACGGACAAATAGAGAGGCTAAATAAAACCATTCTTAATTGCTTGTCAACCAGTCTAGACTGTGAAAACGGAGATGATGCGTGGGAAGAGAGGTTATTTGATGTACAGTGGAGCCTGAATACCACGATGCATCGCATAACAAAATGTACACCCTATGAATTAGTGTTCAGATACCAGGCAATAGGTTTGCACGATAATCCTTTAACAGTGGAAATAGCCGAAATAAACGCGAGCACTATTGAAGACAAACGGTTGCAAGTCAGCAATTTACTGAAGGAAAACCAGAGGAAGATGTATGAACGTTCTAATGTTGGAAAGGATAATCAGCCTAAGTTCTCTGAAGGTGACCTAGTTTTGGTCAAAATCCAGATACCAGCTACAGGAGACAGCCGAAAGTTAGAGCCAAAATATAAGGGGCCTTATACTATTGTACGCGTGTTAGATAAGGATAGATATGTTGTTGAAGATATATTAGGAGAACAACAAAGTGGAAGACTTTACAAGGGTATATTATCAGCGGAAAGATTACGACTTGTTTCTGAAAATAAGAGTTAGGTATTAAGAAAATACGTGTACGGTATATTATGTGACGATCAAGTTTTGTTAATGTTTGTTACAAATAAGTATTAGGTTAGGACATGAGAAGACTTTAGTATGTAAGAAATACATTCTGTAAAATGTTTAGAGTTAATTAAACCAAGGCAGTACGAGGACGTACATTTTGTCAGGAAGGGCCGAATTGCAGGCTTATTTTTAGTTTGAATGTCCCGCCTCCACTGGCTTGGGTTTAAAAAAGGGGTGTAACGGACAGTCGTTGGTGGGATCATGTTATGTACAGTTATGGAAATAAAGAGAATATGTTTTAAAGTTTAAAAAGTCTTATCTACATTTTATTTGACAAGGTAGAGGATAAAAAGGACTACATAGTTTTAGATCACTTTGCAAAAATCTGTCGTCAAATACTGTAGATATACTTATTCATAATCCTCCACATTCTCCATGAATAGAAAATAAATCTAAAATGTCGTTTCTTTACTGTAATGTATTTCATTTGTTATTTTGTTTGACAGATATAACCTATGTGTATTTAGAGTACAAATGCAATATCAATTATTTTGACATTCAAGGATTACTGAGCTTTTATAGTATATTATGACACTAGTGCATAATCAAGCTTTTAAAGCACGAGTAACGAGTTTAAAGCCACGACGCGAAGCGGAGTGGCTTTAACGTTACGAGTGCTTTAATAGTTATTTACGAACCAAGTGCGTGAAATCATATTTCGCGAATGAGTGACCAGTTTAAAGCGCGAGTCGTAAGGCGAGCGCTTTATGGACACGAATTCGCGAAATGTTTCACGCACGAAGTTTGTACAATATTTTTTGTACGAGAACTATAATAATAATACATATTGTAAAATACGTTATCGTTTATGATACACTACTCTCTTGATATTAATTTAAAAAAATTTGAGTTGGCAGTACTGATTATTTGAAGTGACATTTAATTTAAAATTATCAAATTCAAAAAATTCCATACAAAATAAAAACCTCACCAACATGAATTCTGATAATGAAATGCAATGTACACCACCTGAAATTCGCGAAGCTGCCAATATTGCAGTGGATAATTTATTACCCATAAAATCAAAAAATGTATATAAAAACACTTATACTAAATTCGTAACTTGGGCTAGATCTAAAAATATACAAAAAAAATCCGAAAATTGTTTATTAGTTTATTTTCAAAATTTACAATCAAATAAATCATTATGGTCTACTTATTCTATGTTAAAATCATGCTTAATAATATATGATAATACGGATATATCTAAATATGCAAAACTCATAGCGTATTTAAAACAGATAACGAAGCAACATCAGCCTAAAAAATCAGCAGTATTAACCGAAGAACAAATTACTAAATTTATTGTTGAAGCACCAAATTCTTTGTTCCTACTAATGAAGGTAAAGTCATTTCCGTGTATTTAAATTCCATACAACTGTATGTATTTATAGGCTGTATTAATATTGGGTATTTCTGGAGCGTGTCGACGTGAAGAACTTTGCAAAATGTCATTGCGAGACATAGAATTTAAACCGAATTTAATTATCGTAACAATTCCAGAAACAAAAACAGGTAACAGTCGTACATTTGCAATCATTAAGCCCGAATGGATTGCATTAATTCGGCAATATGCAAATTTAAGACCAGACAGCCAGCAGCGATTCTTTTTAACATATCGTAATGGCAAGTGTGTTTGTTCACCTGTTGGCCTTAATACAATTGGCAAAATTCCAATGCGAATAGCTGAGTACCTTCAGCTTGATAGCGCAAGTAACTTCACAGGTCACTGTTTCCGAAGGAGTTCAGCGACATTGTTGGCAAACCAAGGAGGTGACTTGCTTTCAATTAAAAGGCATGGTGGATGGAAATCATCTACGGTTGCAGAAGGATATATCGAAAATTCTCTGCATAGTAGAATTCAATTGGCTAAAACAATGACCCCGTTAGAGATATCGACTCCGCCTGCGACTTGTTCAACATCTGAAATACAAGATATATGTAATAATGCAATCAATGTTACTCTACCTTCGCAATCAAGATCAATTCAAACAAACCAGTTAATCCCTGAGGTATCAATCTCTGGTTGTCAAAATTGCCCAATCAAAATTTTTAATAGTTGTTCCGTTTCAATTTCTGAAAAGAATGAATAATGGTAATTTATATAATATTTGCTGCTGTTCTGACATTGAATTACATACCTTCAAAATATAACAATTTCTATTTCATTTCCTTTTATTTTCATAGAAAAACAACGAACCCTCAGCATATTATCACATATTATTAAGGTTAGGGATTTATGATTTTATAATATCACTAAATTAATCACGTTCCAGGAGGTACCAACTTTACTTTTTACGCACTCGTGCTTAAAGTGACTTTTTACGCACTCGTGCTTAAAGTGACTTTTTACGCACGCAAATCGAATCGTGAAATGACAGGTTTTGATAAGCGAGTACAAAATAGTTATTTACGAACCAAGTGCGTGAAATCATATTTCGCGAATGAGTGACCAGTTTAAAGCGCGAGCCGTAAGGCGAGCGCTTTATGGACACGAATTCGCGAAATGTTTCACGCACGAAGTTTGTACAATATTTTTTGTACGAGAACTATAATAATAATATATATTGTTAAATACGTAATCGTGTATGACACACTACTAATCTCTTGATATTAATTAAAAAAATTTGAGTTGGCAGTATTGATTATTTGAAATGACATTTAATTTAAAATTATCAAATTCAAAATGGTAATTTATATAATATTTGTTGCTGTTCTGACATTGAATTACATACCTTCTAAATATATCAACTTCTATTTCATTTCCTTTTATTTTCATAGAAAAACAACGACCTGGGTAGCATAGTATTAAGGTTAGGAATTTATGATTTTAGAATGTCACTAAATTAATCAAGTTCCAGGCAGTACCAACTTTACTTTTACGCACTCGTGCTTAAAGTGACTTTTTACGCACGCAAATCGAATCGTGAAATGACAGGTTTTGATTGGCGAGTACAAAATAGTATATTTTGTACTCGCTTATCAATCGAATCGTGAAATGACAGGTTTTGATTGGCGAGTACAAAATTATATTATGACACTAGTGCATAATCAAGCTTTTAAAGTACGAGTAACGAGTTTAAAGCCACGACGCGAAGCGGAGTGGCTTTAACGTTACGAGTGCTTTAAAAGCTAATTATGCACGAGTGTCATACGATATTTTTTAGTATAAATGCAACAATAATTTTAATTAGAAGAAATCAAATCAATAATTTCAATACATGACATGTACCTATATGTCATTTGACATTTCCTGACATTTCACTGGACTATTAAACGCTTGGGATTGGCTGTTACCAAGCAACCTTTATACGCACGCCGTGCGATAAAGGCCCGATTATGCACGCTTATGAGTGTGTTTTAATTGGTTTATGATGCATGCATACTAAAATAGTATATTATGACACTAGTGCATAATCAAGCTTTTAAAGCACGAGTAACGAGTTTAAAGCCACGACGCGAAGCGGAGTGGCTTTAACGTTACGAGTGCTTTAAAAGCTAATTATGCACGAGTGTCATACGATATTTTTTAGTATAAATGCAACAATAATTTTAATTAGAAGAAATCAAATCAATAATTTCAATACATGACATGTACCTATATGTCATTTGACATTTCCTGACATTTCACTGGACTATTAAACGCTTGCGATTGGCTGTTACCAAGCAACCTTTATACGCACGCCGTGCGAAAAAGGCCCGATTATGCACGCTTATGAGTGTGTTTTAATTGGTTTATGATGCATGCATACTAAAAAATACATTAAAAAAACGTAGGTATTTTTCGGACTTTCCTCAGGAAATCTCTAATAACTCGAAAACCGTAAAAGATAGAATCTAATATGCCTAATAATCAATGATAGAGAATTATTTAGTGTATTCAAAAATGCAATAATATACAGGATGCTCCATTAAAAAGTGACTTTCATCGATGTGAACTTGGTTGAAATGAAAGTTAATTTTGGATGACCCTGTATAAATTACGATAAATTTTAAGATGTAAATTTGACGTATGCTATTTCGGCGATTTCGGTTAATAACATGCCTAATATGAGGTCTTTAGCTGCAATGCCTTCAGAAATACAGATTTTTGAACATAACGTTGCAATTGGTCCTATATTTGAAAAAAATTGAATAACTCAAAAACGACTACTTTTTGACATAGGGTGTCTTAGTAAGTTTTGATGCAGACTTGTGTGCCCGATACAAAAAACTCATAAAAAATATACCATGTTATTTAAAATAAGAAAGATCATGTCAACTTTCAGTAAACCGGAAGTGGCACAATGGCGCAAATAATTTTGCTGATGAGTCCAGATAATATCAGTTATAACTACAAGTTTTCAGAACTGTTGAATTTTAAGAACATCAAAAAGTTCTAACGAACCAGTTCCGTGAAAGGTAATAAATTCAAATTTAATATACTTACATGCAGCACGCAGCTGTTCAATGGCGTCGTAGCGTGATAAGAAATTGACACCAATTGAAACAATACCCTAACACCTAACCAAGCCTAACGTACGCCGTGGTTCACAGCAATACTAGGAAATGCGGTAAAGTACCGATATGAAGTGCGGTTAATTGATATATGTTTGTGTTTTAGACACTTTCTTAATATTTTTATTCAATTCCACATATTTATAGCAACAAAACAGAGAGTATATATTTAAAAATAGTTTTTGTAAATATACCTATTTTATGACAAGAAATAATAATTGGCTCAATTTCCGTGCATGGCAAGTTTGGAGCTGTAGGATGGATGTTTCAAGCATTGTTTGTCATTACCTAACCTTACGGTTATGTACTTACCTTGTTAGTACCTAATATGAAACAAGTTGTATTTCATATAATTCAAGTTTGTTAATATGAAAAATTTTATTTTATATCACATGGATTTATTAATGACAAAAAATCTTTCCAACGTCAACGTTTTAAGAGATTTATTCGACAATTTAATAAATATTATTAATACACAATGTGTTATAGACGTTATACAGACTATTATAAAACTAGTCAAAAATGAGCAGCACAGTACGCCTTCAAAACATCATATTTTGACGATGATTTATTTCGTCAAAAATGAATATACGACGTCCTGAAAACGTAATATTTTGACGATAACGAAGTTGGTCGAATATGATTAATATACGACGTCCTCAAGACGTCTCTGTTTGCTGGGAAGGAAGGCCGTTTTAAACTCGGTAAAATGTGTACTTTCTTTCAAACTGTATGGCCAACTCGGTGGTTAACATACGTACACTGGCTTGCAATAAAATCTCGTACACATATTAGTTTTGGCTGTATTAAATTGACCTTTCCAGTGACATTTCTAATTTGACATTACTCAATTGATCAACATGTTGAAATGATCTGAATGCGATAAAGTATTGATATTATCAAAATTAGAAGAAGGATGGTCCATAAGAAATGTATAACTAGAATGTTTAATATAAATAAAGCTATCGTTCAATAAGATAACAATCCTGTGCACACCGCCTGTGCTATAAGTCTGTATTACCTTAGCCATCACTTAGCCCGAATTTAAATCCGATTGAAAATGTTTGAGGTTAACAGTGAAATGAAATTTAAGATTCCGTTATAAAAATGAATTGTGGATAGCAATTGAGAATGTTTGCGAGGAATTAAGTGAGGATCATATTTGGAGAAATATTGTTCTATCAATGCCAAAAAGACTTGCGCAGGTGAAATATAACCAAACTTGACATTAAAAGGTGTACGAGATTTTATTGCAAGCCAGTGTACATAAACGGTACGTAAATGATTTTAATGCGTGGAATATGTGGCGGTAATGATATTAAAGGCTTCCTTGGTCCGAATCTCTCTTACCACGTCGTAGTAATAAATAATATATATTTGTAGTTGTAAGTTTGGACTGAGGATCTGTTCTGAATATTTTCTCTTTCTCTTTTTGAAACTAGGCAATTAGATTACAGCGCAAGCGGTGCCTCTACATGCAAGCAATAATGCGGAGTGATCTGTGGAGACAAATAACGTTTTGATTTCAACTTCACGATTAAATTTTTTTTTGACACATTTATTCGTTCGGTTCATATTTTCAACGTTATTTTAAGCATGATTCGTACAGTATGAATTCTGGTCTTATTGAAATTATTATTAGTGCTAAAGTCAATTTCAACACAAAATTTCACGTTCACGGTATTACACACGGGCAGGATAGTATCGAAATTCGAAGCGTTTCGTGGAAGGCACGGTATCGCTCGTGTTATACAGTTCGTCAACAACGAGAAAATTAACTGGGACGACGTCATCTATCTGGGCACGATGGACTGCTTCTTCGGCTCATTCTTCTTCGTGGTACATCGATGGAAAATATGCGCCGAGTTCCTCGAGCTGCTGCCGGCGGACGTGCACGGGATGGGTGAAAATGAGATGATCGACGGGGACAAGAAGGCGCGCGTGAAGAACCTGCACAACTTCCTGAAGACGCTCGCCAACAAGACGGTGGTGTGCTGCAATTGCGAGGCTGAGAAGGATCCGAATTTCCGACGTACATCAGGAAGTCGACCGTCTTGGAGGTCAGCGGTAAGAAGATCGGCGTCACGGGATATATTTCGAACGTTGTCGTTCCGGAAAACTTAATCGGTAAGATGACGTTTGCAGACGACATCACCGCCATACGCAGGGAAGTGGCGAAAATGAAAGCGGCTGGCGTAAACATCATCATACTGATAGCGCATAGTGACAGGGAACCGGTGATTTGACTCGTCAGACACATCGGAGACGTGCACATCGTAGTAGGCGGACATGACGCCACCTTGTACAAACAACGGAAAGCCGCCGGTGGATACGGCCAATCACGCAGGTGAATACCCGATGCTGATCAAGGACGCCGATGATAACCACGTCCTCCATATTCGTGCGGGAACGAATGCACATTACGTCGGTAATATTGCAGTCCATTTTTAAAATTAAATTTCTTTTTGAATCCCAGATATAATTCTACTTGTAAGTCAAATCAAACAGGAATTAATTAGAAACAATTAGAAATCAATTTATTCCGGTTAAACTCTAACAATTCTGTTGAAGGAGTCCAGCTAGGTGCTGTCCCATATTTCCAATCTTGCATATTGTAGTTTATTTATGGTCCACGTTTCGCAGGAACATAGCACTGCGGGTCTTCCTTGAATTGTTCCTTTTCTTTATTATTTTATTAAGTGCTCCTAGGCATCTATTACCCGTCATTATTCTTGCCAGAATTTCTACGTCTATATACTGGTGTCTTGTAAATATTGTTCCTAAATATGTAAATATCTCCACCTCCTCGAACCGATATATTCGTCCTATTCCGTTGTTATTTTCAAACAATTATCTTGTCTGACCATTCCATATATTTTGTCTTTGTTTCGTTAATGTATAGACCCATTTTTCTACCTTTTTTTTCTAATCTTTCCAGAACTTTCTTTAATTCATCCTTATTTCTCGTTATAATTACAAGGTCGTCTGCAAACGCCAAGCACTGGTGCCTTTTGTGGTATATAAGTCCCATTCTATTTACATCTGCATTTCTTACAGCTTTTTCCAGTGTTATGCTAAAGAGCACCGATGACAGTGGATCTCTTTGTCTAACACCTTCCTGAATTGCGAACATCCCTTACAGTTTATTATTAATTTTGACCATGCTTTCTGTTCCTTTCATCGTTAATTTTACCATTATTATTAGTTTACTGTCAATTTCAAGGTGCTCTAATGCTTTATAAAGCTCGTTTCTTTTTATTCGGTCATATGCTTGCTGGAAATCTATAAATAGTATCATCGTTGTTTTTCCATACTTATGGCTTTCAGCTTGAATTTCTCTTAAGGTGAAAATTTGGACTGCAGTACTTCTGCCCTGCCTAAACCTGCACTGATATTCTCCTATTTTATCCTTTAGATCTTCTACCAGCTTATCTTTGATGTAAGTTGCTATTATTTTATACGCTGCATTCACTATCCTTATTCGGTGGTGCTGTTATTTCTCTTTGTCGATTTCCATCCTTATTGCACCCCTTTTCCTCTCCAATCTCCGTGCCAGGTTCATTATTCAATAGATCCTTGAAATATTCTTGCCACCTCTCTGAGGTTTCTTCCTCCCTTGCAATAATTTCTCCGCCCTTATCTTTGTAAGAACCTGTTTTTGACGGTCGTCCTCTCCTTTCGTTTCTTACTCCCTGATACAAATTTCGTATTTGCTTATTTTTGTAATTTTCTTCTATTTCATTTAGTATTTTTCGTTGTTTTCTTTTCTTGTTTCTCAATAGGTTTTTAGTTCTTTTCCTCTGTTGTTTATATTCAATATTTGTGCCTCTTGACTGTTCTTGTAACATTCTTAATCCCAGGTTTCTTCTTTTTCTACTTCCTTTTTACATTCATCATCAAACCATTCCTTCTTCCCTTGCCTTTCCGTCTTATGGCAAATTTGTGGAGCTTCTTTCATTTTCGTTTTTATTTCACTCTAACGCTCTTCTATATCTTCTATTTCTTGCATTTTCTAATTGCGCTGTCATAATAGTTTCATATTTTAACCTTTCCTCTTCACTTTTCAGCGTACTTATGTAAGAACCTCTTTTCCTGTTATTTGTTTGGTTTCTATTTGTGTCATTTTAACGCACACGACAAACTGATCCGTGTCTGCATCAAGACCCCTGTAAGATCGTACATTTTTTATTGCTTTTTCTTCAGTTCTTCCTACTAATACATGGTCAATTTTATTGATAGTACGTCCATGTGGAGAAATCCATGTACCTTTATATATTTCTTTTCTTTGAAAGTAAATACTAATAACAATAATATTATCTTTTTCTTTGCGAAGTCAATTAAGAACAGGCCATTTTCATTTGTGAATTCATGCTTACTGTGTATGCCTATTGTTGGTTTGTACGTATCTTCTCTGCCTATTTTAGCATTAGCATCACCCAAGATAATTTTCATATCATATTTCGGTATTCCTTCATATATTCGACTTAGTCCATCATAAAATTCTTCCTTGATACATTGTTTGCAACAGGTAAACTGCAAGTTACCTTCGACAGTGATGGGAAAGCGGTGGGATGGCAGGGCAACTGCGTTCACATGGATAAATACATTATGGAGGACGCGAAAGCGCTGAAATTGTTAGAGAAATTCAGGAAGAAAGTAAAAGAGGAAGAGAAGAAGGTGATCGCAAAGACGCGGGTGCCGATGCAATCTGGGGAATATAGTCGCGGATTCCTACGTGTGGTTAAATATCAGAGACCCACTGTCGAAGAAAAAGCAGGGAGATAGATGGACCGCGGCCGTTTTTTACATTTTAACATCAAACCGAGTTGTATGTTGACGTTCGAATGTCAAATTTACACATGTTTGACAAACGTAACAATTTTTCACATTTTTCAAATATCAAATATGTGCAGAATGGCCAGATAAGAATGCACAGTGCTATATCTCTGAAACTACTCGTCGTAGAGATTTGCTGTAAAAAAATTTATCGCTAATATATTAGTTGCTTTAGAAAATAAAGAGGCATGCTCTGGGGTTATGTTAGATCTTAGTAAGGCCTTCGATAATATAGAGTATAGATCATCAAATACTTAAAAAAAAACTTGCGTATTGCGGTCCACACATGACTACGGAACTCGACATAAGGATCGGCACTGTCTTCCGAAACACAGACTAACGCTAAGCGAGAATGGCCAAACTTACGCGACATTAAACATGTACAATAAATTACCGAATCACTTTAAGGAAATAATAAACTTACACTCCTTTAGACAGGCATGCAACCGACTGATCCTCCAGACGATTATCGGGATATTCGGGAAGAATATTTTGGTTATATTAGTTAATTTTACTTGGTTCTTATTTTAACTTTTAATTAGTTAAGTTATTAGCTAGTTTTCTCTTGACGTTTGCTTTGTTACCTACTCTATTTGTTTCTTTTATTGTATTTTAAGATGTAGATATCACAAAGCAATAAAAACTTATTCTATTCTATAGGGTCATTGTTTAAACAACCTTCAATAACAGGAATAGCATGACTGTTAACATTGTATGATGCTAAAACGTAATACCAATTTCCGACCTTATAGAATATACTCTTTATATACTATCTAAATATTCTGTACTGTAACATAAACGAAAATAGTTCAAAATAAAATCCCTAAACCTGATAAAATAGACGAAGGAATTTTACATAATAGATAAACAGTCTGGTAGTCAATACATAGAAATCAAAGAAGAGTCTTTACGTATGCCAATATTTGGGTATACAAACAGATCTGTTATCTGCCAGCTATGAATTGTTTACGTAGCGCTCAAATTTTTCTATGTTTCAATGTTCACTTTTTACTTCAACCAGTTCTATATAATAATTGGTGTCGTTGAGGTAATTGGGCATCCCTTCTACGGCAAGGGCAACGTAAGCACCTCGATTAAAACTTTAATGTGGCAAAAAAAAAATGTCTGTACGCAAATCCGCTCCCCTTTTTTAAAAAAATCCGTAACCGTAAAGATTTATTACCGTTTAAACCCAATAGTATTGATAACACGTGAGCACTTTATTTTATGAACGGTATAAAATGGTTATTTTTATTTTCAAACTAGAAATTTGATTATGCACATATTACATGCGTGTCGAATATAATACAAGTGAAGCTACGAATATAATAATAGATCATGAAAATATTAGTAAAGATACCCTTAGACTAATTAAAACGCTAAATATACATTGACTAAAAAATGAAACCAAAGAAAAATTCAAAACTAATTGTCCACAATTTTCATTTTATTTTTACGCATTACTTTATTTATTACATTTTTTCCAATTCATTGTTTGGTTACTGAAACATCGGCTATGGTCAATTGTAAATCGTACCTCAATTATTAAACATAGCTAGGGTTAAATTTACGAACGCACCCCTATATCCATAGGGGCGTTTTTTCAAAAACGCAGATCCGATTCTGCGCTGTAAAATTAATCCTGTTCCAACATGGCGTTTTTTTATTTTTCCATAGTCAGTGGTAAGTGCAACACGTATGGTGAAGACCTACAAAAACAAAATGAAGTGTCCTTAGTAAAATTGAACAAATTCAAGAATGAAAACACAAGTCCACTAAAGTAAATTAATTTAAAAAACATGTAAATAATAGAATAAATAAAATAAAGATGTCGTATTTTGTTTATAAAATACTACACCTTTTGCCGCCATTTTTCCAAGGAAAAGAGATATGAGATTAAACAGTGGAACAACAGAACTTTCATATCATTGATGGAACATAATACAAGGTAAAAATAAATTGATGTAATGTAAAATGTAATAGTTTCAACAAATTTCAAGCAATAGAATAAATAAAACAAAAGTGTAGTATTTTGTATACAAAATAATTTTTGCCGCCATTTTGACCAGATAAAAGTGTACCAGTGTGAAAACAATAGAACTTACATAACAGTGATGAAAGTTCATATAAAACAAAAAGATCTCAAAGAAAATGGAAGCATGGATACAGAAAAAAGAAGAATATTGAAATAAAGTAGATCATACCATAAATTTTGAACAGCGCCAAAACTTGCACTGCCACTGCACTATAATAAACAAACTTTAAAATCAGTGATAAACAAGAAAACACAAACAAGTTATTGGAAAATATGTCTATTTCGTACAAAGAGTGGTGTTACAATATAAAAACGTTATAACTAATAGCAGTCTTGTCTTGTTGAACCTTAAAAGTTATTGTAAGAGCAATTACATAATGTTAACATAATAAAGCCTACAATTCATAACAAATGTGATTATCTTAAATATGTTACATGATGTACAAAATATAAGTAGCAGAAACTATTGACTATTTTAAACTACAGCTTAAATGGGTTTTGTTAATTTAGTAGTACCTGATGTTCCCTGTTTATTCTTGATTAAAATAAAAAAATATAGATCAAACAAAATTAAAATACAAAAAAATTAAAATGAAATGTAAACTTGATTCATGTAATAAATTTAAGATATTTACAGTATATACAGTATAATGTTATAAAATACAAAAAGAGTGAAAACAAAAATAAGTACAAAACCTACTATAAATTATACACAAATTAATATATCTTTAAATCTGATGAATAAAAAAAACTGATTCATTTATTAAAACAGAATTAGTATATTTTAATGTTTTGTACTAAGAATGAACAGTAATCAGGTACGAATGACATATTTAAAAAATTTACATGAAAAATAATTTATTGTAAAATTATATGTATGAAATTTTAAAATACAGGTATGGTCTCCTGTGTTGCATACAAATTCTTAATATTAACAAACGTAGTAACTATTGTAATAATCTTATTATCTACAAAGAAACAACATGATAAAAATTATTAAATTAAATTGCTAATTAAAAACTGGTCCTTTTTAATTAACAATTAAAACAACCCTTAGTAAATTAATTACTTATTGTTATCACTTAAACTTTGACCGAGACCATCCTGTATCGTCTTCAAATCTTTTAAATCCTGGTTGATAGTTTCCACTACCTTCTGATACCCGTTTGTTCCATTTGTATAAATTGCCTTACGTCTTCTTGGGCTTCGGGTTGATGCGGTACTGTTCATTCTGTGGTCCGACTTTCAATGTATCCATTAGTCTAACGCTACTGACTAATTCCAATAGTTTTCCTGCAATATACAACAGCATGAATATGAATTTCACAATAATAAATGTTTGAAGTCAAATTGTACAAGATTAAGAAATAAAACTAATAAAATATGTGCTTTTTTTGTTTTTTTTTCTCCCGCTAAGAGACTATTATCCCCTCATATTAATTTTATTCATGCACTTATTTACCATATTGTATTAAATGCTGTAGAATTACTTATAATTACGTTTGAAAGAAGTTTTGTAACATAAGGTGAGAAATACGACATGAAAACATATTAAACGATGTTATCACAAAATATTGATGCACCTAGTAGTAGGTTGTCTATATTTGTAACTAAAGTATTCTGAAATGGTGAATCAACTAAATTCGAAATAGAGCTTGTCAGAAATAAAAAAATTATTTGTTACAATATTCAACATTCTTTAGACAAAATGAAAACCTTTGCATACAACAAGTGAAGTGAGATTTTGTTGCTTAATACTCACTATTCCAATGATCAAATCAGTAACAGTACAGTGCATGGAATATATGAATTGAAAGATGCAAAGTAATTTGCTAGATTTGAAAAGGAAATGTGTAAGAGAAATAATCCGGGAGGTAAACATGAATATTTTATTAATACCTAAAGAAAAACAAACATTCTCTTCGGAAAAATTGAAACAATTAAAAATACAGATGTGTTGAAAGACCATGGGAAAATTATTCAAGTTCGTAGACTGCTTTTTTTATTAAATAATCGTTGAAATGTGAAAGCAAAACCTATCTATTAAATCAAACAGTATTAATTATCTCTGCAACGCCACATACAAAATAATCCACATTGATTACAAAAATCTTAATACAATATCTTTCTTTATATACAGCCAGCCAAACAGCAATAAATAAATTTGAATGTAATGTTTTATATATTTTTGAAATAAGAGCAATAAATAAAATCTATTGACTTTCAAATTTTGTTTGCAGGCTAAGAATTTTTGAATACCTTCTCGTATATTCAAAGAAACATTCACATTTTGTTCGTTTAACGATATGGAATGTTTAATGATCCTAGGGACAAGTACCAAATAATGCAAATGCCTAAGTTAGTGCTGTTGTATTATAGATGATCCATACCATTTTAATATCACTTAAAAAAAACTAATATTATAGTAAAAGCGGCAATTGAGAAATTAATTAGGTGTAGATCATCTAATATACAGCTGTACTAATCTAATGTATGATTAGATCAATATTAATACAACAAAGAATTTCTCGACCGATTAAGAAATAAGTGCGATTAAGATCAATAATCAAAACACAGCAAAGGTGTTATGAGTACCATCAGGATTTGAGGCAACAGATGTGTGGTCAATTAGTGCACGATTTAATAAAGGCCTTCCAATTAAAATTCTAAGGGGCTAAATATTAAACAGAAAAGAGCATTTCTCAAAAGATTTGGTGCCGAACGTAGAAAATATTTCTAATAATGTGGAAGGAGAAAATAAGTCCCATCACCAATTTTGATGAAAAATCCAACGGAGTTGAGAAAATGGGACTAGACAACTAAAAGCGTTTTACAGCCAACCTGAAAACAAGAAAAGACTCCAAGCAATATGAAAATATTTGTGCACAAGTTTAAGACCCACCAGCAATGTATCCGGTGCTTATATTTACCAGTAAGAAAAAAGAAAAAATTGTAAGCAGCTCCTAAACAGCACCGTTTCAAAAAATGACTTGCTCGATTGTTAAAAGTTCTTGATGAGAAGAAGAAAATAACACAATTTGACAATTTGTATAGGGAGTGGGTACTTGACTAGATGAGTGACATCGCAATTACTGTAGAATTGGGTGACTTGCGATCCTTTCTTCTTACATCAAAGTAGGTATTTTTATTTTGATATGTTTTAAGGTTTTTATACATATACGTATATTGAACCGTAAAAATTAAATTAATAACAACTAACTTAAAGGATTCCGATACTTCTGTTGACATCGAATGCGTTAATTAAATTATATTCTAGAAATTCTGTTAAAAAAATTAATCATCTCTAACTATCAAAATGTTTCACGACAATCTTTATCGGGATCATATTACTTGTCTTTAAGTTTATCAACAAAAATGGGCACACAATACTTACCCTAAAATGTGTTGAGACGCCGAGTTGAGATTGTAGGCTTTCTAATCTGGCTCGTAGAGTTTCTTCATCTGGTGAAAATGCCATGCCGACTTTTCTTGCTGCTTCTTGTTTAACTAATATCTGAAAAAAATTAAATTGTAAAACTACCATAAATTTAAATCGCAATAAGAGGTTGTTAAGTATTCGTATCTTATGCAGTCAGTACAGATCAAGGTCTCTAATTTCCAAAAAGCCCATCACGAATTAGTCCCAATGTATTTGTGGTTCCTTATTAGATGACATGCAACATTTTAAAGATTCATTTCTTCAAATATTACATTCAAAAATCTCTAAATCAGTATGTACATATTACAATGGAAATTTTGTATGTTTTTTAAACTTTTAAATTGTGATCTTAATTGAAGGTAAGAGGCCACCATAAAAAAGTTTTACAAAAAAAGCTTTTTTGTACTCGCTTATCAAAACCTGTCATTTCACGATTCGATTTGCGTGCGTAAAAAGTCACTTTAAGCACGAGTGCGTAAAAGTAAAGTTGGTACTTCCTGGAACTTGATTAACTTAGTGACATTTTAAAATCATAAATCCCTAACCTTAATAATATGGTCATAAACGATAACGTATTTAACAATATGTATTATTATTATAGTTCTCGCACAAAAAATATTGTACAAACTTCGTGCATGAAACATTTCGCGAATTTGTGTCCATACTGGTCACTCATTCGCGAAATATGATATCACGCACTTGGTTCGTAAATAACTATTACGAACATACCTTCAGTACTCTATGTTGCAATTCCTGTAATTTCTGTTTCCTATCCGTTAATTGTGCCACAGATGCAGCATGCTTCTTTTTTAATTCTAAAATATCCTCGCTGGCCTTTTGTAAAAACGCTGTATGTAAACCAGTTTCATATTCTTGACAAACCATCCTCTTCTTCAAATCGGTGAAACCAAACATGGGTGTGGGAATATATTTTGCTGGGTTGGGATTATCCATTTGCGCTGCTTGCCACATGGGCAAATCGATTCCTAAAAATGATAAAGAATTTAATATCGAAAACGAAAAAAGTAATTAAAATCTAATTTTATCTTACCTGGTGGTGGGACCCTTAAATATTCATCGAGCTGCTCTTTTGTTGGAGCCATGTAAGCTCCAATATATGTTACGCCCACGTTTGTAAGTTGTTGTTTTTGCATCGGTTGATTCAAAAAATTCGATAAATCGGTAGCATAAATTTTCCTACTTGTTCCGGTAATACCTTTCTCGCTAACAGAAATCATTACCTCGGAATCGGTTTCGGATATTGATTTGATGTGTTCGATATTCACTATTAAATTGGGTTTATTTCCTAATATGCCAGATATACCATTTATAAGGACTTCTTTTTGAGGACTGCAAAAAGTAATAAGTACATACATTTAAAAAATTATAATAATAAGCATATATTACCTGAGATCGGATTCCTTCTTATTAAAATGTAATTTGACTAATCCATCTGCATTTTGAGAAGTTGGGATGACAGAGTAACTTACTGATTTGAATCTATAGAATGGGTTCGTGTGATCGTACTCAACTGGTGGTTGGTTGTTACTGTAATAACCTTTCCCGGTGCCCCAACATGCTTGTAGCATATTCCATTTCTTGATAACATTATCCCTTTCATCGCCGTAGATGTTAATGGCATAGATTGAAGTTAATACCTGTTGATTTTTTAATTCTTGTGCTGTGATAGCTAAAAAAATAAAATTTTATTAAAATCGCTACAGCTAATTCTAACAAAATTCTTACCTGGGGTTGCTATTTTTGGTATAGATGGCACTGCATTAAATCCTCCATAGAATCCAGTTGTAGTTGGTGCAATACCGCCAAACGTTGCTGTTGGTATAGTAGCGAATCCCCAAATCCACCTGTGGGAGCCTGGGCCGGCGCTCCATAACCTCCAAAGAAAGATGGCGTAGAAGTCGTTGCTGCACTCGCAAACAAGCCGGTACCGAAAGTGCTTCCACCGAACGAAGGAGCTGGAGTAGTTCCAAAAAGCCCACCACCAGAGACATTGCTAGTAGCGGTACCAAAAGTGCTGCCAGTTCCAAATAAAGATGGTGCAGATGTTGTAGTAGTGCCACCAAATAAACTAGGACCTGGTGTTGCACCAAATAGGCCGGGAGTTTGAGTTGTAACAGTACTACCACCGAATAAAGTGGAAGTAGTAGCTGGTGTTGAAAACAGATTGCCTGAGGTAGAAGGTGTACCGAAAATACTCGGTTTAGTAGCAGGTGTTCCGAATAAACTTGGTGCTGAAGTCGCGACAGCACCGAATGTACTGCCGAATCCGGGAGCTGCAGTTGTTGCTGTGCCAAAAGTACTACCGAATGCTGGTGCAGAAGTAGCTGGCGTACCGAATGTACTGCCGAATGTTGGCGCAGTACTCGGCCCTGGCGTACCGAAACTACTACCAAACACTGGCGCGGTGTTAGCAGCCGGGGTACCAAAAGTGCTACCAAATGATGGTGCTGATGATGCTACAGGCATACCAAATGAGGTAGAACCGAATCCGCTAAAACCGCTGGCCGTTGTAGTTGTTGCACCGAAAGGAGAACCAAACCCTGTAGCTGTAATAGAATAATAAATTATAATACAAGCAAACAAGTTTAATTGTGATTGAACAGGAAAGGTTTTCTGTTTAAATTTTGATGTTGATCTCTGAAACAATCGCTAATGTTCTTAAGAAATTAAAAATTTGTACAAAACAGAAATGACTAGAATAAAGAAATATAATAAATAAAGTATTTTAAAAAAGTAAGAACAAATTAATCAGAGATGATATCGTTTTAATAAACAAATAATACAAATATCCAAAAAAAGTAACGCTTCGAAAAAGAATAGCCAGCTCAAATATGAAGTTAAATTTAAAAAAAATACCACGTGCATTATTACCCGGACAGATATATTCCACAGAAAATTGAATTTAATTTAATTTAAAGAAGAAAAAAATTTAAAAGTATGGTAAAAATTATCCACAAACCATTCTAGAAACTATTCATAATTAAAAATTAGTTTTAAATAAATTAAATTTAAAAATCAAATCAATAAAAATACACGTTTAACAAAGGTAATACATACGCGTCGAAGCTTGAGTGGTATTGGGCTTACGGCGATGTGGAGTACCTGGCGTAACAAACCTCATTTTGCACTTACAAGTTTAGGGTTAATAGGAAACCTAAGTAACGAAATAGGGCGATGTTACCATAGCAAAGAGCACGGTCGAAAAGAACGAAACTTTGAAATGTGCGGAATAAATGTCGTCGAAAATTCGCAAAAAAAGTTGAGAAAACGCTTCTACGGCAAGAAAACAGAATCGGACTAACAAAAATATATACGAAATAAACGAAAAATTGTTGGTCTTGGATTTATTATGATTATAATTTTGCTTAGATAGTAAATCTAAGTATACGATACGCTCATACAGTTGAAAATAAATTTGATTACATTGTAATTAAAGCACCCTACAGACGAAACGATCGGTTTATAGTCTGTTGTACAACTGTAGTTGATTAGACAGTTTACGTGAAGAGGAAAAACAACGACTGACTTGCCTCTACGACTTTATTTTCAACTTGCAGTACGACAAGTAATACAACCGATCGTTTCGTCTGTAGGCCCCCCTAATACAATGCATGCCTGAATAATAATTGGGATATTTCAAGATATTTCAATTTAACACGATGTTGTGACAATCTTCATCTGAGAATGTTAGTGCTTCTAGATGATGTATTGCATTTACTTTTCTCACATAAACAACCACCAGTAGGCACAATTTGTTCTCTTATAGGTGATATGTGTTTAATACGGAAAAAAATGGCTCTAACAACGAATTTACAGAGAAGGTGGATGATTTTGTTGAAACTCCTTTGGTCAACATGAACAAAATCATAAGAACCAGGCAACGCTCCAGATTCTGACTTGGTTAGAAACTATTAAATAGGCATCAAGTAGTATTGTTAATAATCTGAAGAGAATTGTAATTTTGACCTTGGTCAATTTTCCAAAATCTGCCAAAACATGCCATCGTTGTCGTAATCCCAAGACTGTTTATAAATAACGTGTTTCAAGGTCTCTCGAACGGCGTCCAACTGGAGACACTATTATCTTATCTCCAAAATAAATCTCTCGCTGGCAGATGGAAGAGAGTTGCCTCTTCTTCAAAACCGATAGTCACAGAGGTACACAACCGTTTTTACTTCTTCTTTTACAAGCAAGGCAATTTTTTTTATCACGCACAGCTCGAACTTGACAAAATTTGATTGTGTGCCTCTAGGTGGAGAATAGTGGTGATAGAAAACAAGAACGCAACAAAGACTGTAACTTGGGGTGGAGTGGAACATAAGGGAGTGCTGCCATCTGTTGATTAAATTTATAGATGGTTCCTGCGGTTCGGTTTATTCTTCAAGGATTTTAAAAGCTGATGGTAATTCAACAAAAAAAAATGCTGTCACGTGAATAAGTTAAATTTTTATAATGTTGTACAAACCTCCTACACACCTACTAACTAGGTGAAGTGGAACATGGTAGAAAAAAGTGGTTGGAAAATTTCACCTGTTTAAATATGAAGATAACTTGATGAAAAAAGCTATTACACAGTATAAGGAAACAAGTATGAAGAAAATAGCTCAAAAGTTTGGTGTACCAAAGACTGCACCAGCGAATAAAATTAAAAACAAATTCAATAATAACTTACAGCTGGTTGACTCCCATATTGATCAAGCAGCTGTAAGTTATGAGCATGAAAAATTGATAGTGGATGAAATTCTGATCTGAGCGCAACCAAATAGAAAAAAGGACACAAGGGCTGTCTACCAAAAACAGAATAAAAAAAAAATATGTTAAAGCAGGCATCAGAAAAAAATACATTCATTTGCCCAAAAATATTACTTCTGGGTTTATATCCCGTGTTATTATTACAGTCAATAATAAGTAAAAAAAGTTTGTTTTTCTAAAATAGCGAGAAAGGTGGTAGAAAAACATACTGGATTTGTAAAAACATGAGCAAACATTCTGGGTGGCTGAAGAGGAGAATAGAATGGATGGAGATGACTGGATAGATGACTACTGGAGATAAGAACAGGAGCCAAAAAATTAATCAAATACCTATGCAAAGTAGACCTTCTAATAACCATGATGACATGGGCTGCATTGTAGTAAAATTCATTACTGAAAAAGATCTCTGTATGTAGGTGAGATAGATTAGGTCGAGCTAAAGAAAGTTTGGTACTTTAAAATTCCGCAAACATTCTATTTTTATTCATGTAAAAAAAGTGACTAACCTATTCAAAGCACTTCCATTACTTTAAAAAATTCTCAAAATTCCTAAACTGAAGTGATGCGTCATTTAAACACACTATGAGTGAAGGAAGACAGTATTTCATCCAAAGAAACACAGATTATCAAATGTGTAAAAAATCTAAAGACCAAATTTATATTTAAAATTTCAATTGTGCCCCGCTTCATCCCATTTTAAGGTACATTTCCAACTCATTTCGCAAATATGTAAATGCTGGTTTGCTCGTAACATTTGAATGCAACAAATGTGGGGTGTATGAACATCTGCAGCATTGTGCATGAGAGTGGAAAAGAAGGCATCATCGGCACACCAGGTAGAAAATTTACTGCAGACACAGTACCAATAGGTCACCAGGCAAAAGTTTACCGATATTACATTAGTAGTAGCAGGTAAAGAAATAAAATTCAAAATCGGCAAGCAGCTGTCACAATAATAAGAAGAAAATTGTTTGAGAAACTGTTACCAAGTCGTACTTTATTTCCGATAAAATTTAAAATTGTCATGTTCATACATAGATGATAGATACATTATCAAGTTGGTGTATGATAAACTTACAATAAATATAAAAAACCGCAGTTTCCAGCACATTCATTCTTTTTTCAAATATCTAACTCATTGATAAATTTTTTAACAATAAACAAAACCGGCTTTTAAGAAAGAAGTGAAAGAGTCTATTACAATTTACTTTAAAACATTAAATGCCAGTAGTGAAGGCTTAAGTAAACCTGGAACTGTCGCTCTGCATTTGGTGCAAGACTACTACGATTGATCATATTTTCTGAAAAATATACCTGATCGAACTGAACACCTAAATATGCCTATCCCGATATCTGCTTTCTGCGCAGAAAAAACTATGAATGGAAGAATCCATCTTTCAAAATCGATTTAACAACATCTTTATAAAACACATTCCAACTAAGCACCCACCATTAAAAAAAAAACTATAGAACAGCGCAAAGACAGAAAAGTTATCCTGCTATATAATGGAGTCACCTTTTACACCAATCTTAATCTCTAAATGGTATCATTTTAGTAAGATTATCCTCCATGCTGGCTCACTATCAACAGCACCTCGAGAAAACTGTCCTGAAACCGATTAAAACTCACTGGAACCAGCTCATGATACAGTACAGCACAGAGCATAGTGATGTATTTACTTTTACCAAATGAGGAGTTTGCCAAAAAATAATTTTCGACAGTATGGGACAAATTCTTCAAATCCGAGAATCTTACCTTGGGCTATCAACTAAGTTAACAATCCAGTTCATAGAAGAACCAAAAAATCACCTTCAGGCAAATAACACTCATTTTTGAACCTACACCTGGTTGTTGCAATCACCCAACTGATATAATGGGGTCTCCACCATCAATTCCAATCATAGCACCTAGATCACCTGAGAAATGAGCACAAAAAACTGTATCAATTTAGAATGCTTATAAAAGAAAAGCTGTCAGCTTCAACAAACCCCTAAAATGTAGAAGAGTCTGATGCTATAAGAAAATGGAAAAAAAAACGATAAAGGGGTCCAAAACAAAGACGTGAAAAAAGAACTGAAGAAGGCTGAAAAACATAAGAAACTTTTTTACACAAAAAAAAAAACAACGACCAACTTGCTGAGGCGGAAAAAACGTTCAGAAGATCCCGATGAATGATGAATGAAAGGGGATTCTTCTGAACTAGATTTTGGATCTTCAGAAAAAAGTGAAAATAACACACCATCCATCGAAAATCTAAACCTAATCCTTTCGATATTATGATGGAACATATTTAACAAAATTTATAGATTCTACGATATGGACAGTTCAAAACTGCAATTCTTAAAAAAGCAACTGTGAGCCTTGTTTATATAGGACCATTTTAACTGAAGTGCCACGAAATAAATACAATTTCACAGAAATATAGTGACTTAAATATTTTTAAATGATTTGGTAGAAACAGAAAAATTGTGATAAAATTTGATTTAAGTTCAAGTTGACTGAGCAATTTACAAACTTATAGTACACAAATTTTTTTTCAATGACTAAGAGATACGCAATAATAGATGATAATTGTTCATTTAAATTTCATTTTATTTACATCATAATTCTAACCATGCAATAGATTTTCTACATTACATGTATCATGCAACCTCTGAAGTTGAGGGAAATCCAATATATTTACAATAGAAAACTATTGTTAAAAAAGTTATAGTAACTCATTGAAAAGAAGTGTAAAGATGGGATTACCCATGATTCAGTTAGTAATAACGATATGTTTTTAAAATTTATCAGCCAGGTCAGGATACCATTAACCCACAATGAATGAATTATCGTATAATTATAATGAAGAAGCTTAACTTAATTCGTTAACATTTTTTTTTTTTTTTTAGAAAAACGGAAAACGGAAATTTAAGTACATTCTTTATCTGCTATGACTAATTAATGAAATTGTACCAGACATAATACAGTTAATTTTTTTATTGAAATCTTAAAATATGTTGACATAAATTGCAAAATTCGTTGACCTCGATACAAATCATCAACAGAATAGTACTCGAGAATAATGATTTATAAAAAAATATTAGCTAATGCATGAGAATAATTTAGCGCTGCGGATATGATGAAAACAATAATACAAAATCATATGCAAAATAGGTATTGATGAAATGATATTAATCATGAATTGAACAATAACAAGTAAACCTTTTTACACATTTTCCAATGACTTCTAGATATAACAAATATTTTGGCCTAGCAAAAAGGGATAATTATTACAGTTAATGCTATAAGGCATAGTGGGGTTACCAATGACCCCGGACATTTTAAAGTAATTTTTACCCTTATTATTTATTTTATAGGGGTGGTATAAATTTTAAATAATATCGAAGGTTTCAACGGTTCGAGTCTTTGTTATGAGGGCTTGCAAGTTTTGACTCTGATTGCTTTTTGCTATTAATTTTTAACCTTTTATCTCTATTATTCGATATGGATCGGTGTTAAATGATGGTATTGTTGGTATTTGGTCGATCTCGTTTGCATAGTATAAAATTTCTGATCTTGAAATTATGTTCTTTCGTTCTTCTTCTTTTTATCCAGTACTGGTTTTAAATTCGAAAATTCTATGTATGGTATTATTTCCACAAACGGATGCCTCTAATAGTATTCATCAATTAAAATTGACAACACTTTTTTGTGTTTGCTTATTTTTTAAACGAGTTCTTCTTTAATTTTCTTAAAAGGTACTAATTCGAGATCTTTCCAAACAGTTTTCTTGTAATTTATTACTGCATGTATCAGTAGATACAAGCTACTATCAATTTCAGTTTTCGTTTGCAGCTATTCTGTCACTGCTTTAGGAATTACGTTATTGTCAAAAAACTTTACATTCCTTTCAATTTTCTTATCATCCAATGCTTGATGTGAAGCCGGATAACGAAATAAATTATCTAGTATTTTTATTAGTAGATAATCACTACACAAAATAAAATCAGAGCCATGCAAATATAGCTGTGTTCAAAATAATAACAGTGGTTTCAAGTTAATGAAGAAAAGATTTTTAAAAGGTGAGTTTTCAATATTATTATTGTTTAAATTAAAAAATATAAAACATAAATAATACTCCACATTTTATATGAATGAATAGATAGATAAGTGATAAAATTAAATAATATGGGCTGAATGAATTTTTTGACAGGTTAGCTCTAACCTGTCAAAAAATTTCATTCTTATCTACATATATAAACACCTTAAAATTAATACACTTGGTTGTGAAACCTTTATTATCTAAAAGTGCCTTACAGCGTCGCTGCATGGAGTTGACCAAGTGTTCATAACGTCCGTTTGGTATTTTTGCCCACGAATCCTGTACTATCGCCCAAAGCTCACGGTTATTGCTTAATTTTTTCTTCCCGACTTCTTTTTTAATATCACCCCACAGGTTCTCTATGGGATTGAGGTCGGGTGACTGTGCCGGCCAAGACATAACCTCAATCCCTTTGACCCGAAACCACTCCTTAACCACTCAAAGGCTTTTCGTATTGTGCATAGGGTAGCATAGTTCCATCTAAAATATCTATGTAGACATATTGATCCATATAAGGTGTATTGGACCTACGCCGTAATAGGAAAATCATGACCAAACTAATATTTTTGATCCTCTATGTTTGACGGTTTTCGTTGTGTATCTTGGATGATAGTCGGTGTTAGGAGAACGGGGAACATACTGCCGGGAACCAGTACCACCAAAGAGACAAATTTACTTTCGTCTGTCCATAATATATTGCGCCATTTCTCAACCGGCTAATCTAAATGGTTTTTGGTGAATTCAATGCGATTATTGATGTGTTTTTTTTTGTTAAAAGAAGCACTTTTCGTGGACTTCGCGCGTATAGGTTTTGCTCTAAAAGTTGTTTACGAATAGTTAATGCACTTACAGGCAATTTGGGTTGCTTTTGAATCTCAAAAGAAGACGCAGAAAGATCAATTTTGCTATAACGGACAATACATCTATCATCTACTGCACTCATCTTTCGCTTGCTTCCTCGGCAGTACAACCCAGAAGATTTTGTATCTCAACATACGTTTTACCTTCTGCTCTCAATTTTCTTATAAGATTACGTTTCTTTTCTGTACAATGTTTTCTCTTTCCCACAACATTAAATTTTCAATTGAAAATATTAGCTTTTTTATTTATTCCAAGATATAATTATAATACTTACTTTTCTATTTGAAACAAAAATCAGTTTAATGCGAATCTCTTGAATATTTATTGGCATCTTCTTACGCTAAAATAGCTCCAAGTCCAATTCGATGTGCATCAACATGAAGGTGAATAGTTTTGTTTATATGAAAATACGCTAAGTTTGCAACTTGTTCAAACTATTCTTTCAGTGTAATGAAAGTTTTTAGATAATTAATCATGTCTAATAGACTCTGTATAGGTGAAACATTGACATTGATATAATATTTTAATTTTTAATTCAATTTTAAGTTGCTTTAGTTGTACATACATACATACACATTAGGTACATTTTCCTCAAATAATTTATTGTATCATATACAGGGTGGGCCACTTAAAATGATGCACTAGAATTACGGCCAAGCTAAATAAAAATTTGAAAAACCGACCAGGTAAACTTATAGTGGTCGATGAGGGGCACATATTAATAAAAATGTAATTTTTATAATATTCATGATGACGTCACGCCTAAATCAATTTGCATTTTATTAAATAGCACATTTAAGATGATATTTCTAACACATCACAATCACTTATTAAATATTTTGTCCAACTGTGTTTGCAATATCAACGAATGAAATTTGATTATTTAAATTTCGCGGTATCGAAGTTTCGAGCTTAGTCTACCGAAACTTTACGTAACGCATGTTAATGTGTATGACATTTGTCAGATTTGACTTAAATCACTAAATATTCTGCCATTTGCTTATCTAATAATAACTATTTGAACATATTTCCCATACAAGGACTATTTGCGCAACAAAATGACTAAAATATTGTGTTTATCAAAGTCAGGGAAGTTGCATCGCGCAGTATACGAGCTCATACCGCCAGCGGCTAATGATTTTGCACTTGCCGATGCAGATTTAATGCAAGTTCGTCAATAAGTCAAACACTCAACACCAAATTATTGTTGTAGAGGCCAATTCAAATTTTGCGTTTTACGCAAATATGCATCAGGTAAATAACAATATTTGCGCGCTTCAAAATTTGAAATATTGGCGGCAATTTCAAGAAGTTGTTGATTTCATTTATTAAAATTGGTCATATTTTGTACAATTATACGCTAAAAAATTAGCTGATTAAGAATTTTACAATAAAAGTACCACATCCCATTAAAAAAAAAATGCAAATTGATTTCAGTATGACGTTATGATGAGTGGTATAAAATGCACATTTTTATTAAAATGTGCTTCCCTTAGAACTATAACCTTACCTGGTCCGATTTTAAATTTCTTATTTAGCTTTGCCATAATTTCAATGCATCATTTTAAGTGGCCCACCCTATACATATAATAGTTGAGATAATTAAAAATTTACCTTATTTACTACACTGTATTCTGTTTTGTCTAACAATTTGAACGGAATTTGTACTTTGCACATGGTTGGGTGGTATACCTGCTTTAGAAAAGTTCTTTTACAAGATGAACGATGCTACATTAACGATAAACACATGAGAAGGGTCCGACACCTTTTCGAAAAACTTTCTAGAAGGAACACGTTATTGGCAGGCACGTCACAGTTATTCTGATAATTATTCATTATTTTCACAATAAACAAGTAAATGTTGGCAATTGCAAAATAAACATTTCTCATTAGTTCAAAGGTTGTCAAATTTGAATCTTGACAATAGAAAAAATACCAATAAAGAATTCATTTTTTCTGTGAGATCATAATTTTCTAGAAGGAGAGAACAATTCATTTTACAATTCTCGCTACTACGATAGATGCTAATCTAAATATATCGACGGAAACGTATGCAATTATGATGAAAATAAGATAACATTTAAAAATATTAAGACTAAATAAGGAAAGCTATCGATACCATATAGGATTCACTGCTATAAATAAACTATTTTGTAATTTCCTATTAATCCAATAGTAAAATGAAGTGAACTATGCCCCAATTAATTTAGGTACTGTAATCAGGAACTATCGAAGTACAACAATCTTGATAAAGTACAAAGAAATGTAATACTCAGAAGGCGTCAGCGTTGTTACAAATTTGGAGTTCGTCCCTGTTAACAGCGTCATACTCCCTGACAAAAACAAAAAACCGCAAAAAGAAATCATACTTTTTCATAATATCGAATGCAAGTAAAGTTACAATTTAACAGCTCATCCACATATGCGCTAGGGAATCTTTTTGTCCGCGCGTAATATTTATCAATTTTCTCGGTATTATACGAAAGCACAATTTCGCGGTTGAAAAACTGCTTTGGTCATAGAAATTAAAACATTTTCATTCATGATATAAACTTACGTAAAATATTTTTTCTTATCAAAAGTAATTTTACAGTCGTTGAAGAACGTTGTTCTGTGTAAGATAAGTGTTCAGTCTTTATTCACTGTATAGTTAATATCTGGATAATACAATGGCCAATACTAAAGGATCTCTAGCTCACAGCCATTATCATGAGGTAACTATATTTTTTTTAATTAATTCATTTAAATACAGCCAAGTATTAGCATAATAGAAATTTTCAAAATTTATTTTATTAAAATTGGTTTACTTTACTAACATATAATATCGCCACAAATTCAGAATTTTGACTTGAAACAACCACATTATTACAAATTATAATTTCTTGCTAGCCATATTTTATTAAAAGAAAATAAATTTAATTTCTCGATCAGAAGAAATACAACAAATATATATTTTTACAGAGTCACCATGGCTTCGATTTCGATTACCCTCAGCAAAGAACTACTAAACCAACAACAGAAACAATTCTACATGGAATTGTATCTACAACTACAGAGATTGTAAATAATATTAATGATCAGATCAATCAAATCTTTGGGAATCCAAACGATAATCAAAATGCATCAAATACTACTGATAATATATTAACTTCAAACAATGATGTATTGAATAACACATTGGTTGATGTTAATGTAGGATCTAATGCCACCGCTACAGAAAACAACATCACAGCTGTTATACCAGATATATTCAACACTAATAATAATAGTACCGAAGCAGGAATTGGAAATACTTTGGTTGAAACACTAAGCACCACAACTGAAAATATTATGAATTATATTACTAATAAGGACTCTGATATCATCACTAGTACGGGAACGATTGATACAAATATGACTGCAGAACATGATATGCATACAAGCGATAAAACTGCACATATAATTATAACTGTACTTGTTATAATTCTATTTCTGATCGGATTGGGTTTGTTTGCTATCTATATGTACTATAAGAAAAAAAACACAGCCAACATCACTGCGCAGTACCACAGTCGAGGATCTAGGGAAATTGCATCCTCCGATAGGAATCCAAATGATACAGTGGTCATTCATCAAGAAGCGTGCTGAATAATATAATACTACAATTATAATATTATATACAACGATTGTGATAAGTGCTATTTATTTATTATGTTGAGTTACGTACACATGAAACCAAAAATTATTTAATTTATAAATTTATAAGTCTATTATTATATAATATTTGATAATAAAATATTTTTGCAAAATTATTTTTACTGTTTAATTGTATATTCATTTAAATCCTTGTAAATTTATATTTTCTAATAAGGTTATACATAAACAAACAGGGTTATACTTACGTTTTGAGCCAAAGTTTGATTGACCGAAGGAAAAAGACATATTTTAACTGTTATACGCGATATATTAAGCTAATTCCACTTTTACAATATCAATATTAATCACTTAATTAATGTTCATTCTAACTTATATTCCATATAAATGTTTATAAAATCTTATAATGGTTATAAACACAAACGAACAATAATCGAAAACCAAATGCAATTGTAATGGAGAAAAATTGACAAGTTACAATTTGATTTGAAGACTACTCGGTCGCTATAGTAGTTTCCTGTATTATATAGACTACACACACTCAGCCACCAAATTACGCTATTAAAAAATTCCAGGACCGCTGCTGGTAAAGTGAAATTATGAAAAAAAAACGTTTTATAGTAACAAGTTAAATCTATACAATGCTTTGAAAATGTTTGCATATTCACCTTTAGGTTTGTTGGAGCAGAAGCTTTGCATTTATAAGGTAAGTTTTCAATGGCAAAGATATAAAAAAAAAATTATACAAGGTGTGTCCGTTAATGTTTGAAACTGACGTCTGTAACTACTAAAATAAGGTTGTTTAAATATGCGTTTCAAATTTTATTAACGATATTGCCATGGTCTTTACGGCCGAGCAAAACGCTTTCATTTTAATGGCCCATTTTCGGAGTGCCACACACAATCCACCATTTCCAGCACTTATTGTAATTGCAATATTAACTAATAAAGAATGTTTATATTTTTGTCATTGTGATGTTTTTAAAGTTATAATTTTTGATAATTATTTTCTTAAACAATTTTAATTGGCAATAAACGTTTCCAAAAGGAAGCAATGATTTTAATAAACAATTTTTATAATTATACTAAAACTAACTACCGCGTGGGACGCTAATGTTAATTCTTGCGATCGAAATTGAATGTAGTGTTGCAAACTTAACCAAAATTTGACAGTAGCTGTCAGCTTCAAGTATTTACGGACACTCGGTATATTTATATAAACTTTTGTTCTTTTTTTTAATTTTAGATTCACCTACATGAATAAATTGAATGCACAAGTCATATTATAAATAAAACGATTAAAAAGTAAATTTGGAAAATAGTTTTTAAGTAATAATATTGCAAGAATGAATTATAACTTAACTTATGATATAAACACCTTTGTCTCTTTAAACAATGGAATTTTAATTTATTTATCTTAATGATGATTGCCTCTATTATTTATTATAAATAAAGACTATAGAACCATACTTTTATAACTGTTATAATTGTTTTAAACAATTTGTTAAAGTCTACACATATTGTTGTGAGCGATTGTATATCATAGTCACACATAGTATGCAACCAACATTACCCAGATCACAAAACAAAGTCGAAGTAGTTTCTGAACCAAACTTTATTTTGAAATTCATTCAGCAATCTTCATACAAAAATTTAAATAAGTCGTATATAAGAAAATACAAAAACAAAATACACAATATATCACTTTTCTTTATATAAAATAACTTTGTTACAAATTAAAAGAAAACATTACATAAAAAAATATTTATATAATTTAAAGAAACGTACTTTATATAATTTAATACTGTACATTCATACTACACATAAATGCAAGAAATTATCCGGGTAGCTTAAATGTTCCGACATCCATTGCAAAGGAGTATTCAACGCTGGAACGACTCCATGAGTACGTACTTTCACTATAATAAAAAAATTTAGTATATTACTTTTCGAATTTTCATATTGTAGTAATTCATAATATTTACTAATATACAGTGTTGTACACATACCGTCAGTTCTGTTAGGAAACACTTCTTGTAAGAGATGAGTGAGGGTCTTCTTCTGTCCCTCTTCAGTTACTGGTTTGATTAGTTTTTGTCGATACCCATCATCTAAATAACATCTGAATGGAATGTACCGAAAGTGATCTTGATCACTTGGAGCCTCCATAAGTTTTCGGTTTACAGCCCAGAATTGATCAAATTTATCTGAAAATAATAATCTATTTCAAATATTAGCTACATACTATTATATTAATAACATGGCAAAGACTTTCTACGAAGCCGCCAATTTTTCTAATATGGTCCAAAAAATACATTAATTTTTTTTCCTCATCAACTTTGGACCATATAAATCAAATATGTTCAGAGACTAACTTTGAAACCCCTAAGTGATACTCGTTGAGAAAGCCGAATAGATGCGTTAAAACCATTGAGGTATCAATTAGGAGGGATATACGATGCTTTATTTGCTGTTTGTTATGATTCGGAGAATGACAACTTCGTAAGAGTTTAAGCTTCTGAACTATTAACTTGTGTTAAACAATTTAAGTTCTTAAGCTCCATTGTAATTTGGTACAAAATCTTAAATTGTATCAATTCAATAAGTAAGCTCTTGCAGACAATGCACTATGATTTACCATCTGCTCTGGAACTCTTGAAAAATTGTAAAGATTTTATCAAGGATCTTAGATCGGACACGGCCTTTAATGGAACGCTTTGTGACGCTCGAGAACTCACCGACGAAATTGACAGACCGGCTAATTTTGAGCTTACCTAGCCACGTCATAGAGTTCGAAAAAGAAATGTTAATTTTGACTATAAGGCACGAGATGATCCGATAGAAGATCCTACTTTGAAATATAAGGCAAAGTTTTATTTTTTCGCATTAGACCAAGCTATCAATGCACTTGAATCCAGGTTTGGTTTGATCAGTAGCCACAGCAACTATTTCCATTATTTATTCAATATTTACGATTCAAGGCGATTTACTAAAATATTATGAATATCTAGAAATAGTGTTAACTGATGGGGTCTTGGCTTAAATAAATAAAAAAGAAAGTCCAATCGATATTTTAAAATTCATTTCAACGTTGGATTTTGCTCCAAATCTCGGTATAGTTTTAAGAACCTTGCTTACTCTCCCAATAAGTGTGGCAATTGGAGAGAGAGTGCTTAGCGCATTAATAGGTCCTTGACTGTCCGTCAGGGGTAGTTTCTTTGAAGATTAATTTGAACGCATCTTTCTATAGTGTATTTCCGCCTGAAGGAAGCTGGAGAATTTTCCTAAGCTTTCGGTTGTTCTGGAGCCGTCTGTATACCATAATAATAATAATAATAATTCCTATTCAGTTCCGTGATGGTGTTATGATTCTATCCACTCCTGAAGCGCGCACAAACACACTTTCGCCATAGAAAGTTGTTTTATTATTTGTTAATCAACTATTGACTATCAAACGTCGGAAAAATCGCTATCGAAAATGTACAAATAATTCTACTTAAAAAAATATTAAATTCGACCGTAATATCAGCCATGAAGAATTAAAATCACATACATTCCCCATAGGAAGATTTTCTTGTCTTTTTGGTTGCCTATCTAAGATTCTACAATATTTATTTTATTATTTAATAAATTATCAACTATCAAACGTTAGAAATTCGTTTCCAAACACGTATAAAGGATTAAAAACAAGATTTATTATAATTGGCTATAGTGAGGGGCTAACTTTATGGAGCCTATCACCACACATGTAATTCAAACCCAAAATCAATACTTGGACAAGGAGTGTATATTTGATATTACAATTGAACCATTAACCATAGAAACATATTTTTTAAAGTTTTAAATTAAATCATGTATTGCTTTCTTAGTAAAGAATTATTCAAAAATGGTAATGAATTAGTTTTATTTTAGTTCTATCTAAAATATTTGTTAAAGCATAAGTGATAGATAAAGATGAATGGCGCAAGAGTTTATTTAAAACAATCTTTTATAAAAGAAAAAACCAAAGGCCTTGCAGATATTTGCAAATTGTACCAAATCAATAAAATTCAAAGAAGTATGAACCACCTTTGTAATGTTTGTAACTATTGTAACAACCTAACTTACCATTTTGCAAACCTAGCCATAACTGATTGTGGTCTTTCTTCTGCATACCATTTATAACAACACCTCGATGTTTCAGAACATCTGCTTCTTTTAAACATGCCATAAAAAACGATTCCATAGCTTCTCTTAAATGACAATTATAATAACAATACAATTTATGTTCAAATTCAAGGAATAAATAACTTACTTGTTATTAAATCGAAATATCTGTTGAGCAGGAAACTTTTCGAAATGTACTGTAACGTTCCATGGTAATTCATCTTGCGAAACCATAAATAAATCAAACAAAACTCCAATTGGAAAATGCCACTTTAGTGGTTGTCCATCGTATTCCAACCACATTTCTTGATCTTCCTTTTCGTTACTTATAAATTTTGAAAAGTATTTTTTCACCTATAATTTAAAGTTGAAAAAATTACATAAATTGAAATAAAAGTGACTTCAAAATAATAGAATAATAAATTTGAAGTAGCAGCAATTTAAACAGAATACAATCACGAGAAAAAGATCAAGTACCTTATCAGTAACTAAAGGAAAATAACTTAACCGAGGGACCATGAGATAAAATGGATCGGGCTGTTGAATTTCTGAAACTTCATCAGGGTTTAGAGTAAAACAAATTGGCAGTTTCCCTTCCCATATTTCTCGTAGAACTTCCCTGTCGTTTGCCATGATCACTAAATGTGAATTTGCGTGGTATAACAAAACATTTATGGTTAGGTTTGGTTATGATCACTTCTATTGATTATTCAAATGTCAGCGGTCAATTATATTTTTAACGTAGGTTATGTAGCTAAATATACGTCAAAGTTAAAAAGGTGGTATATCTATATATTAAGAGTTTGAAAATTTATAATAGATATATAATTAAAAATACAATTACACTTAAGGGTACATTTATTAAATTAAAAATTAGGAACATTACATATTTTAATTAAATTTAGAATTTTAATATGCTCTATTTTAGAAATTTGCCACTATGAGCGTTGGTATCGAAATTTGACAGCTATTAACCAATAAAAGAACAGGAACAACCGTTACGAATATTTGAATTGAAAAATTATAGGAATTTGAACGGATTATTAATTAAAAATGTTTCTTGTTGCATTCCTACAAGTTATATTATTATTTGCTTATAACGAAATTAATAAATTACAATATAACATTCAACGTAATTACAATTGCAACAATATTAACTGTAACATTACATAATATCACTGAAACCTCGCCTAATGTGACATTATTTATAGACTGGTATGTGCATACTTGTGTATACCTATTGAAATAATTTGATAATAAATTTTTATATTTATATTTAGCACTTTCATGTTTTTTGATAAATTGATCACATATTTTCAAGATTAATCCTTTTTGAACAAGTGCAAATTTTTGGGAGCCTAAAATAAAATATGGTGACAATTCACATAGTTACTAATCGGAAACGTGACTTCATCACTTAACACAATCACAATATTAGATTGGATGTTTGCCATTTCGGTTAAAATCTGGCAGTAATCCACACGAACTTTACGTTTACTTTTGATCTTCTGTCGCCAGCTGTCATCTTACATGACCGGTTATATACCTAATACGGCCGTGTTTTAAATTCTGTCTCTAAAATTTTCCGCACTTTTTTCTGGGTACTCCATTTGACTTCATTTCAGTTAACTTTCTAAGAAATTGTCAGAATGGACGGTTCGATTGTATTTTCCTGTTTTTAAACGTTTATCATTACTTGTGTATATATTTAAGTCTTTTCTGGAAACTATTTCTTTTTTGTTTTGACGTTGGTTAAATTGTGATTTTTCAAAATTCAAATCTAATAACTTAACAACAGCTATTAATACCGTTGTCCATCAGCTTATATATCTGTACCTAGATACAGTTTACATTGTATAATTCTAATTAATAAGCAATCAGCATGTTATTTATGAGCGATTCTTAAAATATAAACATATTTGTTTCTTGTGTAAACAAATTAACTGGCGCTTAACATAATACTGACAATGAAGTAAACCTTTTAAGCATTAGCATTTTGCATGTAATGACCTAGAAATATGATCAAACTTTATTGTTATGCATAATGATGACCTTTCAACATATTTATTTACTACACTACTATGACATTGAAACGTTAATTTTTTGGTGCCAATGATCGGGAAAAATAAAAAAATGCACTGACCTTTGCAGTCATGTTTCGTAGACAAATGGATTTCTTAGCAATAAGTCCTTTTGATAGCTGCCAACTTATAAAAAAACAGTTATTTTTCACAATAGCAACAATTACACGTGTTATAATATGTTTAACATATATCATGCATATATCCAAGTATCATAGAAGACGTTTTCTATATTTCTTTCTTTAAAACTTTAAACGTATATTTTAATTTTTATATCAACAATTATTTATATCAAGTTACAGCCGTAATCGATTGGTAAAAACAATAAATTTTTGAGATTTGCCAAATATCTGACAACTATAGGTATCAATAAACCACAATAACAGTAACTCTGTTTATCTACTCCCATACTTTAATTGTATTATTAGATATGCTAAACCTATACTTTAATGATGTCCATTACGATACAAATTTATTCCAATAGGAATACAGATTTTTCGTTACGATACAAGATTATATCCCATAGGAATGCGACATTCCAATATTCAATATGGCCGTGACTACATATCTGACAGATATAAAAATTAAATAAACTTGACAGTTCTCTGTATCTATTTAAATATAGTACAAATGAAAGAAATACGTATGATATGGGGTCGTAGAAAAAATAGTGTATGCAACTCGCATTTAATGGCTATTAAGACACTCGTATTCATTAAAATACTTCTCTCTTTTTGAAATAAGGTATATCTTTTCAAGTAGCACATTGATGTCAATATGTCGTCATATTTCCAGGAAATATCAGAAACTAACGTCAATTTGTTAAAGCCAGAGAAGAGATCTATAGATGATATTACGTACTAATATCGACATTTTTAAGGATATGCTATACAAGAACCATCATATATCTATTTCGCTATGAAAAAACAAACGGCAAACAATGAAGGAGCAAATGCAACCGAAGGGGTCGTATGCCTATTTTTTTAAATTTTGTTGCAAAATTTGTTAAAATTAAATATGTATTAGTGACCACGGCAGGGTAGTTGAACCTATATTTTGATATAGCTCACAATACAGACATCACAGGACGTTAAACAGTCGGCGAGTAATAAATGTTTCTATCACGTCATCAGTTGATCATTTGACGTCTACAACCAATTAATATCTAAAATTGACATCAATATGATGTACAGGTGCTTTTTTTGTTACATTTCTGACAGCTGTAAAGGTCAAAATAGTTCCGAGATAACTGTCAAACTGTTAAAACATGTTGGTAACCACATAAAATAGCCATTAAATATAATATATGGCAAATAGGTGAAATTCGGCTGTTGCCAATTTCGTATAAAATTTTGCATGTGTAAAAATCAAACTCATCATAAGTGGAATGCGAGTAAAATTATAGTTTTATCAGAAGAAGAGAATATTCAGTCAAAGCTCGGTAGTATCTGTTCCGACCCTATAATAGGCATGTGGACTTCCAACTGAACTGGTCGGTAGATACGGTTAGAAACAACAGAAGAACCGCATACACGATTATTATAAAATGTTTAATAAATCCATGATTTAATAGAACTTGTGTGGCTTTTTTCAATCCATTGGAATTTTTACATGTGGAATGAAATATCAAATGGATTAATTCAAAAATTATAAGAATTAAATATCACTGGATGTACATGTTTTCTATGTTCTCGCCATGTTAAATCTTTATAATTAACAATTAATCTTTTGATGTGGTAACCTCTTTTAGACAGATATGTAAACAAAAATGAACGTTAGCACACGTGTTTGTCCAGCCAAAGCGATTTATTGGAATAATAATGTATATTTCAATTAAATTAAAAGTTCATTCTGTTGATGATACAAACAAAAATAAGGTTATTTTTTTTAATAAAAAAAATTTTAATGTGTATTTTTCTCGCTGTGTAGAATAATATTCGGGTAGAGAAAGACCGCGTCGCCATGTCTATCGGGTGCTCATCGGTACATCTCGCTAGACAGTCAGGCGGCGGAGTATAAATACCATCAGTGTTCTTATTCATGGGATTTTTTTGCGTCGTAAAGCAACTATTTCCGTCATTTGATATTTCTGTTATACATAGAAAATTTATTACCGTCTTTACATTTCCTTATCCAAACTTACAACCTCGAAATTACTACAGTAAACATAATGAAAGCAAAATTAAATCCGAACCGATATAAATTGTTTTCAATATTGTCCATTCTCTGATAAGAAATTTTTTACATGATGTAATCTTCTATTTATACGTTCAGATACACGAAATAATGTAATGCTTGTTACAAAGTTTATTTTAACGCGGCTTTCGTTATAATTCGCTGCTGGACGCTTTAGTATTTTTTTTTTATCTTAAATCCTCTAAACTTTATCTGTCGTTTTATTTCGACTTTGTTCTCGTCGCATATCTAGAAGTAAAAGGTGGATAAAATAAGGGGAATTGTTAAAAGAAAACGCGGAAAAAATGTAAAAATTACTTTCTTTTAATAATAAGTTTTGTCATTTCTATTATATAAAATAAATTCAATAGAAAATATTATTAGAGTATGAATATATCTATATAAAAAAGTAGCTTTTTTTAGTATTAATATGTCTTGTATATACGATATTTTTACAAAAAAATCTCTTCTAATAAAACACCTTAAAATTATTGTTTTAAAAAACTATGTACAGATTTTTTTTAGAATATATCTACATATTTATATATAATATATAAAAATAGTTTAACAATCACAAAATATACAATTGCAAACAATTTATTTTATTTTTTTTTCTAATTTAATAAGATGATGTTTGTTTTTTTTTCATCACATTACGTTAATAATTAATTTTAGATATATAGTACAATTGTTAATGGTAAAAAAAATTAAAAAAAACAAGAACGTATGCGAATATGGCATATTCGGAAGACTTATACGATATTAAGTTATTTCTTATATATACATATTTTTATATTGCAATAGAAATAATTGTAATAATAGCTGCCTTGCGTTAAGTATTTAAATTCTTCTTTTTTGGCACGTTGAAAAAAGGCACATCATCGTAATATGAGCAAAAATTCTTATACAGTTTCTACAGAATTACAAAATTTAACCGTATAGCTTATATTAATTAGTAATTCAAGAGTACGAATTTTGATTTTATTTAAAGCTGATTAAGCTAACGATTTCGTTTCGTAATTCCTGACAGTTTTTAATCGTACGAGATAATATAATAATATTAATAATAACTTTAAGGCCAATTTTACTCTTAATATCTAATGAGGGTACTCAAATATCTGGGATATGTTTCCATTATTGCTTTCTTAAATCTCTAAGAAAATATATTTATAACAATATATAAAGACTCTTGTGGCTTCTTGAGTTCTCCTTCAAAATCGATTCAACTAACGTGTATTTGTTTGCCTGTCTCGTTTCTTTCTCGAAGCTCATCTTCTTGTTGTAACCATTTCTGGACCTGCCTTCTGTGGATGTTATATTTGGTAGCTACCGCCCGTTGATTACCTCGGCACAGTTCATCTTGATGGTAGCATTCGATAGCGCTCAATTTAAAATCCAAACTGTAACTCTGCCTTTGTTTCAAAGGTTGTAACGATTCTTCGTATGGATAGTAAACCTCACATTCGGAATTTGGGTACAAATAGGTCGCCGTGACCGTTGGATAATAATAATGATGAGATATGGAAGATTTCGGTTGTAATTCGTGTAAAGTATACGTCTCATAAGCGCTGTTATTATTATTATTAAAATAATCGTAACTACATTGGTATGCGCAACAACTAGATATGATCTCAGCACTTTTTTCGCTGTTATCATCGTTGCTCGATCCCTCGTGTAGATCGTCGAGGTACGGTTTAAATAATTTCACCGGCTTCGAATTCGCTACCGTCGAATCCGCTGACGATCCGTCACTCTTTCTCTTACATGCTTTCGTCGATAAATCCCATACATCTGGATTCGTACGATACGGTGACGATTCGAACTGTGTAGCACTGCTGATGGGCGAATGCTGATGTAAAATTGGCGTGTAAGCTAGATGATCACCTGTTGTTGTCCGTTTCAAAGATAGATCCATGGGCGCTGCCGGGTCAAAATTCGGTACCGGGCTTCCAGCAATAGGACTGGCGTGCTCCCTAGCGTGGGTTGTGAAATCCAAAGGGACGACAATTTCGGTGATTGGACTGAGCATTTGAGGGACCCGCGCTTCGACTTGGACGTGTTGATGAGGTGGGAAACCGTCGCCTAGCTGTCTACCGTATTCGTTACTCTTCAAGGTCACCGCATCTTTAACAACCTGCGGCGGCATCGCCGTTTTACCTTTCACGCTGCTGCGTAAATTATTTTCGACCTGCAACCATTTCTGTATTTGCCTACGGTGGATGCCGTATTTCCTGGCGGTGGCTCGTTGATTTCCCTTGCAATCCACGTCGTTCCTGTACGAATCCAACACTTGCAGCTTGAAATGTGGCGGAAAAATCCGTCTGGAACCGATGCCAGTCTTCCCTTCGACTTTGCACGGTCTTTTCAACACAGTATTCACGCCGTGGGCCATCGTCATCGACTCTAATTAACGAAAGAAACACTCGTAACCGACTAAAACACTTAAAAACACCAGCGTTAGTGCTCTACACAACGACCATTTTTCGTCACAATTCACAGAATGTCCCCGCTACAAGCTGACTAAACTGTATTCTCACGTATTACATCCGTCCGCAACAAGTTACGATATGATTTAGCAGTTTATCTCCGTTTAATGGCGTATAATAGACTAAGATAGATATACGTACATTTGTAGTAACTCGACTGTCCACATGGGAGGCGCCACATCCGTTTATGAAACAAGTTTACGAGCGGCGTTGCCAGAGCGATTTTAATCGAGAAATTTTTCGTTTTACTCGAAAATAACGCGAAAATCACGATCGAAAATTATAGTTCAATTATCAGAAAGGTCGTTTGTACAATTTTCCGTACATAAACTAACATTTTTGGACGAATTTACGCGAATGAATCTAAGTGAACAACAGCGAGCGACAACGTTGCACGCGGTCACGCCAGACAAGCTGTCGCCAAGCCAGTAAACCCAGACAAGATGACGCTCCCAATCGGCTTGGCCTTTTCATTCACTATATCAAACAGATGGCAATGTGGATGTTTTTTCTTGATTGAACGCAGAATCTCTTCCCGACCATTGTAATTGTTAATTCGTCGACGTGTAATATTAAAGGGTAGGCGGGTGATTTCACGTGTCCATTTTAATGATGTGTTTTTCGAATACCTGTCGTTGGAATGACGAAAAATAGATTTTATATAACATGCAGTCCGCTAAAATTAAATCCTGCCCGAGATGAGCGGCCTGCGTTCGTTTGCCTAGCAATCGCGTTTGGCTATTTTATTATTCGAATCATAAACGTTCTTCACAATTCATTTTTAAAATTTCGATACATTTGTGTGTTTCAAGTAAAAAAATGTACTTCATTCCGTATTGTTGTCTTATCAGTTTATCACATGACACAACTAACGTACGCACCTTCATTGCTATGTAGGATTAATTAATGAAACTGGAATTTGCAATGTAAGAAACGTTTTTGATATTAAAATTTACGTTTTTATCATGTTTATACGATTTTATATTTATATTTCTGGATTTTTTAATGCATTATACTCAAATAGCAATTTATGTTTAAACTTTAAACAAAAGAAAAGGGAGAAAATATTTAAGGATTGACTTGAGGAGTGGTTGAGAACCATTTCGTTTTTAAAATGTTGTTAAATTGATGACTGACAACACAGCAGAAACAATAGCAACTCAGCTGCTACCTGTAGAATCAAACATTGCATTATGGCTACGAAACTGTTATCTAAACCATTCCATAAACAAAAACAACTTTAGAGGTACAAAAAAAATGAAAAAAGAACTGACACAACCGTTTTGTGTCAAAAAGAGCGTCTGAATTAAAATATTAGCTTCATCCTGAGCGTCAGGATCATTTTTGCACATCTGGGTCGTACGTTTGGGACCATTGTCCACCATAAACACAAAATCCTAGCAAATTAGGTAGTTGTGAAGCAGATCAAATAGCATAATTTTCCAATATATCACGATCTTTCGGCATTATATCTCGAATTCCATGCAACGTACATGTCCCTGATTAGTAAAAACTGTCCCAAACGAGAATTGAACTGCTATAGTATTTGACTGTTGGTATAATATATATTTCGGAAATATTTTTTAATTCACTGAACCTTTCAGAAAGATTCTTCTTCGCTGACCGAGCAGCTCAAATATCAACTGGTCAGTCCATGAAACATTGGCCTATTGTTCTATGAACCAATTTTGATGTTATAATGCTCACTGTAGCCTTTTTAGTCGATTAATCCTACGGAGTATAGTGTACGAGGGCGTATTTTTATGCTATCTATCTAGCTATGAAACAAAAGAGTGACGATGTCAAACAAATTATTGAAAAATTGTTGTCTCTGCTAACAGTGACATAGTTCTGAAAGTAGGTACATATGTGCTAAGTTGGGTTTAGTTTGTGCTGTTTACAGAGATTTGAGACGGTTTACTTCTCGATAAAATGAGTGAAACTAAGGTTGAACAACAATGGTCCAAAAGCAATTCATGAAAGAATGGTTGCTGTGTATGGAGAAGATGCATCTTATTTTCAAGTAAGATATTGATCTAAACTCTTTCGATGGGGCCGAAAGTCAAAGTCCGGACGATCTGTTGAAGCTCGAACTGAAGACATTGCGCGAGAAGTCGAAAATTTGGTACTATCTGTATATCCGAAGCAAGTGACCTCAAAATTTTGCATGACGGTTTTGGTATGAAGAAGGTGTCTGCACGGCGGATACCCAGATTACCTATTGCTTACACCTGACCAAAAACTGCACAGAAAAGAAGTTTCTCACGAAAATTTGGCCGAGTTGGAGAGGGATAAAACATTTTTATCTCGAATTATCACCGGGGATGAGACTTAGGTACATCATTGGGACCGTCCTACTAAACAAGAATCCATGCAATGGGTTCATAAGGGCTCTTCACCATCAAAAAAGGCCAAGACACAATTTTATGGAGGAAAGCTGATGGCAACTGTTTTCTGGGATGTTGAAGGAGTCTTGCTTATTGAATGTATGCCAAGATTATCCACAAAAAAACTTGTTGCTGCACGACAATTGCCGCGTTCATAAGGCAAACAAAGTTCAGCAGATAATCAACGATTGTCAGTTTATAGAGTTAAGGCATCTACTTTATAGCTCCGCCAAACTTTTTCTTATTCAAAAATTTCAAAAAGCATCTCAGCGGAAAACGTTTTGCATCCGATGAACAACTCAACGAAGCTGTTGAAAAACATTTTGGGGGGTACCAAAGAAATGTTTTTCTGAGGGTATGGGGCAATTGAAAAAAAGATGGAATAATTGTATTAGCGTTGAAGGAAGTTATGTAAAAAAATCTTTTTTTTAATTCTCTTATGAGCTTTTTTTCATGGCTAAGTAGATAACATAAAAATCCGCCCTCGTATCATCCATGTTCAAAGTTGTCAATGTCTGATTTGCCTCTAATTCTGTTGTAATTTTGGTTAAACTGACGATAATGAATGAATTTGAGTCTCTGTTGTATGTCTCACTTTTTCAAATTTAAATCGTTTAACATCAAAAGCTACTTGAAAAAAGGTCCTCTAGTCATTCATGCCTTACCAATGGTCACTGTTTTAAGTTTTTCATACCTATTACATTGCAAACCGGTAAAGATGTTGGTCTTTCTTTACTTCATTTGGTACCATAGCACTATTCATTTTTATAAATTAAAGTATTGCCCGTGAAACAGCGAAAGACGAATTCTGTTAAGAATGTCAGGGACCCTGCAAATTCTAAGAGAAGATTGCTGGGAGAAGTAATACAATCTACGATCCTTTATGCAGCACTAATCACATTATTGCTTATGGTGAAGGAACGAGAAGCCAATTGCGGCGGCACGACGAGGGCTAATACCAGAGAACAGCGAAACGACCGATAGCAACAAAAGTAGAATAACGACAAACATGCAGCGTGAACTAGGAAATTAGGCACTACCTGACCATGGATGCTTTCTGAAATATCTACATGGCAGAAGAAGAGCAGATATCAACGCATGTCACTACTGTGGAGCGCTTGTTGACGTTGAACATACCATCTTCGCTTGTCCAAAATGGGAAGATATTAGATACGCCTACAGCAGGAATATCGAGAAGGCTTTCAACATCAACGCCATGGAAACATCAAGGAGCACATCTAGCACTCGAGAAACATTGAAACAATGTAATAGTCGACTACTTATCAAGCTCGAGCTATATACTCGTATTTGTTAAGATTATTTCCTAAACCAAGTTTCATAGTAAAAAATGAGCAAAATTAGCATATTTTATTAGATGTTAAGAAAAGAGAACAACAAATTATTTTGAACCAAAATTAGACACACAATTATTGTATGTTACAATTCCTGGTGTTGCTGATGATGTTACAAACTCTGTTTTTCTCACGATCGTTTCTGATGTGGTGGAAAGTCTTGCTTCCTGTCCCTTGTTTTGTATCCCTCGTAACTGATTCAAAATTTGTTGGTGATGTTGTTGGTCCATCTGTGAATAGGGCTGAGTCGAGGAAGAATTGGCATGACCAGTTATTTTTATTAATTGTTATTCGGGAATTCCCGATTTGACTAATTGTGACGACACAGCTGTTGAACGACAAAAGTGTTTGGTAATTTTGAGACATTTGGTATTTAAACCAATAGATTATTCGGCTCCTTGTTTGGTCCATTTCGAAATTTCGTTCTTCCCAATACGCGAGTTTTTGTACCAGAAGGAAGTTTTCTTCTTCCAAAATGGATTAGGCGTCAAAAACAGCCGATCGCAGGTAAAATTAGGCGCACGTTTCCCAACGTGCGTTTTAATGGTTTTCTCCTTGGCAGGTCTTACTAAATATGGGATTATATTCTACTCTACTCGACTCAGTTCCATAAGATTTAATATCAATTTTGAAGTGATATACCAAGCAGTTGACACCTTCCCCTCCATCCTTCCATGCCATGCCAGTTCCACGGAAGCTAAATGGTAGAATTTTTTCTGAAGTCCGTTTGGCGTTGTCTCGTCACAATGGTCTATTATCTCAAATAAATTATCGATACTTAAAGAGGTCGCACTTTGCTTTCATTTATCTGGAACTTTTTGCAGTACTCGTCGTTTGCTATTACGAGCATCTATAGAACTTTTGAATTCAATTCCTTGAAAAGGATCAATTTTATTGTTATGCTTGTAAAAATATAACTCTTCAAGACTTTTGGCGGTAGAATTTCACATACATTTTACCTCCTTATAATCATCTCCGTTCTCTTTTTTCATGTTCCATGCTCAGTCTTTCAAAATGTCGTTCAGTTTACTTACTGGCGTCGACTCGTCCGTATTTATCGGAGTTGTCAAATCGATGTGATTATCGATAATTTCAGCTGAAACGTCACTAAATCTCTCTTTATCGGACATTTTCAAGTAAGTTCTGATAAGTTTATTAACCTAAGGTGTTGCACGAGAATTGAAATTTGGAGAGATGGAGAAACCGAGGGCGAAATAATCGCCATCCAGACCTGCGCTGAGGGTTAATGGAGTAGTGCATATCCTTGCTGACAGTCAGGCAGCCCTTAGACCACTACAGGCTGTCAGCTTTGATTCCGACGTAGTATTACACTGCCATGGGACTCTTGTAAAAGTGGCTGACCATCACAACACCACGCTGAGATGGGTGCCAAGTCATTCTGGAATCAGAGGCAATGAAATGGCTGACAAATTAGCTGAAGAATTGCCAGCGAACGCCCACTCGTGGGTCCAAATCCTACATGTGGGAATTCCTATGGCAGCATCAAAGCCTTTGTCAGATTCGAAGTCGCTGCTAGGCATTGCTCTAACTGGAATGCACTTGCCGGCATGAGACACTCTAAAACTCTCCACATTGTAAAGTACAGTTTAAAGAGAATAAAACAAAATCATTTACACAAAATTAAAAATTTTTCCACAAATCAACATGAACTAGCAATTAAAAGTTGTTTCCATAAATTAGGGTATTTCCATTTTAGATAATTTTATGGTCATTTATTATTAGTAGTAGTTTACTACATAAATATTTCCAAGAAAATGCAATTAATCATACTAAATAAACTCTACTATGTATCAGTTTGGTTTTTACATAATTTAAGTAGCTTCTTAATTCTATTTTAGCGCTAACGAAACATTCTCACAATTCAAACAAAAGATCTACTCGCTCTATTAAACAAGGTGAAGTCGATTAAATGTGGTTAAACTACGTACAAATATCAAGAGAAAACCGCTAAAATATAAAATAACAGATCCTTATTTTGTGGTGGGAATTATATTTTAAAGTATAAATTCTTCATAGATACAGTTATGGTTTTGTGATGATAAATTGCTTATCTGTAAGAAGAAACTCTAATCGACGCTTTTGATTTATATTTAAAAGTGTTTACCAAAAGGAAACATGTTTATTTGTATATACCGACAATTAATGGAAATTGAATTTCCTCAATTATTGTTAAAATTCTTATTGACTGATAAGATTCATTTTTAAGGAAGTGGTTAATTCCAGAAAAATAACAGTTTATTTAAGGAAACAAGTTCAATGTGTAAAAAAGAATATGATATAATAAACGCAGTCTATTAATATATAGCATCTAATAAAACTACGGGGTTCCCTATCAACTATCCGTTTAACGGGTAATTTACGGGCTTAACTTTATCTATTTGACCTTTTTAGTTTTCACTTGTACGAGGGACAAGCTACAATTATTGAGAATAGAAAGATTGATACAAGTTTTTAGAATTGTTATTTTAAATATGTTCACAGTAATTGGCATTTACAATAATGCACTTAACCATTCTCTCCTTCCATAGTTTAAAAGCGTTCAACCACCTGTCTTTAGGGATACTATCGAAAAAATACTTAACGGCGATGTCAATCTGTTCTTCTGACTGGAACCTTTTCCCTCTCAAATGTTTTTTGAGCTTAAAAATAAGCAGAAGTCACACATCGCCAAATCAGGTGAGTAAGGAGGATGTTCTATAATAATTCCCTTTCTTGGCACTTTACTGAACACAGTAGGTGAACAATTTTCAACACGCCATTTAGCGGCAATTGTCTTCTGATCCGAATGATAACATCAAAAAATGTACTTTTCATCGCCAGTTACAACTTTAGAAATAATTTGATGGGCTCCAGTATTCAATATATCTAAAGTTTGTTGGCAAATTCTAAAACGTTCTGCTTTTTGTAAATCTGTCAGATGATGGGGTACAAACCGAGTTAAAAACTTTTTCAAATGTAAATGTTCGTGCAATATTGATCTCACTTGCGAGAATGCAATCTTCAGATTAGACTCTATCATTGCATAGGTGATGCAGTTGTCCTCTTCCACCATCTTCTTCACCGCAGCAATGTTTTCGGGGTTAACAGCATTTAAAGGAGGACCAGCTCCTTTTGTGTGTACCACCGACTTGCAACCTCGTTCAAATTCCTTATACCATCTATAAACAGTAGCCAATGATGGTGCAAAAGTTCTTTCGTGATAATCCAACTTTTTCGATAACAGAAGCTTATTCTATGGACTATTTCTCAGACACTATTCAACCGAATTGCACAAACTAAACAGCAATTGACAGATAAAATAATGCATTATTTAATAAACAACAATTTGTTTTGCACGGATAACTATATTTTTCAATTCTCAATAATTGTAGTTTAACCCTCGTAGAATAAAGAAAATTATATAACACTTTATTCTAGAGCACAAGAATAAATTGGTTTATATAATTTTCTTTGTGCTATTAAACTATTATCTCCTGTAACTACTCTGACGTCTATATCAAACAATTATCTATAAATAATCAGTGATGTTCCACATCGATGACATGGTTTTTTTTCTTCGTTTTTATCACAGATCCTAAACAACGAAATCAATTTATACATCCAATTAATTAACGCTGTAAAAAGTAACAAACAAAACCGTTACATGTTCTAAATCATTTTGAGAACGTAAAATATGGTGCAATCAATGCTCTCGAAATTATTGTAGGCATTCTTTTGGATTAGAGATATAAGCTACGCGTTAAAATATTAATGACAAAATTCAATTCGTACCTCACGGACTTTATCAGATAATGTCGAATTGTAATAGATACACCTTTTAATTATTTCGTGTCATTAGTTTGCAAAAACAAGTATCGTTGTAAATGGGAGGTATGCATGCGTGCACATAGGCATGGATATGTGATAATTATGTAACCTTGGCATAGCTCCGAGAAGCATCGAATTAGAGTGATTATCGAATTGTATCAGGAAAAGTTTGATACACGCTACAAAGGTAAAGGACGCCGTATATAATATGGCAATTTATAATGCCAATCAAATTTTTGCATTACACGACATCTATGTATGTCATATTTGAGTGTAATCAGAAAAATAATGTTTAAACTTGTTGTTAGTAAGCTGGTGTTTTTCTCTTTTATTCCTTTGCTTTTGGAAGATATTTGAAGCCACCAGCATTTGTAAACAAAAATGTTTGCTGTCTGCAGGTCACAGTAGTACTTTTGCGTTTATAAATATTTAAATTTTTGAAAAACTATTAGGATAGGTCTGCAACAGGAAAACCCGAATTTACCAGTTTATTTGATGAAAACAGGACATAAGGATAGTCAGTAAAAATCCTAGAGCAACATTATTTAATTGAAGTTTAGCATCTCCAGATGATACTCATTTGGTGCTTTTTTTTGGTTTAGAGGCCCTTTACTTATAAAATTATATTAAAATAATTTCCATTCTATCGATTTGCTAATTTTTATTTTAAATTATGCAAAACGTTTTGGCAATAATTGTCAAAATTATATTGCAATATAATTTTAACAATTGACACCTCACACATGTCTAATACGTATGACGAATTGGAATAGGTTATAACAAAACAGTATGTATAATGTAAAGTTATTCAACAAGATTCTCCCCTTTTTAAGAAACTGTTGCAATTGAAAATGGCAAAAAAATAAAAATTTGCAAAATGGAAACTATTTTAACATAATTTTATGACGTCTTCTTTTTTGGTTTAGAGGCTCCTTCTAAACCAAAAAAGAAGACGTGAATCTTCCTCGGTTTTTGGGTATCTGTTCCCAGAAATTCGAAAATGTTAATTGTCTAGGTAGCTATAGTAGGAGACCACATAATTATCCATTTTCTTGAGTCAGAATTTACTCGGTGCAATTTACTCAAAATTTCAAAACCGTTAGTCTCCTTACAGAAAAAAAATCTCGTATGATTCCAACAAAATTAAGCATCATAACTTCATCAAGCTTAATGTCCGTCAATACTTTCTCCTCGTCTTTCCAAATTGTTAGATTTGGACGAGAACCTATAAAAAGGTTAATAATAAAATCAAGATTAAGAACAACTTCATCTATAACTGTAATGAGACGGGCCTGTTTTGGCAGAACTGCTATCGATTGGATTAATAAAACGTTTTGCCTGAGTGTGAAATAACATCTTTAGAATGAGTTGCTTCCTCTGTTGACGGCCAATGCTCTCCCACATCTTCCAGACGTAGAAGACTCATTTTTGAAAGAATCCTTGTATTGATTGTTATTTGACATTTCAAATAACTGTATACCAAAGCCAACTTTAAGGGCATTTTGTGATTACGAATTGTTTTTAAGAGATTTCTGGAAAGCTGCAGTAACTTTATAAATAAGGCAGAGAATGGCATCCACAACAATGAACTTTACTTTTGAAAGAAATTATAATAAAGTTATGCGCATGGGAGAGTTGATCCTATACGCATGGGGTGCAGTCAATCATTGATTTTGGAAAGCCCATGGATTCCCAAGTAGCAAGCTGGCGTAATTTTGACGTCATTGACGTCATCTGACCAAATAATGACGTACTTTTGACGTACTTTCAGAGACTTCGTTTATACGTTAGACAAATATCGTCATTTAAACGTATTTATTTAGTGATACATGTGACATAATGTTATATATAGAAAAAGTGAAATCTAAAATAAACTTAATTTTCTTAAGACTGTAAAAGTACGATAAGCTTATTTAACCAGGTTAATCCACCAAAATTTGTCACTGCATTAAGTAGTAGCTGCGTTAATTTCCTAATATTTATGTTATAGCAACAAAAGCAGTTTAGTCTAAATAAAGATAACCATATAAGAAAATGTGTGTCTTGGCAAACCATATTTGCACTTTTTTTTAATTTTTCATACTAAAAAACGTACGATTTTCAGCGACTCTCAAAATTAGTGTCAAAAAATAGTCAAACAATTTAAAATTCAGTGTGTTGCAGAGGTTGTTATTACTTACCTAAGTTTCAAAACCTTTACAGAACATTGAGCTTTTAATCGTTTAAATAATTGTTCAAATCAGTTTTTAGTGCCTCTGCAAAATATTACGTTTTGGTTAATTCATAGTATTGCAGTTATGTTATGCCAGCGATATGTCTCATTTTGCACAATACAAAACCTCTTTTGGAATTGCTGCCAGCCCAGTAACCTAGGTGTTCATAATGCATAACATTAGTCATATTTATAGCATTCTGGTGACGTGGTACTGACGATGAGGTCATTTGGCTGTGACATTAAAGGTCATTATGACGTCATATATACGTCATATATGACATACAGTTGACGTCGCTACTGACCTATGGATAGCGACAAATTGACGTCATCTTCCTACTTGGGTTTGGAGGTGGAGAACTCACTCTTGATGAGCTGCAAGATCTTCACGTAAAAGTATAACAGACGGTAGATGAACAAATTGCTTCAGATTATGAAGAGATAGGAGAGAATGTGTCTTTTTCAGAAATTAAGGGCATCCTATCCATGTGAATACAAGCATCTGTGGAGAAAATCATCCAGACAAAACCATTACAAGCCATGCACGTTACTTATTTTAATATTATCTCAGCAGACCTCAGTGTCCTCTGATTCTAAAGGTGGTCATAGTATCAAAGAACTCAAGAAGGGAAGTGATCCGCGATAATGACTAATGTGGTTGAACTAGTGTTGATCCAAATCAGATCATTTTTCTTAATGCGAACTCGATGCAGACACAATATTGTAGTTTAAAAATTTGTATAATAACTTTTCCAAAACATTTTGAGATCGCATTCCTTTTCGATTTTTGACATTAGCAACTTTGGGGTTTTTAGACTCTTTTCATGGTTATAATAAGTCCTGAATCCATTGGTTACAACAACATAATAATATTTGGGGGCATAAATTTGGCTGGGTATGCAGGTGTCGATCAACAAAACAGTATTTTTGGCAACGTTTTGAGTCAAGATGTTTACAAACTTGAGCCACGAAGGTCGTTCAGAACTATTATTCATGACGATTTATCCACCCTTTCTTTTGGGTAAAATAATAAACTGGTGAATTTTCTACTTTTGTGCCGCAGTTTATGTCCATCAGCCGCGTTGCGAGATGATTGCATGAGATGATTAATTATCAGCAGCAAGGAAAGAACAACAGTCCTTGCTGCTTTTGTGTCCCGCTATTTGATGTTCAGCTGCAAATCCCAGTGCGCAAGTCGGAATACAAAAGAGTCCAGATTCACGTGCGCATATTGAAGGCAAAGGCCACCAGTTTATCTTTTTACTTTTAAATTTCTTGTACTGTTGTTTCCCAATAGCGTATTGCAAACACATACGTTTCTTTGAAACGCCGTTTTCTATTTTAGAAGCCGTTTCCAGGTTTTGTATAATCGTTATCACAACTTTCTTTCGTTTTTCAGCCATTATTCACTAAATAACAAAAGTATTAAGCCAGACCACTAACAACATTTGATAATCTTTGTTAATTTAATTTGCATTTTCTTTTGTAAAATATTAATAACATTCTTTTTCGTTTATTTCATAGACCAATGAATAAAATTTTTGTTCAGACATTATGTTAAGAAAGTTTTAAAATATATGCGATCCATTTCTTCACGTCTTCATATAATGCATTTGCATCACAGCATATCTCCTTGTAATGTGCATTAGTACATGAAATATATATAGCTTCAGATTTTATTGCAAACGCGAATTGTGCTAAATTTAAGTTAACCTGAATACGGATTTCACTACATAAACTATTCTTTTCAAGAAGTACCAAGTCCTCTACATACATCCTCTACATTTATACCTGTAACAATTCATTTACGGCGATTTCTTAAGGGTCATACAATATTTTCTCATTCTAAAATTGTCTTGGGCGTCCGTATTGACCATACCTTGGTTTAGAAACGTGCAAAAACAACCTGAATAACCGATATTAAAGAAAGAAAAGCAGGTAACAAAATGTTATACAAGCGTATTCTACTACAGTGATACTTGTCTAATTTATACGGACAATACTAACAATACAACTTGCTGGTTTTACGAGAGAAGTCCGACCAGACTGCAAGGCGCCAAGGACAATGGAATGTTACTGCTGGTACAGGCTGCTGCTACGATGTGGGTTACCTCGAATTTATCTCTTAAACACGGCGAATAGGCCTTTTAAACGGCCAACACTGTAGGTAACATGTAACATTTCTTTCAGAATAATATGGAGGTGATTCAAAGAAATATAACTGTTCTCTATACGAATAAAAATTTCTCGATTGCCGGGAGATGTTAACTTGTTTCGTATAGAAGAACTGGTATTTTGAAGGCGTGATTCTTGCATCATATCGATTGGTTTCTTGTTATTCAACAAGTTGAATCGATATTAGAGACCTTAAGAGACAAGTAGTACATTCGAACTCACGTGCCATTTTACTTAGACATCTTTTATAAATTCACGTTTTTCCTTCATCATTTCCAGTTTGTTGTTCACTGTTTTTATCGTTAAATTAGGTTATAGCGTTCATTGTTAGCAAGATTGTATGTAGCAACATATACATAAACGATTGAGCGCAGAACAAAGGAATGTGCGTAGTGTAGATATATAAAATCTTGCACAACAAATTTATCTGTTTGTATTTTTTCTTTTTAGATAAAATGTGTGATTAATGCGTGATTAAATGTGTAAAGTAGAACGCAATATACTTTCTTATTGAAGTAGGAAGATATTATTAAGTTGGAACAAATCCTGTATTTTCTAATATACAGGCTGTCTCATATTAGGTGTAAAGATACAAAAATCATTAAATGGAACAAAATATGTAATTATACTTTTTCGTTTAAAAACCTGAACGATATGTTTGTTATAGGGGAACAACTTAATTTTGTCACATGCAAATTATTTCATTCAAGAGCGGATATTATGCGAAAGTTTTGCAATATTATTAATGTTAATTTAATGTGAAAATAGAAGGAGGATGTTTTTAAAAATATATTTTTCATCGCTTTTATTTTTATTTTTCACTTTATTAAAAAAAAAAATCTTTAAAATTGATCTGAAAGCGATGCGATTTTGACAGATTTGTAATGACATTTACGTTAAACTCGCGTGCTCAAGCATCGACCCAACCTCAAGCACGAACTATAAATATGAACCCAAGAGAAGCAGTCTCGGACAAAGGTGCCCAGAAAACTTGAAAGAAAAGCATAATTACAAAAGAAGACAATGGGAAACAGAAATTTTTTTGCAAATTATGTGTAATCACATAGATTCATTAAAAAAATAGACCCGCATTTTTTTATTTTGTTATATCTTTATTATTCATTGAAATATACATTTTTAGTTTCGTTTTTCAACGCCATTATAAAAATACGGCCAGCTATTGAAGTACAAAGACTTCTGACGCCACGTTTTGTGTTGGTTTGCAGCACCACATAATATTTGTTTTGTGTTGGTTTCCTAATTTTCGCCTTCTAAAGCAATTATAAACGTCGATGTAATTTTTTTTAATTTGAGTTTGTCGGTTATTAACTGGCATGTTGTCAATCTTACTAAAGAAAACACTGAAAACCTACTTCAATCAGGAAAGATTTTGAAGACACGTGCATATTCGAATGCGTATCCGACAATTTTTTGACATACATACCAAGAGCTAACTTTTAATGTGATGATCCTGTTTATATGAGTGAAAGAAGGATGAAAATATGATTTATATGAGTTAACAAAGTCAAGATATACGCATGCTATTCTGCTGAACAATTGTGTTGTATGCTAATCGCTGTCTAACAGCACAGCCACCACTGTTCTTTACCCTTGTCTAACTACTATAGAAAATGCTATCGTCACATCGATCTTCTTCTCAATTTCAATCAATTCAACGAAGCCCTCATCCGTACTACTGCGAGGTGAGGGGACGAATCATGCGCATGTATGCTTACAGTTGAAGTCCGTCCCATTTCCAGTAGACCAGAATGCAATCCACAGGTTGCAAATAATATCCTGGTATGTTACAGGATAGGTAACATTCTACACTGTCCCCCAACTATTTAATAAAATATTCCCACGGTTTTAGACTAGTGGCGTAAAATAGTTTTGTGAAACGAAAAATCGTAAAAATAAAATGTATTAATTAGGACTAATAGATAAGCTATTGCTCATAATTCAAGATATCATCAAATTTTGATTTTGGGATATACCTATGCCCTGTTCCCAATTGTGATGTATGTATAATGTACAGTCGTGGCCAAATAAATGTAGTACAAGCGTTTTTTAAAGAATTTTTATGGTGTAATAATAAGTTAGTATTTTGACATTTAAATGTCAAATTATTTTAAATTTTAAAACGGTAATTAAATACATTTTTACGATAGCATGAAAGCTTACAGTAGCTGATAAAGTTCATATATTAATTAATTTATAAGCAGGAGATAAATTGCACAAGAAATGCGGTTAAATAAAACTAAGTACTGAAGGTTAAGAAACAATAAAGTTAATATGATCCGCTATGATCTGACATTTGACTTTTATGACAAGCAGCTTAAGAGGGTCGTCTACCAGCTGATTTTACAGCGGTGCCATATCTACATAATTCTATAAATCGTTTGCTTGATTTTATTTCAATATAATTTGAAAATTGGGGATGTAAAACATTTGTAGAAATATGTGTATGAAATATTTCTACAAATGTTTTACATCTACATATACAATTTTGTTTATTAATATTCGGTATTAACTTCACAATCTCTTTTCCCGTTACAGGCCGTTACCTTGATACGGGAATCGAGATTACGCTATTAATTTTTAGATTTAATTACTGAAATTTGCTATGAGCATTCAAAATAGCGTCTACACATGTGTGTATGAAGCCCGATTTTAAAATACGTTTTAAATAAATTATAAAAACATTATATTATGAAAAAATTTAACTGTGGCAACATCGCCAACTGTCAAACGGTAGTCGGGCCTCTTAAGCAAAAACTCGCCTTACAATAAAATTTCAAATTTTTGACATTATATGAAATTTAAGGTTGTACTACATTTATCTGGCCACGACTGTACATATTACAATTTTTGTGGGAATACATAAGGGTTATATTTGTAGTCCGTGCTTGAGGTAGTGTCGATGCTTGAGCACGCGATTTTGACATAAATGTCATTACAAATCTGTCAAAATCGCATGCTCAAGCATCGACATAACCTCAAGCACGGACTATAAATATGAACTGTCTAAGTGCTGTCCGGGTCAAAAAAACCGGACCGATCTTATAGTGATTTTGACATTTAGTTTTGATAATTAAACCTGTCTGTCAACAATCAGTAGTTTTGCACAAATTTCTAGTCTGAATACAGGATCATGCATCTATCAAGTTCAAGTTCGTATGATGTACCAAAGTATTTTCACAACAGGTAAAAAAACGGTTTCGTTTTTTTTTTTGACGCGGACGATACCATTATATTTTAGCTTTATAAAGTTAATCCCTCGCTGTAGCCGGTTATGATCATTCTTTTTAAAATCTCCTATAGGTGTGGACAAGAAATTTCCAACGTTTCATAGACAGTACAATAGTTTATTAATAAACAATAAAACAATTTACTATGAAAAATGTAGTCGAGTTAGCATCTTATGTCCACATTTTGACATCGAATTTAATTTGGTCCAGATTTTGTCTGACTAGAATCGTTTATATAGGTGTCAAAATTAATTTAAAAAAATATTGTACGTTGTAGATTAAGTAGGCAACCAAAAAGACATACAAAGACATGCTAGATTTTCAGAATTCATATATACATATATATTCGATTATAACAGCTTTCTATTATAATAAGTTATACCTGTTTGGCTTTTATTCAAATGTAAATACAAATTTAAGAAAGAAAAATATTGTGTGAATGTTTTATACCAGAAAATTCATATAAAGAATGTCCATATGTGACTAACTCTTCATGACTACAAAATCATATTTGATGGCAAATTTCGAACGTTAATAGTTTATTAAGTAACAATAAGACATATTCGTTGTAAGCGTTTCATAGCAATTTTCAGCATTTGATAGAAAAACAATATTTTCAATGCTTACAATTGTGTACCAAATTGTTGGCAAGACCATGAAGAACAGAATTATTCAATGTAACCCTCATTTTCTTAAGGAACGGCTTCCATTTTCGACCTGAAGCGGTCGCATGCTCGCTTGGGATATCACAACTTATTAGAGGCCAGAATTCTTTCGACCAAAACATGTCGATGTTGTCCGATATCTAATTTGACACCAAAAGCCTGGTGTATGCGTGCGCACCGTCCTGCTGATCCAGACGACACAGTTTCGAATCGAGTGGCCTGGATTTTCGAAAATCTGCTCCTGAGCTCTTTCAATAACTTTAAGCGTTTCGACAACTCGTTCTTTTAACGAAATTTTCCTCGTTAGTATTAAAAAACCTACCTTCACCTTTACTAATCGCGTCTTTCCGGTTATATTCAAGGCTTGCAATCAACATTGCAACTGCTTCGAGTATATCTACCTACTACATGTAGCAGGGTTCTATCGGTTATTTATGGGAATTTTAAATTGAAAGTGGGCCGAATTTCGACGTCGACCCCACTCGTATATTACTTCTAATCTAATTTCTCTAATTTGTACCATAATTGCGTTAGTTTCAAATCTGTATAGATAATTTAGTAAGTTTTCACAGCAATCGCTGTTTTGTCTTTCTCATTTATTTAGAAGCCCCCACAAATAACTGTGATGCCAGATATTGTATTGTTTCATAGACAAAAATGGTGACATAGTAGTCGCAACATATTAATTAAAATTGTGTTGGTAGCTTGCAGTGGTGAGGCGACTATCCAGTAATGCAAGAGATTGCTGGAAGTGGGGGTTCAATTCTCCAAGAGGGCGTAACAAGGTCGCTGATCACATTTATACACACAAATTACACAGCAAGATTCGCAGCTGTAGTCAGGCAACTACCACCCACCGCAGATAAAAACAAATGCAATTTAAAATTCATATATTCGTCATTTATTATAAAATACACTCATTTAATTCACATTTAATAGTTCACAATATGCACGTTTTCAGTAACATATTTTGAACTATATCCTAATTGTATATTGAGAACTTAGTTGTAGCCGTACTCCGGTGCCTCGCTTAGACTGAAATCTTGTCGGCAATCTGTATAATTGAATTAATTTTTAATTTCATTTCATGGACTTCATCTGAAACACTACATTGGCTCTTCTTCAAATTAATTGCAATTAAATCAAATCTGTTGTGGATTTGCTAAAAATAAGCTTTTAAAATCAATAATTAAAAAATGATATATTACAGCAGAGATGATTTAATCAATGTTTGGCACTTCCCACCTTACACAGCTCCAATTCTTTAAAACTTATTTACTCTGGTCTGTCTGAAGTTCTGTCTTTCAAGAAGTTTACCCTCTCATCCGATAAACATTGCAAGAGTTTAGATTCCACGCGTGCGGCATAATCTTTCGGAAATTCTCTCAGTTGACAACTGATAAACCGACCGAAAGCATCATATTCATCCAACGGCTTACTCGTTATGTACTCTGGCGTCTCCATTTTTTGTTTGTTGACAGGATCTGGAGAATCGCACGTGGGACGTTCTAGTTTAACAATAAATTGGGCTCTTTGTGCCGGTTTTCCGTTATAAAATTCGCAATTGTTATTTATAGTATCGAAATGGAAATGTGGCTCCACTTTCACTAACTCATCGTCGTTTATCTCTATCATTTCGCCATTAGTATCTTCTTCTATTTGTTTTGCTGGTTGTTTTGGTTGCTGCTGAGACTAAAAGGATAATAATTTTTATAAGAATTTATATAGTTATTTATGTCTATCCGAGTTACTTTAATTCAAAAGCATGCAAAATATAGGGTGACAAAACTGTTTTTTTTTTGTTTTGCTTAAATAACTACTCTAATTTATTATTTTACTATATCTACAAAATTTAGTATTGGAGATCTTCTGTCACTTTTACTCAGCATTGTAAAGGACACCCCCACTGTACTTCACATTCATTTAAAACAATACTGACCCCATTGACTATTTCATACACAACTCAACCACTACCCATCACTATAAATTGCTAAAATTGAGATTATCCAGAGTTGTTGGATGTCCTTAGAACATTTTTTTTTCCCTGTTTCAAATTTATGAAGGATTATGGAGATCTCACTTATCATAAAAGCAACACTATAGGTTTAAATTTGGCAAAGTTGTGAACTTTTGTTGTTGTTCTACTATGTCCAAGCTACATTTTGAATATTAGATGTATGTCATATCGTTGAAATCAGAAGAAAATAATCTGAGGAAATTAAGGAAATAGGTTTCAATTAAAAAGTGAAATTAAAGATAGTTCAGGGTTATGGACGGTAACATTGAAATAACAATTTCATTTTTAGGGCTAACGAAGATTTTCAACGCTTTCAAAATTTCAAATTTTTAGGGCAACATAACTTAACATCTGCATGTGCATTCCAACATAATTTTTAATATTACAAATGAGTATTGTGGGTGTAAAGTGGCTTTTATGACATAAGACGTAATTTTGAATCCGTGGCGGCAGCCGAGAGTTAAGAATACGTCGAAAACCATAATTGCAAATTATGCTCATGATACCTTCATATACAGGGTCATTCACGGAACTGGTTCGTTAGAACTTTTTGATGTTCTTGCAATTCAACATTTCTGAAAACTTGTAGTTATAACTGATATCATCTGGACTCACCCTGTATAAATTATGATACATTTTAGGACGTAAGTTTGATGTATGCTATTTCAGCTAATAACATGCCAAATATGAGGTCTTTAGCTGCAATGCCGTCAGAAATACAGAATTTTGAACATAACGTTGCAATTGGTCCTATATTTGAAAAAAATGGAATAACTAAAAAACGGCTGATTTTGGACATAAGGCGTCTTAGTAAGTTTTGATGCAGAATTGTATGCCCGATACAAAAAACTATAATAAAAAATATACCATGCTATTTAAATTAATAAAGTTGACGTCAACTTCCGGTAAACCGGAAGTGGTACAATGGCGCAAATAATTTTGCTGGATATCAGTTATAACTAGGAGTACAAGTTTTCAGAAATGTTGAATTTCAATAATATCAAAAAGTTCTAACCAACCAGTTTTGTGAATGATCTGTATATATTTATTTATTATTATAATTTTTTTTATGAATTTTTTTCATTGTTAACTTTTGCATTTTCTTATTTTCAAGAGACTGCTGTCGTTGTTAAGATAAATATTTGCAAATAATTAATTTTTCTAGATACCCTTATTAAGTAAACAAAAAAACGGTTTCTATTTAAAATACAAATTTTTTGTCAATTCTATTCTTCAAAAAATTAAGCTTCTATTTCAACATCTGTTCAAGCACAGCCGTAATGGGCTTCTAACATTGAAGATCTATTCTGTGTCAACAAGACAGTGTTTTACTGAATTTAAGTTCTGATTCACTAAACTGTTATTACAGAAAAAAATTAAATACCTAATTCCTCTTTTAGAATAACAACATAAAACTATATTAAAAGTGATTATTACAGAATAGAATTTGTCCAAAACAAACTTTTAATACATAAATTATTTAAAATAGAAAAGATTATACTATTTATGATCTAGTTGATGACTATACTTACTCCATGATTTTGTGTCTCTTTATTATCAAGTTGAACGGCAACATAAGGCTTTAGAAACTGGTCAACAATATGAAACCAGACCACTTTCGGTTTATAAACTTCCATACCTTGCTGTACGCTAAAGTGAATTTTCTTTAATTCTTGACAATACGATGATCTAATATTTTTAAACTTCTGTGTGACTTCTGTAGGGCCAAATCCATACACGTTCAGTTTATTCGCTATTCTATCAGCTGCCTTCCATCTAGCACCTTTATATTTATAATCTGGGTGAAACGGATTCCAAAGACATTCTTCTGATCTATACAATTCCACAAAACGAATGGTGGTCGCTTCGTTCATTTTATAAACAGTATTAGACATGATTGCCGTGTATTGTATTATTTACTATAATAAAATAGGTATTCTTTTGATGGTTCACTTTAATTAAAATTAGTTATTCGTAGTATCTACTAATAAATTACAGTTCTTTTGTTAGGAGTAACACCAGTAATAAAAATACTTCAAAATGTCATAAAGATATTAGGCAATCTTGAAATCTTATTGAATTTAACTTACTTTCAACGATTAAAAAAATGGTTTTTGAGGTTATGTATATTGTCTGTTTTGTAACTTACAACAATACAACCAGTCTTGCCAATCAGTAGTCAATTGTCAGTTCTATGAAAAATAACCCTGCGAAGAAAATAGCCGTTATCTTTAAAACCTTTTTTATTTATTTTTTTCAATTTTAAATTTTTTTAAATCAATATGATCACTAATTTTCTATACATGTTGTTGGTCTCTTTAGTGAAAATTTAAATTTCCAAGGTATACACATTTGCAAAAAAATGAGACAACTTTCATTGCAACTTTTGTATAATTAGGTACAGCTTGTTTAATTTTTATGTAAACTGACACGGTACTACTACTTATTACTTATTTTATTAGTAGGTATTTAGTTGTCAAAATAATTTTGAGTACATTGAATTATAAAATAGTATATTATGCAATGAGCATTTAATGATAGCTATTAAGACACGAGTATGAAAAAAACGAGTATCTAGCCATTAAATGCGAGTTGCATACACTATTTTTTCTACGACCCCATTACTATATTTAAATAGATACAGAGAACTGTCAAGTGTAATTAATTTTTATATCTGTCAGATATGTAGTCACGGCCATATTGAATATTGGAATGACGCATTGCTATTGGATATAAACTTGTATCGTAATGAAAAATCTGTATTCCTATTGGAATAAACTTGTATCGTAATGAAAATCTGTATCGTAATGGACATCATTAAAGTATAGGTTTAGCATATCTAATAATAACGTGCCATCGAAAAAAAACATAATTAGTGTAGGCTGTGTAAATGTTATTGATCGTTTCTTTAGCCACTACCACATAATGACATTTATTATTTGACATTTTAAATGTTTTATTATAACCAAAGTTTATAACCTCAAATTAAATGTCAAGGAATAAATGTCATTATGTGAAAGTGGCTAAAGTAACAATCCATTCACATAGCCTACTCTAATTATGATTTTTTTCGATGTGTCTATATAATTAAAGTATGGGAGTAGAAAAACTTTTTCTCGCAAATGGCAACTGTCAATATACAATGAGATTCAAAATGATTGTCAAATCCGTGAGATTTTTACCTACTGCAATGATTATGGATTGCTGTTTGTTCTTGTAAAAATGAAATGTGATCAGTATAACTTATATCTTTATCAAATTATGATTTCAAAAATACTTTTGTTTGTGTGTATAAGATAAAAACGGTTTGAAAAAATAATAAGATAAATAAACGAAGACTTCTACCAAATCTACAATACGAACGCCTATGTCAACAAATGTCAAGAATTGATTAGATGTAAGAAATTTGTATGTAGATAACCAGATAACTACAATCATTAAAATGGTAATAAGTATAGATAAATATTTGCAGAAAACAACAGTTTTTTTCTTACGACAATCATTTTAAATCTGCCTGTATGTAAGTAGGGCTGTCCTACTTTTTTTTTTTGCAACCAAGTATATACTTGCATATATCAAGATTGGACCGAAAACACAGAACGTCAAAATTTTCTCTCCCTACGACCTCGATTTTGAAGCAAATGTAATATATAATACCAAATATAAATACATAAACATGTACATTATTGTAAGGCCTGCAACCTTTAGATTGTACGGTATTATATTACTGTACATATTCAATGGAAATCGGATGTTAATTAGTAATTGTTATAAAAGTGCATAATCGCAATAGCATAAGAAGAACTTGCATGAAATAAAATACTTCATTTATCATCTAGTTAGGCAACTTATTTTACGTAATCCTCGTATGTTTAAAAGTTGGCAGTTCCGCGTTTAACACAGCAATACGGCATAGAATGCGGCTAATTTTACGTCATACAGGCGAAGTGCAGTTATTTCAGTGGATTAGCGAACGGCAGTAGTGTATAAGTGAAGCCATTTTTGTGGACGTCAACTGGTCAGAATAAAATACAAGTTTTCATCTCAAAGCCGATGAAATACCAAATATTGTGACAAATAAGGTCAGTATATTTGAGCATCCCTAAATATTTCAATTTTACCGGATGTTTTACTGACCTTTTAACTCCCAACCACACCCTGACTGTATATTTTGTTTTATATACCGAAATTTTGTTTTCATGTTTTATAGAATCTTTACCTTCTAATCGAAATGTATACTCCAAAATCTGACTTTAGAATTTTTCAATGATAAATTGAATATATTTCCTAATAATTTGCAATTCAATTGCGTTAAAACATATAAATGCAGTTCATATTGATTAATTGATCTACATATTCGAAACACTTGGTTTGTGTCGGTTATATCCTGTAGGAAGCATTCTATGCGATTAAATTTAACAATTTCAAAATTTAATTAGATGAAATGAAATTATTTTACGGTTTAAATATCGATAATATTGTTAAAGTATGTCAGATGTTTACTTACACATTCTTAATTCTATTTTTACGGGGATTATGTCATAGTTTTATTAACCTCGTTCGGTTCTCATTGGATAATCGGTTTCTGTAATTAGCCAAATAAAGTATATGAGTCAGTTGTGGATCATTTTTAACTAAAGTTTATTGCAACATGAATCAATAAAAACTTAATTCCAATAAGATAAGATCGTGTCAATTAGGGGGAATTCAAATATTTTTTGAGCATCTAATGTTATTTTAATAAATTTAAAATATTTTCATATAAATTCTTATATATTTTTTGAGATATGTATATTTAAGTTAATAATATTAAGTACTACAAACACGACTATTGGTGATTTTACAATAAATTCCAAGCATGTTACAAATGTAACATGTACTTAATAATTAAGATAAGGTTGTATTTATCTAATCATAAACAAATATTATCTGGGGATTAATAATGATTTAACATTTAACCGTTTACAATTCAGTAACGTACGAATTCTTTCGAGAAGAAATTGCACGTATTTTGTACCGTAATTTGAAAGAGTTCATCGTTTAAGCAATTGATTTTTTAATTGCAACTCATTTGTTTCCACTTTAACAGCAAGCGATAAATGTTTAATATATTTTAAATGTAATTTTACGTAATATATCCGGGGAACCTCCGCAATTTATAATAGGGCAGTTCCAGTTTTCGTATATGTCAATATTTTTGACAGTTAATACGTGTCAAATAGTATGAATACTATTTGACATATTAAATGTCAATTTCTTCTACAGAAGAAGTATTTTAAACAAAAAGATAATTTATGTTCTGGAATAAATTGATTCTTAATTAATTGCTGTTTTATTTGACCTTCTGGTATAGGTATAGGTTTTAACATTTTTTAATGTTAACACTAAATGATTTTTCTTAATTTACCTAGAATCATCTTGCAGTCGTATAAGTTGGGTCAAAACTGCCACTGTTTTTTTGACCTGTAACTACATATTTTGAAAGTCTTTCTTGATTAAGCAGATTTCAATTCCTAAAACTTCAAATTTATCCTCTTTTAACACTTCCTGATGTATACACCCATAAAGAAATTCAGTTTTTTCTTTGGGCTAATAATTTGACTGACTTGTGATGTTTGATGGCAAGCATACACTGCGTAGCATTCACACTGTTGTAATAAATCGGGATTGAAATAAGAAGCTAAATTGTCACCCAGAAGTACCTTTTGATCTAAAAAAAGAAAATTGAATATCTGCGTTTTGGATGCAGTAAAAAGATTGTGGTAAACCAATCCTTTAAAGCTGACGTAACTATCTAACCAGAGATAAGTCAAGCCGCAAATCATTAAGATTGTGGCCGACATGGAATGCATATTTTTTTTCGGTATTTTTTACCTCTACGATAAACACATAATTTCTTTATCTCAGAGGATACTTGACAACGATTTTTTTTAATGTGGTGGGTTCTTAGTTGCAGTGACTCCGTAAACTGTATCGCTTGTCTGGCTATCACTGCAACTCTCGCGGTGTAGTTTTTGTGTGTGTATATTGTGTTCAATTGGCTTTGTGACAGCATCATATCGCCTTTTATCATGCCGCATTGTTAATCACTTTGCTCACAACAACGAATGGCCAGTCGATCCGGCATTAAAATCTCTGAAAAAATGTCACCGTCCCTCCAGAGAATTGAACCCCGGCGCCTATCGTCCTCTCACAACAATAGTTAGCCGCCTAACCACTGCGGCCATCGACCCGTTAAAAAAAATGGTACCGATATTACTTATTGCCAATGTTTTAGCAATAACATCTCGATGTCGTTTCAATAGGCTATTAATCCAGTTCATTCCTGGAAGATTACTTTTAAATTGGGTCACAAATCTCGCCAAACCAAGAAATAATTCGGTTCGAAAATTAGTTTCTTTTGAAATACGACTCTTCATTAATGTATGGATAGTTCATAAATGGCATTTAATTGTTTTTAATTTCACGGGACAAGATTATTTGGTAATACTTAGTGTCACGTTTCATTTCCATTCAATAAAAACTGTTTTTGTACGACCTGATCAATATCTTGGAATTTTTGCGTTAATTGAATCTTGTAGGCCTTGAGATGAAGATCTTTATGCAAAATTCAATGAAGTAGATATTATTGGTGGCGCAGCTAATTGTTGACAACGATGCTGTGTGAAGGTATTTAGTTGTGTTAAACACTTTCTAATTGCGGCAATGTTTTTTTCTGAACGACTACACAATGCGATGATGACTGGTGTTTTGTCTTTAAGACAAAATAACCGTTCATTTTTTTTTCTTCAAATCACGAATACACTTGTAGAACGATTGTAACTTTAATCTGGCCATATCAACATATTTTTAATTACAGCAGATTCTTCTACCATCTGTTTTCTTAAACCTACGATCATGGTGTTTCTTTTCAAAATTTCACACATTCCATTGTCGATTGTTGATTTGTTCATCGGAAGTGTTACCATATTTCTCAGTTTTCGTTTATGAGGACCTCACAATTGCAGAAAGAGTATCTAAATTAGATTAGAAACAGAAGCAAACAAAAAAAAGGAAATTTCAGATTATTTGGATTTTGCCTCTAGTAAAAATCATGTCACCATATTCCTAGCGTTTTTAATTTATTCTATAAGAGGATATTAACATCCGAATTTGATCAAAGAATGGCTTGGTTCAAACAAAAAGGGTCCCCATATTTGAACGGAAAGTAATGGACATTAAATTTCATTTTCTTGAAATGGTCAAGAACCAATTAGATTTTCTCTGAACCATTCACTAACTATAGATTGACCCTTAATCCATGGACATTCAAAGTAAGCACTGGCAAAAGTAAGTTACTGGCTAATAGTCTAGGCATAGAATTGATGGGTAAGATTTTATTGCATCGCGATTAGGATCTTCGCTCTAAGAATGTAAGGAACTTTTAGACAATTTTGTGGCAATAAAAAGCAACTTCGCATTTGCACCTTAAAAGTGTCGTAGCGGCATTTCAAAATTTGGCTTATTAACGTGTTTTGCTGATGACATTGGTGTCTGTGTAAAAAATAACTAAAATTACAAATTAAACATTGAGAAATCACCAATCTACGATTAACTATTTCGAATCTATGATTACAGAGCATACTACGAAGTCGAATTTTGAAATGATTTCTTAACAAATTGCAAAAGTAATAGATTGTGCAAAAATGTAGTAGCAATACTAATAGTAGTAGTCCATTTTCGTAAATAACTAGTATGTTTTAATTTGCTGCTGTTACAACTGCATTGAATCATCGAAATTAACGACTTTTTATAATTTATAAACGTATCATTTAGTTGTCAAGGCTGGTCAATTGAAATTTCATATAAAATTCAAACGTGAAGTAAGTATATAGATAACAAAGTTATAGATCAAGATTTAATGTCCTAGTCTATTAAGCAACAAAGCAAACACTATTTTTTGGTATCCAACCAGGGTATCTATTTTGCTTTCACTACTGATCAAAAATTTTTATCTCTCTCCTCTCCCACTTGCATTGTATTTGCTGAAAAGAGAATCCGTATAAATGTTGTTATTTCTGAATATCAATTTGTCTTCTGCATCATGTCTGGCTTCAATATACGGTAGCAAATTCTTGTCCATGTTTTTGTAGGTGGTCCATATTAAGTCTAGTTATCGTGTAACTTCTGCTGTGGTTTGTTTCTCTGACCGTTTTATATTTCTAAGAACCATAACTTAGATTTTTGGCGGTTTTGCACGGTTTCTTTAATATTCACTTTTTTATAGTTGGCATAAGGTTTGGTTCCCGGAATTTTCTAATAATTTCATCAACGTTTTCTGCGACAAATAATCTATAATTAAACAAAAAATTGGTAGCAAATAGAGAGAACGAAACAATAAAGAAAATATACAAAAAAATTGGCGTGCTACTACTGTACATGCTGAAGTAGCCCCACTTTATTAATATGAGCTTATTTTAATTAGTCGTGGTTTTTTAAGATATAGATTTATTCAACATTAAATTATAATGGTAACCTAAAAATTAAATTAAAATGCTAAAAGAATACTGTCTAAGAAATAATAATAGAACGCGTGTAAATTTCTATTGAACTTTTACTTCACTCTTCTGTGCCGTGACAAATAGCTTTCTCCATTCAAGTGTATCATGAATTTCGAATTTGTATTGAGTTGTATTTTATTACATTTTTACTTGTTTCTTTTTTATACACTTTTGTAATTTAATATTTCAAAATACTGCATTCACATTCCATGCACAATTTGTAATTAATATTAACTATTATACTTGATAAATGAGAAATTATTCATTACAAATTTTATAGGTGAAAACAATTCAACATGGATCAAATACCTCCACCGAAGGAGATAAAAATCTTAGAGACCGCCGAAGATATTCAAGAAAGGCGTCAGCAAGTCTTGAATAGATACGATAACTTTAAGGCTGATGCTAGGCTAAAAGAGAGAAGTTAGAAGATTCCAGACGTTTCCAGTATTTTAAAAGAGATGCTGATGAATTGGAATCGTGGATTTTGGAGAAATTACAAGCGGCATCCGATGAAAGCTACAAAGATCCAACAAATTTACAAGTAAACTTAGATTAGCGATATTTTAGATTAATTCAAATAAAATTGGTATAATTTCAGGCTAAGATCCAAAAGCATCAAGCTTTCGAGGCAGAAGTTTCAGCTCACAGCAATGCTATAGTTGTATTGGATAATACAGGCAGAGAAATGATAAATCAGAATCATTATGAATCAGAAACGATCAGGAAACGATTGGGTAAAGTATTAGCACTTTTATATTAATATAACATTTTAAAAATTTGTTTATACAGAGGAATTACATCGATTATGGGAACAGCTTTTATCAAAATTAGCCGAGAAGGGAATGAAACTCCAACAAGCTCTTGTTCTGGTTCAATTTTTAAGACAATGCGATGAAGTAATGTTCTGGATCACTGACAAAGGAACATTTTTACAAACCGAAGAGTTCGGTCACGATTTGGAGCATGTAGAAGTGTTACAACGTAAATTTGACGAATTTCAAAAGGATATGGCATCGCAAGAATACAGAGTTAATGAAGTGAATGAATTGGCCGAAAAATTAATCATGGAAGGTCATCCAGATAGAGATACTATTGTAACGAGGAAAGAGGTAATTTAATGTTAACATCCATATGATTGTTTGTAATAATTGTTTTTTATTTATAGGAATTAAACAATGCTTGGGCACGTCTTAAGCAATTATCGCTGATGCGACAAGAAAAATTATTTGGAGCACATGAAATTCAAAGATTTAACAGAGACGCTGACGAGACCGTAGCGTGGATTGCCGAGAAAGATGTTGTGCTTTCATCAGATGATTATGGACGGGATTTAGCCAGCGTTCAAACTTTACAACGGAAACATGAAGGTAATATTGTAGTTTTTGCTTATAGTTTAGATTATATTGCAACGTTGTTTTTTAGGAGTTGAAAGAGATTTGGCAGCTTTGGAAGATAAAGTTTTAACTTTGGGTAAAGAAGCGGATCGCTTATGTGCAATTCACGGTGATCATGCTGATCAGATTCAAGCTAAACGTGCTGAAATTCAAGCGTTTTGGGAACGGTTAACTGCGAAGGCTAAAGTGAGTATTTCTTTTAAAATAATTAGCAATTATATGTAATAATATTGTTTTTTAGGAACGTCGTGAGAAATTAGATGAATCTTACTTCTTGCATCGATTTTTAGCAGATTTCAGAGATCTTGTGTCTTGGATTAATGACATGAAAGCAATCATATCAGCTGATGAACTTGCTAAAGATGTGACAGGTGCAGAAGCACTTCTAGAACGCCATCAAGAACATAAAGGCGAAATCGATGCTAGAGAAGATAGTTTCGCTGCTACCATCGCAGCTGGTCAACAATTATTAGAAAGAGGACACTATGCAACTGATGAAGTAAAGGAAAAATTATCAACTCTTCAATCTGATAAAAATTCTCTTATTGGTAAGTAAAGAAAATAAAATATTTACTTGAATGTAATAATCATTTCGTTTATATAGCTCTTTGGGAAGAAAGACGTATCCTCTACGAACAATGTATGGATTTGCAACTATTTTATCGCGATACTGAATTAGCCGATACATGGATGGCAAAACAGGAAGCTTTCTTGGCCAATGAAGATTTAGGTGATTCTTTAGATTCAGTAGAAGCACTGATTAAAAAGCACGAAGATTTTGAAAAATCTTTAGCGGCTCAAGAAGAAAAAATCAAAGCACTTGATGAATTTGCAACAAAATTAATTGACGGTGAACATTATGCTGCAGACGATGTTGCTCAAAGAAGAGCTATGGTATAAAAAAAGATGACAGAATTTGAATATGAAAGTAAAATATTTTATTTTAGTTACTAGAACGTCGGTCAGCTTTAAAAGAAAAATCAGCGTTACGCAAAGCTCTATTAGAAGATGCTTACAAATTGCAACAATTTGAAAGAGATTGCGATGAAACTAAAGGATGGATTAATGAGAAATTGAAATTTGCAACTGATGAGAGTTACTTAGATCCGACGAATTTAGGAGGAAAGGTACAAAAACACCAAAATTTTGAACAGGAATTGAACGCCAATAAAACAAGAATGGAAGAAATTACTTCTACTGGACAACAACTTATTGAGGCCGATCATTATGCTGCTCGTAAGTAATTTATTATTATTAATAATTGAACTGAAAAATCAAATAAACGGTAAAGCAATGTTTTGGCTTCATAACACACAACTATCAATGTTGATCCATAAATGTAGGTGCATTTTGACTCTGCTTTGCCATTTTAGCTCAAATACAATCAAGAATGGAGGAGATAGTAAATCTATGGGAAACATTAGTGCAAGCTACTGATAAAAAAGGTTCCAAATTACAAGAGGCTAGTCAGCAGCAACAATATAATAGAACCATTGAAGATATTGAATTGTGGCTGTCAGAAATTGAAGGTCAATTGATGTCCGAAGATTATGGAAAGGTAAAATTCATCAATTTATGACATGTACATCGAATGTTTTATTTAATATCTGTAGGATTTGACATCGGTACAAAACTTACAAAAGAAGCATGCACTACTCAAGCAGATGTAGGCGCCCACCAAGATAGAATTGAAGGGATCAAAGCAGCTGCAAATCAATTTATTGAACGCGGTCATTTCGATTCTGATAATATCGAACATAAGCAAAGAATTTTAAATGATAGATATGCTGCTTTACAAAATCCCATGGCTGTTAGAAAACAGAGATTGTTAGACTCTCTACAAGTACAACAATTATACAGAGATATCGAAGATGAAGAAGCGTGGATTCGCGAAAAAGAACCTATTGCTGCTAGCACAAATAGAGGTCACATTTCGATAAGTTTTTCTTTGTAAGAATTTAAATTTTTATTATATTTATTTTATAGGTCGCGATCTTATTGGAGTTCAAAACCTGATTAAAAAACATCATGCAGTTTTGACAGAAATCAACAACCACGATAATAGAATCACTGCTGTTATAGATGCAGGTAAACAAATGATGGAAGACGAACATTTCGCCAGCGATGACATTAAAAATCGTGTCGAAGCTCTTTTAAATCATTGGGTACAATTGAAAGAAAAAGCTAATCAAGTATGTACCGTTAAAATCAATAATAAATTGTTTTTATTTTGAATTCTTATTTACAGAGAAAGCAAGATCTTGAAGATTCGTTGCAAGCCCATCAATATTACGCCGATGCTAATGAGGCTGAGTCTTGGATGAAAGAAAAGGAGCCTATAGTTAGCAGCACTGATTATGGTAAAGACGAAGATTCATCAGAGGCACTTCTGAAGAAACATGAAGCGTTGATGAGCGATTTAACAGCTTTCGGAAATACGATTGAGGGCCTGAAAGAACAAGCTGCAGCATGTCGTGTAAGTACCATATAAGCCACAAGTTTATATTGTCTAATTTTGTTCTCTTCGACTTGTATTTAAATAAATTGTAAAATAAAAAATCGAATTAGATTTATATTCTTTTCAGCAACAAGAACCACCAGTTGTAGATGTTACCGGTAAAGAAGCCGTAGTTGCATTATACGATTACACTGAAAAATCACCACGTGAAGTTTCCATGAAGAAAGGGGATGTTTTAACTTTACTTAATTCGAATAACAAGGTAATTAATTTGTATTTTTTTCGTATTACATATTATTTAATTAATAATTTAGGATTGGTGGAAAGTAGAAGTTAATGATCGTCAAGGTTTCGTCCCAGCGGCTTACGTCAAGAAAGTAGAAGCCGGACTTACAGCGTCACAACAGAACCTCGTCGATAATAACTCTATTTCAGCCAGACAAGCTCAGATTAACTCCCAATACGATAGACTACTTCAATCGGCAAGAGAAAGACAAAATAAACTGAACGAAACCGTTAAAGCTTATGTATTAGTCCGTGAAGCAGCAGAATTAACAACATGGATCAAAGATAAGGTATAAAATACAGTACTAAATTAAATTGAGCGTTGTTTACCTTTTATTCGCATTTTAGGAAATGCACGCTCACGTTGAAGATGTTGGTGAAGATCTAGAACAAGTAGAAGTTTTACAAAAGAAATTCGACGATTTCCAAACCGATTTGAAAGCAAATGAAGTGCGTCTAGCTGAAATGAACGAAATTGCTATGCAGTTAGTTTCGTTAGGGCAAACTGAGGCTGCGTTGAAGATTCAAACGCAATTAGAGGTAATTCAATATTAAATTGGCGTTTAAAATTGCACATTTAACATACTAAAATATTTTTTTTTAGGACTTAAATACTAAATGGGCTTCCTTGCAACAACTCACCGCTGAAAGAGCGACACAATTAGGCTCCGCTCACGAAGTGCAACGTTTCCACAGAGACGTAGACGAAACTAAAGATTGGATACAGGAGAAAGATGAAGCTCTTAATAATGACGATCTGGGAAAAGACTTGAGAAGTGTACAAACGTTGCAAAGAAAACACGAAGGTATCGAACGTGATTTGGCGGCCCTTGGTGATAAGATTAAACAGCTGGATGAAACCGCTAACCGCTTGATGCAAACACATCCTGAATCAGTAGATCAAACTTACACCAAACAAAAGGAGATAAACGAACTGTGGACGCAATTAACTGCGAAAGCTAACAGTCGTAAGGAGAAATTGTTGGATTCGTATGATTTGCAGAGGTTCCTCAATGATCATCGCGATTTATTAGCTTGGATAAATTCAATGTTAGGATTGGTCAGTTCGGAAGAACTGGCTAATGATGTAACAGGTGCAGAAGCTTTGATTGAAAGACATCAGGTAGGTGTATCAATATTTGATTGATGTATGTAGTAAAAATGATAGAAATTTATACAAGAGTACCTATCTAAATTTGAGGAAAAGATAGAGTGAGATAAAGTTACTGTCAGAATGCTATGTTTAGTTCGAAGTGTGATTTCAAACATAAAATTCACTTAACGGAATTATGTTAGGTTTAAAAAGTTTTAAGCTTTGTAACAAGGTGATAGTCCGAGGCAGCCGAAACAGAGGAATACGGTGGTTATAGACAATTGCAGCTATTCAAACGACACTAGATTGTATTCATTTTCAGATTTAAATAAAGTCTTTTGACTGTAACTAAAAAGTTTTTTTCTTTGACAGTAATTAACTTAACTCTTGTATATATTTCTTCAATTATTTTTTTTTATACTTTTCATAGTAGATTAAATTGATTGAATTGTTCTTTTATGTTGTGTCGTTCTAGAACTACAGGGGTGAAATAGATGCACGTTACGGAATGATACCGCAGGTACTGCTTCATTGCAGTGCTTTTGTACATCTTAACATGATCTATAACCTTAAAAATAAGCCTATACTTGTTGTTTATTTAATTTCTTCTCCAAATTACTAAAACAATACCTATATTATGTTTTGTCATTAAATTTTAATTGTTCTAAACGGTTATTGTGGTACACTAATACCGTACCTTTCTGGGTGTTCTTTGTTTTTCAGTTTAACTTTCCTGTGCATCTACAGATTTTCTTTTCAATTTTTTTGTTGCACAATTCCTTTTTTCATTTATTTTGCACATGTGTTCTGTTACTTCTACGTAATATCACCCGATAATGCGAAAATGTCAATTTATTTTTCAATCTTTGTAGGAACATCGTACTGAAATCGATGCAAGAGCTGGTACTTTTAATGCTTTGGAACAATTTGGACAGCAATTATTAAGTTCTAATCATTACGCTAGTCCTGAAATACAAGAAAAGTTGGAACAATTGAATAAGGCCCGGGAAGAATTAGAAAGGTACTAATTTTTTTTTGTTTTTGTTATTGTATCTAACAGTTATCAGCAATTTTTGTCAGAAATATATCCTAAACTATGGTATGTACTTACTAAACATTAATTAATTCCAGAGCTTGGATTGAACGTCGTGTCCAACTTGATCAAAACTTAGACCTCAATTTATATTATCGCGATTGCGAACAAGCAGAGAATTGGATGTCAGATCGCGAAGCCTTCTTAGCCGCCGAAGAAGTCGACTCCAAAGGTGATAACGTCGAAGCATTAATAAAGAAACATGAAGATTTCGATAAAGCCATCAACGCTCATGTGAGATTTTTCTGGTTTTGTGATTTGGGAATCATTACGAATGTTGTTTTTACATTTATAGGAGGAAAAAATTGCTGCTCTTCAAAGCTTAGCTGATCAATTGATTAATAACGAACATTACGCTTCATCTCAAATCGACGACAAACGCAACCAAGTTTTAGATAGATGGCGCCATCTGAAGGAAGCCCTAATTGAAAAGAGATCCAAATTGGGTGAAAGCCAAACCTTGCAACAATTCTCAAGAGATGCCGATGAAATCGAGAATTGGATTGCCGAAAAATTGCAATTAGCTACGGAAGAAAGTTATAAAGTATGAAATGTTAAATTTAAGCTTAATATTCTGATTAAATGTATTTTATTATTATTTTAGGATCCTGCTAATATCCAATCGAAACATCAGAAACATCAAGCTTTCGAAGCTGAATTAGCTGCTAATGCTGATCGTATACAATCGGTTTTGGCAAACGGTGGAACACTAATCGATAAACGACAGTGTGCTGGATCTGAAGATGCTGTTCAGAAACGTTTGGAATCCATCGCGGAACAGTGGGAGTATCTCACACAAAAAACAAGCGAGAAATCATTGAAATTAAAAGAGGCTAATAAACAACGCACTTACATTGCTGCTGTAAAGGATTTAGATTTCTGGCTTGGTGAAGTAGAAAGTCTGTTGACAAGTGAAGATGCTGGAAAAGATCTTGCTTCCGTACAAAACTTGATGAAGAAACATCAGTTGGTTGAAGCTGATATACAAGCTCATGAAGATAGAATTAAAGGTAATGCAACAAAATTAAAATTTTATATGTTTTGATTGTTTTTTTTTTGTAGATATGAACGATCAAGCCGATTCACTGATTGAAAGTGGACAATTCGATACTGCTAGTATTCAAGAGAAACGACAATCGATTAATCAGCGATACGAAAGAATTAAGAATCTAGCTGCTCACAGACAAGCAAGATTGAACGAAGCAAACACACTGCATCAATTCTTCAGGGATATTGCCGATGAAGAATCCTGGATAAAGTAAGTTAATCTTTCTTAATGTAATCATTAAATATTATGATTTCTTCTTCATTCTCCATATTAATACATGAAGTAGCTTTATTTTAATAGCTATAAAAGACATTTAACACTTTTTTCAGAGAGAAGAAACTTCTTGTTGGATCTGACGATTATGGTCGTGATTTAACTGGCGTTCAGAATTTGAAGAAAAAACACAAACGACTTGAAGCCGAGTTAGGTTCTCACGAACCTGCCATCCAAGCTGTACAAGAGGCCGGCGAAAAATTAATGGACGTATCTAATTTGGGTGTACCCGAAATTGAACAACGTTTGAAAGCTTTAAATCAAGCCTGGGCCGAATTGAAACAATTGGCGACTACCCGTGGTCAAAAACTGGACGAATCCCTCACTTATCAACAATTTTTGGCAAAAGTTGAAGAGGAAGAGGCTTGGATTAGTGAAAAGCAACAATTGTTGGGTGTTGAAGATTACGGAGATACGATGGCTGCCGTTCAAGGTATAAATTGATTTTTCTAATATTCTAAAAATGCTTAATTTTAATTTTAACCAGGTTTATTGAAGAAACACGATGCTTTTGAAATGGATTTCCAAGCTCATCGCGAACGCTGCAAAGACATCAGCGAAGCCGGTAAGAAACTAGTAGCCGAAGGAAATCATCACGCCGATAGCATTAATCAGCGTTGCCAGCAATTACAAACGAAATTGGATCATTTAGCTGCCCTAGCAGCAAGGCGAAAGGCAAAATTAATCGACAACTCTGCATATCTTCAATTTATGTGGAAAGCGGACGTCGTAGAAAGTTGGATAGCCGATAAAGAGAGTCATGTAAAGAATGAAGATTTTGGTAGAGATCTATCATCTGTACAAACGCTCTTAACGAAACAAGAAACATTCGATGCAGGTTTAACTGCTTTCGAACATGAAGGTATTCAGAACATCACTGCTTTGAAAGATCAATTGATAAACGCGAATCACGATCAAAGTCCAGCGATTCTACAAAGACATGCCGATGTTATTGGAAGGTCCGTCTAATTAGTTTTTGATTTCTAGCGTGTGGTATTTATTGTAGTCGTATAATTTTTTTAGATGGCAAAAACTTCTAGCCGATTCGGATGCAAGGAAACAGCGTTTATTGAAGATGCAGGAGCAATTCAGGCAGATCGAAGAATTGTTCCTTACTTTCGCCAAACGGGCTTCGGCTTTCAATTCATGGTTTGAAAATGCTGAAGAGGATCTAACGGATCCAGTTCGTTGTAATTCCATTGAAGAAATTAGGGCTTTGAGAGAAGCGCACGAACAATTCCAGGTTTGAAACTAATTTATATTGTATATAATTTCGAATTTAACTTTACTTTATATTGATAGGCTTCTCTGAAAAGTGCCCAGGCTGATTTTGAAGCTTTAGCTGCTCTCGATCAACAAATAAAAAGCTTCAATGTGGGGCCCAACCCTTACACCTGGTTTAACATGGAAGCTTTAGAAGAGACCTGGCGCAATTTACAAAAGATTATTGCGGAAAGGGATGTTGAATTGAGTAAAGAAGCTCAACGACAAGAGGAGAATGATAAATTGCGGAAGGAGTTTGCAAAACACGCAAATACTTTCCATCAATGGTTAACGGAAACACGGTAAGTCTAACTTATTTATTAATTTGGAAATTTTCGAATTATAAACAAATCAGTTCGTAATTATGTTGTTCATGCGGAAGTTAATGTTGAATTTCTTTTATATTAATGTTTACTGTACTACTTAATAAATTAGAAACAAATTCACTGTCCACTATATAAAGTTATACCATAAGCTCACGCCTCAAAATTAGTACATTTTGTTCATTTTCTATATTTTTTACAGTTACCGTCTTCTTGGCTGGGATGGGTAAATAACGATTAGTTGGTTGTTTAAATTAACAGTTAACATGTTTTCCATTTTTTATTTGGTTAATATTAATATACATATTCCTAATAACAGAAACTTAATACTATTGAATTTATTTATAAATCTTACCCTATAAAAGATATAAACACTAATATTGTGACAACTATATAAAAGTAACCTTTTTGTTGTGTTACCAATAACAAAATGTTGTTTATTGTATATAATATTGATTCGTACCAATAATTATATTGCATGTAATCCTCAGAACATCGATGATGGAAGGCTCAGGATCCTTAGAACAACAGTTGGAAGCAACTAAACGTAAAGCAGCTGAAGTTAGAGCTCGACGTCTGGATTTGAAGAAAATCGAAGATTTGGGGGCAATACTTGAGGAACATTTGATCTTGGATAATCGTTACACGGAACATTCTACTGTCGGTCTTGCTCAGCAATGGGATCAACTCGACCAGTTAGGAATGCGCATGCAGCATAATTTGGAACAACAGATACAAGCTCGTAACCAATCAGGTAAAATTAATTCATATAAAATAGAGAACTTCAAATTTTTGACGGTGATAAATTCCAGGTGTAAGTGAAGACGCATTGAAAGAATTCTCAATGATGTTTAAACACTTCGACAAGGAAAAGTCAGGAAAATTGAACCATCAAGAATTCAAATCTTGTTTACGTGCTCTTGGGTATGATTTGCCAATGGTGGAAGAGGGTCAACCAGATCCTGAATTCGATGCTATTTTAGGTAAATATATAAATAAAATTATTCTTATTTAAATAAAAATTAATATTATTTGCAGATGTGGTAGATCCGAATAGAGATGGATACGTTTCATTGCAAGAATACATGGCGTTCATGATTAGTAAAGAAACCGAGAACGTACAAAGTTCGGAAGAAATTGAGAAAGCGTTCAGAGCCATTACAGCTGGCGATCGTCTTTACGTCACTAAAGAAGAATTATACGCGAATCTTTCGAAGGAAATGGCGGATTATTGCGTTGCTAGAATGAAACCATATATAGAACCTAAGACGGAGCGACCTATACAAGGTGCACTGGATTATATCGATTTTACACGTACACTTTTCCAGAATTAACCCGAAATAAAAGCTAATTTTTGCTAAAGTAAAGTTTTTCGTCGAAATATTTATTGAATATGTTTAGGTTGTTGAAAAACAGTTAGAAATGTTTAACGATACCAATTTGAAGAAAAGAAGTATATAAGATTTTTAAAATATTAAATTTTCGATGTCAACTATAAACTGACGTAGTTCTGACATTTTGCATCTTATATATTTTTAAATTATATCCTAGAATCCATTTTAAAAATAAATTATTGAAAAAAAAATGATATTCGATGAGATTATTACAGAAATTACCTGAATTATATAAGCAAAAAGTAATATTACATTTTTGTTAATGTTTTAAAATCCATGTTTTAGTGCCGTTGACATACGTGTAGCATTTTGTTTCACAGCCAAACGTAAGAATTAAAAATTAGTTTTTAAGGTTTTATTTTATACTGCCTTTTTGCTATTAATGACTGTTGAAGATATTTAACAATAATTATATAATTTGCTTGCACGTACTATGCTTGCAAAAATACAAAAGGTGACAGTGTGTTCTTTACTATTCATTATTATTATATACAATTAATATATATGCTGAAGATTGTATTTTACTTATATATTATGAACAATATATATATTGCCTTAATGAAAAGTGAGCAGTTTCAATTTTATAACCTTACTAAACTAAGGTCCGACTTCTTTCGCCAAAATGAAGAGTGATTCCATCAAAGAAAAAACGGAGGAGGGGGGGCTTAAATGTGGTATGCTGTTTCATCAGAGCAACGCTCCTACTCACCGGAGCTGTGTTTCAATTGCCGCAATTCATAATATAGACTTCGAAATTTTCCAACAGCTGCCCTATTCTCCTGATCTGGGCCCCTCTAGTGACTTCCATGTATTCCCAAAACTCAGAACACTTTCGTGGGATTCACTTTCGGGACGATGAGATACTGGTGATAGAAGTGAATGAGTAGTTTTCAGCACAAGACAAAATATTTTTTTCTGAGGGCGTTAAAGCTCTTTACCATCGTTATACCAAGTGTGTCAACGTCTTAAGAGACTATGCTGAAAAATAAAAAATTCCACCTTTCCAAATCGTTTCATTTTATGTCAACGACAATAATATGTGAACTGAAGAGTTCCACTTAAGTAAAATTGCCACTGTAAGCGTTTGGTCAGTAGCACCGGTATTAAAAACGTTTAAAGGTGGATATCCATTTGTTGCATATGCGGTTATCATCGTTACGTATCAGTGTAGACAGGAAAACATTCTACAGCAAATGATTAGAACGATTATGAAGACGAAAGAAGAAGAAGAGCGAATCTTCCAAAAGAGCATGTACTGAAAAGATGGTTCCATGGAATTAGCTTGGAGATCCCTATGGTTTTTGGGTAAACCAGTTTACACACCGACTGGGAGTCCCAACTATCATGCTGCGATAGACCTATGATGTCCATCAAGGATTTCCACCGTCAAAAAAAAACAAAAAAAAAAAAAAAGAGGAAAACGTATCACCGTTGCCTTAGCTTAAATTGTAGATCAAACTTCTATAACAATTATTTCTTTGTATTTACGTGATAAGTCCATTGTAAAATTCACACTGGAAAATACATTGCCACTATAATTGCCTACGATAGCGCGATTTAAAAGATCGATGGAACTTTGCTTTTGTTTTTCTGGAAAACTATTTATTTTAACGCCTACTTCATAATAAACTTTTTTAATCATATTTACTTGCTCTCTATGTTGGGAAAATTTTGGCAGTCAAACTCCTTACACCTTGTATAAGTATAAAACATGTTCTTACTTAAGTACACTTAAACCAATAACTAAATAAAGTAAAAAATTGATAATTAGATTGAATTATTTAAAACAATTTTTATTGAGGTCCGCGGGAGCCGAAGTTTTTTCCTGAAAATACAAAATTAGTAGACTTTCAAAATATGGGGTCATGCCACAATATAAAAAAAAAAACAAAAAACATCTATAAAGGGCGCTCATGGTATATTGCAGAAACCACCGTACTAAACGAGAGCAATAAAAATATATCGAGCATTTCGGATGGACAACGTAGTTTCGCTCTGTGCGAGCTCATCAGTGTTCCTCCAAATGCAAGACCTGTCTTAAGAGCATGGAGATTTTGTGAATGGATAGTTTAAAATTCAAAGTGACTCAGTATTTCTAACTTAGCTCATAAGGACTGATAATCACTTCTGGGTTTCTGTTAAGCCGCATTTAAGCGGGCTGCTTTTCTATCATGAGGTGGCTGTATTCGAAGGCCAATATATGGATGATTCTATCAAAAACGTATAGTTTCTCCCAGCTCTGTGATTTCGCTATAACCAAAAATATAATTTTTATATTTGGATTGCCCATACGGCAATGTCTGTCTTGATTCATTTTATTGTTCACCTACGTAATAATATTTTAGGTATAATAATGTACATATATCATCCATACCATTTTGCATATTCGTCACAAACGCCGGCGCCGTTATGAATCCTTGGTTTTTGTATGTAAGGGTTCGGATTTGATTTTATCTAATACATATCCTCTGTCAAAGATATTTTCATGAAAAATGTAGCTTCATCTACATATCTACGGATAATACTTTTTTTCTGCAGAAAATACATTTATTACGATAACGCTTCTGTACTTTTGCAATTCCTTAAGACTGGAGTGTGACGTGAATGTGATTTTAAAAACTGTGAGCTCGTAAAATAAAAAAATGCATTTTTATGGCCCCTCGAAACATGTGTCTCGAATTAATTAAGTGTTGTAGTGTTACCGATTTCTTATTCATGCAATTCAAACTAAAAACACTATTGTACATGTATAATTTATGTTTAATATGGTATTTACATTAAGTAGTGTAGAACAGAAAAAAAAATTATAAAAAATCTCGATCTTAATCTTGGAATACTTCTCTGTATATAAATACTAATATTCATCACCTGCCGCTGCTATCACAGCTACTTTCTGGCTTAGTCTTTTACAACCTGTGTTCGAAAATAAGTTTTCTGGACTCGGACCCCATTGAACATAGTCCAATACCTCCCTAGAAATAATCAACCAATAAATTATCGTACAAACTTGAATAATACACGCTACTACCCTATCTGGCGTTCGCTAGCTGTGACATTTCGTATTCTGAATTCTTCTATAATACATTTTCTAACATGCTTCAATTCCATAGGTAGAAATGGTACATAATGATCGATTAGATTACTTTTTATATTATCCGAACGATAAAATCCACCTATAAAAACAAAAATTGTTTATTAGAAAATAATTAATTTACACATGCGACTTCAGTTGTTTATATAAAAAAAATATATGACGTTTACCTGCTTCATTAAAAGCTCCCTGTGTAATGAGGTTCTCAAAGTCTTTTAATTTAATATCCTCTCTTCGGACACCATTTCTCCAAAATTCTAGATACGTGTCAGTTATCGCCTTACTTCCCGTATTCGACAGAAAAATGAAAATGCATTTTCTGTAATCTATTTTTTCTACCCGCTGATTATAATCGATCATTGGCTTTATAATATCCAACAGTTTTGGGGGCATTTTGTCAACCTCATCGAAGATAAATAACTGCCGGTCACACTGTGTTACATTACCTTTAATCCAATTATACAATTCTTTCTAAAAAATATTTAGAATGGGGGTTTAGTTCCTTTTGATAGTACAAGCACAAATTCAGACTGATGTAAGAAAACAAGGAAATTGCTTCATATGCCTCAGTAAGTCTAAATTAATCAACAACAGCAGTAATTAATAGAACGAATTTAGAAAATTTTTCTTCAACAGGTAACAACAATAAACAGGTCACAAAATATAACAAGTTATTCAAAAGTGTTTCCAGCAACTTTTGCACATAATTCTACTCGATGCTCCTGAGAAGCATTTCTAATTTCGTTTGATAATAACGTATCTTAACAGATCTAAATTATTGTTTAAGATACCCTTAAAAATAGAAATCCATAATTGTAAGGTCTTAACTTCTGGCAGGCCAAATTGCTCATTAAATGGTCCAGCATTCAGTCTGTGGAAGTAAGAAATGGGGTTCATATATTGCCACCAAAAAAATACAAATTGACTGATTTCCAGTGTCTAGAATTTTGAGAATACACTGTTCAATTTGTTGTGAAAGTTGCTTCATCGGAGAATATAATGTACTTAAAAGATGTCTCAAAGAAGCGGCTTTCTATACCATACGCAAAAGTCGAGTCATTTAGTATTGCCATTTTTTTCCAATGTATAAACTTATAAACATGAATTTTATTAATTTTAAAAATAGGATGGAGGGTGCTTTTGCTTATTCTTGATTCATTTCCTTTGTTTCTTAATGGTGTTTTCCATTAATGTCTTACTGGAGCCATAGCTACAGAACATGTTACATGTTCTTCCTCAGTATAGTGAATGTTGTCTGGTTTGGATTTCAACAAACTTTTCATCTCTTGAAAAGCTGTAGCGATATTTTATACAGTTTTACCAGAAGCATGGCAGAATTGCAGCTTCGACCCACTTTTAGAAAAATGTCCTTTCGTATAAAACCAAAATTGAGACAAGTCACTGACAATTCCCGAATATCTAAGAACAAGACAGAATTTTTGAATCTTTTTCTTTCGTATTACTTTACCAAGCCATATTTTTGTAAATAATTTGTTATGTGCTGCAATCTGTTTATTGTTGTTAGCTGTGAAAGAAAAATGTTCTAAATTCGTTCTATTTAGTGCTGCTTTTTTGTTTTTTTTTTTGTATATAATAATGCAATATTTACATTTACTATACTATGATAACACAAAATTAATTGGGATCATAATACAGAAAAAACTATTGCCAAATTATATTTAACAAATTCATACCTGGTACCGTGGTACTTCCTCCGCTAACGGAAAATGTATTCGACCCATGAAATGATGTACAAATTGACTATCAGTTCCTAGTGAGTACAAGCTTTCTTGAATAAACCTCGCAACATAATTTTTACCAGTGCCTGGTAATCCATGTAAACTTAACGTTAAAGGTTTCTGTATATGATCGCCTTTCCAATGATGTTTAATGGCATTTATTAATATCTTCTTTGCTATATGTTGCCCATATAATTTTTCATCTAGTAATAGTTTTAATTCTAAAACAAACACAAAAATATTATACTGTTGAATAGATAAAAATTATTATTACTATTAAAATCTCCAGGTATACGTTTTTCATGGCAACATTCACTCACAGTACATTTTCCAGTATAATATAATCCAGCTGCAGCAGCAGCAATTCCAGCAGTCAAGGCAGAAAAAAATTCAGCAACAACAAAATGTACAAGTGTAAAATGTAGTAGTATTGCATACAAGTTTTTAAACTTCATTTTATATTATTTTACTACGAGCTTTATAAATTAAACTTATTGGTCTAATTAGAAATGATTACAGTTTAAATACATTTTTTCTTACATTAAATTAATTGATATTACAGATTATAAGCAAAACTGTTAACCTAAAAACGTCAAGTCAAAACAAGGTGGTAATTGATGTAAATCATATGTTAGGTGGTAGATGCGGGAAATACGGTGCAATTCAAATGTCATTTTTATCAGCTATGGACAGTGTTACCAGCAATATAATATAATAATGAAATCACTACACGCTAGAAAGAAATACAGCGTGAGCAAAGTAAAATGAAAGCCGCCTAATTTCAAATTTTTAAGTTGGGTTAACACATTCTGTCTGGTAATCTATAGATATGCAAAGCCAAGACAAACTTCTTTCTCTTATGGCGCGTTGTGAAACAAATGAAGAAAAACAGATAATTTATGATCACATAATTTATTTTGTCAATTTTTTTTGTCTTTCATCTTTCTTCAAGCTTCTTCACCCAATTCGAACCAGGGGGAATTTTTCTGTCTACTAAATATTCCCCAATTGCGATTGGGTAATTTCGATGACATGGTGTTTAGTACACAGACATAACGAAGGCACCACTATAATCGATTTTTGACGAGCGAACTGTTTGGTAAAGTAACGACCGGTTCCATTTTGGAGGTCTGAAACACCGAACTGTTCACTCATTTATGACGTCATACAAGCGAGCTGGTTGGTAAAATAATAGCGTTTTTCCCTGGGGGAACTCGTGTTGCACCGACACTGCCCTAGAGTAGCGTCATATGACGTAATCACTTATTCTGCCCTCGCTCAGAGCTAGTGCAATACGTGTAATATAGATATGTCGATAAAACTGGTGATAGTGCTTTAATGCTTTGTCGGGATGAACTGCTCAAAATGAAAATCTTTATAAAAGTAAATAGTAATACGTATGAAGCAAAAGTAGATGAAGAATTACACCAGAAACTATTACGTACAATGATTGTTTAATTATTATTCATTTCTTCAAATGGTCTTTTAGTGGACAAGATATTTTGTACTTATAAAATACACAAAAACGTATTTCATAGATGATGATTATGAACAATTCGTATCATTATCTGTATCTCAGAATAACATAAAGTAGTGTTTCAAAATTTAACAGTAATTTGCAGAATATTTTCGACCATAACGATTACCCGATGAAATATTGATTGTATATATTTATATACCCATTTGCCCATTGTATGCTTATCGAAAGTACAATAAACTGAATAACTTGTAATAACTTCAGATTGCACCATAAGTGGCCCCGTCAATTTTGAGAGGTCCAGTTTTTCGCACTCAAGGTCAAATATAGTGACGCTCACATGTCGTCACTTCTACGTAGGCAGCACGAAATTTACCAGTGGAAAGTGGAACACGTATAATTTTTGCTTGCAACGAGTGCTAAGACCAGTGGAACAGCCAACACCGAGTTAGTGCACTTTTAGTGCGCTCTAAATGTCCGAGTAGAAAACGCTATAAGCAAACCGCTCGGTGATATGTTTGGTGTTTATAGTTTGTTTACCTTTCGTTGCCGCCATTATTCATAACCTACTGTACTGCTTTATCCTTTGGTATTTATGTTTTATTTAATATAAAATGGAAGGCATTGACATAAAATATACAGTAGATCATATAAATTTAAAATATAAAACAAATCGTTTCTTTCTTATTTAACATTCAATATCATTTGTAGCTAGCCAAATAAACGCACTACACATCGGATACCTGTTAAGACCAAAGTAAAATTTAAGTTAGAATGGGTGATGTTTACACAACAAACGCCATCACACCGAACACTGCGTTTTGCCTTTCTCTCGTGTGTATGACGTCAAGAGCGAACATACAATCGACCGTGCTTATAAACAGTTCGCTCGCCAAAAATCGACAATATTCTAATGCGCATATTCAGTACCACACATAAGCAAAATATTTGTGTCTTTTCGATTAAATTTCCAGTCATGACCATGAGGGCGTTAAATATCGTACAAAAATTTTATATTACTACGATTACGGTCACTATCTTTCATTCAATAGAAGCAAACAGTTACCAGTGGACTGGTAGTACATTCATCAGTTTCAAGGATTTTGGGCGTCTTTGATCTCTTCGACTGGAATTCAAGTTGCACTAAATACAGTAAAATCCCGACAACTTTATATACCTATATATTTGGTACGAAATGCTGCACACAAGGTAGTTCGTTAAATCGATATTCGACTGTATGTAGAGAAAAAATATATAAGAGAAGATACGCGTTCCATACGCCAAACTCATACCATTGTCATGACGGGCAAAATTAATGTTAAACGCCATGTAAGCCTACTATATAGGTACGTACATATGTACTTACCTGTATGGTGTCTATTGAAGTTATCCGGTGTGATTGACACTTACTTATACAGGATGACTGCTAATGAAACGGTCATACTTTACAGCGTGTTAGTAAAGATCATTTGCAATCGATACAGCCCGATTCGCCTTATCAGACCGTTTTCGAGATATTGTGGTTTTTTGTTTTTTTCAAAATTTACTACTTACTCTCACGCAAACATAAAATTTACGAAAATGATAGAACTTTTTCTCAATTTTTCAGTTTGTCTGGCTAGAGGACATCTCAACACACATTATCTATCGGTGATAATTAAGTTAAATACTTCGACAAATTAAAAGAAAATTAAAACTTCCGCTTTTGATAAAAATTTTTGTTGCCAACCTCTTTCATTTGAAATTGCTCACCCAGTATAACAAATAAGAAAATAGACAGGTGCGTTCGTTTCATGAGTGAAACAGAATACAGTCTGGGACATCAGGTTTTAAGTAATAAATGATGAGTACAAACGTATCATCTTACAAGTGCAAAAATTTGCACAAAATTGTAATATTATTTGTACGTTGCACAGAAAACCTAAAATTGTCTGTAAAAGCCGGTCGTATTACAGGTATTTTTTTAATTTTTTGTATTATGACCTTGTTCAACATTCTCAATGTTATACGAGGTGCGCAAAAAGAACTAAACATTGATAATAATTTCCGAAACATTGCTATTGGTATAATTACAAAAAAAATTTAAACAATTTTATTTGAAATAAGTACAATGGGAGCATTCTCAAGTGAAGTGTAGTGGTAGCGTAAAAAACCTAGTTCGCTTAATTTTTACATTCTACAGTTAGCTACATTGAATAAATATGTACTTTCATACTGTCATTTGGTTGTTTTCGTTTGCTGTCATTTTGTTGTTTTCATTTGTTGTCGTTTTGCCGTTTCTGGTTGTATAATTATAGCTTACTGAAGCAGTATACGTAACCTTTACAGAATCTGTCAAAACAATTTATGTACAAGTTAGATCGCATTATCATTGCTGCCAATTACTCACTGTTCTCAATTGAAAATTTTAGATGACTCACCCTTCACTTGACTTTGTTCACCCTGTAGGTACATTCAAACCTTATTGCTCAAAATGAGCACCATTTATAGTTACTTAAAATTAATGCCTATGAATGGGAAAATTAATGAAATAAACCTCTCTACAGTTAATCATTTAATTAGATTAAATGAATCAGTCTTTCAGAAAAGTATTGCGCATGACATGATCTTGCGCTAGATGTTTCCTGGTTAGGGGATGCACTCTAATAGATCCGGTTTTGTTCTGTTTCGTTATCCTGTTAGGAATTGCAGCGAATTTCTGTCGTTTTCCGTATTTGAAGCGTTTTAGTATAAATATTTATTGTGCATATATTCATGACGAAAAACCTAAAATAATTTAACTTCTTCTATCTGGAATAACTATCTTCGTCATTTTCAGTATTTTCTTTGGCTTGAATAAGAGTCTGCTGTAAGTTTTGTTATCAAAACGTTTAAGTCTCAGTTGTTCGCGATAGATTTTCCAAATCTGCCAAGATAGCTAAAATAATATATAATTTATATAATATACATTAAAAAACGAGACTTTATAAACACCTGTTATTTGCAAATCCAATGAGGATTCGTTCGTTGCTTTAGAACAATTGGAGAATTGCATGTTTCTTAAATGTACCAGTTTTGATAATGGCATAGGCTTTTTATTACCTGTAAATGTGAGAATTAATTTTTCAGTTGAAAGATTGTTGTAAAAGACATCAATTACTAACTTGTATTAAACTTCAGACATATTAAGTTTTTTTGAATCGATTTCGACATTGATTTCGGCGTCTTGTACAGAACACTCCGTTCTTTTATCATTTCTTTACTTTTAGAAGTGATGTAATCTAAAGATTTATTTATCTCTTTATTCGATGGGAGTGATTCTTTATTTTCATTGAATTCATCTTCAAAAAATGCGTTACTATCTGAAATTAAATTTGGATGGAATGGAAATAGTTGAACTTTAAATCATGTTAATTTTTACCTGGGAATGAATTATCTGCGGCTAAACAAAGTAACAGTTTTTTAATTAATCCTTTTAAAATTTTACATCTTTTTATAACCCTTTCATTCCCTGTTCTTGTTGGTTTATTTTTTACAATCAATACATCAATAGAACATTTAATTTCATGGATTACTAAAATAGTAGATATTTATTTAAAAATCCTTTTCTTGCATTATTTTATAGCACAGAAACATATTTACCACTCTTTATATCCTTGCACAGTCCTTGTATACTCTCTAAATTATCCAGTTCAATATCTTGAATTGACGTAGTAACTATAGAGACAAGAACAGTCGATTCTTCAATTATATTCGATAAAGTCGACATTGGTAAAGTTCCATAGTTTGTAAAATTGGTTTGTATGTCATCAACATGTAACTTTACTTCTTCATATGCCACCTGTTTAAAATATAATTTAAGTGATTCCTATTATCGCAAAATCAAAAACTTCTTACCTGACATAAAGCAAATGGATCAATTATCGCATAAATCATTGTCCGCAAACTTAGAGCTTGCTGATTCCAATGTTTTACTAATATAGACGCAAAATGATGATTACTATTTGTATTACTACTAAAAACAGTGTTCAAATTCGGTACCAACTCACTCTCCAATGCTTCCAAGCTTGCTAGACAATTCTTCAGTTTGATTATGGCTAAAACATTAAAAATTGTGGGTCACTTTTAATTTTAATGGCATAGCAATTTAAGGCAGCTTACTGGTGACATTTGATGTAGATGTTGTTGCAAAAAGCCCAATTTGCATTATCCGATCAACATGTAGATCAAATTCTACAATAACGTCATCTAGTAGTTCACTACCTGGTAATTTATTGAAACAATAACTCCTTAATTTATCTAAAGGATTTAAATAATAAGAGAAGACCTTAAGAGCTAGTCTTAAAACACAAAAATTGACCTTTCTCTCTAACGAACATAGTTTATCATAACACGAGTCAATAGATAAATTACATATTGAGATGTTTATATTTTCTCTATTAATTTCTTCAAATAAAGAATCTAAGTCGCAAAGAACCTATAAACGCATATATTTTATTCACAGACTATGTACTACTTTTACATACCATTTTGCAACTACCCCTGATGATTTTAGAATCCTCCTCGTAAGTCACTTGTGCAATTGACATCGAATGACATAATACATCTTCGATATGTTTCCGTGAAATATAAAAGTCTTTTAAATATATTTCTTTATTACATGTCACATCAATTTGTGCTAATTTATCAAGCGATATGTCTACAAGTTTTTGAAACGATTCATTCTCAATTTCATTTCCGTTTTCGTTTAATTGCAATTCAATTCCTTCAAAACAAAAACATAGTTGTTTTATAATAAAAGCTCGTGCCTCCTGCAAAATAATAATTATTATACTAGTTTGCAGTAAGAAACTAATATGTTTACCACAACTGTTTCTTTCACCTCATCTTCCTTCAAGAAAATTTGTATCAATAAAGACAACAATGTAATAATCTGCGATAAATATAATAAAACTGCTTTAGTATTATTTTTGCCTAATTGCATCTTGTTAAGTTTTGTATACGATGTTATTGCTAAAATAACTTGTGCAATTAAAGTACAAAGTTCCTGAAAATTCCATTACTTAAATAAATAAAATATCTCCATCATTTTAATCTTACCTGAAACCACTTGACGATATTGTTAACACGTTTAGCATTAGTTAAAAGAGAATCAATATGTCGCTTACACTTAAGTACACTATAATGAATATTTTCCATTTGTTATCAATAAAAATACAATCGTTTATCTTTAAAAGTCTGTTTAAAATCTGGCTAACGGCTATAGCTGCTGTCAGGATTTTAAATTTGAAAGGTATTCAGTACGACAACGTAATAAATATAGAAAGTACTATATAGAGCTATGTTAGGTTTTTTTTTTCGTTTTTACGATGCATGCCTTTTAGTGGGAAATTTGAATAATGACAAAACTAAAATCAAACTCAGGTTCAATTTTGAACAAAAAAGGCAGATTTTAATGAGGGTTTGTGAATAACAAAATGTAATTTGTAAGAATATTTTCATCAACTGGCATTATATATGAGATATGAAATTAAAAGAATATAATAAAGATCTGAAAAATATTATGGAAACGAAAACGGTCAGTATTTAGGATTGTTTCCAGTGGCGGCGAAAGGGGGAGGGGGAGAAGAGTGAATTACCTTGGAGCTTCTGAAATTTATTGTAAAATGGGACTATTCTGAGTGTGTTCCAAGTCTAGCGTTGTGTCTAAGATTTCTTTTAACTATTTGTGTTTCAGTGACTTCTTCTGAGAGAAGCTTCTCAAAATTAACATGTTAGCTGCCACGTGGCACTTGCTCAGTGCCTCACAAACTTGTACGCCACAGCCCGCGTGGTACTACTTTTATGCCACATGTGCATGATGCTACCATATTCGTCAACACGTAAGTTAAAAAAATTCAAAAAATAACAGTTTTGGCCCGATGGATCTAAATATCATGACTACATGGTGGCTGTTAATGTGTTGAAGTTGATTAAATGTTACTTAAGATCCACAATGAGCCAAGCGCGACTTACCAATCTTTCCATATCGTCCATTGAAAAGGTCAGGAAAGTAAATTTTGATAATGTGATTGAATATTTTAGCAAAATAAAGTCAAGTAAGCACGTTTAGTATTTGTTGTTTTATTTTGGGAGTGCTCAATAGAAAATCATTCCGGGTTTCAACTCATGCTACGCCGCCACTGGTTGTTTCCCTTTTCAGACCCGCAACCCTTTTGGAACCACAAGTTTCTCGCGAAGTCCAATAAAAATCTCTATAAAAAATGCCAATTCAGCCTTTGAACTTACGTAATATTGGAACTCTCCCAATTAAGCCTAAAATTGGGGAAGTAATTTACTTTTATATGATACCTGAGAGTGGCTATTCGAAAGCATGTTTATAAGGACTTCATTCCTGAGTATCTTTTGTAAAAAGTATGAATTTAAATTTTTGAAGCAAACGTTGAATTTTTTCGTTACTAAGCTCCTGAGAATCAATTGAATATCACTTAGCGTTTCGGGAAAACCGAGCATTTTGATAAATATTTTTCATATGTGTGAAGAAGTCTGTTTGATTCCATGCAACTACGAATACTACACACACTTTCCGTTTCGGATTTATCCGGTAAATGACGGAGGATTTAAGGATAATTTATGCATTTATTATTTGATTAAGTTTACAATTATAATAGAATATATATGTATATTATATGCTGTGGGTAACGCATAAAATATATTTAACAAATCAATTATGGCACAGATAAGTTTGGTACATAAAATTAAAACTTATATTTGTTTAATTATTCTACGTTATACCAATACTTCAATAGTCAATATCACATCGTTGTTTTCCTTTTGGGCTGAGCAAATAGAAATTGTCTTACAATCCTCAACAATGATACGACAGGCGCTTCATAAATTAGCGAGATTATCAGAGCACAAAAATAAGACAATACAACTTGCCCAAGAAATATCGTGAACATCAGTAGTTTTCCAAGACTTAGGGGAGATTCCATATGCATGAGCATGACTTGTAAAACTAGTGGATGTACCAAATAAGCGCAGTACGTGATCCTACTAATTGGGTACAAAATCCTTGCCGAAAGTATAGAATTTATGAAACCTAAAAATGTGAATAAAACTTAGTACAGCATTTTTCCGTGTATAAAATTAATAAATTGGAAATAATCTAATTTCTTTTGAATTTTAAAAAGCAGTTAACTTTTGAATATTTTTAGGATCAATCACATACACACATATTTTAAAATAGAGGAGGGCATGTACAACTGAAGTACTATTTTTCGAATTTCAAAAATTAAATCAGGCCTATCCTATTTAGGAGCAACACTTGCAGAAAATTTGTATTTGTGTATCATTTAAGTTCATTGGAGTACAATGAGAAAGTTACATATATTGACAGGATCAACTTGTTCTGTACATAAAGTGTGTCAAATCATATAATTGTTGACTGAGCTTTATGAAAACTTTATGTTGTATCCGGAACAATTTTATTGTCGACTAGCATCCACCACAAGAAGAAAGTATGCACACGCTGATTTTATTTCTTAAATAAAATGTTTTCTAAATGTGGGCGCCTTCGCGCATTCCTTTCCTGCAACCTTGACCTAGATATCGGGTACCCGTCGATACATATGGTACATATCTAGGTATGACATATGTATTAGTAATGCCTCTCGATTCTGTTAATGCCTGGGTATTGTAACATGTCTGGTGAGAGACGACGATAAGTTTAACATTTGCCTAGTCAGTAGCAATACAACGCTGATGCTTGTTATCAGGATTGTTTCTTATCTAACCAACAAGTCCTGCTCATTTAGACAGAAAGGTGAAATTTTTACCATGAGCGGGTGTGTTTCAGTAGTCACTCCTTGTTCACACACTATTTATAATCTTTATTATTATTAATCGCATTAACCAAAACCTGCAGCGGTACAAATTGCTATATACTCTGACGATATTGTGCTTTAACTGTTTCAGCGGAGAAGCACTTCATAAGACACAAACTCAAATATGCTTCGGATGCGATCCTGGAACGGGCTTTCACCTGGAGGGTGAACATTAATCAATTAAACTGGCGGTGGCCGGTTTTTCTAAAAGACTATGACTAACCTCCGATAATATTATCATTATGGGAAATATCACCTTCTCCTATAGCCCTTAAGTCTGAAGCCTCGGATATCACATTTTCGATTTATCACAGGCGACTTTTGGTTTGTCAGAAATCAGAGATTTAGGAAAGACTTGAGCATGAACCTGAGACGTGGCAGTGAACGTGCTAGAAATAAGCGAAAGCTGGGCCACTCCTTTCATGAGTTACCTCACGAACCTTGACATCAACTGCCCCGCTCCTAAGGTAATTGTATGAAGTCTTTCCCATCGATGACAGTCTGAACCTTACTTAATTAGAACACACTAAATCTTTGGAATGACAGAATTTTTTTAAAACCTTCAACATGTTCTCAGCTTAAAAAACTGGGAGAAAGAATGAAGGAAGATCTTCCAGAAACAAAAAGATTTTTTAGCGAGAAATTTCCATTTAGTAAGTAAAGGGTTTGCTTTGAAGCGAATTTCATTCGTCTAAAAAAGATAACTGCTTCGAATGAAAGCAAAGCCTTATTCGCTAAATACACATTCCACGCTGAAACATTTCTTCTTCTTTTTCAAATTAAAATGCGGTACATTTTACGTGCAAGGGAAGGTTGAAAAGAAAGGGAGGCACCCTCCTGCTTGACCATCTAGCGGGAGAATCGCGCTTTAATTGATGCTGCAATGCTTGTCTCACCTTTTCGGCAAATAGTTCAAGCGTGGCCTGCGAATAAGTGTGCTCGTGAATTATGTCCAGCGATGTATGTAATGAACAAATAGGTACAATAGAAACATGAGATACCTATTTGTTTTTAAAAATGGATAAAAGTCTAAGAACGCATGCGAATTGAATGAGAAAACAAAAAAAAATGTTTATTTTTTTTTTTATAAACGCAAGTGCGTGCATGTTTTTGTTATACTTCATTAATAAAATGCTTTGCAATTCTTGCAAACGTTTTTCAAGTTTATTTTTAAATTTCAAACTATCAGCCATAAAAATGTTCAAAAGATAACGAAGTTCAGGATAAAATGTATGACTTTGACTGTTTTCAATTTATACGTTTTGCGAAAACACAAAACTCAAAAGATGCAAATGTGAATATAGCAAATATATATGCAACAAATATTTATACTGTATTATGGCAACACAACTACAATTTCTATATGTCGTAAAACATACCTCCATTGCCAGTAGCACAAGCTACAACCACCCAGCCTATACTTAAAGCCCATGCCGAATGACTTAGACTACTATAAGCTGCTCCAGCTATAATTGATAGTCGGGTTTTGTATAAACCACAAATTAGCAATAGTAAGCATGCTAATGATGTTAACCAGCCTACAATCTTGCTTAACTGAAATATTAAAAAAATTCTATAATGTTGTTGATCATATATAATGTTAATTCATTATTTTGGTAATATACTTGCCAAAGATATTTTAATACTGGAACTTGTCTTAAATAACACCCATCCTACTATAATACCTATAATGTAAGGATTAAATCTCGTCCATGGTTTAGAGTATATTTCATCAAAGTGCGATAGCGGTTTTTCCGTATTTGGAATATGCTTGTTTGTTATCGATATATAAGCGGTAATTATCCATGAACTTAATGACAAAAATAATAGAGAAAATGTTGCTATTTTGAAATGCCTGAAAATAGTTTTGTTTCACTCACAAAATGATGAAGAACAACAATGTGATCTTACCTTGATGCTATCACTAATAAAATAGCACTTATGATGTAAAATATCGTATCATTAGATAGATACCAACTCCAAAGCATACACTGAAATCACAATATAGAGAACAAATTAGTTGAATTATTTATTTTAAGCCTTTACCATGTCTTTATAAGGGAACAAGGCATTTATATAAAATAAATTTCGCCACCAATACTTTGGGCAATTTATATGATCTGTTGAGGATGGAGTTAAGACAGCATTGTAAGCAAACCACTTCATAGATATTTCAACTAATCCAAGTACAGCCAGGTAAGGGGCGGTTAATCTGATAAGAAGCAATATTTGGTTTCAGTTATAATATTGGAACATTTTATTAAATTACCTTAGAAGCCTATATATTATCATTACACAGAAATTCTTACATTCGGCTGAAAATCCTTTATGACCCATTGCTTCCAGTTTATTAGTTGTTCGGAAATACAAATAAGATATTAAAAACCCACTACAGAAAAAGAATATATCAACACTGAAAGTAGCATTAGCTATTAGCTGGAAGAATAGTTGGTTCTCTATTATTTTCCGATATTTCATGTTACCTGCCAACAGAAAACATGAACATTTTGTTAAAATTAAAAAATCTACTTACTGGTATATTCAAAACTATAGATGCAGGTATGACCTCCGATTACCCATATCATAGATATTACTTTTAAACCGTGTATAACGGGAATTGTGTCGATTCCTACGTTTTCGTCAAATATAATTTTAATATTAGATTTCAAAGAAAACGATAGTAAAATCTCTTTTAAGCAAGCATCTAGAACAATTAAGAAATATACGAATATATTGTTTAAAAAAAGACCAGTCTAGTTTTATGTTAACTTACAACTGCCGCCATTTGGCTTTTCTGATGATTCTGGTTTAGATCCATTGCAATTTTTCTTGTCGCGTTCTAATACATTATTTTCCATATTATAATAGCAATCTTTTCCTAAAAATAACGATGCGATATTACTAAAATATTTTCAAAGATCTTATTATAGCTTGAAAACGCTGTAGATAATTTTTGTGCTTTAAATGTAATTAAGGTAAATTAAAATCGAATTGTTTAAAGTAAAAGAAAGATAAATCTGCATTGTATATTGTTAAGGAACTTGGTGCCAAATCGGACTTTGGAATTGCTCCAGAGCAAAAAACCTCGAAAGAGAGAATAACATTGCAATCATGGGGGCATTCAAGAAATGTGGTAGCCTCTCAGTTGAATACTACTCAACAAAAGATGCTTGGAGACAACTTTTGACTTATTCGTAAACTGGTTGTTATGCAACTCAAACAAATTTCAAGCAATAAATATTATTAATGGAAAAGCTATTTTATTAGTATATTAATGCTTCTAGTCAGGCGTTGCATGCTGTTCCAATTACAACCATGTCTCTACCACCAAATTAACTAAAATGTGTTGTCAAAAAAGCTTTCTGGTTCATGTTCTATCCATGCACGAAAATGATATCATAAAGAGTTTTAAGAGCGTTATTTTCAAGCATGCAGTATTCTGGCCTGCTGATTTGTGGAACAAACTTTTTCTAGATACACTAAAACATTTTTTGAAGAAATATACTCTACTATTCAGTTGATAATAAAATCGCAACAAATTCAGGAATAGAATATAAATGCAGATACACTATTATTCTATTCTTAAAGAAAGATGGGTCGATGAGCATCAAGAACATGTAGGAATCGGAACAACAAGTGCAACAAATAAGTGCTAACAATTATTTATTTTAATATTATTTATTGTAACACACACAGGAATATATCCTAGTTATATGTGTTATTATTTAATATAAAATATCTAACTTATTTCATAGATATATATAGAGATTAGATTAGAGAGATATATAGAGCATGTAGAACAATAAATAAGAGCTAATTGTAATTTAAAACTAAACCTAACAGTTAAAACAAAAATACAAAACTGTCTACAAGCCGACCCTAACGTACGGAGGTGAGACCTGGACATTGACAAACAGAATGAAATCACGATTAGAAGTCATGGAAATGAAATATCTAAGAAAAGTAAAAGGAGTTACACTAATAAGAGATCGTGTGAAAAGCAGCCAAATACGGGAACAACTAGATGTGATGCCATTCTATAGTAGAATTTATAAAAACAAGACAACTAGCCTGGTGGGGACATCTGACTAGGTTGCATCCAGAGAGAATGGTGAAGCAAGTGTGGAAAGCGAAACCAATAGGTAGACGGAGTAGAGGACGATCGCAGGAGCAGTGGGATGGGGTGATAAGCAAGATATTACAAGAAAAAGGAGATACATGGAGTGCAGCACCAAGAAGAGCAAAAGATAAGAGGCTGTGGTGGAAATTTGTGCATTCTGGTGAACCTTATCTTTTAAAGCTTTTGTATTTTTCCTTCTGTGTACATATATATACCGGGTGTTCAAATTGAAGTCGGCACTATTGCTAACTTCGTTATTATTGATGCTACGATGTCAGTTAAATAGCAAAGTAGTAGCGTATTTCCTTCCGAATACGATGGTAAAATTTAAAAAACAATTGAACTTTGCGTTTTCGAGATATTAAAGAAATAACATTTTTTTAAATGGAATACCCTGTATATTTTTACACATTTTAAATGACAATTTAATTTTAAACAAAATCTATTAATACATAGACACCCAAAAATTAACAAATAAACGAAATACAAGCATTAATGGAAAATCATGTAGACATTGACTAGCTATCGAAAAATTAATACACTTTGCTCTTTATTATTGTGAATATTAATCTTATTTAAACGACGAAAAACGAAATTCTGAATGCATAACCATCCTACTCTTAGAAACTATAAGGACGTAAAGGTAAAGCTAGTATTAAACTAAAAAAGTACAAACAAACAAAAACTACATAACAGAGTTAAATCATGTGCTCGAAAACATTCCCGTTTTGTTCTATACACTTTTGAGCACGTTTGTATACCATTCTAGCAGCTTTTAAGATGGTTCGTCCATCGATGTTGTTTATAATACTGCTGATGCTTTCTTGAAGATCATTTGTATTTTCATAGCGATTTTTATAAATTTAATTTTTTAAAAATCCCCAGTAATAAAAATCGAGAGGTGTAAGGTCTGGCGAACGTGGTGGCCATAATATTGGTCCGCGTGTACCTATCCAGCGATCTTGAAAAAGTTGTGATAATAAATCAGCAACAGCTTGAGAATTCTGCGGTGGTGCACCATCTTGCTGGAAAATTACTTGTGGACGATCAGCTAAATTGAGATCATCTAAGAACTCCTCTATTGTATTTCGCAACAGTTCTGTGTATCGTTCACCTGTAAGAGTACCCATGTAAAATACAGGCCCTACTATTCTTCCCCCGATTAAGCCACACCATACATTTATACTGAAACGTCTTTGGGGATTATGATGATGGTTACGCATAAGATTTTCTCTACTCCAGTAATGCTGGTTTTTTCGATTTTGCATACCACAGTTAGAAAAATTAGCTTCATCACTCCACAAAATTAAACACAAAAAGTTCGGATTGTGCCTAACGCAATTAACAAACCATCGACAAAACTCCATATGTCTTTCTTGATCACCTGCCATTAAAGTTTGGGTAGGTGTATACTATACTATACTTATGTTTTTTCAAAATATGATGAATAGTTCCCAGAGACACTCCAAGATCACGCTCGCAATCCCTTATTGAATTTTCTCGAAACGCTTCGAAATATGCCGTCACATTAGTTTCTGTTTCTTCATTAACTATAAATCGTTTTCTTGGAACAGATTTAGCGAACACTTTACTATTTGACCTAAACTGTCGGTATAGGATCAAGAAATATCTTTGATTAGGTAAGATTCGTCTGGGAAATAACGCACTGTAATGTTCGAGAGCACGGCACGGTGGGAATTTTTTTGACAAACTATTTAACTCTCTAACATATCACATTTTTCTAATAAGGGTCATATTTATAGTCCGTGCTTGAGGTTGTGTCGATGCTTGAGCACGCGATTTTGACAGATTTGTAATGACATTTACGTCAAAATCGCGTGCTCAAGCATCGACACAATCTCAAGCACGGACTATAAATATGAACCTAAATGTGTAATTGCCATTGTTGGAGCAAATTCAAATACCTGTGTACTTACGTTGTCAAAATAGCACTCCTAATCTTGACAGCTACTATGTATCTTTTGTTTCTGTCCTAGTTATCTGTGATAAATTGAAAACTAATGGAATAAATCGACTCTGTCTACGCTCGTAAAAAAGGTAAAATTGAAGTAAAAGCTAAATTGCGTTTTTGTTATTACTATTAGCAAGCGATTAAAAACTAAAATATGATTACCATCAAAGTACCAAGGATTTTTTGTTCCCCTTAGATGATAGATGATAATAAAATGTTTCTTTTACTTGCCAATAATCGGACATTCATTGGCTCTACGCGATATTCATATCAACTTGAACTGATACATTTAAATGCTTGTAGTTCATCTATTTGTTAATTTTTGGGTATCTATGTATTAATAGATTTTGTTTAAAATTAAATTATCATTTAAAATGTGCAAAAATATATAGGGTATTCCATTTAAAAAAATGTTATTTTTTTTAATATCTCGAAAACGCGAAGTTCAATTGTTTTTTAAATTTTACCATCGTAAACGGAAGAGAAAACACTACTACTTTGGTCATTTAACCAACATCGTATCTTTAGTAGTAACAAAGTTAGCAATAGTGCCGACTTCATTTTGAACAGGCTGTATATATGTAAATTGAAACTAAACTTAGACTACAAAACTAAAATACAAAAGACGTTAGAGGACAGCCAGTCCACAACCACAGATGAAGAGAAATAAAAAAGAAAAACAAGAAAATGAAGTATAAGATAGTAAATGAAATAGCAAATGAAACGTAAATTATGAATGAAAATATATAGCTGTCCTGGCTGCTGAAAAATAACGTTTCAGATATGTTAAATACTTCAACCTGTTGCGAAAACTTATTATATTGTCTATATACATAGGCAGACCAGGCCTTATACTATAATAAGGTATATGCAACCTAAACAGTGATAGCAGCCGTGCATTATCAAATAGATTGTTAAATATCTTATATAATATATAAATCATAGCAACCTCACGTCTATTTGCAAGAGGCGGTTGATTAAATTTTTTCCCAATAGGTTTGTACGAATCAAAAGGTGGATTTGTGTTGTGTTTCTTATAATAAAGGTATTTTAGAAACTTATTCTGCACCCTTTCAAGTAACTCAATATCTTTATTTAAATGAGTTGACCAAACTGATGATGCAAACTCTATAATTTTGGTCTAACATATGCATTGTACACTAAGATTATTGTTTTACGATTATTGAAGCTTGATATATTACCTCTGACAAAACCCAAGTTACGTAGTCCATCCGCCGTCACTGTCCGCACATGTTCAAAAAAACGATTCAACCCAAGATCAGAGAAACCCCATCTAACTGATTGTTTTCCAGAGAAACTAACAATTGAACATTTCTTAATATTTAACGACAATCTTTTTGTAGATCTTTCAATTAACAGCACATAAAACACATTTCGAATGTTCCAGTACATCAGGTATATCATTAATAAAAAGCTAAAACAGCAATGGTCCCAGATTGCTTCCCTGCAGAACACCGGATAAAACTAAATAAGGATTGGAATAATAGTTATGGAAATATACAGACTGCCTTCGATTACACAAATAAGACGAAAAGAAATATAAGAGATCATAAATTATCTACGTAAAGAAATTGATATGAGAGAATGGATTGTCGGAGATGAAGCGAGTTTGCCACTCCATAACGACAACAGTTTATCCTAAAAGTAACGAGACAGACAATTGTGTTTGAAATGTTATTTTTTTATGTGAATTTCATTCATATCTGTGATAGGTATACTAACGCATTTTGAAGTTATTATTTTCTGTGGTCATTTTAGCCCAAGAAAAAAAATATATTTGACTCCTTAAGTTTCACAACGATGCTTTCATATATTACGTCAATTACATCAATATGTAAGAGCATTACTTTACATGTTTAAAAGGAAATTGTAGAAAAAAAAATTTCACTATCATTATCATCCTGCTGCACCACGTATTTATAAGCAATTCCAAGCTAACAAAAGAGAATTATTTCAAAAGTCAGTCGCGTTCCTTAATGAATTCGTTAGACTCGTAAAATAGACAAACATCTTTTATAGGGGGATCTGCATTTGAATATGTAGAAAATCGTGTCAAGATTTTTTAGTACAATACATTTCATTATTATTTGCGTGAAAGTTATTTACTATTCAAATGTGTATAACTTAAAAATTTCTTATATTAGTAAATTAAACAAAAAATTACATACCATCTTTTATTTCGATATCGGAAGTGTTTAATTTCGCAATCCCTTTACTAGGATGAAAATCTGAATTTTTGCACGTTGCACATTTTATAGAATTGGTACTAATCCTTTGGTCTTTACTTTCTAAATAATAATCTAAAACTGTTCCAAGTATTACAAAAATAACTATTATTGTAGTTACAGAACTAAAAATAAAAGGTAATTTAGTTCAATAATAATGATAGTTAATAATAATAATAAATCCTACCATAGAATTTGGAAGCTTCTATCTTCAAACATATTATAATAATTGTGTTTAGATTTAATCTCTGATACCTCCAATTTGAGGTATTCACAATTCGATGATGTTTCTTCAATAATCCTTTTAACATCTTCATTTTGACACGATTGAGGTAAACACACACCTAACTCGATCTTCTTTCTAGTCTGAAAAAGCGACGTAATAGTACTTCAGAGTTTCCTTAAGATTATACGAAAATACCTCCGCGAAAAAAAATGAACTGTTTAATTTTATATTTATTGTAAAATATAAGACTGGGTAAGGAGATTGAGACGAATTTGTTGATACGTCCGATAATGCATGATCCTCCGCTTGAGTAAAAGATATTTCAGCCTTTTGAATTGGTCTAGTGTGATGTGCCTGAAAAATTAGATCTACACTTTGATTATGGCAATTATGACATAAAAAAGTGGCTATGATTCTGTGAGCATATAAACATAAACAGGAAGGAATATACGAATAAAATTATAATTCTATAATTAGGTACCTGATGCATGCTTTCTCCATCAGCTTCATGATTTTGATCTAACAATGAGATGTATTCACATAGGTCTCGAGAGCCGTGCCAATAATGATTACCCCAGAACCATCCAGTAGAATATCTTCCGCTTGCATCATCCACTAAAAAAAAAGAAATTCTTATACTATTATATTTGATTGCTATATATTTATTTACGCACTATCCCTAATTGTAATTACTTACACCAGCTGTATCTGGTCATGCTTTCACTAATTGTAAATAATATTTCCTAATATTCAATTCAAGCTAATTCAAATACATTAAAGATGTTATATAAAAACTATATTTTCATTTGTAGGTCAATAGTGTGACATTATTGATTTCATTTTTTGAAAAAAAAATATGTTATTAATGATATAATTGATATAACATATTAATTAACCACAATTTTGATGAACGCTCTTAACAACTATATTATGTTTTGTAATAGAAATCCACGACGCATTAGTTATTATATGAATGATCAATGCATGCATTTCAAGAAGTGATTAATTATACTGTTCAATGTGGTTGAACGAAGTACTTCTTCAAGTAGGATTTTATTTTCTGGATATAACGGATAAGCGAAAGTGGTAATAGCGGAAGTACTGAAGCCGTCTGCTTCTGGATATTACAAGAAAATGTTTTATATAACAGAATGTATGTGTAACCTATTAAAAAAATGAAAATTATATATGTATGTACATATGTAAGGATACGCTAATTATGTAAGTTGTTTTTTAAGAGCTTGAAAAATTGTGGAGTCGTTTTACAATAATTGTGGTAGGTATCCCATATTTATTTATTTTGAAAATATATTAATTCTTTCTTCAGATTTTTCCATTACTAATTACTACGATGATAGACTGTAATTTTGCACAGTTGATGCAGAGTTGAGATACATTTAGGACAAATTTCAGCCAAATCAAAATCGGAGCCACTTGACCCACGTGATCTCGCTCTACCAATTTCGATTACTTAGTAAAACTCACAATGTGGGAAATGTATTTAATATAACAGTGAAATTATAATTTCAAATCAATTTATTTGGTCAATAGTTAAATTAAGAAGAATTCTTAAGTAATAGCATTGGTCAACATGATTTTGCTGTTTTTTTGTCCATTCTTTTAGAGCACTGTCAATATGATAGAACCAAATAAGCTAACTCAAATGATATTATTTCATATTAATCGATTCCTACGTAATGGCAATAAATTTCCATTAGTATCTGTGATTAACTTAGATTAGATTGGATTTAGGTTGTGTAGGCAACGCTGCCTCTCTTCATTGCTACCTGTAAGATCTATTGTAAGTACCCTTAATCTCTTAGCCCCAATTGATCTTCAGACTTCTGAAGACGTCTAGGATTTTCTTGAGCGCTATAGTTCTAATGTTAATCGTTTCTACGTGCGCCCGTTCGAGGGCATCCGCCTCCCAGTTGCACATAATGTGTTCCGAAGAGAATCAGCATTTATCACAGTCCACCTTGCCCATCTTCTTAAAGTGATATCTCAGAGGACCGTGGCTAGTGAGTAAGGCTGTGATGGTGCTGAGGTCTCTTCTGTTGATCTCTAGAAGTGATTTAGCCCTGTTGGTTGATAAAGTATCTAATAAACTTTTTTGATTGTCTTAGTTTTGGAGTGTTAGCCCAGAAAGATACGTTTTGTTCAGTTTCCCATTGTTGGAGATGAGCTCTTATATGGCTCTTGGTAAGACCACAAATTGGTTCTGGTTCAATATATCGCAACGGCTCTGTGGTTAACTTAGTACGACAGAAACTCAATGTACTTAAAAGAGAACTTGATTGAAATTGGCGATGAAAAAATTAAAGAAGGAATTAATGGGGTTGGAGGACTTTCAATGTTCAATATCGGAAAACTAAATGATCTGAAAATAGTGATATGGAAACAAATAATAGACGAAAAGACAAACGATGACGGCCGTAGGTTATAGAGTTTTGTATCATTAATTGGTATGAAGGTAATAAGCACGCAATTCCAAACAAAAACATAATATCACATGGATCACAGCATCATAGCAAAAATATGGAAATCAAATTAATCATCTACTAACAAACGGTAAAAATGAAACAATAAAAAGGAGATGAGATCCTATAGAAGTCAAAGGAGAACGAAAAACACTAGAAAGTACAAATGTCAACGAAAAATGGAAACACCTAGTGAAATGTATAAATTTCAATTATTACCTTTATCCTATTAGATATATTTAGATCTATTGGAGTCTTTCCTGTAAATTGTGAAAAGTTTTCCGAAGAGGTCTTTGATGATATAAAGTTACAAAGGTTTAAAAATGCCGCGCAAAATTACATTCAAGTCAAAAGAATGAACAACGAAATACTATAGCAGCAGCAGCATACTAACGCTGAAGGAGTAACAACTCTTCAAATAGCACCTGATAAAGTATAAACACCTAGTTTTGAAGACTTTATAAGGTTTAAATTTACACAAAATTTAACAAAAAGAAGGTAACGGGAAGAAAGATACATAGAAGACTATCCAAAAATGTTGACTTCAAATATTGCTTTCACTATCTTTAAGTAGAAGGAAGAAGTAACAAAGCAAGTAAAAGATAACTCAAAACCAAGGTTTAGTGACTTATTTCAATCTGAAGTGGACGTGCACCTAGAAAGTGAACATGAACACGAAGATTTCGAAGAAAAAGAAAAATATGCAAATCTAAAGCAGACGCAGACCAATTTGGGCATCAATGTTAGTAACGGCTTTCAAGCGACAGACTAAAAAGTATAAAGATTGGCGAATTTGTACTCGCAAAATTTCTGAACAATCGCAATTCTAAGAAAGAAAGTGTTAACATGTTTTTTACAAGTGTTAGAAAAATGTCCAAGGCATTTGTACGATGTTAGTTTTGTTAAATTCTGAGATAATAATTTTTAAAGATTGAATACATTAAAAATTTTGTTTTCTAGATTTTGTGAGAACTATAAACTACAAGGTTTGGTTCTCCTAAAAGTTAACTAATTTGCGATATTAACTCATCAGTTAAGTAGAAAGTGACACTATTTTTAAAACAAAAATCAAAAATATTAAAACACATGTTGATATTTTTTGTATAAATATTTATAGTTTAAATAAATATTAATTGTAGATACTTACTTTGTAAGGCCCACTTCTCACCATTCTGTAACGCATTCACGTACGAAACTAAATCTTCATAGCACGTTGAAGTTATAGAACCGTCAACATTTTTCAAACTATTTGCTAATTTTTCCGAACTATACACTTCAAAAAATCTGCCGACTTCGAACGGATTCCGATTACTAGTATTATTAATATTAGGAACACTTACAGCGAGAATTTTAAGAAAGCATTCAGAAACAAGTAGAGAACACAAAATTTTCATTTTTAATATTATTTTAAATTATATATATATGGTGATACACAACAAAAATTAATTTGAGTGTTAAACAGTATTATTATGATATTAAAGGGTATTTCCGATATAGTAGATCAAGTTTAAATGATCCTTATAAACAAAATTATGTCTATATATGTAAACATCTTCTCAATATCCCATCTCCCTACTTTCACTTATATACAAACAAGAAACAGATGCTGATACCACATTTCGAATAGATACGTAAGAAGTAGTATATTGAGAAGAAATACGGAAAACATCAAACTATGGAAGTATAGAAGTTACCTTTTGCTATTGCTCTACTTTCGAGAATATTTAAAAATGTCATAAATGCCGATTAAAAGTTCTTTTTTCCAAATATTACTTCCCTCTTATAATCATAACTAACCGGAAGTAAAAACTATCCTAAAAGCTACCAGGGGACCTTTACTAATAAATTAAATCTTTTAAAAAGCAGAAACACGTTTTATTATTATTATTTTAATTTTTAAACGGGATAAAAAAAAATTGGTTTTTGAACGTGGATTATATAAAATAGAATTTTGTTAAAAAGCATCTGAATTGTGCTAAAACTTCCGTATTATTTTGTGACGCAATAAGAGATAGATTTTTCTACACTTATGAGATACTTATTAGATTGGGAAAGTACATGTGTTTTTATTAACTCTAACACGATACTTCTATTAAAAAAAAAACTGGCGTACGAACGAGAAAGTTTTTGGTAATTCAAAACAAGTCAATTGCACAAGAGCAATCGACCAATAATATTCTGCTAATAACTGTAATTTTTTTTTCTGTAATTTTTTTCATGAATATCAATGTGCAAAGTGTCATGTTTTTACTGCTAAAAAAGATTTTTTACTATTAAAAAAACCTTTTTTTATTGTTTGTAGATAAAATATCAAATTATTTTTACGAGCTAGGTACGAAATTACTGAATTTTCCAATTACTTAATGAAATAAATTTTGCTATTAGATTTAAACAAAAACACCTTCAATTACTGAACATGATTCTAAATTGTTTAAAATTCTTTCAAAAAGAGAAATACCGGTTGTCCAGGTTGTTCTAGGTTTGTTCTATATTGTTCCAAGATTTTATTTTTCTATCATGTATACTTCGTGAAATAAATGAGAAAAACAAAATTTCAGTAACGCCCCTTTTTAGAAATTCAAAATTTCGAAAGTTGTTCCAGATTGCTCTAGTTGGTCTGAACATTGTTTCAAAACTTCCGTATTATTTTGTGACGCAATAAGAGACAGATTTTTCTACACTTATGAGATACTTATTAGATTGGGAAAGTACATGTGTTTTTATTAACTCCAACACGATACTTCTATTAAAAAAAAAACTGGCGTACGAACGAGAAAGTTTTTGGTAATTCAAAACAAGTCAATTGCACAAGAGCAGTCGACCAAATAATATTCTGCTAATAACTGTAATTTTTTTTTCTGTAATTTTTTTCATGAATATCAATGTGCAAAGTGTCATGTTTTTACTGCTAAAAAAGATTTTTTACTATTAAAAAAACCTTTTTTATTGTTTGTAGATTTTTTGTAGATAAAATATCAAATTATTTTTATGAGCTAGGTACGAAATTACTGAATTTTCCAATTACTTAATGAAATAAATTTTGCTATTAGATTTAAACAAAAACACCTTCAATTACTGAACATGATTCTAAATTGTTTAAAATTCTTTCAAAAAGAGAAATACCGGTTGTCCAGGTTGTTCTAGGTTTGTTCTATATTGTTCCAAGATTTTATTTTTCTATCATGTATACTTCGTGAAATAAATGAGAAAAACAAAATTTCAGTAACGCCCCTTTTTAGAAATTCAAAATTTTGAAAGTTGTTCCAGATTGCTCTAGTTGGTAAGAACATTGTTTCAAAATTTTAGATTTATATTTTGCATACTTCGTGAAATAATTGAGAAATGCTTATTTTTGCTAGCTGCTCTCCCCACCGTTTTCTTAAAATCGAACTTTTCATAGCTAGTCAGGTTGTTCTACCTTAGTTCTTTATAGTTGCAAAATGTTAGCCACTTCTGATGCATAGTTCACGAAATAATTGAGACGAACGAAATTTAGTCGGCTTCCCCCTTTCTTAAACATCGAAGTTGTGAGAGAAGTTTGGACCTGAATTTTGAAAGAAAAAAAACGTTACTGAAATTTTGTTTTTCTCAATTATTTTATAAATTACACATAACAGAGGGCTCAATTTTTGGAACAATGTTCAGAACAACTAGAACAAACTGGAACAACTCTCAAAATTTTGAATTTCGAAAGTGGGGGGGCTAACGAAATTTAATTTTTATTAATTATTTTATAAACTACTAATGTGAGAAGGTTCAAATTTTGGAACAATGCTCAGAACAACTAAAACAACTGTCAAAATTTTGAATTTCGGAAAAGGGAGGGCTAACTTCGCGCAGGCTACTATGACGCACTCAAAACCTGGAAGCCCCCATGATAGCGACCATAGCGACTAAATATATAACCTTGTATTAGCCAATAGCAACCCGTATAAAAAAGCGCAAAGAATTTAAAATAACGTTTATAAAATTGATTTTGGTGTATCTTCCAATGTGATGAGGATATTATTAATTTTGGTAAACCTGCAGAATCCAGCTCCCATTTAAATTTCCCGCTACGAATATAGTAAACAACCTGCAATGTTGCCAAATTTTAGTTTTTTTGTGGCTTGGCTTGTGTTGTATTAGTTCAATTTTTTCAGAATTTATTATAGCTCTTCGTGAACAGTATCCATTGTAATTTATAATTTTAACTGCTGCTGTGTTTGTTTTATATAGTTGATATTCTATTTTATTAATTGATATATGGTTCGTCTTGGTACAAAATCACTTTGCAGTTATATTAACAAATATTCACACAGTCCGGAACCCACAATCCCATATATCATACATATATATCATGTTTTCCTAGTTATTTTTGTTGATAGGCATGGTATTTACAAAATAAATTAGTTTAATTGTATATATCGCTTGATTAACCTATAAATATAAAAATAAATATAAAATAACCTATAAATTGGTCTATAGCAGCATTCTTTCTGACAGTATGCGTTTGGCAACGTTACTCGTATATTCATTGGTTATGCGCATGCGTAAATGCGTTCATTATGTCAGTTTAAATGGGAGCTGGATTCTGCAGGTTTACCTTAATTTTTTTTTGTGGTATTGGCTGTGAAGAAAGTCTATATTTTGGCGGGCGATTTTTAATTTTGTCCCTCTTATTAAAAAGCAGAGCAGAGTGATGATAGTGACATATCTATATTCCAATAGAGTCGTGATTTCTCGCTAGCTAAACTGTTACGAATTCTTTGCTGTTTGTGCCCGTCCCAGTGTTGCCAACCCTACCGATTTGGCACTTCATCTACCGATTTTTTAGATTTTTTAAATTTTAGTCAGAAATTTAAGAATAAAAGATATTGAGGGAGGTATTTTTTTTGTAAAATACTAAATTATGTAGCAAATAATGATATTTTAGTCGCAGATAGTATTTTTAAATAACTAAACGATCCTACAACTTAAGATGTTTTTGCAATTTTTGGAATTTGTTTTGCCTTTCTTTAACAATCTAATAGGCCAATCCTTCTAACTATTTACCGATTGAAGAAATCTATTATGGTGCAAATGTCTCAAAATCTTTATTATAGAATTAAACTTAACAGATGACCAAATAACATTTTTTAAACTAAGGTGTTTAGATTTTTATATATAGAAGCGTGTAGACAAATTATTCAAAGATTTCCATTGAAAGGAAATATAATAAAATTATTTAATTTTATTAATCCTAAAATTGTAAAAGAAGTTTCAATAAGTTCTATTACATAAGTGGCTCTTTTATATCACAATTTAATAAAAAAAAAAGATACTCAATTACAAGTACTTGACTCTGAGTGGCGGTTATTGAGAAATTTGGACGAAATTCAGTCATTTCCAAATAATCCTCGAGAAGTTAAGAAAATGGAGCTGGGTGATGGGTCTTTAATGTTTAATGCTTTAAGTTCTTTTGCTTTTAACATACTAACATTCCCACAGTCTTCGGTTAATATAGAAAGAGTCTTCTCTTCCATAAATTTAATGAAAACAAAACAATGGAACAAATTAAACACGGAAGCAATAATAGGATTGTTACAAACTAAACAGTATATAGGAAATAATAGTTGCTACAATTTTTCTGTTGAGCAAAAATTATTAACATCTATGAACAAACACCAACCCCCTTTCGCTTACTTTCGCAGCGCATTTTCTTTCCGCTGCAAAAATTGGCGTTCGCTGACTTTAGCGTTGTATTGAATGCAATTGCTTAGGTCAACGCTGCCAGCGATGAGTCCGGCTGAATATAGCCAATGCCTATGCCACCCATATGCCACCTATGCAACCAATATTGCAAATAGCTAACCCAAAGTATTGCAATAACCTAGGAAATTGTAAAAAGAATGTTTCTTCGGACCAGCTTAATTTAAGAATTACATTTGGCGTGATTTAGTTGAAATGGCATTCCAACGTGGAAATATAGCTCTTCACGTTGCGGTCAGTTCAAATCGGTAAGCAATCCCTTTCGTATAGGTTAACCACCCCTCAAGTATGCAAGTATACGATGTTCTAGCATTGATGAAGTACAGGATTTATTGAAGTTACCCGACACTGACTGCAACGCATTGAATCATCGAGGTGAAAGTCCTTTATTTGTAAGTTTAAAGAATAAATGCGATGATGAATTGATACTGATGTTAATAGACTACGGTTCTGATGTAAATTTTCATAATAAAAAGGGTATAACCCCCTTGCATCTTGCTGTTCAACGTCGCAGTCCTGTTATTTTATCTAAATTGATAGAAAAAGGGGCCAACGTGAACGCTAGGGAGAATCGTCATAAATGTACACCGTTACATGTTGCGATTGCTCAAGGAAGGTAAGCTATACATCATTGCCTGTTTAGTTACCTGTATAATTGTATTCTCACAATGGTTAGCATTACTTCATCTGTGATTGTAAAATATACATATTACGTAATGTCTAATTAGATTTTAAAGTATTTACTTGTTTAATCGTCTAAGATAGATGATGTAGTTTTCAGAGTTGCATTGCAGTCTATTTGTGTTACTTATTTTGTAATTTTTGATTTTTTTTTTGGCACATATTTATACCTACTTCATGAATATCACTAAAATTTCATTAAAACTTGTTACACTATAGTTAGTCTGTATTAATAAAAAATGACTTTTAATTACCTAGAAGAGGGAATAGATTTGAGTTACCAAACAAATTTTGACTGAGAACAAGTCATATTGATTGCTAGTCATTTTAAGAAAAAAGTTACAACACTATAACTTGTAAACTGCATTAACATAGCTAAAAATAGGCTAAAGAGGTTTCTGCTTTGTTAGACATGTAACTCGAATATGATTCTATTTCGTTATTGTTCCTAATATGGTCACTTGTGTATATAGGTTGTGCATCAGTAACATCGTGATTTCTAGGTAGATAGAATAATCTATCGGTCGATTTATTTGTTAGTTGTTGATAGTTACTAATTGTTAAAATCAAATGCCTGAGTGATTTATCGACAAGTTCCTGCTTATGGTTTATTTAGCGGTCGAGGATGCAACTTTGCAGACTGAGGCGTAGCCGAGCTCTGCAACACATCCGAGAGCATAATAGCATTTATAGAAAAAATAGTTTTCTCGACATATATCAAGAAGTATCAAACTAGTATACAACTATAATCATTTTTCCAAGTTGTTTCCATTACCCTAAAATGTATGTTACTCCTGTGTAAAATGTATGTTACTGGAATAAGTCTAATTAGAAAAAAGACAACAATATTATTTTTATAGTACGATAGATATAATGATGTGTTATAATATTTTTATATAACGTGGTTTACTTTCATGCCATTCACTTTGGGATAAAATAGTAAGAGAAAATATTAAGAATTAATATATAAAAGTCATTGAAAATAACTTAATTTAAGATTTCATTGCAATTGGATATACAGGATGACTATATAATAATAAAAGCTATTCATTAAAAATATTGTCAAGGTGAAGTTTTTGGAAATTGTCGACTTTATTATTTCAAATTGAATGATATAGCTCTTTCGCATTTTTGAAATCTATTACTTAGATGGATGTTTACTACTAAGTGCTGCCGTTTTAGAGCTTTTTAAATTTGTTCGAACATTTTTAATATTGGGTCATGACGTTTAAAATTATGTGCCGTCACCATTTTTTAAGTGAAAATTCTGAAATTGAAGTTATGAATAGAGGAAATCTCAACATTTCTGGTCCAGATTTTTTAAATTAGTCCATTATCTAGAGGAACATTCAAAAATATAATTCTGTTTTAGTACAACTTGAGACTACTCAATCCCGATTTTTTCAGATACAATATCACAGGTTTTTGGTAGATTTTTCTTAGTAGTAAGCGAGTGAAATTGTGGCACAATAAGCCTAAGAACTGCGGTGCTACTGGTGACCATAAAAAAAAGCCAGTGAAATTAGAACAAACATTCTAATTTATAACTGTCAACCACCTCCCCCTCTGTCCTCCATCCCCCTCCCTTAACGAGAAAATGAAGGCTTTTAAAACATGAATACTAATAATTTATTATTTAATAGGAGTAATTTATTTATTTTGTATTTATGAAAAATGTTACAAGATTATTTAAGGAACTATAAAAAACATTGTAATAACACTGCTAACAAAAACGGAATTTCAATCTAAAAAAACTTTCAGCTATAATGATGAAATTTATTGTGCAAGCCCCTTGCGAATACAATCAGAATTTAACTAGCGAAATGCTATCCTTCAATTACGCCTTGCTTTGGGGTGTTATACACTTCGTTGTTAATGCAGCTCCTACAAAAAAAAGTCGAGCGATGTTAGAATAGGAAATCTTGAAGTTTTGGGGACAATAAAATTAAAACTAGTTATAATAGTTTTAGTTTTATTTATTTATTCGGTTGATGATGAGTACCCATGCGTTCTCGAAACACGTGTCCTGTGTAATTGATCAAAAGTTGTGGTGGTGGTGGTACCGATGTTTTATCTGTATATTACGAACCCACAGTCCTTGAAATCACTCACACTTGGTGACAGTTACTTATAAGAGTTTTTGTTGTCATCTCCATGGCTTACTATTAACAAAATGTTATAATTTCCTCCAAACTCAACATTCATGTTTAAATAATGTTTTTTTCGGTATTTCCGGAAGAGTCATCGTCTTGAAGATATTTTCAAGGGCAGATATTTTATGACGCAATTATTCTAATTGCCGGTCTCACTTAATCACTCTGTATACCTATAAAGGTTGCATGAACACGAGCATACATATACCGGGTGAGTCGTAAGGAACGAACGAAATTTAAAAAAATCAAATATTTCGATTTTTATTTTCCAGTTCTGATATAATTAAAAACAAAATTAAAAATGTTCTAAGTGTGCTATACTCGACGCTTAAAAACATTTGTTCTCATAATTGCCACATAGATAATAGAGTATATTTAGATGGAAATCTAATATACTACATACCGATCCATAACAGCGCCACTGCAGGTGTAGTATAGAAACAACATTTCAGGCGGAAATTTTAAAATGAATTTAGGTGACATTTTGCACAGATTGACGTACAGCTTTATTATATCACTTGTTATAATTAGTAAGTAGGTAAGTGTTATAAATATGGTATTTGTGTGTTGTGTGCCAAATTAGAAAATTACTTGATATGGACCCGATTAAAGTCTATAAAAATTACCGAATTCGCATATTCGGTAATTTTCCGTTGTCCATTTCAGTAATTTTTTTATACACTGATTGTATTTGTATGTAATTTTCATACATACTAACAATAAGTGCAAGAAAGTGCTTCAGCTAGCAGCCACCACAGATAAACAAGACACATTGAGTGCATAAAAGTGCAATACGCCGAAAACATTATTACGACTGTAAATTTATTTTAAAATTGCCGCCTAAAATGTTGTTTCTATACTACACCTGCAGTGGCGCTGTTATGGATCGGTATGTAGTATGTTAGATTCCCATCTAAATATACTCTCTTATCTATGATTTGTCAGTATATTGTGATAGTGGCAGTGCCAGACATTTATTTATGAGCTACACACTTATTCAAATTTTAAATATGCAAATATTGTGTTTGTTTATAGTTTTTGTAATGGAAATTCTAGAGCTATTTTTGAAGAATATCATCACGCTTGTTACATTGTTACATAAACAATAGATTAACAATAGATCACTGCCACAGTATTCTGGTCGACCTGTACTTAAATTTGTTGCAAAATGAATTGTACGAACTCCTATTGCACATTTTGCTCGTCAACTCAAGAACCATTTAGACAAAAGGTTTGCACGAGTCATTTAACTGATTGTGGTTGTCCTATTAATTTATTATGAGGCTGGTACAAAGGTGAAGTGTCCAAAGTAAAAGTGGACATTCGGAATGCACTGATTTAACATATTAGAAACGCTGCAACCGATCTTAAACAAAGATACGACTTTTTAATGAGTTTTTAAAATTATTTTTACATGTACAAAACAGTCGTGGAATTTGTTTCCTTCCGACTCACCCTGTGTGTGTATACATGAAAACAATTATAAAAGTATTATCTTTATATAAACCATCTTTAAAATGGTTCAAAAAAGCGTTGATTTTGAAGTTATTCGTAGTTGCAAGCAAACAAAACAGTTATTTTGGTGATCTTGGAGAGTCTTATCCGCATTCTGACACACTTATTTTTCTGCGAATTATCATCCATCTGATTGAAGTCGTACAGAAGGCTCGCATAATTTTTCAGTAAGTAAAAAAAATGGTAAATTACATTTTCTTCACCTTTCTGGTATTCATTTTGTGCTTTTTTAATGTGTCAGAACATACTACACACATATTTTTGCACAAAAAAGTAAGAGTACAATTAAATTTGATGAAGACTGTGGCTTGAAATTATCTTTAGTTCGTTGTGGTTTATTTTTCAAAATACCTTTTTGTCTATAGTGTAGGTAAGTTTTTAGTTTTAGTAGTTTTCGTTGAGTTACATTGTGCAACAACATTTAAGTGTTTTTTCCTCTTGCTATAATTAGGGATATCACAATTAAGGATTTTGAGAAACACTTTGTTGCACTTTTCTCTTAAATACGTTACATTAGTAAAATTTTGTTTTGTCAATTTGTCTGTATTTCAGATATTACAGTATTGAAGAATTGTTTAAGTGGAACGTCTCTACAGAAATGAAAAATTGCTTCGGTCAAGCACCATTAGTTTATGGATTGTGCAAGGAGAGCGGTGATCGGATAATAGCAACCCTTATAAATCACGGGTGTGACATTAATGTTTGCGATAATAAAGGACTGACTTGTTTACATTATGCCTCGTATAAAAAATCAACGTTCATAGCACAGAAATTAATAGAAAACGGTGCCGACATAGATTGCGTGAGTAATACACGTAACACTGCCTTACATATGGGAGTACAAGAAGGCAATTTAGAGTATATTTGCATGCTTTTGTATTATGGAGCGTCTGTAAATGAAGTTAATAGTTTCGAAAGAACGCCATTACATGAAGCAATTGCTCTCGATTACAAAACTATTGCTCAGCATTTATTGAATTACATAATTGATTTTAATGCAAAAGATGAAGATGATAACACCTACCTACATATGGCTTTAGATCAACAAAATGGTGTAATAATTGACCTTTTAAGGGAATGTGATATCAATATTTTGTCTAAAGGAGAGCATAGTTTGTATCGAGCTGTTAAAAGTCGTAGTTCTTTTGAAATATTACAAATTCTTTGGGTGAAAACGGATTTTAACATATTCCTTTCCTCTTTACATTATACAGCTTTTCTTGATGAATTTTGTGAGTGTTATAATTTCCTACCAAACGAACAATTTTTATCATTTTTATATGCAATGTTTGATTCGCCTTGCGTCGACGATTTCTTACAACAACGGGATCGCTTACGAGACGGCATCCCTTTCATCCATAATTTATTTACACGACGAGAATTGTTATTTCAATTTTTAGAGCCAGGTGAAAGATTGGAGTTAATACTTGTACTATTGAGTTTTGGTATTAATATTTATTTCGAAGATATTTGTTATTTATATCAAGTGTATGGTTTCGACGAAAGTGTAGAGTTATTATTAATGATAGGAAGTTATATTCATATTGGTGATGAAAGTTCGTCTTTCCATAATTTAATCGTAAGTCGAATATGTTACGATAATCTTGATATTTACATCGATAATAAAAAGGAGTAATAATGCACGTGAAAATTAAATGGCTTATTTGGAACAGATGATATAAATACGTATTGCAAATTTTATAAAGCAACATTCGATAATGAAGGTGCTACTAGTTTAATACAACATGGTATTTCGGCAATAGGGAGATATCTTCATTATTGGAGATAAGTAGAGATATAGTCCGAAAGGTGATTTATGAGAATTATAGGACTTCCTATTCGTTTTTGTTTATGATGCAATATCTAAACTCCCTGTACCAACTGCGATCAAGGAGATCTTATTTTGAAGAAGCCTATATGATTAAAGGAAGAGTTCTGGAGAAAATTATTGGAAAACGATATGACAATTATAAACTGCTGTGACAGCTTAAGATTAGCTTGTAATTTCCAAAAACCGTCAAAGAGGAAGATTTGGGTGGTGGTTCTAACGGTATGGCCTCTTATTTTCACATTAGCGAATATTTCTTATAAGCAGAGTTATTCAATTTTGAGACTCGTATGGAGTTTCGAAAACTATAAAAACTACGAAGACGGGTTAAGTATTACTGTAATAATAAGCAATAATTAGTTATGGCACCACATTTAAAGTCATCTGAAGTAATTACTAGTCTGACGAAAATGGATTAGTGGAAATCTGCTCTGACACTCAAGCGGTTCGCTTTCAGGGTACTATAGGTTAAGTTTTACTCCGAGATGGAACATTGCAGCATTATGTAAAGATTGGTATCAAGTCAGGGCTTCAAGAAAAAAGAAATTGTTGATCATTTAGCAAGAGATACTTGCCAAATGCGTTTGGCAGATCTTAACTCTTTCTCCTCTATAGAAACTGCAAACTCCTGAGTGCTAGAGTATAACTTTTTTGAAGACAATATTTTGACTATTTAAAACATTTTCTTCTTCGTAAGCCCATTCTAGTCGGTGAATTTTTAAATCAATTTCGTAACCAATGGAATTGTGGAACGATCAACGAGATTTCTTGATATATCGTCTTGGAATTATTGGTTTCTAAGAAGATGATGTTTACAAAACTAATATTGAGAATGTGGATCTATTAAAAAAATAATTGTGAATGCGTTTGATTCTCAGCGAAAGGAGACCAACCATGAAAAGACAATGAATCTGATGATGATCCTGCATAACTGAAACGTATTAAAACTCTCACTTCCACTTGAGCAGTTTAGTGTCCTCTATAAAGTCCAATATCTTGCCCAGTGGAAACTTGAGTACCCTTGAAGGCTCCAGTAGATCCTCTCCGAAATGTTTCTGCCTGAGTACCTTCAATTCCTCACATGTGCAGATTACATGTAAACTTGTTTCCTCTCATAACTAGCATCTTCTGCACCAGGGTTCGCTCACCCGACCCATGTTATATAGATGCATCTTCAGGGACAGTGTCCAGTTATCAACCTAAGAATGGTCTTAGCTTAGTTTTTATTGCGTCTAATTAGGTTTTCAGGGAACTTAACATCCTCATCCCCTATTAGCGCTTTAGTGTGGGGTTGACCTTCAGTCAACTTCCATTTCCTTACACTTTATTTGTGATTCCACATACAGGTTCTGGTCCTATGAAGTTTTAAAATCCTCCTGGCTAGTTCATTGGCTATTATGTTGCCCTTAATATCCCTATGTCCAGGCACCCAAATCAATGACACTTTGTTGTCTTGTGCCAGTATATTGAGGAACCGTTTGCAATATTTAACTAGTTTTGACCTAGTAAGAGGGTTTATAACTCCCTTGATAGCGGCCTGATTATCAGTCATTATGTTTATTTTTCTCCTTGTGCAGCCTCCCTTTGCAACACAGGATCTTCTTTTGAAGATTTTTACTTTGTTGATAAAATATTGCATCCATGGTGTAAAGAAGTGGCTCTGTATCCACCCTGACGAGCACCAGTCCACGATTAAATCAGGGGGAACCCTATCTAATAACTCCGCCTTCATATTCTTTCATAGACAGCATACATGTAACTACAGCTACGAGTGCCCCTCTTTCTGGTCCTACTTGTTTTTCCTCTTTTAGAGTGCTATCTTAGATTGCATAGTGATGATGTCAGCTTTCTCAATGTTGTACACTTTCAGAGGGTGGGAATTAATTTTCTTCATAGCTGATTCCAGACTACCAAAGGAAAGTTTGATATTTTCTTGTGAAACCTTTTATTCTGTTGTTTGAAATTGCTTGAGAACACTCCGTTTATTTGAGTACTCAATTTTGGATGTCCTTTGTAACCAAAAATTAGGCAACCTTCATAAATTAGGCGACTTTTATAATCTATTTGTTTCTTTCCCTAATGTATTCATTTTCGTATTTCTTGCAGTTTTCGAAATCTTAGTCCAAAACAGAATAACCCTGTACAGGAACCGGCACGAAAGTTAACAATCGATAGACTGGAGTGAGAAATAATAGCACTACTATTATAAATAACTTTTGATTTGAATTGTTGCGTTTTTACTAGCATTACTTTTTGTATTTCTCCCTGTTGGTACGTTAAACAAAACTTGTTTGAAATGATTGTATCACTCCTTTCATCTCCTGTTAGCTTACGTTATTAATAAACTTACTAAACTAACTAAAATTGTATACGATTCAGTTCTTAAAATATGGACTTTGTTAATTTTAGGTTCTATACCTTATAAAGGAAATCTGCTACTGTTTCAATTGAAAATCCCATTGCAGTTTGATGCTTAAATTCTACGCAACACTTCCTATAAATTGGAGAACGGATTGCTTGATTGTGTGGAATACAATCTTTGTTTTTATTACACAGATTAATAACGAGTAAATTAAAAAAGAATATTTTCCCCCATTTATGTTACCTGCCAAATATTTTAGTTTAAAAATCAACAAAGAATGAACATCAGCTCAGCCTGCGTTGTATTGTAATTGTGCCTTGCCCATTTGTACCAAATAAAAAACTGTATACGTAATTTTTCTAATATTGCTTTTTATTAAAACATAAAAATAAATATTTTGTTTTAATTTATGTACCTACCCGTCCCTTTATTGTAATTTCGCAAGATAATTGTGGCTAGTAACAGTAGAGATAGCAGCAAGCGAAAATTGTGTTGTACACTTATCGATGGGTGCCTACTACAGTTTTCGCAAGACACTATCCTTGAGACTATATTCAGATCAAACGAGAAAGTGCATAGCATATTTAAAACTTGTTTAACGCATCATTACATCTATCGACTATTAATTTCCAATAATATTTGTCTTCTAGAAGGCAGAGGGCAGATTTGTCGTAACGTAATAACTCTAGTTTTACTTATTTTTAGTTGTCTTTGATTTCCAAATATGGATATAAAACTGCTTGAAATAGTTTCAAATCAGGTTAAAAACTGTTTAAAATGCGTCAGAAAATTGCGGATTGAATTGCTTGATATCCAGTCCTCTTTTCCTGGTAAAACATAGTCTGACAAAAAAACTCTTGAAAACATTTGACAGGTAAGATTTTTGACGGCTAGGAGGGATTTTCAGGCCAAGAAAAATATTTTTTAAAGAATTGGAATTATGTTCTAAATTTGTAAGTTTTTAAGTTAAGAGATTCTGCTGCATTTTTTTTTTTATATGGTGACCTATATATTGATCAATACCCCCTGGTTCTTAATATCACATTAAACGAAAAATACAATAACACATAGAAATTCTTGTCAGCATTTTTATTAGCTTTAAAAACTGCAGATAAAGACAATTAATATGAACTAGCAGACGGCTAACAAATATTACCTCATGAAAAAAATTGCTCCGTCTGCATTTTGGTATAATAAACTTCTAACATTTTATATATTTTTGTTTGTAGAAATTCATAAAAATGTTACGTCATTTACAATTTGAAATTAACATTTTTATAATATTATTAATTTCAGATTAATTATCCTACAGGAAATGCTCAAGCGGATAGGAAAACCAGTAGTATTTGAAAACGATCCTCTTTACCCGTCACTATTATTCTTTAGCTTGGAGAAAAGTGTAACGACAAAGTTGTACATTACCTCATGACTTTACGAGAAGATGTTAATATTAGTAACGCGTTCGGGGTAACACCTTTATTGTTATCGCTAAGTAGGAAAACCAATGGTATCTCTCGCATTTTGATAAACAGCGGTGCCGATGTTAACGCCAGGACCCGCAGCGGTTATACTTACTTACACGAAGTTATAGAAAATGGCGACTTCGACGCCGTATGTATGTTATTGTACTATGGAGTAGATGTCAACGCTAGAGACGATCAAGGAAGAAACGCTTTCGAACATGCTCTGGTGTGCAACGAGTACAATATAGCGCTGCATCTAATAGAATACGTCGCAGATTTGAATGAAAAAGGCTCAGAAGGTTTCACGGCATTGCACACAGCTCTTAGATGCTGTCCGCAAATGGTAGACAAGATTATCGAAAAAGGTGGCGATGTTAATATCTCATGGTTCGGAACTCATTCCATACATCTGTGTTTATGGTGGCATAGTAATTGTAAAGTGTTCGAAATTATATGGCCATTAGTTGATTTTAATGTATATTTAAAGCTGCATGATGTAAGGGAGCTCTTCCAAACATTCATTGGGAATGTAGATTTCGTAAAAGCGAATTTATGCGATGTTTGTATATAATTTTTAGTTCTAATTACGCGTGCGATTTTTTCGCTCAGTTAAAAAAGACGAATCTCAGGAATCTAATTTAATATCGATAATAGAACGACTTTTATCTGTAGAGGAGATAACTGAAGTGATCCTAATACTACTAAGTTACGGCGCTGAATTTTATTTCAATGATCTTTGCTTTTTATATCAAAAGTATGGCTTTCATGATTGTATTCAGATAATACTCACATCAGGGTGTTGTATTTATCCGAGCACTAATCCTTGCGTGAATTTAATAGTTAGTAAAATTTGTTATAATAATTTGGATATTTACGCTCAAATACGACATATGTTATTTTGTAACTCACTTCTATCTATGTACAGAAACTTTTACAAATTAAAATTCGATACGGTATCGGTGCTTATAAACAATGAAGTTTCTCGCGTGACCAAAGTAAAATCATTTAGTGCAATTAAGCAGGGACGTTGTTAGAGATGTTATTTATAAGACACAAAATAAGGAGCATACCTTTAAAGTATATCAAGCATTCTTGCAGTTACCTGTACCTACTGTGATAGTAGAGATTTTATTTTTGAAGCAAGGTGTATACTGAATTTAATATTTACATACATACAGTTAACCAAAAAAGTATTAATACAGTGTCATCTCGTTAAATAATTTTTTCTTAGTTCTTTATAGGTCAATAAAAAGTTTTGTATATTTTGCATTATTTTTATATTATCTAAAATTAAAATATAATAAACTATTTTCAACAATGAGAATGATTTCAATTAACCTTTTCCTAAAATGTTGACCAATCTTATACCAGGTTATTACAAAAAAACGAACAATAAATTTTAGAAGCCGATAAATCAAAGAAATCAGTTTTACGTATAAATCGTGTCACTAACATAAAATAAAAACATATTTGTTTCGACAAAAGTCAACAACTTAATTAAAAAATTGGAGATACAAATATTACTCGCGAGCAAAGCTCCAAAATTACAAATAAATAATGCCCAGTAGCCCTAAATTTACGGGTTATCTAAAATCTATAAAACGAACGTTGGATTTAGTAAATTTATTAAAAATTCAATCTAAACCTAAAGGTACACCATAGACTGTTTACCCAAGACGTTTGGCTATAATTGATTTCTAGCTATGGAAATTGTAAAAACACAGAGCGAAATAGAACCACCGCCACAGTTTTTTGTTGTTTCGAAAGTGGTTTTTTCTCCAAAATAATTGATACTGCAATGGGTTTATTTATTTCTGCAGAGGTGATTAGCTACAATAACCACATAATGGCACTACGGGGACGGTACTGGACGAGCCTTTGCTGCAAATGCCAACGGACAGTACGGCACCTAAAATTATTTTCACTGAAAAGGTGAAAATCTTAATACCGAACAGAGACCAGCTACGGGGTGACTTCGTTGACTCTGATAACTGGTTCACGGACGGATCCAAATCCAGTAAGCGCACAGGTGCCGGTGTTTATGGTCTGAGCCCAAGACATAGGATATCCTTAAGCCTGGGAGAACATGCAACGGTCTTCCAGGCAGAAGTATTCGCTATTGCAGCCTGCGCAAGAACTGACTGCAAAGAGAGGCTGCATGAAGAGAAAATAAACATAATGACTGATAGTCAGGCCGCTGTCAAGGCAGTTATGAATCCTCTTACCAGATCAAAACTGGTTAAAGACTGTAAACAGCACCTCAATAGATTGGCACAAGACAACAAGGTATCTTTGATCTGGGTGCCTGGACATGAGGATATTAGACCCAAGGAGGGTTCTAGGAAACACTTCCATAGGACCAGAACCCGTATGTGGATCACAAGGATTCTACTAGAAGGGCGATTTGGTCTTGGTTAGATAAGGAAAGAGTAAGGGGAAATGGAGGTCGACTGAGGGTCAACTCCATACTAAAGCGCTAATAGGAGACGGAGACGTTAAGTTTTCTGAAAGCCTAATTAGACGCAGTAAAAAACAAGTTAAGACCATTATTGGGTTGGATAGCTGGACACTGTCCCTTGCTTTAGCATCTATGCAACACGGGTCGGGTGAGCGAACCCTGGTGCAGGAGATGCGAGTTACAGGAGGAAACAAGTTCACATGTAATCTGCACATGTGAGGAATTGAAAGGTACTCAGGCAGAAACATTTCGGAAAGGATCTACTGATGGAGCCTTCGAAGGTACTCAAATTTCCAGTGGGCAAGTTACTGGACTTTGTAAGATCAAGTAAACTTCTAACTGAAATGAAGAGAGAATAATAGGGATGGTAGAGCACAGCTCAAGTGCTGGACAATAAGGTATCCAACTGGCAATGATCAATGAACCTCTTAATGGAAACTGGGTATAGAATGTTGACACTTTGTTCGTTGCTTTTAAATTGCATTTTTTCAAGACAATTTCAAACAATAAAAGCATGACAGGTCTTAAAGATGATTTAGATTTGATACTAATAAAAATTTTTTCCAAATAACTTAGCTCTATGTATTCTCACCGTTGGTTTACTATACATTATAAGGCGATGTTGTACGCGTTATGTTGTTTCTTACTTTCTATCTCTTCTCTCTTTTGTTCGCTGTTTGTTTATTGGTTGTGTTTCATGTAGTGGTATGTGATGAATGATGGTGTAATGTTTCTATTTGTGGCGTGGCGTTAATGTGTTCTGATGATTGATGCCTACTGTTATAACGTTGCTGGCATATTAACGATGCATGCGCGCATGGCTGCTGTCGCATGTATGGCTGCTGGCTGTATGCATGTGTGCGTTGCATGTACGCTGCGATATGCGCTGCGCTGGCTGCTGCTGCGACATGGCAACTGCGCCGCGCATGGTGGCGTGCGGTCGTGAAGTGCATGTGCGGCGCGAACGTGGTGCTGTGACAACAAAAATTAATTTGAGTGTTAAACAGTATTATTATGATATTAAAGGGTATTTCCGATATAGTAGATCAAGTTTAAATGATCCTTATAAACAAAATTATGTCTATATATGTAAACATCTTCTCAATATCCCATCTCCCTACTTTCACTTATATACAAACAAGAAACAGATGCTGATACCACATTTCGAATAGATACGTAAGAAGTAGTATATTGAGAAGAAATACGGAAAACATCAAACTATGGAAGTATAGAAGTTACCTTTTGCTATTGCTCTACTTTCGAGAATATTTAAAAATGTCATAAATGCCGATTAAAAGTTCTTTTTTCCAAATATTACTTCCCTCTTATAATCATAACTAACCGGAAGTAAAAACTATCCTAAAAGCTACCAGGGGACCTTTACTAATAAATTAAATCTTTTAAAAAGCAGAAACACGTTTTATTATTATTATTTTAATTTTTAAACGGGATAAAAAAAAATTGGTTTTTGAACGTGGATTATATAAAATAGAATTTTGTTAAAAAGCATCTGAATTGTGCTAAAACTTCCGTATTATTTTGTGACGCAATAAGAGATAGATTTTTCTACACTTATGAGATACTTATTAGATTGGGAAAGTACATGTGTTTTTATTAACTCTAACACGATACTTCTATTAAAAAAAAAACTGGCGTACGAACGAGAAAGTTTTTGGTAATTCAAAACAAGTCAATTGCACAAGAGCAGTCGACCAAATAATATTCTGCTAATAACTGTAATTTTTTTCTGTAATTTTTTTCATGAATATCAATGTGCAAAGTGTCATGTTTTTACTGCTAAAAAAGATTTTTTACTATTAAAAAACCTTTATTGTTTGTAGATAAAATATCAAATTATTTTTACGAGCTAGGTACGAAATTACTGAATTTTCCAATTACTTAATGAAATAAATTTTGCTATTAGATTTAAACAAAAACACCTTCAATTACTGAACATGATTCTAAATTGTTTAAAATTCTTTCAAAAGAGAAATACCGGTTGTCCAGGTTGTTCTAGGTTTGTTCTATATTGTTCCAAGATTTTATTTTTCTATCATGTATACTTCGTGAAATAAATGAGAAAAACAAATTTCAGTAACGCCCCTTTTTAGAAATTCAAAATTTCGAAAGTTGTTCCAGATTGCTCTAGTTGGTCTGAACATTGTTTCAAAACTTCCGTATTATTTTGTGACGCAATAAGAGACAGATTTTTCTACACTTATGAGATACTTATTAGATTGGGAAAGTACATGTGTTTTTATTAACCTTCAACACGATACTTCTATTAAAAAAAAACTGGCGTACGAACGAGAAAGTTTTTGCAATTCAAAACAAGTCAATTGCACAAGAGCAGTCGACCAAATAATATTCTGCTAATAACTGTAATTTTTTTTTCTGTAATTTTTTTCATGAATATCAATGTGCAAAGTGTCATGTTTTTACTGCTAAAAAAGATTTTTACTATTAAAAAAACCTTTTTTATTGTTTTTAGATTTTTTGTAGATAAAATATCAAATTATTTTTATGAGCTAGGTACGAAATTACTGAATTTTCCAATTACTTAATGAAATAAATTTTGCTATTAGATTTAAAAAAAACACCTTCAATTACTGAACATGATTCTAAATTGTTTAAAATTCTTTCAAAAAGAGAAATACCGGTTGTCCAGGTTGTTCTAGGTTTGTTCTATATTGTTCCAAGATTTTATTTTTCTATCATGTATACTTCGTGAAATAAATGAGAAAAACAAAATTTCAGTAACGCCCCTTTTTAGAAATTCAAAATTTTGAAAGTTGTTCCAGATTGCTCTAGTTGGTCTGAACATTGTTTCAAAATTTCCATTTATATTTTGCATACAATAAGAGAAATAATTGAGAAATGCTTATTTTTGGGAGTTGCTCTCCCCATGTGTTTATTAAAATCGATACTTTTCATAGCTAAAACAGGCGTACTAACGAGAAAGTTCTTTATAATTGCAAAACAAGCCAATTGCACAAGAGCAGTTCACCAAATAATATTCTGCTAATAACGAAATTTTTTCGGCTGTAATTTTTTTCTAAACATCGAAGTTGTGAGAGAAGTTTGGACCTGAATTTTGAAAAAAAGATTTTACTGAAATTTTGTTTTTTTAGATTATTTTATAAATTACACATAACAAATTATTTTTTTGGAACAAGGTACGAAATTACTGAATTTTCCAATTACTTAACAACTAAAATTTTGAATTTAGATTTAAACTAACGAAATTTAATTACTATTAATTAAATTTTATAAAATTCTTTGAGAAGAGTTCAAATTTTGGAACAATGCTCTAGGTTTGTTCTAACAACTGTCAAAATTTTGAATTTTCGGAAAAGCGAGGGCTAACTTCGCGCAGGCTACTATGACGCACTCAAAACCTCAGTAAGCCCCCTTGATAGCGACCATAGCGACTAAATATTAACCTTGTATTAGCCAGATTGCAACCCGTATAAAAACAAAGAATTTAAAATAACGTTTATAAAATTGATTTTGGTGTATCTTCCAAATGATGAGGATATTATTAATTTTGCTAAACCTGCTCTCCAGCTCCCTTTAAATTTCCGCTACGAATATAGTAAACAACCTTAGTTCAATGTTGCCAAATTTTAGCCACTTTGTGGCTTGGTTCACGAAATAATTGAATTTTTTCAGAATTTATTATAGCTCTTTCGTGAACAGTTCCATTGTAATTTATAATTTTAACTGCTGCTGTTTTGTTTTATAAAAACGTTGATATTCTATTTTTCTAATTGATATATGGTTCGTCTTGGTACAAAATCACTTTGCAGTTATATTAACAAATATTCACACAGTCCGGAACCCTGGAACAATCCCATATATCATACAATATATCATGTTTTCCTAGTTATTTTTGTTGATAGGCATGGTATTTACAAAATAAATTAGTTTAATTGTATATATCGCTTGATTAACCTATAAAACTATCAAAATAAATATAAAATAACCTATAAATTGGTCTATAGCAGCATTCTTTCTGACAGTATGCGTTTAGCAACGTTACTCGTATATTCATTGGTTATGCGCATGCAACCCGTAAATGCGTTCATTATGTCAGTTTAAATGGGAGCTTGGTGTTCTTCAGGTTTACCTTATTTTTTTTTTGTGGTATTGGCTGTGAAGAAAGTCTATATTTTGGCGGGCGATTTTTAATTTTGTCCCTCTTATTAAAAAGCAGAGCAGAGTGATGATAGTGACATATCTATATTCCAATAGAGTCGTGATTTCTCGCTAGCTAAATCTGTTACGAATTCTTTGCTGTTTGTGCCTGTCCCAGTGTTGCCAACCCTACCGATTTGGCACTTCATCTACCGATTTTTTAGATTTTTTAAATTTTAGTCAGAAATTTAAGAATAAAAGATATTGAGGGAGGTATTTTTTTGTAAAATACTAAATTATGTAGCAAATAATGATATTTTAGTCGCAGATAGTATTTTTAAATAACTAAACGATCCTACAACTTAAGATGTTTTTGCAATTTTTGGAATTTGTTTTGCCTTTCTTTAACAATCTAATAGGCCAATCCTTCTAACTATTTACCGATTGAAGAAATCTATTATGGTGCAAATGTCTCAAAATCTTTATTATAGAATTAAACTTAACAGATGACCAAATAACATTTTTTAAACTAAGGTGTTTAGATTTTTATATATAGAAGCGTGTAGACAAATTATTCAAAGATTTCCATTGAAAGGAAATATAATAAAATTATTTAATTTTATTAATCCTAAAATTGTAAAAGAAGTTTCAATAAGTTCTATTACATAAGTGGCTCTTTTATATCACAATTTAATATAAAAAAAAGATACTCAATTACAAGTACTTGACTCTGAGTGGCGGTTATTGAGAAATTTGACGAAATTCAGTCATTTCCAAATAATCCTCGAGAAGTTAAGAAAATGGAGCTGGGTGATGGGTCTTTAATGTTTAATGCTTTAAGTTCTTTTGCTTTTAACATACTAACATTCCCACAGTCTTCGGTTAATATAGAAAGAGTCTTCTCTCCATAAATTTAATGAAAACAAACAATGGAACAAATTAAACACGGAAGCAATAATAGGATTGTTACAAACTAAACAGTATATAGGAAATAATAGTTGCTACAATTTTTCTGTTGAGCAAAAATTATTAACATCTATGAACAAACACCAACCCCCTTTCGCTTACTTTCGCAGCGCATTTTCTTCCGCTGCAAAAATTGGCGTTCGCTGACTTTAGCGTTGTATTGAATGCAATTGCTTAGGTCAACGCTGCCAGCGATGAGTCCGGCTGAATATAGCCAATGCCTATGCCACCCATATGCCACCTATGCAACCAATATTGCAAATAGCTAACCCAAAGTATTGCAATAACCTAGGAAATTGTAAAAAGAATGTTTCTTCGGACCAGCTTAATTTAAGAATTACATTTGGCGTGATTTAGTTGAAATGGCATTCCAACGTGGAAATATAGCTCTTCACGTTGCGGTCAGTTCAAATCGGTAAGCAATCCCTTTCGTATAGGTTAACCACCCCTCAAGTATGCAAGTATACGATGTTCTAGCATTGATGAAGTACAGGATTTATTGAAGTTACCCGACACTGACTGCAACGCATTGAATCATCGAGGTGAAAGTCCTTTATTTGTAAGTTTAAAGAATAAATGCGATGATGAATTGATACTGATGTTAATAGACTACGGTTCTGATGTAAATTTTCATAATAAAAAGGGTATAACCCCTTGCATCTTGCTGTTCAACGTCGCAGTCCTGTTATTTTATCTAAATTGATAGAAAAAGGGGCCAACGTGAACGCTAGGGAGAATCGCTCATAAATGTACACCGTTACATGTTGCGATTGCTCAAGGAAGGTAAGCTATACATCATTGCCTGTTTAGTTACCTGTATAATTGTATTCTCACAATGGTTAGCATTACTTCATCTGTGATTGTAAAATATACATATTACGTAATGTCTAATTAGATTTTAAAGTATTTACTTGTTTAATCGTCTAAGATAGATGATGTAGTTTTCAGAGTTGCATTGCAGTCTATTTGTGTTACTTATTTTGTAATTTTTGATTTTTTTTTGGCACATATTTATACCTACTTCATGAATATCACTAAAATTTCATTAAAACTTGTTACACTATAGTTAGTCTGTATTAATAAAAAATGACTTTTAATTACCTAGAAGAGGGAATAGATTTGAGTTACCAAACAAATTTTGACTGAGAACAAGTCATATTGATTGCTAGTCATTTTAAGAAAAAAAGTTACAACACTATAACTTGTAAACTGCATTAACATAGCTAAAAATAGGCTAAAGAGGTTTCTGCTTTGTTAGACATGTAACTCGAATATGATTCTATTTCGTTATTGTTCCTAATATGGTCACTTGTGTATATAGGTTGTGCATCAGTAACATCGTGATTTCTAGGTAGATAGAATAATCTATCGGTCGATTTATTTGTTAGTTGTTGATAGTTACTAATTGTTAAAATCAAATGCCTGAGTGATTTATCGACAAGTTCCTGCTTATGGTTTATTTAGCGGTCGAGGATGCAACTTTGCAGACTGAGGCGTAGCCGAGCTCTGCAACACATCCGAGAGCATAATAGCATTTATAGAAAAAATAGTTTTCTCGACATATATCAAGAAGTATCAAACTAGTATACAACTATAATCATTTTTCCAAGTTGTTTCCATTACCCTAAAATGTATGTTACTCCTGTGTAAAATGTATGTTACTGGAATAAGTCTAATTAGAAAAAGAAGACAACAATATTATTTTTATAGTACGATAGATATAATGATGTGTTATAATATTTTTTTATATAACGTGGTTTACTTTCATGCCATTCACTTTGGGATAAAATAGTAAGAGAAAATATTAAGAATTAATATATAAAAGTCATTGAAAATAACTTAATTTAAGATTTCATTGCAATTGATATACAGGATGACTATATAATAATAAAAGCTATTCATTAAAAATATTGTCAAGGTGAAGTTTTTGAAATTGTCGACTTTATTATTTCAAATTGAATGATATAGCTCTTTCGCATTTTTGAAATCTATTACTTAGATGGATGTTTACTACTAAGTGCTGCCGTTTTAGAGCTTTTTAAATTTGTTCGAACATTTTTAATATTGGGTCATGACGTTTAAAATTATGTGCCGTCACCATTTTTTAAGTGAAAATTCTGAAATTGAAGTTATGAATAGAGGAAATCTCAACATTTCTGGTCCAGATTTTTTAAATTAGTCCATTATCTAGAGGAACATTCAAAAATATAATTCTGTTTTAGTACAACTTGAGACTACTCAATCCCGATTTTTTCAGATACAATATCACAGGTTTTTGGTAGATTTTTCTTAGTAGTAAGCGAGTGAAATTGTGGCACAATAAGCCTAAGAACTGCGGTGCTACTGGTGACCATAAAAAAAGCCAGTGAAATTAGAACAAACATTCTAATTTATAACTGTCAACCACCTCCCCTCTGTCCTCCATCCCCCTCCCTTAACGAGAAAATGAAGGCTTTTAAAACATGAATACTAATAATTTATTATTTAATAGGAGTAATTTATTTATTTTGTATTTATGAAAAATGTTACAAGATTATTTAAGGAACTATAAAAAACATTGTAATAACACTGCTAACAAAAACGGAATTTCAATCTAAAAAAACTTTCAGCTATAATGATGAAATTTATTGTGCAAGCCCCTTGCGAATACAATCAGAATTTAACTAGCGAAATGCTATCCTTCAATTACGCCTTGCTTTGGGGTGTTATACACTTCGTTGTTAATGCAGCTCCTACAAAAAAAAGTCGAGCGATGTTAGAATAGGAAATCTTGAAGTTTTGGGGACAATAAAATTAAAACTAGTTATAATAGTTTTAGTTTTATTTATTTATTCGGTTGATGATGAGTACCCATGCGTTCTCGAAACACGTGTCCTGTGTAATTGATCAAAAGTTGTGGTGGTGGTGGTACCGATGTTTTATCTGTATATTACGAACCCACAGTCCTTGAAATCACTCACACTTGGTGACAGTTACTTATAAGAGTTTTTGTTGTCATCTCCATGGCTTACTATTAACAAAATGTTATAATTTCCTCCAAACTCAACATTCATGTTTAAATAATGTTTTTTTCGGTATTTCCGGAAGAGTCATCGTCTTGAAGATATTTTCAAGGGCAGATATTTTATGACGCAATTATTCTAATTGCCGGTCTCACTTAATCACTCTGTATACCTATAAAGGTTGCATGAACACGAGCATACATATACCGGGTGAGTCGTAAGGAACGAACGAAATTTAAAAAAATCAAATATTTCGATTTTTATTTTCCAGTTCTGATATAATTAAAAACAAAATTAAAAATGTTCTAAGTGTGCTATACTCGACGCTTAAAAACATTTGTTCTCATAATTTGTCACATAGATAATAGAGTATATTTAGATGGAAATCTAATATACTACATACCGATCCATAACAGCGCCACTGCAGGTGTAGTATAGAAACAACATTTCAGGCGGAAATTTTAAAATGAATTTAGGTGACATTTTGCACAGATTGACGTACAGCTTTATTATATCACTTGTTATAATTAGTAAGTAGGTAAGTGTTATAAATATGGTATTTGTGTGTTTGTGTGTTGTTAAATTAGAAAATTACTTGATATGGACCCGATTAAAGTCTATAAAAATTACCGAATTCGCATATTCGGTAATTTTCCGTTGTCCATTTCAGTAATTTTTTTTATACACTGATTGTATTTGTATGTAATTTTCATACATACTAACAATAAGTGCAAGAAAGTGCTTCAGCTAGCAGCCACCACAGATAAACAAGACACATTGAGTGCATAAAAGTGCAATACGCCGAAAACATTATTACGACTGTAAATTTATTTTAAAATTGCCGCCTAAAATGTTGTTTCTATACTACACCTGCAGTGGCGCTGTTATGGATCGGTATGTAGTATGTTAGATTCCCATCTAAATATACTCTCTTATCTATGATTTGTCAGTATATTGTGATAGTGGCAGTGCCAGACATTTATTTATGAGCTACACACTTATTCAAATTTTAAATATGCAAATATTGTGTTTGTTTATAGTTTTTGTAATGGAAATTCTAGAGCTATTTTTGAAGAATATCATCACGCTTGTTACATTGTTACATAAACAATAGATTAACAATAGATCACTGCCACAGTATTCTGGTCGACCTGTACTTAAATTTGTTGCAAAATGAATTGTACGAACTCCTATTGCACATTTTGCTCGTCAACTCAAGAACCATTTAGACAAAAGGTTTGCACGAGTCATTTAACTGATTGTGGTTGTCCTATTAATTTATTATGAGGCTGGTACAAAGGTGAAGTGTCCAAAGTAAAAGTGGACATTCGGAATGCACTGATTTAACATATTAGAAACGCTGCAACCGATCTTAAACAAAGATACGACTTTTTAATGAGTTTTTTAAAATTATTTTTACATGTACAAAACAGTCGTGGAATTTGTTTCCTTCCGACTCACCCTGTGTGTGTATACATGAAAACAATTATAAAAGTATTATCTTTATATAAACCATCTTTAAAATGGTTCAAAAAAAGCGTTGATTTTGAAGTTATTCGTAGTTGCAAGCAAACAAAACAGTTATTTTGGTGATCTTGGAGAGTCTTATCCGCATTCTGACACACTTATTTTTCTGCGAATTATCATCCATCTGATTGAAGTCGTACAGAAGGCTCGCATAATTTTTCAGTAAGTAAAAAAAATGGTAAATTACATTTTCTTCACCTTTCTGGTATTCATTTTGTGCTTTTTTAATGTGTCAGAACATACTACACACATATTTTTGCACAAAAAAAGTAAGAGTACAATTAAATTTGATGAAGACTGTGGCTTGAAATTATCTTTAGTTCGTTGTGGTTTATTTTTCAAAATACCTTTATTTGTCTATAGTGTAGGTAAGTTTTTAGTTTTAGTAGTTTTCGTTGAGTTACATTGTGCAACAACATTTAAGTGTTTTTTTCCTCTTGCTATAATTAGGGATATCACAATTAAGGATTTTGAGAAACACTTTGTTGCACTTTTCTCTTAAATACGTTACATTAGTAAAATTTTGTTTTGTCAATTTGTCTGTATTTCAGATATTACAGTATTGAAGAATTGTTTAAGTGGAACGTCTCTACAGAAATGAAAAATTGCTTCGGTCAAGCACCATTAGTTTATGGATTGTGCAAGGAGAGCGGTGATCGGATAATAGCAACCCTTATAAATCACGGGTGTGACATTAATGTTTGCGATAATAAAGGACTGACTTGTTTACATTATGCCTCGTATAAAAAATCAACGTTCATAGCACAGAAATTAATAGAAAACGGTGCCGACATAGATTGCGTGAGTAATACACGTAACACTGCCTTACATATGGGAGTACAAGAAGGCAATTTAGAGTATATTTGCATGCTTTTGTATTATGGAGCGTCTGTAAATGAAGTTAATAGTTTCGAAAGAACGCCATTACATGAAGCAATTGCTCTCGATTACAAAACTATTGCTCAGCATTTATTGAATTACATAATTGATTTTAATGCAAAAGATGAAGATGATAACACCTACCTACATATGGCTTTAGATCAACAAAATGGTGTAATAATTGACCTTTTAAGGGAATGTGATATCAATATTTTGTCTAAAGGAGAGCATAGTTTGTATCGAGCTGTTAAAAGTCGTAGTTCTTTTGAAATATTACAAATTCTTTGGGTGAAAACGGATTTTAACATATTCCTTTCCTCTTTACATTATACAGCTTTTCTTGATGAATTTTGTGAGTGTTATAATTTCCTACCAAACGAACAATTTTTATCATTTTTATATGCAATGTTTGATTCGCCTTGCGTCGACGATTTCTTACAACAACGGGATCGCTTACGAGACGGCATCCCTTTCATCCATAATTTATTTACACGACGAGAATTGTTATTTCAATTTTTAGAGCCAGGTGAAAGATTGGAGTTAATACTTGTACTATTGAGTTTTGGTATTAATATTTATTTCGAAGATATTTGTTATTTATATCAAGTGTATGGTTTCGACGAAAGTGTAGAGTTATTATTAATGATAGGAAGTTATATTCATATTGGTGATGAAAGTTCGTCTTTCCATAATTTAATCGTAAGTCGAATATGTTACGATAATCTTGATATTTACATCGATAATAAAAAAGGAAGTAATAATGCACGTGAGAAATTAAATGGCTTATTTGGAACAGATGATATAAATACGTATTGCAAATTTTATAAAGCAACATTCGATAATGAAGGTGCTACTAGTTTAATACAACATGGTATTTCGGCAATAGGGGAGATATCTTCATTATTGGAGATAAGTAGAGATATAGTCCGAAAGGTGATTTATGAGAATTATAGGACTTCCTATTCGTTTTTTGTTTATGATGCAATATCTAAACTCCCTGTACCAACTGCGATCAAGGAGATCTTATTTTTGAAGAGGCCTATATATGATTAAAGGAAGAGTTCTGGAGAAAATTATTGGAAAACGATATGACAATTATAAACTGCTGTGACAGCTTAAGATTAGCTTGTAATTTCCAAAAACCGTCAAAGAGGAAGATTTGGTGGTGGTTCTAACGGTATGGCCTCTTATTTTCACATTAGCGAATATTTCTTATAAGCAGAGTTATTCAATTTTGAGACTCGTATGGAGTTTCGAAAACTATAAAAACTACGAAGACGGGTTAAGTATTACTGTAATAATAAGCAATAATTAGTTATGGCACCACATTTAAAGTCATCTGAAGTAATTACTAGTCTGACGAAAATGGATTAGTGGAAATCTGCTCTGACACTCAAGCGGTTCGCTTTCAGGGTACTATAGGTTAAGTTTTACTCCGAGATGGAACATTGCAGCATTATGTAAAGATTGGTATCAAGTCAGGGCTTCAAGAAAAAAGAAATTGTTGATCATTTAGCAAGAGATACTTGCCAAATGCGTTTGGCAGATCTTAACTCTTTCTCCTCTATAGAAACTGCAAACTCCTGAGTGCTAGAGTATAACTTTTTTGAAGACAATATTTTGACTATTTAAAACATTTTCTTCTTCGTAAGCCCATTCTAGTCGGTGAATTTTTAAATCAATTTCGTAACCAATGGAATTGTGGAACGATCAACGAGATTTCTTGATATATCGTCTTGGAATTATTGGTTTCTAAGAAGATGATGTTTACAAAACTAATATTGAGAATGTGGATCTATTAAAAAAATAATTGTGAATGCGTTTGATTCTCAGCGAAAGGGAGACCAACCATGAAAAGACAATGAATCTGATGATGATCCTGCATAACTGAAACGTATTAAAACTCTCACTTCCACTTGAGCAGTTTAGTGTCCTCTATAAAGTCCAATATCTTGCCCAGTGGAAACTTGAGTACCCTTGAAGGCTCCAGTAGATCCTCTCCGAAATGTTTCTGCCTGAGTACCTTCAATTCCTCACATGTGCAGATTACATGTAAACTTGTTTCCTCTCATAACTAGCATCTTCTGCACCAGGGTTCGCTCACCCGACCCATGTTATATAGATGCATCTTCAGGGGACAGTGTCCAGTTATCAACCTAAGAATGGTCTTAGCTTAGTTTTTATTGCGTCTAATTAGGTTTTCAGGGAACTTAACATCCTCATCCCCTATTAGCGCTTTAGTGTGGGGTTGACCTTCAGTCAACTTCCATTTCCTTACACTTTATTTGTGATTCCACATACAGGTTCTGGTCCTATGAAGTTTTTAAAATCCTCCCTGGCTAGTTCATTGGCTATTATGTTGCCCTTAATATCCCTATGTCCAGGCACCCAAATCAATGACACTTTGTTGTCTTGTGCCAGTATATTGAGGAACCGTTTGCAATATTTAACTAGTTTTGACCTAGTAAGAGGGTTTATAACTCCCTTGATAGCGGCCTGATTATCAGTCATTATGTTTATTTTTCTCCTTGTGCAGCCTCCCTTTGCAACACAGGATCTTCTTTTGAAGATTTTTACTTTGTTGATAAAATATTGCATCCATGGTGTAAAGAAGTGGCTCTGTATCCACCCTGACGAGCACCAGTCCACGATTAAATCAGGGGGAACCCTATCTAATAACTCCGCCTTCATATTCTTTCATAGACAGCATACATGTAACTACAGCTACGAGTGCCCCTCTTTCTGGTCCCTACTTGTTTTTCCTCTTTTTAGAGTGCTATCTTAGATTGCATAGTGATGATGTCAGCTTTCTCAATGTTGTACACTTTCAGAGGGTGGGAATTAATTTTCTTCATAGCTGATTCCAGACTACCAAAGGAAAGTTTGATATTTTCTTGTGAAACCTTTTATTCTGTTGTTTGAAATTGCTTGAGAACACTCCGTTTATTTGAGTACTCAATTTTGGATGTCCTTTGTAACCAAAAATTAGGCAACCTTCATAAATTAGGCGACTTTTATAATCTATTTGTTTCTTTCCCTAATGTATTCATTTTCGTATTTCTTGCAGTTTTCGAAATCTTAGTCCAAAACAGAATAACCCTGTACAGGAACCGACACGAAAGTTAACAATCGATAGACTGGAGTGAGAAATAATAGCACTACTATTATAAATAACTTTTGATTTGAATTGTTGCGTTTTTACTAGCATTACTTTTTGTATTTCTCCCTGTTGGTACGTTAAACAAAACTTGTTTGAAATGATTGTATCACTCCTTTCATCTCCTGTTAGCTTACGTTATTAATAAACTTACTAAACTAACTAAAATTGTATACGATTCAGTTCTTAAAATATGGACTTTGTTAATTTTAGGTTCTATACCTTATAAAGGAAATCTGCTACTGTTTCAATTGAAAATCCCATTGCAGTTTGATGCTTAAATTCTACGCAACACTTCCTATAAATTGGAGAACGGATTGCTTGATTGTGTGGAATACAATCTTTGTTTTTATTACACAGATTAATAACGAGTAAATTAAAAAAGAATATTTTCCCCCCATTTATGTTACCTGCCAAATATTTTAGTTTAAAAATCAACAAAGAATGAACATCAGCTCAGCCTGCGTTGTATTGTAATTGTGCCTTGCCCATTTGTACCAAATAAAAAACTGTATACGTAATTTTTCTAATATTGCTTTTTATTAAAACATAAAAATAAATATTTTGTTTTAATTTATGTACCTACCCGTCCCTTTATTGTAATTTCGCAAGATAATTGTGGCTAGTAACGAGTAGAGATAGCAGCAAGCGAAAATTGTGTTGTACACTTATCGATGGGTGCCTACTACAGTTTTCGCAAGACACTATCCTTGAGACTATATTCAGATCAAACGAGAAAGTGCATAGCATATTTAAAACTTGTTTAACGCATCATTACATCTATCGACTATTAATTTCCAATAATATTTGTCTTCTAGAAGGCAGAGGGCAGATTTGTCGTAACGTAATAACTCTAGTTTTACTTATTTTTAGTTGTCTTTGATTTCCAAATATGGATATAAAACTGCTTGAAATAGTTTCAAATCAGGTTAAAAACTGTTTAAAATGCGTCAGAAAATTGCGGATTGAATTGCTTGATATCCAGTCCTCTTTTCCTGGTAAAACATAGTCTGACAAAAAAAACTCTTGAAAACATTTGACAGGTAAGATTTTTGACGGCTAAGGAGGGATTTTCAGGCCAAGAAAAATATTTTTTAAAGAATTGGAATTATGTTCTAAATTTGTAAGTTTTTAAGTTAAGAGATTCTGCTGCATTTTTTTTTATATGGTGACCTATATATTGATCAATACCCCCTGGTTCTTAATATCACATTAAACGAAAAATACAATAACACATAGAAATTCTTGTCAGCATTTTTATTAGCTTTAAAAACTGCAGATAAAGACAATTAATATGAACTAGCAGACGGCTAACAAATATTACCTCATGAAAAAAATTGCTCCGTCTGCATTTTGGTATAATAAACTTCTAACATTTTATATATTTTTTGTTTGTAGAAATTCATAAAAATGTTACGTCATTTACAATTTGAAATTAACATTTTTATAATATTATTAATTTCAGATTAATTATCCTACAGGAAATGCTCAAGCGGATAGGAAAACCAGTAGTATTTGAAAACGATCCTCTTTACCCGTCACTATTATTCTTTAGCTTGGAGAAAAAGTGTAACGACAAAGTTGTACATTACCTCATGACTTTACGAGAAGATGTTAATATTAGTAACGCGTTCGGGGTAACACCTTTATTGTTATCGCTAAGTAGGAAAACCAATGGTATCTCTCGCATTTTGATAAACAGCGGTGCCGATGTTAACGCCAGGACCCGCAGCGGTTATACTTACTTACACGAAGTTATAGAAAATGGCGACTTCGACGCCGTATGTATGTTATTGTACTATGGAGTAGATGTCAACGCTAGAGACGATCAAGGAAGAAACGCTTTCGAACATGCTCTGGTGTGCAACGAGTACAATATAGCGCTGCATCTAATAGAATACGTCGCAGATTTGAATGAAAAAGGCTCAGAAGGTTTCACGGCATTGCACACAGCTCTTAGATGCTGTCCGCAAATGGTAGACAAGATTATCGAAAAAGGTGGCGATGTTAATATCTCATGGTTCGGAACTCATTCCATACATCTGTGTTTATGGTGGCATAGTAATTGTAAAGTGTTCGAAATTATATGGCCATTAGTTGATTTTAATGTATATTTAAAGCTGCATGATGTAAGGGAGCTCTTCCAAACATTCATTGGGAATTGTAGATTTCGTAAAAGCGAATTTATGCGATGTTTGTATATAATTTTTAGTTCTAATTACGCGTGCGATTTTTTCGCTCAGTTAAAAAAGACGAATCTCAGGAATCTAATTTAATATCGATAATAGAACGACTTTTATCTGTAGAGGAGATAACTGAAGTGATCCTAATACTACTAAGTTACGGCGCTGAATTTTATTTCAATGATCTTTGCTTTTTATATCAAAAGTATGGCTTTCATGATTGTATTCAGATAATACTCACATCAGGGTGTTGTATTTATCCGAGCACTAATCCTTGCGTGAATTTAATAGTTAGTAAAATTTGTTATAATAATTTGGATATTTACGCTCAAATACGACATATGTTATTTTGTAACTCACTTCTATCTATGTACAGAAACTTTTACAAATTAAAATTCGATACGGTATCGGTGCTTATAAACAATGAAGTTTCTCGCGTGACCAAAGTAAAATCATTAGTGCAATTAAGCAGGGACGTTGTTAGAGATGTTATTTATAAGACACAAAATAAGGAGCATACCTTTAAAGTATATCAAGCATTCTTGCAGTTACCTGTACCTACTGTGATAGTAGAGATTTTATTTTTGAAGCAAGGTGTATACTGAATTTAATATTTACATACATACAGTTAACCAAAAAAGTATTAATACAGTGTCATCTCGTTAAATAATTTTTTCTTAGTTCTTTATAGGTCAATAAAAAGTTTTGTATATTTTGCATTATTTTTATATTATCTAAAATTAAAATATAATAAACTATTTTCAACAATGAGAATGATTTCAATTAACCTTTTCCTAAAATGTTGACCAATCTTATACCAGGTTATTACAAAAAACGAACAATAAATTTTAGAAGCCGATAAATCAAAGAAATCAGTTTTACGTATAAATCGTGTCACTAACATAAAATAAAAACATATTTGTTTCGACAAAAGTCAACAACTTAATTAAAAAATTGGAGATACACAATATTACTCGCGAGCAAAGCTCCAAAATTACAAATAAATAATGCCCAGTAGCCCTAAATTTACGGGTTATCTAAAATCTATAAAACGAACGTTGGATTTAGTAAATTTATTAAAAATTCAATCTAAACCTAAAGGTACACCATAGACTGTTTACCCAAGACGTTTGGCTATAATTGATTTCTAGCTATGGAAATTGTAAAAACACAGAGCGAAATAGAACCACCGCCACAGTTTTTTGTTTCGAAAGTAGGTTTTTCTCCAAAATAATTGATACTGCAATGGGTTTATTTATTTCTGCAGAGGTGATTAGCTACAATAACCACATAATGGCACTACGGGGACGGTACTGGACGAGCCTTTGCTGCAAATGCCAACGGACAGTACGGCACCCAAAATTATTTTCACTGAAAAGGTGAAAATCTTAATACCGAACAGAGACCAGCTACGGGGTGACTTCGTTGACTCTGATAACTGGTTCACGGACGGATCCAAATCCAGTAAGCGCACAGGTGCCGGTGTTTATGGTCTGAGCCCAAGACATAGGATATCCTTAAGCCTGGGAGAACATGCAACGGTCTTCCAGGCAGAAGTATTCGCTATTGCAGCCTGCGCAGAACTGACTGCAAAGAGAGGCTGCATGAAGAGGAAAATAAACATAATGACTGATAGTCAGGCCGCTGTCAAGGCAGTTATGAATCCTCTTACCAGATCAAAACTGGTTAAAGACTGTAAACAGCACCTCAATAGATTGGCACAAGACAACAAGGTATCTTTGATCTGGGTGCCTGGACATGAGGATATTAGACCCAAGGAGGGTTCTAGGAAACACTTCATAGGACCAGAACCCGTATGTGGAATCACAAGGGATTCTACTAGAAGGGCGATTTGGTCTTGGTTAGATAAGGAAAGAGTAAGGAAATGGAGGTCGACTGAGGGTCAACTCCATACTAAAGCGCTAATAGGAGACGGAGACGTTAAGTTTTCTGAAAGCCTAATTAGACGCAGTAAAAAACAAGTTAAGACCATTATTGGGTTGATAGCTGGACACTGTCCCTTAAGGAAGCATCTATGCAACACGGGTCGGGTGAGCGAACCCTGGTGCAGGAGATGCGAGTTACAGGAGGAAACAAGTTCACATGTAATCTGCACATGTGAGGAATTGAAGGTACTCAGGCAGAAACATTTCGGAAAGGATCTACTGATGGAGCCTTCGAAGGTACTCAAATTTCCAGTGGGCAAGTTACTGGACTTTGTAGAGGTCAGTAAACTTCTCAACTGGAAATGAGGGCTCCAATAGGGATGGTACAAAGAGCACCCAGCTCAAGTGCCTGGACAATAGGTGTCCAACCCTAACTTAATGAATCAATGAACCTCATAATGGAAACTAGGTATAGAATATTGAAGCACTTTGTTCTAATTTACTTTTAACATTGCATTTTTTTAAGACGATTTCAAACAATAAAAACTTATGACGAGTCAAAGACCGTTTAGATTGTTCGTAAAAATTTTTTCGAATAACAAAGAGATGTGACGCATTCTGTTTATCACAATTTAGGTATTTTGTGAGGTAAAAATTCTTAGTCTTACTGTCGAAATAATGCCAAAATACGCATAAAGTTCATATTTTATTATTTATTAAACCATATTATGGAAACCTGTAAATGAGATGATGAGAATTTTGCGTATATTTTCCAATATTAATTAAGATAGTATGCTCGAAACTATGTACCGATTTATCTCGTTATCAATAAGCACAATTGGTGCTACGTCACGAATACGTTTTAACGCTATATTAGTCACTGCCATCACGCTACAATTCATTCCAAACCAATGTTTGAAATCAGCGAATGAACACCGAAAAATTTGATGAATTTTTGTGAAAAACTTTTCTTTGAGTTGGTGTTGGATTGCCTTCACCAAGCTTTCCAAAGTAAAGGTTAGAGCAAACTTTAGGCAAATCTCTGTATTCTACTTGTCGAAATAAAGTCAAAGACAAACTTGTCACAACGTCAAGTAAAAAACGGTTGATCACGATAAACTATTGACAAGGGTAGTAAACTGATTAATACCGAAGTTTTCGAACGTAATAATTGTATATTTGTCTAGTAATAATAAATAAGTAATAAATTTGTCTAGAAATTCCAACCCCTATTTTTACGTTTGTGAATCAGTTGTAATTGTTTTTTGTTATTCATAAACTTTGTGTGACTTTTATCCTAAGAGAATGCATTTTTTTTTCTCTTTAAAAACCCATTGCTTAACCCTTGCCGACGAAGAATCTTGCCAAACTTTTAGAAAAACTTGCGGCACAGTAGATAGTGTTAGATATTTCTCGTGCGGTTGTTCATCACACACTTTTTATAGACTTGTGTTGGTTTCATGCATATACAGGGTGTGGCGCGTTGATTAGAAGTTTTTGGGGATGTAGTAATATGCGAAATGTAAAATTTTATAAGGTCACACTATCGATAATGCTGATTTTAAATATAATATTTTCATGAATGATCGTAACAACTCGCTTATTTTAAATAGAACATGGTATTTTTTATTTTATTTTTCTATTCTCTATCAAATTTTGAGTAAATTACATGTACCATGTCCCACACCAAAAATTAATAGTTTTTGAGATATTTAATTGTTTTTAATTTTTCTAGAAAAACAGTCCCAAATAAATCACGATGTTGCTGCAAACAAAAACGCTACTGACTTAAAATTTGACATGGCGAATTGCAAGACATCACTAAAGTGCCTCGTCCTTTGAAATGTATTTTTTTATATACAGGGCGTTTTCCACATACCTACCACTCAATTCCAACAATTTCAAACAATTATAACTCGCTTATTTCAAGTACAACACCCTGTTTTTATATCAGATTTCAATTCCTATCTTCATTCTCATTAAATTGATACTAGCATTCCCTATAGGTACTTAAATCTAACCGGTTTTGAGATATTTTATTATTTTACTTAACAATAACGAAACTTGGCTATGACTGTCAAAGATGTGACAACTTAATAGTAAATTGTCTATGTATGCATTAGATATGTTTTGTCACTTTTCGTCAAAAGATCATGTTTTATAGCAAACAATGGCAAATTTTTAGCATTTACAAATGACGATTTTGTAAATCTTAGGAGGAGATTATAATCTCCCCGCCCCCTCCAAATCTAGACGTAGTTGACTACGGACGTAGTTGAGGACGCTATTTCTAAGAATAATATGTTCCATCAACTATAGCGTCTGCGTTTAAATAATTATGTAATAAAAAAGAGTAACCTAAAAGTACCACTTTGTTATTTTTCAATCTGCAAATGGTGTGAATTTGAACAACTGTAATTTCGAAAATGCCAAAATATAAAGAGAGTACATGAAAATGGCAATAAGCATTCCTAAAATGTTTAATATAAAAATAAATTACATTCAGTATTTCGTTAAAAATTATTTGAGACAAAAACGTGGAAAACATGAAGTTAAGAAAAAATTAGAGGAAAACGAGACCCACAAGCTATGTACGAGGGAGCGTTTTTATATTCGCGGAATGAGCGAGTTGTAGGGGGGTGATTAGGCGCATTGGGGGCGTGGTCTGTGCAGCGACTTATAATTAGTATAAATACGAAGTTTCATTGTTATTAGACAGTTAGTCTTTGAGCTATCGTCAACCAAGTAACATAATCAGGAGTGAAAAGTGAGATATGGAAAAAATCGAATATCGTGCCGTTATAAAGTTCCTTACCAGGCAAGGAAAATCAGTCGCGACCATAATGAATGAGATGTCATTGGTTTACGGCGACTCTTGTCCAGGAAAAACCATGGTGTACAAGTGGCATAGTTTATTTAAACAAGGAAGGAAATCCCTTGAAGATGACCCGAGGCCGGGCAGGAGCATTGAGCCTCCACTTATCCAAAAAGTTGAAAAAATTGTACTCGAAGATGCTCGACTAAAGAAGAAACAACTCACAGAAATGGTTGGAGTATCCGATACAACAATTCTTAAAATCCTACACGATCATCTCGGCATGTCTGAGGTCAGCGCAAGATGGGTGCCGAGAATACTCACGCCGCCGCAAAAACAACAGCGCGTAGAGTGTTCGCGTGCATTTTTGGACCTCTGTAATGAAGACAAGGATGGTGTATTGAGTCTAATTGTTACTGGAGACGAAACTTAGATTCATCATTATGAACCTGAGTCCAAACAAGACTCCATACAGTGGCATAAAAAGGGCAGAGCACCTCCCAAGAAATTTAAAGTGTCACAATCAGCTGGGAAACTCATGGCAACGGTATTTTGGGACTCGGAAGGAATATTGTTGATTGATTATAAAGATAAAGGTGTTTCTATAACCGGAGAATATTGCGCTTCAATATTAGAGCGACTAAAAGAAGCCATTAAAGAGAAAAGACGGGGAAAATTGACGAAAGGTGTGCTGCTTTTGCACGACAACGCGCCCGTCCATAAGAGCCGCGTTGCGTTAGCTGCCCTGCATAAGGTGGGATTCGAAATTGTGAATCACCCACCCTACAGCCCAGACCTGGCCCCGAGTGATTATTACTTGTTTCCGAAAATGAAAAAAGAGCTGCGGGGTAAAAATTTACTGCCGATGATGAAGTCAAGGAGGCAGTTTCGGCGTATTTTGCGGATAAAGAGAAATCATTTTTTTATGAGGGTATAAATAAATTAATTGAAAGATATGACAAATGTGTCCATCTTGCAGGTGAATATATTGAAAAAGAAAAATAATTTGGTTTTTTTATTTCCACTCCTTATCCCCCATTCCGCGAATATAAAAACGTTCCCTCGTATGTACGAAACAATATGTACAGGTGACCCATACTAGTGTATTTTCGAGAGTTCCCTTCGATTTTTTGTATACTAAAAATAATAATGATGCCAACCAAATTCCGCTATCTCTTACCGTTTTCGAACCATAGGGCGTTTTAAGATTTTTGGCAAAACCAGTCCAGTCTTATATCTCGCATTTTCTAAGTACATACTATCAAAAAAACGGTTTCGACGTGCTTCGAGCACCAAGTCTCAGCCTAAAAGAAAACTCTAGCAGGAAAAATAATAGAGAAGAAGAAATTTGAAAATATGGTGAAGCGCGACTTCTTTTCTTTGATCTTTAAAGACAAAGGTGTTGCTGATAGACCATATTTTTTGTATACGTTACTGTGTATGATATTCCTGACGTAATATATTGGTTATTATTATTATTAACTAAGTATTGTTTTCGTCTTACAGGTGTACGTATACTAGAGTAACTTAATCTATATCTTTATTATCGAGATTCCCTAAGACTTTACATCAGTATAAATAAACTAGAATTTTGTCTATTTTATAAAAATACAATTTATATAACTTTTTGTGTAATCAAAAAGCAACAATTTTTAAATGCTTATTTACAAATTGCGTGTACATTGCATCAAATTTACTTCGGTATAATTTACAATTTAGTAAAAAAAACATACGTAAGTAACAAATTAAACGGAAAATATTAAAGTTGTGTGCTTATTTATCACCGTAATTGATATGGGTATACAAGGTATGTAACATGCATCTTGACATTATTCATATCGCCAATTACCTTAGAATACTATAAGCAAACAGCGCATAGCTAGCATCTGGTTACCCATATATACAAACCGCCTCGTAGTATGAACAACATCGACTACAATGAATAAATACAACATTTCATTGTGCACCTCTTTTGAGTACGTCTCTTTTATAATGTTTTTTCACATCACTTAAACCTACATATATACAATTTGCACAGCCACTATCACGTTGAATTTGTTGTTTTTCGTTTGGGACCAAAGGTAGGTATTTTCGTTAAAATCTTTAACATCGAAACTATAGGCGCTTCATACACCACCGATAATACGAAACCAAGGAGGTAAGACATGACAACCTGTCCAATGAAGACGGCTACCATTAACGGTTTCCCCAGATGTAGAGGATAATCCATGTGCATGATCATTATTCTCATAACTAAAGGGTGTAGCAGATAAGCGCAGTAAGTTATCCTGCTCACCGGGTATAGTATCGTTGCGGAAAGTATAGAATTTATAAATCCTGGAAAGATAACATTATTTGAGTTCGTGAAAAATTTATAATTCATACCTCCATTTCCTGTAGCACATGCTACAACTATCCAACCTAAACCTAAAGCCCAGACCGAATGGCTTAAACTGCTGTAAGCTGCTCCAGCGATTACTGATAAGTTAACTTCGTACAATCCGTAGACAAGCGATAAAAGACACGCTGCTGACGCCAACCACCCGACAATATTGGCTAACTAAAAGATGCATGATTGTATTATAGCTGCTTTTCAATTGCATGAAAAACTTACTAAAGATATTTTTATCCTGCGATTTTTCTTGAATAAAATCCACCCAACTATCATTCCTATGAGGTAAGGGCTGAGTCGGGTCCACGGTTTGTCGTATATTTTGTCGAATAATGCTAAAGGATCTTCTGAACTCGGTGAATGGTTGTTTATTATCGAGATGTAGCCAGTGGTTATCCATGAGCTCAACATGAAAGCTACTAGGGAAAATGCTGCTATTTTGAAGTGGCTGTAAGGAATTTTAATAAGTGAATTAATATTTTTTGCTGAATGTTAAGTAATCATATAAACTTAAAGCATATCTCAGCTCATATCTTTCACCACTATTCTTACCTGGTTGCTAGAATTAATAGAATAGCTCCCAAAACGTAAAATTGCGTATCATCGGATAAATACCAACTCCATAACATACACTAGAAATACAAAAATAAATTAACAAAACATTAAGAGTTAATTATCAAACATTTTACCATTTGATCATCTGGAAACAAAGTGTTTATGTAAAGCAAATTTCGCCACCAATATTTAGGACAATTTATATGATCCATAGTTGGCGGAGCGAATATAGAATTGTAAGTAAACCATTTCATACAAACTTCGACTAATCCAATTACGACTAAGTAAGGTATACTTAATCTAAGGAATAAAATAATTCGAGTTATATTACAACTTATTATAATCGAAGAGAATACCTTGCAAATCTATATCCAACTAATCCCAAAAAATGTGCACATCCTGCTAAAAATCCTTTATGACCAAGGGCATCCAGTTTCCCTTTCTCATTAGTTCGAAAATACAGGAAAGATACTAGAAATCCGCTCGTGAAGAAGAAGGTATCAACGCTGAAAGCTCCGTTGCTTATCGTTTGGAAGAAGAATTCTTTCTGTACGACTTTCCTGTATTCCATGTTATCTATTCGTTGATGTGATTGAAAATTAAATGTGGCAAACACAAAGGTTTAAAACTTTTGAGACTTACCTGAATATTTGAACCCAATAATACATGTGTGACCCAAAATGACCCACACCATACTTACGACTTTTAAACCGTGGATGGATGAAATTGTGTCGCTTCCTACACTGCGATCGCATATCGTTTTTATATTAGTGCGTAAAGAAAATGATAGTAGCATGTCTTTTAAGATGCTGTCTACAAGAAAAATGTGAGAGTAACAGTTTGTGCTGTATATAAATTGTTATCCACTTCTAAACAAAAATACACCAACCGTACAAGGTAACTCACTTTTTCTACTATAAATTAAGAAAATTCCATTTAAGGTAGTTTTAATGACAGTACAATTTGTTTTTGACCGCTTTAATAATTTGATGAGCAATATAATACTTTTGCTTTCTAACTAGAATAATTTGTTCCAACCAAATTTTGCACATATGTATAATAATAAATAAAGGCATTGTTTTAAAGTGAATTTAACTAATCTTTAATTTAAAAAAGATGATACATTAGTTTCGACAACAATGCAATTCTGTCATGGCTTCCTGAACTCCTGAATTTCATTTAATTCTATTCTAAACTGATTATGCAGTAAACTTGATGAAAATAAAGCAACTTGATCGGAAAACAAGTGACTCGACTATAATCCTAAAATATTAGCAGCAAATATCTAAAAGCAAATAGAGCAAATGGTATCATGTTCCTGTTTTTATCTTTCCCAGAGCGAATTACAAAAACAATTTTTATCTTGATTGACGACAAGAACTGGCTGCATGAATTGTAACCTTTTCGCGGAGGTCCCCACCCACGTTCACAAACACATGAACACAAATCACACATTTCCACAAAAGCCATAAATTATTCAAGACAGCATAGGATAGTACGTTTGTCTTTTCCACCGGATAGGTCTCATAAGCTACAACCATTACATGTGGGAGCTGACCAAAATTTCATATTTTGAGTCGTTTACAGCCAAAAACTTCATAAGTAGCTCCGGCAAGCCAGGCATTTAGTTGTTCAATAAACTAGTCTTCTTTGATGATGATTTTGTCCAGTGTGAAGTTTTTGAAAATAAAAATCTACCACTACATATCCAGATGAAAGACATTCAACTTCCTTACCATGAAAAGTTATAGATGAAGATAAAGCAGGACCTTCAGAAATCACATCAGAGTATGTCTGGTATTATCTAAGGATCCAATGGAAACAAGAAAAGATCCTCAATAGCAGATTAGAAAAATTAAAGTTGCAAGAAAGTTACTAAGATTGTCAGAAGATAATAATGGAAGAAAAACTGATACTGAGGATTCTTACATCGAGATTAATGGCTTTTTGGATTTAGAAGTTTTTGAAGATGAATCTGAGAAGGGAGATATTAACGAAAATAATTTTGATTTAAAGGAATTAATATCAGACGATTTTTTTAAAATAAAATTTGAAACAAAGAAAACTGACAAAGATTGCCAAATATTAGGACAATTAATTAAGCAGATAAACATGTCAGGATGCACTGACAGAAGTGTTCATTTTTTAGTTTTTAAGTACCTACTAGTATTTTGAAGTGGCACTTTATGGACGGTAAAGTAGCTCATAAAATAGGCAACTATGATGCAGTTGAATATAAACTTTTCAATGTTTCCCAAATCCTACAATTCTGAAAACTTGTTAGTTAGAGATAGCGTCATCCGGTCTCATTGGCGACATTATTTACGCTTTTGTATCACTTCCGGTTTACCGTAAGTTCACGTAACTTTTCTAAATTTAAATGGCACGGTATACTTTTTATAAGTATTTATGAGTGAAGTGATACAAACGCGTAAATAGTTTCGCCAATGAGACCAGTTCCGTGAATAATCCTGTACAGGGTGGCCAACTAAGAATGACGCTCGGCCATATCTCAGGAGCCGTTTACAGTACAGCTTTGTGAAAAAAATATTACTGACTAAAGTTACCCCGAGAAATATCTGGAAATTATTTGGAAAAGCGTAGGATGACCGCTAGAGGGCGTAACTGATCACCGAAAATTTCAATTCTTATTTTACGCAAAATTTATCAACTTAAGGTCTATTATAAATATGAAAATCGGAATCTACTGAAAATTTTGCATATTTTGCATCGGGCAACATTTTTGTATTTTGTCAAATAAGGAGAGGGGAGGAGGGGAAACTTTGTATTGAAAGAACGCTTATAACTTCGGTTCTGTCGAACCGAATTTTTCAAACTTAGTCTCGTTGAAAATAGCATTACTCCTTCAATCTAATCCGTACAAATTAGAACCAATCTAATAAGTGACGTGCATGCTAGAGGGCGCTGCTTAATTTTTTTCGGAAATTTTGTTTTTTTTCTCAAAAAAATTAAATGGAAACATACATTTTTGACAACAAATTAATAAAGTAGGCTAAATTACCAATAAATCAGCGAAAACCGGGAATCGCTATCTTTTACCAATCCGAAGAAATCCGCAGAAACGTGTCCGATGGTAAAAATGTCTTCTATAAATTTAAATTATTTTGCTTCCCGTCAACGGAATTTAGCAAATTTGGTCTTATTAGAAAGGATTTTCATTGGGCTATGTCTCGTGATTCAAACTGTTGAATATTGTTTTGTCCATTACCGCGAGAGGGCGTTAAAGAAATTCAAATACGTACATTTTGTGACTTTTGAAAAGAACAGTACGTGTAAAGTTATATTTATGCTCATACTATAAAATAGTGAATTGAAAGCTTAAGATTTTAGTGAAAAGCACAACCGTATAATACAAATAAATAATGCAGAAAAACAACAAAAACTAAATCTTGAAGTTGTCTCCTATTATTTTCGATTCCAACTTTCACTCTACAACGAGTAGATAGAACTACTGTCTCTATTTCTGTCTTAGAAATACTTTGAACGATATTTCCAATTTCCACAACCAAGTTGTTACAAGCGGTAGATCGGAAATAGACTGGCGCAGCACATTCATCATTTTGAAAAGCATATTGTTGCAAATTGCAAGCGACATTTCTTCTATTCTGTTTTCTTTACCGCCCTCTTGCGGTGACAGAAATAAAGAAAATATTAAACAATTTAAATCACTAGCAGTAGGATTAGGAAAATCCATGGTAGTCCATTTTTTTGGCCGCCAAGTATTCCACGCACTGTTCTTTTCAAAAATCATAAAATGTACGTATTTAAATTCCTTTATCGCCCTCTAGCGGCGACGGGCACAATAAAATTAAACAGGTTCAATCACTACACATAGGACAATAAAAATCCTTTCTAATAAGACCAAATTTGCTAAATTTCGTTGACGGGAAGCAGAATAATTTAAATATATAGAAGAAATTTTTACAATTTACACGTTTCTGAAGATATCTTCGGATTGGTAAAAGATAGCGACTAAGTTTGCAAAATTCGGTTCGATAGAACCGAAGTTATAAGCGTTCTTTCAATACAAAGTTTCCCCTTCCTAGATTCCGATTTTCATATTTATAATAGACCTTAAGTTGATAAATTTTGCGTAAAATAAGAATTGACATTTTCGGTGATTAGTTACGCCCTCTAGCGGTCATCCTACGCTTTTCTAAATAATTTCCAGATATTTCTCGGGGTCACTTTAGTCAGTAATATTTTCTTCCCAAAGCTGTGCTGTAAACCATTCGTGAGATATGGCCGAGCGACATTCTTAGTTGGCCACCCGGTACATACTTTTTTTAAATTTTATTTGAATGCACGTTAAAAAGCTTGTTAAAAGAATTATTATGAATTGTAACAAATTAAATGCTATAAAAATTTAGTAAAATATAAAAAAATATACATAATGTTATGAAATGATGAATCCTTCATTTTGAAGCGTGTTTAATAAACCGTTTTTAAACAGCTCAACAAAAATTAATGTAAACACAAAAATGGTTTGAAAAATGTTAAGGAAAATTTGAATCTTAAACGATTAGGTGTATATTCAGGTGTTTAACAATCCTATTTTTGATTAATACTACTTTAATGTAAAAGGGCGATAGTTTTGAAATGGGTCACCTTAAATGATTTTCTTTGTAATTACTTGTCTGCAAAAGCACACCAATCTTATGGAACTGACCGTTTTGTGTTACGATTATGTAGTCAGCGAAAGCATGAAAGCAACATTTTTTTACACATGTAGTGCCAAACTCTATTCCTTTCGAGGATTTGTAGCTGTTTGTATAGGGATTGTATGATAGAAAGAAAGAGATCAGATTTATAATTGGCATCACAAAAATATCTAATTTCCGTGTGACTAGTGAAATTAATGTACTTTTGATCAGAAGTGTTTATTGAATGTACATTGTTGCTATTTGATATTACCAACTTACAAATTAATTTTTCCTTTGTTGGCATAGGTTTTGATTCGATAAATATATCGTTGGGCCGTTCAGAAGTACTATTATTGTTATTTTCCAAACTGTGAAGACAACAAATGTCTATAAAAAATAATTAATTAAAAGAAGCCGTCTAGTTCGTATTTAGACTTACTATTTTTTACATCCAAATTTGAAGGATTTAATTTTATATGTTTGTCGTTAGCTTGTAGTTCAGAATTCGTGTATGTTGTACATTTCATCGAATTGCAATTAAACCGTTGATCATTACCGTAAGTTAAATAAAAATCATAACTTGTTCCAGCGATTAGCAAGATAACTACTATAGCTGTTACTGAACTGAAACAGAAAGTTAAATGCAGATCAAATCTAAAAAGAATTCAATAAAACTTACCACAAAATTTGAAAGGTTATATCTTTAAATATATCAAAATATTCCTGTTGAGATTTAACACCTAATATCTCTACATGTACATTTCCTGAGCTTGTAGACGTCTCCTCAATAATCCTTTTAACATCTTCATCTTGACATGAGACAGGTAAACATAAACCTAATTGTATTTTTTTATTCTGAAACAATATCGCATCGCCAAGAACTTGACATTTTCACAAAAGTTTTCTAACATAAATACCTCCATATAATGAAGAGAACTATTTAATTTTATTTTTATTGTGACGTATCCTATCGCATAAGGCGACGGCGCTGAAGAAGTTGTATATGTTTTGTAGCCCTCTGCTTGGCTGGGAGATATTTCTTCTCTAATTTCTCTAGTATGGTTACCCTGAAAAAAATAAATGAAAATTATGCAGATTTTCTTCTCTAAGGTTTTATTTTGTACTAGGTACCTTCATATTCTTCATATTAGGTGCCTGACCTTGAACCGGAATGTTTTCACAAAGTCCTTGCGAACCAATCCAATACTGGTTACCCCAGAACCACCCACTTGAATATCTTCCGCTTGCATCGTCCACTGAAAAGAAGAAATTGTTTATTAAAATCAGTGCTAAAATGGGACACAGATAGAATTATGATCTTTAGGAGAACTAGAAGTTGGTGTGTGAAATGATGGCAGATATTTTTTCATAAAAGAAGAAGTCCCAATTCAAAGGAATTTAATCAGAATTAGGTCTACGATTAAGGAAACATTCGTGATCGCGGAGGAGAAGGATAAAAAAATTTCAATACACATACAAACAGACTCTTTTGTACGTGCTTTTTTAGTAGTAATATGTTTGCTTTATCATTTCTTTTACTCCCAATAATCTCTAGGAACATTAGTGATACTATTTAAGAAAACGTAATGTGATCATATTTTTCCGTTAACCTTCTCAATCGTTTATATAAAAATGAATGAATTACGTTTACAGTGTATATATACAATTGCTATTTACTTTTCTCCTACAACCTACAATATCAAGAGCGCAGCTAAAAAAAGCCGCCAACCTCGATTTACTTACCGTTCACGGTACGTTCAGGCAGGTCTTGGAAGGAATCAAAACTAGCATTGACTTCCATTGATTGTGTAATTGTAAGTTACCAATAGAAATCGCTAACGTTTATTTTAAACTTATCGTACTTCGAATTGATACCGGGTGTTATTATTATAATGCGAATAACGTAATTACGACAAGTTGTTATGTAAGGATAATAAAATGAAACGAATTCGCTACTTAAACTGAAGCGTTTCACTATTAATTGCTTGAATTTTACTAGCGATACCTATAAAATTAATGTTTCGAACAATTACTTATTTTATACAGATACCTACAGCAAATGAATTAAATAATTGTAATCTATAGCACAAGTATAATTTCAAATATAAAAATAGAAATTTATATTACTTTAAATGTAATTAAAGGCGTTTAAATGTACAGATCAAGGTTTTTATTCTGTTTCTAAATTCTTTTATAATTACCTTAAATTATAATTATAGTTTTGCTTTCTTTTGTTAATGTATATATTAAGTTTCTTTGTGAGGCTTCACAGATATGACTAACGTCCATGTTTTTGTGAAAACGATCTGTCAGAAATTAAAACAAAAATATTTCTAAGATCATAGAGAGAGTGTTTGATGGGGGCACAAAGTATAGACTTTGTGAGAGAGAACCGGAGACAGCCGATCATATACTATGCGACTGCGAGGCACTAGCTCGCAGAAGGCAAAAGCTATTTGGGAGAACGAAAGGAGACCCAAAGATATACTTTACCCACTCGGTTTGGGATCTGTACCTACAGATTAGTGGAGGGGACTACCGTGTTAGAGTGGGTGACTTGAATATACAGACGTGGCACAATAAGCCTGAAGGCTGCAGTGCCTTACCGGTGACCATAGGTCGGACGGGTCTGGTATATAGGGAAAAAAAAAGATCAAAAATTATGGAAAAGATTGACTATTTATTAACCACTATTGACCATCAGCGACTATTGTGTGATCATATTTGACCATCTCTAACATTTTCAAAATTTTGTTTAACCAGCCACTGGTTAATTCTTCATACTTTTCAAAGGCTTTGAGAGACGACCAAACGCTGAAAATGGTACAATTTAGACCACAAGAAATCGAAAATCACTGGCTGATCATTCGGTTCATTTTTATCCGACTTTACATATATAGATACGTTTTACACGGACTTTGATAAATAATCAAATATTGAATATATTAAAGAAGAGAAGAGAGAACTTTTAAAACTCTGTTATATGCAACTTCAAGGTCAGATAAAAATTAACGGATAGCTGATGAAACTATGATTTTCATTTTTTTTTATTTTAGAGACATGAAGCAAGAAATTGCACCATTTCAGTGTTTGACCACGTTTTAAAATGTCTGAAAACTATGGAAAAAGTTTGGATCAAGTTTGGATAAAGGTGGTGAAACGGGAATTTTCATTTTTGTGTGGTCAAGAGGCATGAGAAAACAAATTAAGCGATGGCTGATAAAACTATGATTTTCAATTTTTTCTGGTCTAGCGATATGAAGCAGGAAATTGTACCATTTTCAGCGTTTGATCACATCTTAAAATATCTGAAAAATATACCTAATACGTTAGGGAAACAAACTGTTCGAATAAACATTAACTGATAGGTGGCCAAACGATGATTTTATATTTTTTGTGGTCTAAAGAGATGAAGCAACACATTCTACCATTTTCAGAGTGTGAGCACCTCTTAAAGTCCCTAAAAAGTATGATAAATTTTGGAAACTCTATTATATGTAAGTTCAAGGTCAAATAAAAATTAACCGGTGGCTTATTAAACGATGATTTTCGATTTATTGTGGTCTAGATACATAATGCAACAAATTGTACCATTTTCAGCATTAGATGTCTGAAAAGTATGAAAGTTTGTATGAAGATTAACCAGTAAGTGGTCAAACGGGGATTTTCATTTTTGTGTGGTCAAGAGGCATGAAACAACAAATTAAGTGATGACAGATCAATCTACGATTTTCAATTTTTTGTGGTCTAGAGATATGAAGCAACAAATTGTACCATTTTCAGCGTTTGATTACGTCTTGAAATGTCTGAAGAATATGATATATGTACAGTGGAAACCGTTGCATTTAACTTCAAGATCGGATAAAAACTATCTGGTAGGTGATCAAATGATGATTTTATATTTTTTCTGATATACAGATATGAAGCAACAAATTTTACTATATTTACATGAAAAGTGTAGTATGATAAAGTGTGGAAACTCTGTTAAACTTATGTAACTTCAAGCTCAAATAAAAATTAACCGCAGTCTCTTGTTAGACGATGAATGTCAATTTGTTGTGGTCTAGAGACACGACTTAACATACATAACTTCAAGTTCGTATAAAAATTTACTTTTTCTTGTCAAGAGACAGACAAACAGCAAATTATAACATTTTCAACCTTTGAGTGCCTCTTAAAATCCCTGAAAATCGCATAGATATTCACTTGTCGTTTTTGTGATTGTTTTTAAGTTTTCAGGAAAATGCTTTGGTGCCAATCTTGATTAAACGATGACCAATCCTTTTTTCTTACAAAAAAAAATTTACTTCCTGAAGAAAAAAAATTCTAGTAATTTTTCTTTGTGAAGTTTTGAAAATCAAAACAATCAAACATGCTCAAATGTGTTCGATGAAATAAATATCTCTATATTTTAAGACCCCTAAATGTATCTCTAGTGACTATATAGCTTAAATGAAAGGTGGTCACTCGAAATCGTTGCTGGTCTATAATTGGCTAAGTCCTTCTATAATTTTTGTGGATTTTTAATCATTTTGTGGTGCTAACTTAAACGGGCATGACTTGCATTCGGAATTTGTAGGGGAACGAGTGTTATCGATCACACTCGTTCCCCAGTGTGTTTCATACGTCAAAGTCCTCTTAGCACAAAAATAAATGGATTCTTGCACATATTTATTTACGTTTTAGTTTTCAAAAAATGACCATGAGAATATTTTTTAATTAAATGAATTTCAATAAAGAATTTATAGACCAGCCGGATTTATACTACCGTTTTGTGAAGTCACATATCCACCAACGCTTGTATTAATGAAAGTGATAAAATATATGTAGGTATATAGCATAGAACAGTAACATTCCTTAAGATATACGATAATATGGTAATCTTTCATATGCTCTTTGGATACTTTCTATATTTTTGTTCGTATAAACTTAAAATGATTAAACGTTGTTTCCATAAATCTTTTGTCCGCTTCTTTAGTCTGTCATAACTAAGAAATAAATACATATTAATATGCTTTAAAGCAATTACATCCTCCTGTACTAATTTCTCAATTTTTTTGTTTATGATGCCATAACAAGTATGTTACTAGACGCATTTTAAATACCCACTTATGCATTAGAAACCGTACACTTAAACATTATTTTACACAACGGTGAATCATTACGTAAAAATAATGAACCATATTATATTCAGAAAACACCAACTGAACTAATTAACACCATCATTTAAAGTTGGTAACGCGTTTTCAGCTTGTATAATTTTTTAAATGGAATCATTGGCCTTTTATTTCTTTATATAACTTCTCCGCAAGCAGGTAGTTGTTGTAACAAGTTCATTAGAATCAAATCATTGCCGTTTATTACATTTCCTCATATTTATTTACCAATTTGATTTATTACCAAGTCTATGAGCATTTAGACGACATTTATTATCATTACTGTGTAATTATAGCATTGCCTGATATTTTCAAAGTAATCCGTTTAATTTTATCCTGTATTTATCTATACTATTACTCTTATTCTGTCATATGTCTTAAAACAATTATTCGTCGGCAGTTATTTCATCCCAACAGTGACCCTTCTAGAAATTTGCAGGTTTTTCTCGAATATAAAGCACGTTTATTTATTATTGTTGCAATTCATGCCAGAATTGTCTTTTCTACACATTGCAGAGAGGTTTTTCAGGGAAATGATACTTGCACAACTTTATACGCGGATAAAGACTGTTCATTTAAAAATAGCTTGGGGACAATAAGGTGGTCTATAGGCTATAAAAATACTTTTATGACAAAGATATTCATGTCTAATTGTCAATTTATGTGGAAAACTGACCCTTATAAGTATAGGACATGAATTCATTTACAATTGTTTGTAAAATATTGTTCCATCTGAAAGTTAGAGATTCAAGAAATAAGGGGAAGTCGCATATGCTACTCACGCTATGCTCGCAGTTTAGAAGCAATTGGAAAGCAACTTTTATAACTTTAACAAAAAATTGTCAAAACTGATTTTTTTAATGAAATGTTCGAAAATTCAATAAAACATTAGAGGTGTGAAGGTCAAATACATTTGCTAGATTTTCAATTTGCTCGTAATGAAAACTATCACTGGCTTTCTTACAATCTCGACCATTACGCATAAAAAATTATAAATCTTTGCATATACTACGTATCAAACGTGTGAAATTAGCAGCTACTGGTCTAATTGCAAACTTTTCGTAATGTATTTCGTCAACACACTTCCTTCCTGGGTGTCTGATACCTCTTCCATAATTTAGTCTATTATTTATATGGATCAGGTTTGATAGTTTTGTTATTTTTACAGATCTTTTTTTAACAAAAAATTTAGAAAAAAATCAGACAAGACGGATTATTGAAACGAAATGTTTCCTGGGTAATGAATTGAAAGAAGAAGCCACACTGAATGGCCAGCACGATTATTCGATTTGTCGTCCTTAGACTTGTTTTGTGGGGCCAAGTCTGTTATAAATTAAGATTTATAAAACATAACCAGCTAGTCTAAACGGCGACAACGTATTTTTAACGAATGCCGTCAAATCACTGCACAAATGCTCCATAGTGTGCGGCGAGGTTTTGAGCAGAATTTCTTCCATTGTTTTGAAGTTGATGATCCATTACGGTCCAGTGTTTCGTAGAATCAATGCAAAACGTAAAAACTTTCATTTATTTTGTATCTTTCTGCCAAAAAGGAGTAAATGTATAATGTCGGTGTAAAGAGAATTTCATTGCCTTTCAAATGAAGCATCAATTGACCCCGGTCTCCAGTAAAGAAAAGGGTACCCCTCCTCTCCAGTAGGGGCGATAAAGTTAGGAGGTTAAATTTATAACAAATTTGACGTCTTTCAGCCTATTAAAAAAAAAAACACCGACATTTCCAATGTGAATTACTCCGTATAGTAACTAGTAACTTATATACAGGATGGTCCATTTAAAGTATAACACTGTAATATCTTCGAAACAATTAGTGTTATGAAGAAAAGTATTAGACAAAAGTTTAACTATATGAAGGGGCTCATTCGATGGCGCAGAAGAATCGCTATATTTATTTTAAGTGTACAATATCGATTTGTTGTATATGACACGGAACCAACAACACCAGAAACCATGCAGCAGAGAATAAGACATGCATGTGCAGACATTTCTGAAGACATAAGAGATTTTTTTGCGCGAATACAAAAGTGCATTGAGGCTTGTGGCGGCCAATTTGAACATTTAATTCGATAGCCGTCTGCTTTCTTCCACCGTTTACCTTATGTTAAGAATTTGTAGCTACTATTAACATTTATTTTCAACTTTTACAAAAAACTTTTACTAAAAACATTGCTGCACTGATTTTTATTGACCTCATTTTTTCGAAATATCTCGATTAATAATGGATCGATGGCCGCAGTGGTTAGGCGGCTGACTATCGTTGTGAGAGGACGATAGGTGCCGGGGTTCAATTCTCTGGAGGGACGGTGACATTTTTTCAGAGAATTGAATCCCGGATTGACTTGCCATTCGCTGTTGGGAGCAAAGTGATTAACAGCGCGGCGTCATAAAAAGGTGATATGATGCTGTCACAAAGCCATTTAAAACACAACTTACACACACCAAACTACACCGCAAGAGTTGCAGTTACAGCCAGACAAGTAATACAGCTTACGGAGTCATTGCAACTAAGCACCCACCACACATTAAAAAAATATATATATATTAATTTGAGATCATACTATCTACTACTATTGAGGTTTACTATCTTTCTATTCACAACTTAATGCTCTTTTAGAATTTGATAAAAAAATACTATATGCTATTTGAAAAGAAAAAGAGTTGACCTTGCTATGACCTTTGTGTCTTTCTTTATAGTGTCAACAGTAGCGCCCTCGAATGAGTCCCTTCATATACAGGGTGGGCCACTTAAAATGATGCATTGAAATTATGGCCAAACTAAATAAGAAATTTAAAATCGGACCAGGTAAAGTTATAGTGTTCCAAGGGAAGCACATTTTAATGGATTTTATACCATTCATCATAACGTCATACCGAAATCAATTTGCATTTCTCGTAATAATATACACTACAGATATACAATAAATGTCGTATATTGTAGTCCCAGAAGCTGCAGCTAGTATGAGAAGAAATGTATTCTTGCTAGAATTTATTTCTAACTATTCATTATTTCATCCATCATGTTTGTACTTCCTATTTCCTTCAATTTACAGATCAATTTTGTATTATTTTCTCGGAAAAGAAAGATTTAGCTGTTAAAATACACTGACAGTGACAGTTGTCACATCGGTCACATCATATGTCATAATATTCACTTATTGAAGGTACTATTTGAACAGTTTTGCTTAAATTTTCTTATTTATACATCTTATGGTTTTGATCAACGTCAATAAGTGAATATGTAATTATGGCTGATGCTGCTCTCACAGGTTGCTCAAAAAATGCAAGGTGCAGGCATGTAATAAGTGAGCAAAGGCTTCATCGGACAGCAAATGAAATTGGGATTAGCAAAAAAAACTGTTTAAAGACACCATCGGAGATGAGTTAACTGCATGTTAACTGGAATCGCCACCAAAGAAACGGATATGTCAAATGAAATATGACAAATTGGAGGAAGCTCATAATAGTGCAATTAGAAGCATTAAATGTGTTTTATTATGTTCGTAAAGATATTATTCTACATAGTGGACAGTCAATTGTCAGACAATCAAAAACAAATTTTAAATTCACCGCGATTTTTGCAAATCACAAACTTGTTCTTGTGTGATATGTGCTCCGATTGTAGCGTCATCTGCTCCATTCTTATTTGGAATGGACAATAGATATATGTCATTAAATGTCACTTGGCAATTGACAAACGTTAAAAATTAATTATTCGTCTTACAGCTTTTGTAGATTTCATAGTTTACACTTCATATTTTAAATTTAGCAAGTTACACTTTAAGATAAGCAACTTGCGTTACGTAAAATATCGGTAAACTAAGCTTGAATCTTCAAAATCGCGAAATTTAAATAATCAAATTTCATTCTTTGTAATTGCAAACATAGTTGGATAAAATATTTAATAAATGATTGTGATGTGTTGGAAATACCGCATATTCTTACAATACAGTAGCAGAAAACATATATGTGCTATTTAATAAAATGCAAATTGATTTCGACGTGACGTCATCACGAATGTTATAAAATTTACATTATTATTAAAATGTGCTCCTCATCAACCTCTATAGGTCGACCTGGTTGGATTTTAAAATTTTTATTTAGCTTGACCGTAATTCAAGTTTTCTTCATAACACTAACTGTTTCGAAGATATTACAGCGTTGCATTTTAAATGGACCAGCCTATATATGTACGTAGATAAACTATAACTCCTGTGGTTCGACTGTTTGTGAATAGATGGTGCGTCAAAAATAAACCTTAATAAGAAGGGATGGATACAATATTCAATGATGAAAGCCAACAGACAAGAATGTACTTCAGAAGATTGTTTCTGAATTATTTCTGTTGTGAAATGCGGATAAATAAAAATGCCGAGTTGGTGGAATTTTCCATTTCCATGTCCTCTTTGAAAGGCAAGAAAATGAAAATGTATTCCGTGTGAATGACATTCCCTCTCTTACATCTTACAAACAACAATTTATTTATTTCAAGATTTTCATTATCTAAATGTTAAAATTAAATTTTTTATATTTTATGGGTACCAAATCTTGACTTTTTTGTACTCTCTCATAAAACGTCCACACTTGTTTTTGGAATGTGACTAGATACATATCTGATCAGGAATTTCTTTTATTATCACCATGAATATGCTACATCAGTCATAAAAAAATATTTGTAATATGCATATATTCAATCATCATAAGATTGGATGATAAACTTTTGATAAAACATGGAACTTCTAATTTTTTATCTTTATCATTGGTAATTTCTATTTTTTCTAGTCTTTATTATTAACATTACATAGAGAAAGCGGCCTCCTCTTTTTTGTTTACAACTCATCTTGTTCTCCATTCACAAAAGATGCCCGAAGTATCTCTGAGCAGCTCCAAAACAAAGAACATTCAATGGATAGGTTCAGTAATTTATATTTCAAGATATTCAACATTATTTGGTGTACTTGAAAGTAATTACGTTAGCAATTGAAATTACCTATAATTTTAGCACTTATTGCTTCGGAACTGTTCAAATAGCCAACGTATTACAAAAAAGAGTACAAGTACTCGCGAAGTAAAATATTTTAATCAATTATTTCTTTAAAATACCTTACGCAAGAATCGAAATTATTTACTTGGACTTGTGTGGTGTGATTTCTAGGCGATTTCGAATTTCAAGTATCCCCGTTGATATGAATTTCCGAACTTAACCAACCGACCACAACGCATTCAACAAAGAATAAACCGGTACATAAAGAAGAAACTTAAAGGTCGTTGTATAATACACAGAGAGGCAATGTAAAATTCTTTCCGGTTCCCACTACCGCTGTTGTATTCGAGTTACGTGTACCGAGGACTCTCTTCAGTACAACATGCATAAAGCGTATATAACGTATACGTACTCATTAAAAGAAAGAGACTTTCACTATCTTTCGTTCGAGCACCTTTTTAATGCGGTTCAGTGAGACAGAAGGTGAAATGAGCTATCGGAAAATACATCCACTTTCCGAATCGTTCTGTATCGTAATAACACTCTTGCGAGCGGTGAAAACAAGTAGTATGACCTACTGTTACGTTATATATACTACATCATCTACTTATTTTTTCAAGCAAATCGGCGACTTGCAAAAATAATACTTTCTTACAAACAGGAAGTTTGTTTATTCACAAAGGTTTTTATAATACATAAAAAATAAATAATAATTATATTTCTATCTTTTTTATTCCTTTACTAAATTTCATTTTCTGTATTGGCTAGGAATACCACATCATGAACCTGTTCAATATCACTTATTATTGCTGCTGTTTCTTCTAATATTTTCCAATTTACACATCCGTTCCTTATGTGTGGTCTTCATTTAACAAATGCTCTTTTTTATATTTTGGTATACATATCCTATTAACATTAGAATTTCGTTTTCTTAATAAAAATGACACAAATGACGTGAATCTATGAAATAATGTACACTATTACGTGTTCTAAAGCACGATTAAATGATTAATACGCACTTTTATATCATTTCTTTCTGGTAAGTTATCTAATAAATACGTGCCATACTTTCACCACACTTCCACTAATCTCAAAACATTTAGTCCTTGCATAAAAATATCGTAAAGTGTTACATCATTTTAATGGTCGACCTAGGACATGATGAACGTGAAATACAAAATTCACGGTAATAAAACTATTATGATCTACTTAGAATACGAATTTACTTGTAATATTAAGAGATAAATGTTGATAAAAGTTTGTGTAGGTTAAAAGGTTGAATTGCGAGATTTTGGGTTAATTTGCTTGAAGTTGTTGTTATTAAATGAGATTTCTAGACGAGTTTTTTTGATCTCTATACAAGCCTTATACGCTTATACAGGGAGAGCGAGATTGTTTGAACGCATTTGGCACACCTGACTTAGATAAGCTAACTTCATAGTTGTTGCGAATGTCATATGCTACTATATAGGTTGGATATTTGGTGGCAGCTAGGGATATTCATGAACCAGAGCTGCCAAATGCGTCCAAACCATAGTCCAAACAATCTCGCTCTCCCGATAATTTGAACGTATCTGGTTGAAAATCACAATAATTGCGAAAGGCCAGAAGTATATTAAATAGAAAATGCATGTATTTGAACATGTCTGAAATATCAAAACGGTCATACAGTCATACTAGTCTGTTAAGTTTTCCGGATATGTTGGAACCAATTAGACATTCACTTAAAGTAAAGACAATGACAAATTATAATACGGAATTTTGACAAATATTCTGAAACTAATTGTTCAAGTAAACATTGTTCATATATAACTGGAAGGAAATAACGCAGTAGCACATAGTAGTTATAAGAAGTTCAATGACTTCAAGCAAGTGGGATGTAATTTATTTAAAAGGTTTCATTTTGCTGTTGTAGTTCGTCTGTAATTTCTGGTCAATTTTTTACCACGTGGGTCGCAATTTGAAAAACATTGACATCAGCAATATTTTTCAAATATGCTTTCTTGTACATAAGTATGTCATGCCAACTGTACATCAATTTTCACTATAAACATGGTATGTAAGCACAGACAACTGAAAAAATTGCGATATTTGCCTGAGATTTATACCCTCGCAACATTTTGAAATTAAAAAGCATTAGATACGAAGTATGATTATTTTGAACTTGAGTTGGCATGAAAAAATTTCAGGATTATTAAAAACTAGGGTATATTTACTTTCGTAAATTATTCATACTGCAATTTACATCTCTAATGTCAAAACTATTGTGTAAACATCTATCAGGATCAGAACATTACTTATCTATTAGCTGTCATTACTTGTGCGTATCGTATTGTTGTAGTGATTTGTACTCTTGTATTTTCTTCATGTTTTATTACCGTGTTTCTATCTTTTTCAAAACAATATTCTCAGTATATTCAATGCCTTTTACGATACAACAGTATACAAACATGTTCACTAATTATGCACTGTATATTAAAATCACTGTAGCCAATTCAGGACATAGCATAGAGTAGATAAACATGACAGAATATATAAATCGAGGTTTATACATGGTTTATACTAACGAATAAATGCTGAAGGAAGAAAGAAAAAATGAGCTCGGGTTAATTTAATGACAAATGTAGTGAAATAAAAACGATTAAAATCGATCCCAATAAGCAGAAACGAAATATTACGAAAAGAAGCTAAACAGTCAATTTTCAAATAAAAGCTTATAAAAAAAATCAAATATGATAAAAGTCGGTCTAGTTTGATTACTGTTGTTTTTTTTCTGACTGGTTTAGGGCAGTTGTTTTGTCGAGAAACTTAAATGAGAAAAAGCATTCTGATGGAAGAGAGTTTATCTTCTGATATTAATTAATGTGGTGAAAGACTCTCAAAGATGCAACATTAAATTCGTCTTTCTGCCATCTAATTCTATACCCACGTAGCTCAACAGTTTGACATTAGTTTTTGTCCCATCAGAAGCAGGAGAGAATTACTAATTTCTTACAAAATTAAACACCTAAGGCACTCTAAATAAATCGACTTTTCCTTGACTTCAAAAAATTGGATAAAAATGAGATCAGTATAAAAAGCGGATTTGTAAAAGCTAGAATAAGTACCTTAGACCCCAATGAAGTTTTTAAAATGTTACCAGGTAGTAGTTACCAAATTATGTAGAGGACAGCGAAGGAAAAAAAGGGGAAACAATTTGAAAATATTTTAAAGATATACAGTAGGTTTACAGACCTTAAAAGTTAAAGATACTTCTAAAAAGTAATTTTTTATAGAATTTAATTGTGCTTTTTGCGGGGCTTTACCATAACATCAAAAATATAGAGTTGTTGATAGTAAAACATATTGAAGTGGTTTTATAGTCAAGGTAGTCTGACATTTCATAACATCCCAGACTTACTGTTTCACAATATTGGCGACACTAACACTGCTAAGATTATTATTGCCATGGTCACTAACGAAATGAATCAGTATAATTACATTATTATGTTTTATATTCATATATATTGACAATAAATTGTTCGATTACATATTTATTCAATCTGAGTGAATGGCCAGGATACGATTGCTTGCCCTGTCACTAACATCAAGCAATTCTAATATTAGAAGGTGATGGTTATTAATAGTCGTAACCAGTGAAGTTTAACATTTATTGCAACCAAACAGTCGTTAATTACAAGAAAAATTAAATGAGGTATGTTCGTTTCGAATTCGTATTTTTCCAGAATAAATTGAGCAAATAACAAGTAGAATCTAAACGTGAAATAACAAATAAATATCAGAATTATTAACTTTCCATTTCCACAAACACGCTGGTTGCTGACGACTTTGTGGAACTACTTTCAGATTAGGATTTGCGAAATACTTAAGCAGGAGCAAGGTTACATTCTGTTTCGAGATTATAAACGATCTTTTCGTATAATTTGTTAGAAATGCACCGACGAGCATTCAGTTCAACATTTTACTCTGTATTCAAGTTTCAGAATATCATCATTTTTAATCAAAATTGGGGTAATGGAAAATGTTTGAATTTCCTGCATATTTATTTCTGTGCTAAATAAATAAAAATTGTATAAATCATGTTTATATATTGAAAAGTTGTAGTGCTTCCTTAATAAGTTGCGGAACAAATTTACTCATGTTATTATACTATTAAACACATTGTATAGCATACATATTTGATATTCTAAGTCATGGACCCGGTCCGAATCTGTAGTCTTTAAATAACCAAACATGGTGAAGGCATGTGGAGTTAGATTTAGTAACCCAGAAAGCCATTGGTTTTTTACACATTAACCTGCGGTCGAAAAATTGTTATGAATAATGTAATGTCAATTGCAATTACTCAAAAGCAAGTTGTTCAATAAAATAATGTGAATTTGTTAAGCATGTATTCATATTAATGATTGATGTAATAAATGGACCAATTATTCTTCTTTCTGACAATAGCAGGTAAAAGAATTTCGTACTTTTTTTTATTTATTAGAGGAGTTAGTCCGAATATGGGCTATGCATACAATATGAGCCCCTAATAAAAAATCTATTAAGTTAGTGTCGCCACTTATTAGTGAGAGCTTGAAATGCACTTACACCTTGGGGTAAAAGTTTGTAACTAAGGTTCAGTTCCCCGCTAATTGCGCAAGTGAGTTTTGTGAAAACGTATTTTCATTTTTTCATCATTTTAAGGTGAGTTGTTATGTCGAAATTTAGCAGGGTTAACCTTAAATTCGCCTGCGGTCTTTGCACTGAGCTGCTGCTTTAGGATCAACTTTTTTTACGCACACCCAATTTTTTGATTTACCTAACCTCAAAAAAAAAATACGCGCGTTTCAATTCCAAGGTTGATTTTTGATAATAGGGGCCACCTGAAGGGTCTAAATATGTACTTTCACTTAGAAGATAAACTGGTACTTCCTTTTCACGAGCTTTGGGTTTCGATAAACAAAATGTTGAAGAGTTTTTCACCAACCTGGAAAAAGAATACAACAAGTATAATTTTTCATCCCATCGCATCTTTAATGTCGATGAAACTGGTTTGTCAGTCGTTCAAAGTAAAGTTGCTATAGTGGTAGGCAGAAAGGCAGTTTGTTCCTTCTATGTTCATCTTCCCTCGAAAAAATCGGAATGATCAGTTACTGCGAGGTGCACCACTCGGATCTGTGTACACAATTCAACCCAGTGTGTGGGTGCAACAGAACCTTTCCAGGATCTGGATGAACCATTTTATTGACTTTGTGAAACCTACTAAAGGCTCGCGGGTTATCCTTATATTAGATGGTCACTATAGCCATACACGCAATCTCGATGTAGTTAACTTAGCTCGGAAGAACTATATTTCAATAATAGCCCGCACATTCGACACAAGCTCCAACCACTTAGCAAGACATTCATGGGCTGTTTCAAGACCTATTACAGCGAGAAAATCCGAGGAATTGGACGAGCTGCTAGAAAAAGCTTTTTAAAATCTCAGCCTGCTGAAATCGTTACCAATGGTTTTTGAGCTACTGGAATTTTCTCTTTTAATAGGAACATTTTTTGCGATGCAGACTTTATAGCGGAGGAAATAGAAGCCCAAAAAAACTGTATCCTAACACCATTACAAATGAGGACTGAAACTAATATCAGCCTCACACCTCTTCCAGGAACTTCGACATCCAAGTCATAAATTACTGAGTAAAATTCCTAAACGATCAAACCTAAAGCGACGGGTAGTTCCAAAATCTGAGCTGAAATCTAAGAATAAAGGAAAACGGGCCAAGAAAAACGTTAAATCTGACAGCGAACGAGAGTCTGAAGAGGAAGCCGAAGACTTTACTGCGACTGACGATGATATTGATATTGATGAAGTTGGCCAAAATATTCCTGATGATGAAGATGCTGCTTGCATATTTTGTGATGTCCGTTTTTTCTGAAAATAACAAGGGAAAACTGTGGGTAAAATGCCAGATGAGTTGTTTGTGGACGCACTGATGTTTTACAATAGATACTAAGTTTATGTTTTTTTACTCAAATAAAGTTAATTTTGCGATATAGGTACAACGGTTTTATACCTTTTTAATAGGGGCCCATATTTCATGCACTCTACCACTATTTCAAAAAATGGTCATTTTCCAAAGATTGCCTTGAATAAAAGTATTTTTCTAATTTTTTTGTATCAATAGGTTTGAATATTGTAGCTATCTAACTCTTTGGCCTACAGCGATGCCAATATTTAGATTTTTGTATTAGAAATGCTCAAAGATATACAGAAAAAACAAATATGGGGGGCCCATGTCCGAACCAGTTCCTCTATCATTAGTGTCAATATCACTAATATTATTATGTTCATATAATAATGGTATAGGAAATAATAGCTACAGACTCTCTATAATAACGTTTAGATTTAAAAAATACAAAAAGAAAACTACATTTTATAAAATGAATCTTTAGACGCACGTTATCATTTATCCGTATGAATTAAATCGGTACTCCGAGTTCAAGTTAATCTACACGTCTCTTTGATAGTTCACATAAAGTAGGTTAGTATTTTGCCAGAACTTGAATAACCTAAAAGTGTAGTATATTCGATTATAAGAACTTTTGTACAACATTTATAATATTGGAAATACATATATCAAAAAATACAAAAATGCAAAATTTGACAAGACAATAAACACAGTCTGACAATTGCTTAACGTAGTACTTTACATATGTATTCATAAGAGGCCCGACTACCATTTGACAGTTGGCGATGTTGCCACACTTAAATGTTTTCATAATATAATTTTATAATTTACTAAAAAAGTATTTTAAAATTGGTCTTCGTACACACATGTGTAAATGTATGTTGAATGCTCATAGCAAATTTCAGTAATTAAATCTAAAAATTAATTGAGTAATCTCTATTCTCGTATCAAGGTAAATGGGAAAAGAGATTGTGAAGTTAATATCGAATATGAATAGACAAAATTGTATATGTAGATGTAAAACATTTATAGAAATATGTGTATGAAGGTCAATTTTCAAATTATATTAAAATAAAATCGAGCAAACGATTTATAGAATTATTTAGATATGGCATCGCTGTAAAATAATCAGCTGGTAGACGACCCCCAGCGATCTCTACTGATACCATCAAACAATGACGTGTATCTAAAGATCTATTTTATGAACTGGATATGATGTCATTTGAAATAGAAAGATCCATAAAAATTTCCGGTATTTCCGTAAGTGCCGCCATTTTGAAAATATTGTCAGTAAATACATTTTTTATTATTCTATATACCTACATAGTATAGTTTGTACTTGAAAAAAAAACAGTTATTGCTAAAACAAAAGTATGTAATTGTAAAATTTAGGTTTACAGTCCTATTTTATAAGGTGCTCAAAGTGTTCTCCATTAAGCTCTTGACAATAATGAATCCGATGAACAAAATTTTGTATTGTATTTAAAAGAGCATTTTGAGGAATACTATGAATTTTATGTGAGATCCGTGCTTGTAACTCTTCGACATTGTGTGATCTATTTTTGTAAACTAAATTTTTAATATGACTCCACAAGAAAAAATCAAGGGGTAGAAGGGTCATATCGAGAGACCTAACTGGCCATTCAATGGTTCCCCTCCGTCCTATCTATCTGCCAGGAAACGTTTGATTTAGAAATTCCCGTATTTCAATTGCAAAAGGCGGAGGTGTCCCACCCTGCTGTAACCAAATAATCGAATAAGGTCTGGAACTATTGATTCTTGCAAAAGTGCCAAATATCGAGCAGAGTTTAAATTTCCATTTATAAAATACGGTCCTATGACATGCTCACCAATAATACCACCATAATACTACTTTCTGCCGTCGTTGGGTGTGAATTTGTTCAAACAAAAAGTGCATTCATCAGAAAACACAATATTATTTACAAAATTTCAATTTTCCCCAATTTATCCATAATAGCTTCATATAACTCGATTCTGCGATAAAAATCGTGTTCATCTAACGCTTGTAGTAAATGCATCTTAAAGGGACGGAATTTTTCTCGTTTGAGAATCTTTTGAATTGAATATCGACTCATGTAGTGATTTAATGCCGATTGTTATATCGAAGTTTTCGGATTCTCCACTCTACATCCCACATTACATTCAAAGAATTCTCTTTGTTTGTCACTGCTACCGGTCTTTCGACATTAGGTCTGTCTTTGACACTGCCAGTTTCACGAAAACGACTCAAAGTTTTTGAAACTGCAGACTGGGAAATTGAATACTTTGCCCACTTTAGTTCTAAATCATAAATAATATTAAGGATAAAATATTAAAAGGAATATTCAATTAAAGTTTAGCATTAAGGCAAAAAATTAAATTTACCACTGAGTAGTAAACAAATAACAAACATTGTTTTTTAGTCCTGAATACAAAAAGGTTGTGAGAAATCTCTCAGATTTTGTAGTTAAGAATTAATTCCTTTTAATTTATTTTCTAATGTACGTTTTCTTAATTGTTTATATTTAACATATACCTATTTGTGTACCATTCTAACAAACTGATTATAATTTTTATATTTACTAAAACCTCCTGTTATGTACGAGGAAAAAGTAGAAAATTTATTTATTTGCTGTCTTTGACTCACTGATTTCTTTTTCGTGGTGAGTGCAGCAGCTGCAGCGGTTTCCTAAACTGTTTGGTTATCAGGATTACCGACATAAGCTCTTGCTGTGAGAAAGTAATAGACAATGAACCTTCAACAAGGAAGACGAGAGATAATAATCTTGTTGAATGACTATATTTATGTAAATATGCAATATAATTGTCATAAACTTGGTAATTAACCGCCTTATACATATTATGGTGATTTTAGAAACTACCTAGCTTCCATTTCTTTTTGTGCGATTCTTTTAGATAGTTGTTAAATTAATTGAATTAATTAATTTTTATCTAAACATATTCATTGTTTGTTGTAAACGGAAAATTCTTCTTATACTAACGGCTTGTATAATGTTTAATTTCATTCTCTTAAATTTGTGCCATTCATTAATGCCCATGTTTATTAATAATTTTGTAAGATTCTGTGTTAAATAATATAAATTCTAAACACCTATTTATCTTATAAAACTTAAACACTTTCTGGACACACCTCGTAATTACTTACACTTGCTATGAACGACTTTTCGCAATACCAGACTTACAATTTTAATATTCAACAAGTGTATAGGATATAACGTTTCTGCAAATATACTTAAAGATGGTGCAACATATTGTCCAACTAGAAAGTTTTAAATTCGAAGCAGATGTTCAAACTGTATTGTTTACAAAAAAAGGTGACAAAAATGTAGAAATATAATATTTGTTTTGGTGAGAAAGTAATAGCATGCTGAAAGTAGTGTATGACATCGGAAATTGTGCCGTTAAAAATCAAAAAAATAACTTGATCACATCATATTATGTAATTTTAAATTACTGAGAAAACTGTATAAAGAAGTCCACTAATTCGTTAAGTCGGATATCATAAATCTTATACATAATCACTTTCTAATTATTCACATGCATGTACGATTTTTCAATATTATACAAGATATATTTTCAGTGAGTCTGTAGAATTAATATATAGTACAAAATATAATTCTATAAACGCACTTGTATAATAACTGTATCCGGATTGCGTAATAAGAAAGTTCAGTTTAAATGACAAAGACGGAGGTAGAAAATTTCACTGAATTCATTAACCGTTCTCGATAATCTTTTATTGCAATTATTGGAATTTATATTAAACGTATACATTTGTAAAATAAAATGACGTACTTGGATTGAAATTCTACAACAATTTCTCTAAAAAAAATTCTAGATTATAGTGATGAATTGATGATAGTGTAATTGAAATTCAATTAAGTTCTGTAACGTTATGAAACGACATCGTAAAAACTTTATGATGGGTTCTAACTCTAACAGTGTGTAAGTCTAGTGTAAATAAAACCTTGAAAAATTGCGTAATGGATCTTTAATTTTAATTTATGAAAGAATATTAGTTACATATCGGATCTGTATTGCAATCTAAATTGGGTAATTATAAGCAAAAAGAACATATGGCCTCGACCAATTAGATAGGTGGCTGTAAGTGGTATTGGAAAGTAAATCTATTAAACCTCTTGCATAAAATACTCTATAGAAACAACTTATAAAGTTCCAGAATTAAGTAGAAAACAGAAGTATATTCAATTCTTCCATAATATTGCTTTTAATGTATGTAATGGGTTTTTTCGGTAATCGCTGCAAAGTGTTTTTTTATATAGGGTTTCAGCAAGCAACGTTTATTACTGATACAATGCTTTATCTTTGTTTTTTTTTCTGACAATGGTTTGAAGATCGCGTCATTAAGCTTTCATTTCTAATGGTCTTATAAAATTCATCATTCTATAAAAACATATAACTTTGTTTTAACATTGATTTGTCATATAACGATTAAATTTAAAGAGTGGGTAATAAGTTGAGCTGGATATTCATGTTTGTGCTACAGGTTTTATTCATAGCAAGGAAGGTATGCAGTATTGGCAGCTATAGCAATTTGTTACTAAAACACTTAACATAAATTCCAAACAAAATATATGGGTTTGAAGTTAACTGCGTCATTTTTAATACTTAGCAAACTTAATAATAGTTTAGCGTAGGATTTCACGACCGTGGTTTGCTGCGTTGGAGTCTTTCGGATGTTGTTTCGTAAATAAGTTTTGAATGGAAGTGTCGCTGATCATGCCGTCAGTAACAACACTGGAAGACTTCAACGCAACTTATTATTGTTATTATTATTTGTTTCAAACATTTCAAAGATTTTGAGATGTTTGAATGAAATTGCACCAAACTCAGCATCTTTATCTGCCTACCTTTCAGAAATGCTGTATGTTTTTATCTATTGAAGTTCATCCTTAGGTAAATAATTTATTCGTCCATTCATATTGACGTTTATTTTTGATGTACCTACCATCTATTCACAAACAGTCAAACCACAGAAGTTGCAACTTATATAAGATAAATAGGTAACGTAAGGATACGTATTTGATTGGCCGAAGTTACTTTAAGGGTTTAAAATATTGTACAATTTTATAATAAAGAAATCACTAAAGAATATTGATTCGTCATATTATGGTCAAATGTAAGAGCAAGTAATAACTAGATGTGTGATAATCATGTCTGCGCTGTAGAAGTAAGTTTATAGCGTAACAAACAAGGTTAGCCGCACGCATTGTCCCACTATTCACTCACTATGATACTTTTAATGTACAACAAAATTATGTACACTTTATTGCAGTTTAAATTAGGCCAATTTCAATTAAAGTCGGTTAGTTATGCCAAAATCGCTACTTTGGGACAATTGATGATGATGAAGTTTAGGACACTGTATGATCACTATGTTTGTTTACTATTCAGTTAACGAATTACTTTTGCTATCAATTATTCAGTATTACTAACTGAAAATTTGTTCTGCCAGCCTTCCTTCTCTGAAATTACACAATCAGCAGAAAATTTAAATTTTGTCCAGATGGAGTTTCACTATAAGAAGACAGGAAATCTTAGAAACAGCCCAATCATATGTAAGCAGATCTGGATTTTACTAACCATATTTGGAACTTACAGTTAGACGAGACTAGACTCTTATCTGATCTTTTTCACGTTAAACGTTGACAAAGTTCGCAGGAGTATACAAAGTTCAGACAAAGAAAATAATTTAATATTAATTATTCATCATCTTTCAAGAACATAGCTTCGAAAACCGTTGCTTATAGTACCTACTTGATGGCCATATTACATATTTAAACAAAACTACAATTGAACAAGCTATTGCAGAAAATATAACGTTAATAAAAGTTTCAGCACACTCCTACATCCTCTTAATAAATATTGCTTTGGCCAAGTCAAATTCAAATGTCCATATAAGAATTTGGCTCAGTATGTGAGCCCTAAGGGTATAAATAGGGAAACAATAATTTCATTAATTTCTAGTACTGGAATCTTTCCTTGTGACAAAGCAAAGTACAAGTATCTGAACACATTTTTTTTGTTATTTTTAAATTAAAATCAATAACTTAATTTAAGCTACACAACTTAACTTTGTAACAGTCTATGAAATTGAATTTGATCAATCCTAACATTAGTGTTTAACACAAGAACAAAAATATTATATTTAAAAAAAGTTGTTGCATTGCAAGTTTGCCCAAATCCAGATCTAAACACATTTTTTGGTTATTTTTTAAATTGCTATTAATTGCTGGAAAACCAAGACTTGTGTGTTTTATAATTCTCGAACATGACCTTTAAATTCTTAATCCGTGAAGTAAAACACTCATCTGCATATATTTTTTTTAATATAACCCCTTGTTGTTTGTCCATTTCTGGATTCTATGTGAAGTGCCGAATTCAAAAATGTATAATATATGGTATCAAACGTTGATAGTTTAACCCCTTGAATTTATAAAAATTGATTTAATTTCAAATATTTATTTCAAATATCGGGAGAGCGAGATTGTTTGACGTATTTGGCAGCTCTGGTTCATGAATATCCCTAACCTGCCACCAAATATCCAACCTAGCATATGACATTCGCAACAACTATGAAGTTAGCTTATCTAAGTCAGGTATGCCAAATGCGTTCAAACAATCTCGCTCTCTCTGTACATGCAATTACATAGTGTCCAACTCGAAGTGCACCGGGTTGGCAACACAAAAATGCCTGCTTCGATGAAAAATAGTTCAGTTTTAGTTTTATATGTTGGACAGGTTTAAGATATGGGTTTAAGTTAACCTCTCCTAATACTATCAGTTTTCACTGTCATTATTGTATTTACGTTTTTCTTAGTAATTTTATCAACTTTTGCGTTTATTTAGTAAATTTAATGATGATCAGTATTTGGTTTTTCTGAAAAAAAAAGTTATCAATTCAGTGATGGCTAATCTTGACATAAAATTTTCATTTTTAACAACTAAACATAGTAAGAATGAAGTTACCCAGTCAAGGCAGGCAATATCACAGTCTCACCAAATTAAATCTGGCATTGCCAACCTGGTGCACTTGACCTTGGACACTTTGTAGATAATTTTTGGCTGTCATTTATGTCGTATTAACACAGTATATTCTATTACTTTGTACCCAGCTTTTTCATGGCATCCATTTTAAATATTCACTCATGTATGACATTTATCAACATTTGACATAACATAATCTAACATAACCATTAACATAACACATAAAACCTGCATAAAATTCAGAATATGTATTTGACAACCACTTGTCAATATACTAAACAAACGGATGTAAACAAAAGTTAAAGCTTTGGTAATTTTTCAATTAAAAATTAACGTATGCAATTCAAATAAATCACCTGTATATATATATACAGGGTGTTTAAAAAAGATGCGGCAATATTAAAGGTGGTGATTGCCCAGATCATTTTATACAAAAAAGTTCCTATAAACATAGGTTCGCAAACGCTTCCTTACCAATCTACAGCGTGTTGAAGTTTAATTTAAAAAACAAACAGTAAAAACTAGATTTTTCCAAAACGACTTGAGATATCATAATGAAATTTTAGGCATGTTAATAGCTGTGGGAGACACATACTTTGCAATACAACACGATGTTTTAGTCGTACCTGTGGCGCGCGTATTGGCACGTCACAGGCTATTTTTCAAGAAAAAAATAGGACGCCGCTGATGTCTCTGAAAATAAAAATATGTTTTTATTCTTTGTTCAATTGTGAAGAAAAAAGCTCTCTTAACTTTTTATCGTACGACGGTACGATAAAAATTTCATTATATCTCAAGCCGTTTTAAAAAAATCTAATTTTTACTGTTTTTTTTTAAATTAAACTTCAACACGCTGTAGATCGGTAACGAAGCGTTTGCAAACCTATGTTTATAGGAACTTTTTTGTATAAAATGACCCGGGCAATCACCCCCTTCAATATTGCCGCATCTTTTTTAAACACCCTGTATATTATACGATATCAATTTTGTACAATAATAGTAGTAGGTGCAGCATACAGTAAACTTTAAATACACAGCAATGAATGTAACGGAGGTGTGTAAATAACTGGACTCAATTTATGAGAAAAGTCAATAAGAATTTTTTGTCGTAAGTATAATCTACATACATAGTACGTGTAGAAAATTCTCTTAGCCTGGTATTTTTTTATTACTGTTCTAAAATGATTTACAATTTCATACTAATTACGATAATATTTATTTTGGTAACCAGAAGAAATAATGTTAAACTTACGACATGAACGAAAAAGTTCTACGGTTATAAGTAATTATCGATCTCTTCTGTCAATATTTAAAAAAATTAAATCTACATATGAATATTTTTTTACTGTTATAATTTACTTATAGTAAGTTATAAACACAATTTCTGTTAAATTTCATTAACATACTTGAAGGAATCCGTCAGGGATCAATGATCAGTCCTACACTTGGTTTCGAGGAGAGAATCATAAAGATAAAAAGTGAGTTTCATCATAAATAAATTAGAATCAAATCATATCACTTGTTAGCTACACATTACAGAATTTATTTCACTTCCAAATTTAACTTCTTCTTCTTCCCGTATGATAAAGTCGCTATTCTGGTACACAATTAAATTTTAATAATTAGCTCTTTTAATGATTATAATTAACAACAATAGATACAGAAGAACTAACCAAATAACAATGTAGTGATGTACAACATTCCTGCCGAGCTTAAGCCCAAAAAAAAAAAATTTAATGGGATTACCTCATGGGGACATGATTATAAAATGTTAGATCAAAAGAGACAAACGTGTTAAGACAATCCAACAATGAAAGCTTTATACCGAAACCAGAATATTTATCTAATAGAATTTTTGAGATATGACCACAGTAGATGAGTCAAACAAATCAATAAAAATACTACTAGTAAGTCAAATTTTATACGAGATAAAACAAGTAGCTGATTTGGAAACACAAATAAGAAACTGTACAAATTTATTTTTATGATGCAAGCGTGTTATCAAATAATTAATAACTGTTAATTTCTAAAATTTCACCACATATATAGTTTCTTGACATCTTTATATTCTCTCCAATTAACTTTCAAGGAATAATAATTACTGTCATAATCAATTGCGTGTATATACAAAACACGAACGTATTATTGTCCAACACGCCAGAACTGTTTTAATTAAATTTAAACAGCACTTACTTTTTAAAGCCCAATTTTCGCCATTCCGTAAAGCATCCACAAATACAGCTAAATCTTCAGAACAATTCGGCGATATAAAGCCGCGTATATCTTCCAAGCTATCGCTTAATCTTTTAGAACTGTAGAATTCGAGAAATTTCCTAATTTCAAACGGATTCGAACCATCACTGTCACTAGTATTCGTAACGTTCGCAATAAAAATTTTAAACGTGCAACAAAAAATTAACAAGAAATATAACAGTCTCATCTTATCCGCCTGTATATACACTTATGGGTCACACTGTATTGAAGATGAAAGTTTGAATAACTTCAATATATCGAGCAAGGATTAAAATGATTTTCGTATTGTCCCCTCCGTATAGAGTATAGCTTTTAAATATAACGCCCTTCCACTACTTTCTCTTGTAGTTGGTGGGTTTCCTGAATTGCATAGGTATTATTGTACCCCGTTTATTTATATATTCGAATTTCCCGGTATTGTTTACTTCATAATAAGTTATTGAATTTGTTTATTAAATAATACTCATTTCAATAATGATAAAGTACGTAGCTTTTTTCCTTATAAAACTGAAAGAGTAGGATATAAAAAAATACTAATTGAGACATCACTATCACAATCTATTACATGTTGATGTCAGCAGTTTAAACAATTTGTTTCATATACTTAAAAACAAACAAATAAGTGTGTCAATCATAAAACGTGATACTACCAACGTTTCGTTTCATTATTCTTATTTTTATTCTTCCTTAATTAACACATTTTGCACGCAGTATCCAGTTAGTACTTACAAAAAATTCTAGATGCTATTTCAATAACGATGTCCTATGCTTGACATAGTCATGTCAAGTGTTTACAAATCAGAAGAAACATGAAAACGATATAATTAGAGAAAAACGTTTAGATATACTTCATTAAATTCACCTAAGAATAGCTATTCAAGCCCAAACATTAAAATATAATTTTTACAGAAGGAATCTACATTATGGGGAAATCTATAAACATAAATTTCTCAAACATTCTAGGTACTTGATATCGTTTCCAAAATGTATACTTTTCAGGGACTTCCAAAAGTGGTCAAAGAAGAGAATTGATTGTGTCATATCTCTAGACGTCAAACGATGACGTTCAATTTCCTGTGACCTATAAGGCAATAACATGTAACATTTTCAGTCTCTGAAAATCCCTGAAAAATATAATAACCTTTGGAAACCTGGGGGTGAAGGAACAGGTTGTACCATTTTCAGCTTTGGGCACCGCTGTGACCACCGCGCAAAATGTATAAAAAATGCTATGATCTTTAAAAATATGTATGTTAATGTGTTAATGTTCAAGACCAGATAAAAAGTAAACCGTGGGTGTTCAAACGACGATTTTATTTATTTTTTTATCATTTAAAGACATGCCACAGTAAATTCTAAGAGTTTCGATGTTTGATCACCTTTTAAAGCCGTTAAAAAGTGACACCAACTTTGGCAACCCTGTTATTATACGTCATTGCAAAATCGGATAAAACTTAATCTGTAGGTGGTCAAATGATGCTTTTCAATTTTTTTTGTGACCTAGATATGAGACACAAAGTTGTATCATTTTCAGCATTGAATCACCCCCCAAAGTTTTGTGAACACTGCTATGAAAATTCTGATATATATCGAACTTAAAAGGTTGGATAAAAATGAACCGCTGAGTGGTGTCACACGATGATTTTCGATTTTTTGTTGTTTAGAGATAATACCTATTAAGTTTACTTAAAATAAAATAAATGGCAAATTAAGAGTAATTCTTAGATTTACTTTATTTACGTTTGTTGCGTGTATTGGTTTTTTTCTTTGCTAGCAAAAGGTCGAAGCTGAAAGTTGGACTGGTATAATACTATATTGTTGCAGCAATACTGGATAGCATATGTTTGGCCACCGGTGACTAAAAAATGTTATTATTGGTGTAAAATAATTTCATCCAAAATTCGCATTTTTATTTTTCAAGGATTTTTGACATTTACACTATTCTGATAAAATTTTATATCCATGCATTGGAATTGTATCCCGATAGATGTACCATTCGCTGTTGGGAGCTGTGATTAACAGCACAGCATTATATAAACAGTGATATAGTATTATAACAGGACATTTTTAATTTATTTATATAAACAAACTATGTGGATAGGAAGGTAATCTCTAACGCGAGAAATGGTGTTGTTTGCAACGTCGTATGGTCGTAGTAAGCTGGATTTAAAATTTACATTTATTGTGGGTACCTCACAAAATGTAATTCATGAATGTGCAAGATCTTCCAAAAACTCAACCTGTACTCCTGTAAATAATCCACATATATCGGTGTTTAACTGTTAATTCCATCTTCACGCAAAATTGTCCCTATACCGTGATGTCCGAAAGTGGACATCCTAACTAGCACCAATAGACTTTCTTGGTAAAATTCCCCTAAACGCACTTGATTCTTGTTTAGGGTTCAGATTGTTATATAAAAATTTGAAGTTTGCCATAGAAAAGCATAGATAGAAAAAGTGGGGTTGAGCGGTACGTGTATTTCGAGGGCACATGGCGAAACATGACTCCTCGAATTAATTAATTAAACGTTGTGATGTTTAGTGTTACCGATTTTTATCTGTATATAATCGCAATAAGCAAAAAAAATGGGATCAATAACGTAGATTGAGTTTGATTGGTTGGTATAAGACGTTATGTAATTATGTTACATGCCCTAATAGGCAGATATGGTTGATCTTTTTAGCCGTAAATATACTGGTTTGAACTTACAGGGTAATCATAAGTAAGGGGTATACTTTAAAGTCTTACATAATTTCAAGAAATCAAGCTAGTAGCAAAAAGTAAATGGAATCTAGTTGCTTTTGGATTTGGATTTTACTGTATCTATGAAAAATAAAAGAGTTGTTACAGTTGTTGACATGAGTGTCAAAACGAAATCATACAATTTGGAGTTTTATTTTGAAATTAAAACTTAAGTAGACGTAGAGTTCAAACGACTCAAACTGTAATAGCATGGATTTACAAACAAGAATTGGTTTAGTTCAGTGTTATTATGAATGCGGCAGAAATTACACCGCTGGGTTAGGAAGATTTCGCATGAGAATGGGTTTGAGGGCGGAGCTCTGTCAAATGAAAGCGTACCTCAATTTGATATACAAATTTGAAAGAACAGGGTCTGTAACTGACCTATCAAGATGAGGAAGACCAAGAATTAGTGATGAGGACACAACCAGAGGTAATCCACTAGCAATCAGCAGTGAAGATGCGATATCCAAGCGATTGCAAAAGTGCTGTTTACCATGGTTTGGAACATTTTGCGCATAATTCTAAAAATGTATGTACATTTTACTCTGAATGATGGAGTCAATACTCAAAATTGTAGAATCTGGTCTGCAGAAAATCCACAAGAAATTGTCCAACAAGGTCTTCATGACAAGAAAGTAACCATTTAGTGCGGTTTTGCAGCTGATGATGTTATCATTGATCCAAATTTCTACGAGGAAATGCAGAACTGTATACGGTGAACGATACTTGCAAATGTTAAAAAATTATGTTATTCCACAGCTGCGAAACGAGCACCTCAGAATTGAAAAGATCAGTCAAAGAATTGTTAACCAACGTTTTTCAAAATCGTATTTTAAGCAGACATTTCGCAAATTCATGGCCACCAAGATCACCTGATCTTAACCCAGCGGATTACTGGCTGTGGGGTTATTTAAAAAGTTTAGAATTTAGAAGACGACCAACAAGGCTACAAGAATTAGAAGACAATATTATGGAGCAAATTCGTGCAATTCAACCAGAAATGTTATGGAATGCTGTGTACAATTTGGAGGGAAGGTTGGTAATCTTACAACAACAAAATGGAGGTCATATTTAGCAATTGACGTAACTGGTTTTGTGCATACTAAATCCTATTTCAAAGCTAGGTTTACACGGTCAAATAGTTTTTAACCTTGAACTTATTGGAATGTGTAAACGCTAAAATTGTCGTAAATTTTGCTTGTCAAATAAATTCATGAATAAATTGACGAATTAGAACTTGCTCTCATTTTTCGTCAATTTTCTAGGGAGTTATGGTTACATTTCAGATTAGAATTTACTGCCAACTTTCATGATGTGTGAAGTGTTTTGATGTTTGTGTTCCTTTTTTTTTTTAAAAATTGTTAGACTGAGTTAGTATTAAAATCGTATTTGTCATACATTCGTAAAAATGATTTAAATTCACCGGGGTCGTCTTGAAAGTCCTTATTAGCTAGATTTGCCTTTTTTTTCTCTTCGTTGCAAGCAAGGCCTTACCTACCAACGTCGATTTCTAATATTGCAATAAATGTGCAGATATTGTCGTTGGCGTGTTTTCGCTTTCTTTGTAATTCCCATTTTAAACGTAACCTCCAAATTCATAAATGACACAAACAGATTTTAGGTTGCTAAAAAACAAAAGTCACTATTTTCGGATTGGCAGTCATGAATTCGTTTAAGATATTGGATGAACTTCTGTTTACATGATCCAATAAATTTAGAAATATATTCATGAATTTTTTTCATTGATACATTCATCAATTTCTTTGACCGTGTAAACCTAGCTTTAAGCAATTAGATCTCATTTATTTTTTGCTATTAACTTATTTGTTAATAATTTAAAATATACTTATCTCTTATTTTATGATTACCCTATATATCTATGTTATTATTTGTGATATTATGTGCCCTAAATACTTATATTTTTCGAATAAACCAAAACGGAAAAAGTATCTTATTCTGAGTGTATGTAAGTACTATACTTTTTCACAATTTTTTATTAGTTCAAGTAAGTTAGCATTGAGTAGAAAGGGTAGGACGGTAGGACATAGGACATCTATATAATTTTAACAATCTGTGGTTACGTTACCACCATTGCCACTGATTACCACCCAATTACTGCAAAATTAGTTACTAGGCAACTGTGTTTACACTACATTTTCACTTGATATTAATGTACTTAATAGAAAAATTAACGACTTCGAATTGTTCATTATGTCCACGAGTTTAAGACCCTTTGTTTATTGGGCTCAATCGGAAACCAACCTTTCATTGAAAGTAGACTTAAAAGATGTACAGGTAGTTTGCATGTTTGCATGGCATAACCTAGACATTACACAAGTCAATTGATCTGTGTAATGTGGTTTCATTTTAGGACCCTGAAGTGGAAATTGGATATCGTAATATTAAATTTAGCGCAAAGGGTGTTGGTGCAAAAGGTTTGCACAATTATGAGTTTTCCATAGACTTTTATTCGGATATACAACCTGACGTAAGTGTTAATTTGACATTAAGAAACTTGCTTAGTCACTGACGTTTTATTTAATAGACAAGCTCATATAAAATACATCCTAGCAAAGTTGATATTAATGTTAGTAAAGAGAAAAAGGCTTGGTGGCCCAGAGTGACATCCACACCGCAAAAACCGATTTGGTTAAAAGTAGATTTTGATCGGTGGCAATCTGAAGAGGATCTGGGCGATGATTCTGAAGTGCGAGATGTTCGAGAGGATTATCCTAATGTATATGATCAGTTACAAAAGGAGGAAAGAGGTTATAAAAAAGGTATATCGTACTGATCTGATCTTAGTAAAAATTTGGTTCATTTTTGTAAGATTCTTGTCGTTCAACTTGTTACTAACGTAAACTACAATATATTGGAGTTTCTTTCATAATTTGATATGTTTGTCAAAACCAGCTTGGCAGTAAGATGTTTGCAATTTATCGAAACAAAAATTAAATGGCAACAAACTTATGAATACGGGTTGATTCATTTTCGGCCCTCAACAGGAGCATCTTGCTTATTATTGTAAAGAGAGGGTTGGTTTAAGCGTTTGTTATGGGGCAGATGATATTCAAAATTTTTTTTCTAAAACTAATAGTATATACAATTATTGTTATATGATGTTTTGGTACTTTATGGCCATCAACAGCCTTTATTTTTTATTTGATTCATATTGGATTTTACCAGCGTTACAAAAAGTTTATCATATATATTGGAGAAAAAGAAAATTGTGATGCGTTGCCATCCAGAATGTGTTCTACATGCAATAATGACATAGAAACAAGATTATCTGGAATAATCCAGTAGCAATGTATGTATGCGTTCCATATGGTGATATTTGCACTGCGACCTGATAGGTCTATTGCGTCCTCTCTTTCTTGCTGTGTGGTTGAGAGTTTCTCGACTTCACAGCTGGCTTGCTAAGCCTATCTGCTTTAGAAAATTTAGAATGTGGGATGGCTTGACTTTAGGCAGATCTTCCTCTTCTAATTCATAAAATCCTAGGTGCATAGCCCTTGAATTACGTAATGCTACGCACTCAGAGAGGATATGTACGGAAGTTTAGTCTTCCTCCTCGCAGAAACGGCATTCTGCTGTCTCTGCTAGCCCAATTGTTTTCATATGCCTTCGGAGCCGACAGTGACCTGATAGGATTGCTGTCAGTAAGCGAAGTTTGTCTTTGCTCATGGTAATGAGTTCATTGAATCTGTTCTGGTTGTTGGTTCCCAGAGTTGTTTTCGCCTTTCTCATTCCATGTTGATCAAACCAGTGCTTGGTTTTTCTTTGATCAACTTCTTTTTTTAGTTTCTCAAATATTGTGCTCTGACTAATCTCGCAAAAAGGTTCAGGGCCCAAGAGAGATGCAATCGCTCCTTTTTTTGCAAGTTTGTCTGCTTCCTCATTTCCTTCTAATCCGGTGTGTCCTGGCACCCACATGAGAGTGACTTTTTTTCCCTGCCTAGCTCGTTTAACTTAAACAGGCAGTCCCAAGCCGTTTGTGAGCTGATTGTCTAGGAACTCAGCGTTTTAATGGCTCCTTTACTATCGGTCAAGATGATAATCTTTACTTTGGCTCATATACTCCGATTCCAGTCCCTCCGATTGTCCTGAAGGCATCTGTATACCATAATATGGCATTCTGGTTCAGTTCCTTTATGGTGTTTCAAGGCTGAATTTCTTCGACATCTCATCACAGCGCATGTCCCACAACGGATCATCTCCTAGTAGGTTTTTTGATTTCTGACATCAGTCTGTATGTGGTTTGTCTGGCCACACTTTCCACTAACATGTGAAGAGATGTGAGATTTACTATGACTTCTAAAACGGCCGTTGTGCATGTGTTCATTGCACCAGTAATGCAAACGCAGGCCAGTCTATGTATCTTTGCGAGGCGCATCCTCGTTGTGGTCAGGCTGGCTCGTTTACTCCAAGCTACTGCCCCGTAGGTGATGATTGGTCTCACTATTGCAATGTACATCCAGTGCAGAATTTTTGGGTTACATCCCCAATTCTTCCCTGCAAAGTTTCTACAAACCATCAGGGCTCTTTTAGCTTTGTTGGTTACTTCCAATTCGTGTTTGTTCCAGAGAAGTTTCTGAGTAGCAATACATCAATAGTTGATGCATTGGGTTGCTATTTTACATATTCCAAAGTCTCTTTCAAAATTTGCTTGCCTTAATTGGATGATATTTTATGTGGCTCAGTCCATCTTTTTCACCTCCATCTGATCATCCAGTGAAACTTTCCTTAGTAAATAGTAGGAATAATTTTCACAATTGGGTAGTTTCTGGAGCAATTCACCGTCTGCTCACAGTTTTTGTTGGCACATTGTTAAGCTCTCTGTTTTCGGAGTGGAGGGCGACAGCAGACAGAGAAGGACGGCAGATAGAGGATGAGGGGATGCTGGGAGTAGTAAGTGCCGCGCTGGGGGAGGGTAGCTCGAAATTCCAAGGATCGGGAGGATGGCAGAGGATCGCGCGGATCAGTAATTGGTTCAGGAGATTGGGATGTGGAAAGCTAAGTCTTCAAGTTGGAGGGTGGTTCAAACCGGCTTGGATAGCGGGGAGAGGAAGGGTTGGTACAGAAGACCTCTGAATTTACAGGGACAGGGATCCGCCAGGTTCGGGAGGTGGATAGGGACACGCAAGCCTCTATGAGGAGAGTAAGCGGTAAGGGGCGCCACCTTCAGGCGGCGGGGTGGTCAACGATTACAGCGGAATTTTTTATGAGCTACATGTAAAGGTGCAGATAATATTTTTTTATATATCGGATAATTTTACTGTAAGATGTGGCTACAATACTGGCAACACTGGACCTGCAATCATAACAATATTTAAATATAGCATAAGGCTAGGCAATTATATATCTTGGCAATATTGTCTGCAACAGTATGGCCTGTAAATTTGTTTCGCAAACGGGCTACATAATCGGGTAATATAAATGGCTGACGAAGTCGTATACGTCGCAGCGGCTTATATTGTTTTAAAAAACAAGTTAAAGAAAAAAAGAGAAGATTGTGGATTCGATCTTGGTTCAATAAGCGTGAAATTTTAGATAACATAAGTCTAGAAATAAGTCTTATTTAAAAACTTTTCAAGAATGTCAAAAAGTAACTTCGAATTGCTTTTAAATACGATCGGACCAAAAATAAATCGAAATAATCAATAATCCTCTCATTATTCCAAGTAGGTATTAGTCATTGTATTCCTCCGAACTTTGCTAATACAATCACCAAAACACAGTATATTGCAGAGTATTTTTAGCTAGCCAAACGATCGTCTGGCAGCATGCCTGCAACAGATACAACTACATCGGCGATACTAAAAATGTGTGGCTATATGGCCGGGACATACTAAAAACATTACTCTATATTACACGAGTCTGGCTGTTATTGTTGGCAATGTTGCCGGCCACTCTGTTGCAGACCCATATTGCAGTAAAAATATTACCCGTTTAGAAGCACCTTAACATATGCCATCTAACATACATATAACAATATTGAATAAACCTTACAACCTCTCGCATCTCTTTACTTTATCACAGAAATTAAACAATTATTTCAAGTAAATTGAGTTTTAAATATAATTCAACATGTGTAGTGTACAGATCATGTAGTTTAAAAAGCATTAATATAATTTCATAAATTACTATTATTTGATGCCACAAATGCCATCTGGATCAACTTCATTGATTTTATTAAAATTGCGCTCATAAGAAATATAAAAACTGATGATGACTAGAAAGAACAGAAAACTCATATAAAAAATTCAACTACATGTTTGTTTAGGTTTTCTTTGCAAGATCAACATCAGTATGTATTAGAGAAAGCAATATGCATTTATTTTAACATTGAAATGTTTACATTATTATAAAAAAATTCAATACGAAGGCATTGCTTAAATACCTTTAATGAATATAAGACTTATTACATACTAGCATTTTTTTCAGAAGACTTTAAGAAAGTGTATCTGATCTGTTATAACTTCTTCATGTACCTTGGTTTCTTTTATGTTTGCTGCGTATTGGGAGTAAGATTTTTGCGACATGGGGTGGATTCGTTCTTTGGAACCTACGATGCAGTCGGACATGTTATGTGTTTCTTACATTTACTGATGTTTTTGGAAGTGTTGCATCCTATATTTGGATATACAAAAAGCAGTGCATTCACATCCTTCATGCAAATCGTTGGCAGAGCCATTGTATTATTCGCTTTAGTGAAGCCAGAACCACGAATGCAAATTAAACCTGTTATTTTCTATATGTTTTTAGTGTGGTCTGCTGTTGAAATAGTCAGGTATACTCATAGGTATATAAGATCAAAGAAGTATTTTACAACATAATTGATGTTTTAGGTATCCCTATTATATAACGCAACTTTATAAAACAGAAAATAAAATTTTGACGTGGTTACGATATAGTATATGGATTCCATTGTATCCTTTAGGGTTCCTATGTGAAGGCATCATTGTACTTAGAAGTATAGCATACGTTGAAGAAACTGGTATTTATTCAATCAGCTTGCCAAATTCCTATAACGTAGCGTTTCATTTTCCAACTGTGCTTAGAATCTATTTATTATTCTTTCTATTTCCTGGTATGTATGTTATGATGTCTCACATGTATAGAGTTCGAAAAGCAAAATTAGGAACTGACAAGAAGAAAATTAAAAAATCTGCTTAATCGACATATCACAGTTTATACATATATAAAAGACATTACATTGTTAATTATGTAATAATTAATGTAGTTTGTTGAAATATAAACAGAGGACGTGGTGGTTCGTAATCGCAGAACTATTAAAATAGAGCTTCAAATATTTGACGAAATTATAGTGATATTATTTAATTAACAATGTAACATTATGTTGTGAATTTTAGATAAATCTTTATAGGATGTTTTGTTTTTGCTGTAAGAATTTTGTATTATTGAGGTGTATTCATTATAGACTATTATGTTTTAAATCAAGTCTTTCATGTGGGTCGTTGCGAGGTCTTATGATGTATTGACAATTCCAGAATTATTGCTAGTATAAAATGGTGTGAAGAATATTGCACAATTATATTAAAGTGTAATATCTTGTAGTAATTATGTTAGTCGTTACCTATAGGTAGTTGTAGAGGTATAATCGACATTTACGTGATTTATTGGTGTTCTTATTTTTTTATATTTTTGTATCTTGTTGTTACTCTGTCATCATTATGCAATTGTTACATATGTTTTATATTCTATTTAATAAATTGTGATTTATTAAAGAGATGTTTTATTTGCGTAAATTTATCTCGAATAAGTGAAAATGAATAGTACTTGAAACATAAAAATAAAATATACTTTTAATAGGTGTTCGTGATGCCCACGCCCAGTCTCCAATGAATTGTGCCAATCCCATTTAATATTTATGAGATCACACAACTGTCTGATGCGATTTTTACATGTCCAGTATATTTTATGCTACAATGGGATTATTACGGTAACACCGATAACATAACAGGTATTATGTTATATATGGACGTAAAGACAAATGAAGAAAAAGCAAATTTTTGTTGGCATTTTCGTAGTAATATTTTGTATAATTGTGATCAATTATTATATTGTGTCTAATAATAACGTAAGTAATCAATCACTTCATCGATGCACATGCGAATGTATATTATATGTATGTATATAGCAGAAAGATTTGTATCACGCTTAATACACCAAGTTATTGGTTTATAGTTTTTATCTACTTTTTATTGCAAGAAATATGGTCAATACGGCTTCACCCCTTCCACTCAACTTTATTCTTTATTCCGAATTTATTACCTCTAGATACAACCTGTCTAGCAATTTTTTAATACTTTGCGTCTCTTATTCTCAAATACACTGGAACCTCGTCTATATCTGCTGTCGGGAAACGTAAACATTTACTTACATCCGCTCAAGAGGGGTCCCCACTCGTATCCCGTTAGCGGAGAGGAAAAGCCATGCTATGGGCTGATTGGCTCGTGTGAATATGTGCACTATCGATGGTGGATGCCGAGCGGATATAAATGAGCGCTCTAGTGCGGATATGAATGCGGAGATAACAGGCTCCAGTGTATATAAATAAATTCTTTTATGGTCTTTGATGGTAATCGTACGATTTTTCGGCCCAAATATTAAGCAATAATAGCTTTTCAAAATACCACATCAAAAACTGACCTACAACATAGAGTGTGCACAGAATTTTTTGTCAAATTTAATTAAAAAAGGTTTCCTTTTATTTTTAGTATTTTCAAAAAAAAATCATTGAAATTTCAAAAAATCTTACTATTATCACATACAACCTTAGTGGACAATTAAGTAAAAAGGACGAGTAACTCCCATCCTGTTATTATGCTTTATACAATTTTCGCGCGAAATTAAATTTCCCGCATTAGTGCCCGAAGTAAAAATTGCATTAAAGGAATAAATTTTTGTAGAAATATTGTTGTAAACCATAATAAATAGGTATTAAGCGAGCCACAAAATTGTCACACATGTCACGTCCGAGCTTAGAGAATTGACATTAATCTCCGAAGTGTCATTTATAAGTAATCATATGTCGAATTGACAAGTTGAAAATATTTGGTTTTTAAGGTTAGTTTTCAAATTCTAGTTTTCGGTATTTTTTCATTTTAAAACAGTAAACGTTCTAAAGAACCTGTATTTTACAACAAATCGTTGTTATTTACATATTTCAACGACCAGAACTCTCAATAATCGTTTCTCCTCTAAAATTCAATTTTTCGTAGATTTAGCTTGATGAATGTCAGCTGGTTCTGCTTTTATTTAACGATTTAACCTAATCCATTCATTTTAAGAAAACAACAACAACTACATATAACAAACATTTTGAGATAAATTTCTTCTTAATTGCAAATATAAATATATTGTACACCATTTGTTTTTGTCTGCTACTAATACGTTTCCCTTAAAGATTCTTTGATTAACCAGCAGGAATGTTAACATTTCGACCAACTACCTCGTCGTCACCCATGCTTGTACAAAAACTTAACTATGAATCGCATATACCTAAGTACCATTAAAAAATTGTATTAGTAAAACATTATCTGAACTTATTTAAAATAACCGATGATTTAGCTATAATAACAATAAGCAATACACAATATTAAACAATAAGAAAATTTGACAAGTGACAGCGAATCAAATTCAGTCATGATTTTTTTCATTTAAGCATATTTCACTACTAAGTGTTGAAAACATGATCGCGAGGAGTATTTCCATGATCCATCCTCTTGTAATAATCCACAGATCGTAAAAGACATTGAATATATCGGGTATATTGTTTCGAAAAACAGAAAAGCATCCATTCACGAAGAAAATAACGAGCTTTTACTTGGAATCCTTAGAATCAAAACCCACCTTTAACGTAAGATGACGTAAATATTATGTTGCTGGTCAAATAAATATCCCTAAGCTGTCTAACCAGAAAGTTTCAAAGTCGATATTTGACAGTTTTTATACGCCTCTATTTGTTTAGATGACAACGGAAAACACTTTCAACATTTATTGCAACTATTTTTCCGTTACTTAGTTGTGATTATTTACAAACAATATAAACCTAACCTGCAAAATTTTAATTGTCAATATGTAAATAAAAATTTCTGCAGGAATTTTATTTGTATATATTACCATACTGTTAAATGGGTTGCATATATAAAAGGTACTAAAATACAAGACACTGTAACAATACAATACGCACAAATAATGTGATAGAAAAGGGTTGACACATGTTGGCAGGGTTTTGAAATTACACATGCAAATTCGCTATGGACAATTCATGGAAATACATAAATGTATTCTACTTTCTAATTATCCTGATAACTTACTATTATAATAACTTTTTTGTTGCCAATCCAGAAGAGTTCAAAACGATCACTTTGTATACCTATATTATATTGTTGTTGTTACTGAACAACTTGATATAAGTACATAAAAATTATTCGGTAGTACTGAAAAGAAAACAATATGCAATACATTGAAGCAGAGCAGATGAAAATAGTCCGCAGCACAAATGTGGTACAAAACCTGGTAAGAGATTACAAAAATATAGGTAGTGGTGAAATAATTACGAAGTAGATGTCAGAAACATTAGCAACATTTTAAATTTCAACGAGTGAGATATTAATTATTACGTATATTTTAATAATATTTAATGTTTTATTTAATTGTGTATCTTTTATTTACGATTAAAGCCACAAAAATAGCGATTGTATCCGCAAGTGATGGATAAAGCAAATTTGTTATTCGTACTATTATATCAATTTTATGATAAATTTACTTTATCCGTCACTTGCGAATACAATCGCTATTTTTGCGGCTTTAATCGTTGATCAAAGATTACACGCAGGCAAAATAAATCATTTGAAAACAAACAGAATATGCATCTTTTAACTTCTTATATAACGAAATTTACTTTTTTATCTTTATTGAACCTTTCCTTGTACCAGCAGATAAATCGTTTCTTATATATTAAAGATATCACATGCGAACCGTTATACTTTAAGTTTGGGAAATCCAAAATATTTCTTGTATAATCGACCAACTTGACCTGTTTAATGTTTGGACAGTAATTCTCACTATAGTACTTTCCATGGTGACGTCACAATAGTACTAACAAGTAGTACGGTAAAAGGCACAATGTTGTCATTTTCTAGAAAAATATATACAATTAAGGTTTGCTGTCATGTTTTATAACATTATAAAATACAATAATAAGCTTTAATTATATTAAAAAATATAGGAGTTATCTAGTCTGAAACCTGTGCATGTATTTCAGAAAAGAACAATTATAACAACAAAAACCTCGTTAAGAGTGAATAATCAATCGAACCGCAAAGAATGTTACTTAATCAGTTGTTCAAAAGGTAATCTAGCAAACCAACTTTGGGAGTACATATCTTTGTATGTAGTTTGGCAACGCTTTCGTGAATATAATCACATTCCGTATATTGAGGAGAGTATGCTAAACAATTTACAATTTTTATTGTCCAAGTAAGTTCATTCGCATTATGTAAAATATTTCTAATGAAAGAACGTTTTTAGTTTAACAATACGAACAGCATCCCATATAAATGTATCTATACTTTGCAGTGAAGAGAAAGGAAAATGGATTATTCCGAAGACCCGTCCACTAGATAAATATGAAAATTGGTTCAGAGATAAGGCCCCTTGTCGGGACATATTTTTAGATCAGTATTCAACGCGGTATGAAGATATTCTTGCTTATCAAGTAGAAAAAATTAAAAAAGAAATGAAGTAAGTAAATTGTAAGAAGATGATGTAGGTAACATTAAGAGTTGCCACCAAGATTTTTCGTAACTGATTTCGTTCTCTACTTCAAATGGCAGAGAATTCTTTTCCATTCGTTTGGTAGTTCTTGAAAAGATGATCAAGACTATTCAATTTCTTTTAATCCAGAAAATCTTAGATGTACTTTCTTTCTCTTCTTCTTAGGAAGACATTTTCACCAGTACAAAGACAATTTAGAATACTGTCATATCTTCAGCTTTTTCCCCTATTTTCTAACTTAAATTTGAAATTTTACATAGTTATTTTGTTTTCGAACCTCTTCCTTTTCTGCCGCTCATATTTTTCAAAGAATATTTCAAACTAATCCATTTTAGCTGGTTATTTTGGATACATAACATATTTCTGATTTATATGCTTTGTCATTTCATTTACTAAAGATTTATTATCTCCCCCATTTTCCACTTTACATGGAAATTAATCATATTATTTATGTACAGACTGTCGAATATGACCGTTTCAACGTTCAACCACGACGAATCGACACAAGCCGCCTCGATATTTGTTCTTCCATATAATACACAAGAGCTCTGGGGAAAGTGGAAAAGCGGTGCGTGGCGAAAATATCGAGACGGCTTGCTGTCGATGTGGCGTGGTTTAACTCTTATGAAATGGCAATTTTTGAGGTACCTACTTCAATATTCTGTGAATATGCAGTTATTTATTATAATTATTCATTTCTGAATCAATTTAGGATTTTAGGTAAAAAAATGTCGTAATATTATTTTTGAAAAATCGCCTTGTTTTTACAGGTTTCATAAACATCTGGTGAAAGATGCACAAATTAAATTAAGCAAATTAGCGTTATATTTTGATGTGCCTGTCGGTAACGCAACTTTTGTAGGTATACATTATCGTGGTGGTGATTACGTGGATTATCTGCGGATGCGTTACCAGATAAACTCTCAGGTAATATCTATCGTAAACACAACTAACCATTAATCGATCTCTTAATGTTATTTCAGGATTTGCCCGATTATAGGTATTACGTAAAAGCCATGAGATACCTTAAAGAAAAATACAAACATATTATATTTATACTGATCACAATCGATATGGTGTGGTTAGTGAAGAACCAACATTTTATAGAGAATGAAGGAAATGTAGTTGTGAATCCGTACAATCAAATGGATAGAATTAACGACTTAGTTCTATTAAGCAATTGCAATCACAGCATCATTAATTATGGAACTTTCGGCGTAACGACAGCTTTCTTTGCAGGAGGTACAATTTATGTGTACCGTTTAAACCTTCCCTTAGATTATAGAGGAGCAACGGTAGCTTTAGGTTTTGCGAACAAATTAGAAAAATGGCATGCGATATTTTGAAATTTAATTGTACGGTATTAAAATATATTGATATGATTGGAATTTTATTTTTTACCAGGTTGCATAGTAAACAAGATTAGTTGAAAGAAAGTAACGTCTAAATAAGATTAAAACAGCGAGAGAATTAGATGACTCGACTCCTGAGTTATTTAATTTCGCAATAACTGAAATAACAAGTTAGATAAGTAAATGTTGCGAAAAAAGATAGATGTTATCAGAAAAAAAAGGAAATGTTATTTATTTAACAAACGAAAGGTGACGCGTTGGTTGTATGCCCTCTGCTACAGGTGAGCTCATCTTCTTCCAGCTTAACTTCCTCTTCGGATGTCCTTCTGGCGGTCCTCGGGTATTGACGGGTTGGTTTCTTGGAGTCTTCTGGTGGATCTTCTTCGGTGATGGATATCTGAAATCAGGGAAACAGAGTTCACCCAGATAGCAAAATAAATGTGTGGAATATATGGCACAAGGTAGACGCTGTAAAGCGTAAAGTTTACCATCGACTTGACGTCGGCAAGTGTAGGTACAGTAAGCGTGAAATATGTATGACAAAGTTCCTACTTGACAAATGAAAAGTCTGTTGTTCACTTGTGGCAAGTCTATCTAAAGTCTGACGAAGTACGACAAGTATCGCCAAGTGTGCCGCAAGTTTTTCTAAAGGTTTGGCAAGGTTATTTGCCGAATGGATAAGGCAAGGATTTTTCAAAGCAAAGTTTATTATTACTATGGATAATTACCGTATACACATGTACCGTGCATATTACACACACTAGCGCACGCATATTTTACATGTACATATCATCTGTAGGCGTAGCAAAGTTATGATAGTGGGGAGACATTCGTTTTCGACTTTCAATCGTATTAGTGCGGCAGGAGTGACGTAAGGACGTCCACATTGAAGTAGCAGAATACTTACTCCAAAAAATCAAAAATATTTTCATTTGTTGTGAGCGACATTATGAAATTATAAACATCTGACAGCAATGATGTCAACCGTGTAGTAATGGCGGGCAGACAAACGTGTGGACGCTATTGGCCGAGCGCAGACGAGTGCCTTTGATTTGTGCATAAAAACCGATACCGGTCCGAAGTGAGGCAAGTGATCACGAGGGACGGCGAGCAAAGACAAGTGGTGCCAAATGAGCTCTAGACTTGTTGGCGCTTGGCTTCATTCGACCAACTAGACGAGCGACACCGAGCGATGACAAGGCACGGAAAATAGGCTGTCTACACGTTGGCGTTGGCCATCGCTCAGCAACGCTCGGCCAACATGTATAGGAGCCTTTACAGATGCTCGCCGTTCTCTAAAAAAAGCTATTTAGAAAACTAGATATGCTTGAAATTCAAAATCTAAATCTTCTTAATTTTCGATGTTTAGTTTGGGAAAGTCAGTCGCGCACAACTTTTCTTACTTCCTTTTCTTTAGCAATATATTTATTAACTTATATCTCGATATTGTGCGTACATCCTACAAATTCTGCTCCTGCTAGTAGGTCCTCATTCTTTAATTGCGAGTCAAGTCAAATTGCAAAATCATACGATTTTTTCATTCAAAGATAAACAGATAGAACGCTTGACTAGCCTAATTGAAGAACGAGAATCCGTCGATTTATAGACCTGCGTACGATAGGTACACTCGGTACGACTTAGTCTTCGAACGATTTTAGTGAGTTACCTTATTCAAATCGTTCGAAGACTAAGTCGTACCGAGTGTACCTACATACCTATGAACCTAACCTAACCTAAAATTTTCGATCAAACTTGCCTAAGTAAAATAATCTACTAACAATCCAAGTCGCCGTAAAACGATTCAACCTGATATCTTAAAAAATCGTTCAACGCACTAATGCTGCTGAAACTGTTCTTTTAAATTTATTTTCCCAATAACGCCTTTGATCGATAAAATATAATCACGAGTCTTCAAGGGCAAGGCTGCAATAGAAAGGTATGCGAATATAACTAATTCCCGAGGGGTTTGAGGTTTAAATTGAATTCTGTTTTATTCAAATCGGTTTACTAAACACTTGTCCACGACTTGTCATTGGTTTGTTGTAATCAACTGTTTCCTACTCTGCCCTGTTAACACCAAGTATCGTATCCAACAAAATAGAAGTTTCGAGATATGAAGGGTTTTGAGTTTAGTTCTCTGCCATCTATAATTTTTGAGATATTTTTATATAAAAGCATCATTCATCCTCTATAAATTAATCAGTTTCACGCCATATTGACCAAATCCATGTCAAGTAATTGGGTAACGGACTTTTGATAGATACGACATTTTTAACTAAAGCATTGGTTGTATTCAATCTTTTACCATCCTGCGAAGAACATGGATTCCTCCATGTCGCTATTCTTAGCAAACTGATTTATTTAAACGAAAAAGTATATATATTGTTATTGTATATTTCTCATGATGTTTTTTTCTAGTTGACGCAAGTTTCACAATCATCTTTCAAGCTATCTTTCTTATGCCCTGTACTCTTCTCATGTATACTAAATTCCTCACAGCACCAACATTCTTCGTTGCCAAGTTTTGCGAACGAAATCTTTTCTTGGGCCACCACTTTTCTATACAAGTAGTAGAAAAAATGCATGGATGCGTTCTTTTGTAAGAAGTCTTCATAGAGTAACTTGATTGTTATATCACTAGGCAAATATCGAGTATTTGGGGCATGTTCTCTTCTGTAATGGGAGATCGTTGGTTTAAAGGAATTTATATAGTCAATAATTAATTTCCTATCAACTTTGTTTGCTTTCTAATTCCCAATCTTTTTACAAGATAATTTGTTTTAAACCCTGACACTGCATTTGGATTAATTCTATCATTTGACGAAATGTAGCCTACTGTACTTAGAAAAAGTATTTTACATACTTCTTGAATAGTTCTGTTTTCATCTGGCAGATAATAATGTGTTTGACCTACAAGAAGCAACGCCATCCATAATAGTTTTTCTTTTTGTTGGTTCTTGTGATATATTATTGCAAACAAAAGTATTTTGTTTAGTTGTATTCGTTTGCCAATATTCGTTATTAATAGCTTTTCGTCTTTCATGAATTATTTTCTTGGCGCAATTTCTTATACACATTCTTTTGCATATTTTTTTAAATTCATGTCCTTGGCTCTTTTCCTTCAACTTAAGTATCTTCCTTTCCTTTAGCGGTAAATCGAATTTTCTCCTCTTACGATTTTCTCCTTTTTTAGTATAAAGTAGCGATTGTTTCTTGTTATGCACTCTTTCTAAAATTATGTCCATAATCTCTTGTACAATGTTAAATGTTTTTTGTTTCTCTTGGTTTCCGTTTTCACTTATTGCATTATAAAGACATTTTCTAGAATTGTCTCCATGATATCTTCTATGAAAAACTTGTTATTTTTATACTCATTTTCGGCTTCAAAACTATCTATTAATCCATTATTTCCTGACTGATTTTCACCCGCTTCACTATCAGTAGGATATAGCTTTATATCGCTTAAAAATAATAATTTTATCTTGCTTAGAATCATACTCTTTCTTTATTTCAATGTTTGGCTCATACTATTCTATTCTGTAAGTGCCTTTATTATCTAGAAACCTATCTATAGTTGTTAACTTTAAGTGCTAACTCTTTGTTTAATGCCATACTTAAAATTCTTTTTGAACGATTCATGATAAAGTCTAGTGAATAAAAAAACTGATATTTAGACACAAAAACTTATGTTTATTAACCTAATCTGGTAAAAGAATGCTGTATAACAATCTTGCACACGTGACAAAAACTAAATTAAAAAAGCCTTTAGCAATAAAAACACCAACTATCTATTAATGCTACCAACGAATAATAAACTATGCGAATATTAAACGACCGAAACGTATTACTACTTTTTGGGGTTAGAAACATTTATTTATCATGACCTGCGCATTACTACATATACCTAAACTAATGTAAATTGTTAAACAATTTTGTCGTATCTGCAGAAAATGTTGAAACGATTCGTCGTATCTGGCAATCTGTACATCAGTTACGATAAATGTGCCTAACAATTTCATATACGACAAATGATCTTAACAATACAATCTTTTTTACAGATACGACGAAACTTTTATGTGTGTATGTAGCCTAACCAGATCTGTTCACGACAAACAAGCTTAACATGTTGATAAAATACACTCTAGGATGTTATACGTACTCTTAACAAAAAAATTAAAAAAATTCAGATACGACAATTGGAATTAACACGGCATTACCTACACCATGTGGCAACCTTGTCTTTGACTTTATTTCGACAACTATAATATAGAAAGGCTTGCTTAAAGTTTGCTCTAACCTTTTCGTAGAAAAGCTTGTCCAAGGCAATTAAATAAAAATTCAAAGACAAGTTTGTCACAACGATTTATGCTATCTGGGTAGTATTAGTGATGTTCTATTCCCACGTCACGTTAGCTGGAGTATCTCCGTCGTCGTGCAGTGTTTGGTCGGCCCCATTGATTTTTGTGCGATGGCAACTAGCGAGGTGCGTTTAGGGAGGCGGAATACAAGTCGCAGAACGCTATATTGTACCCGCACCAGTGGAAGGATATGTGATGAAGCCGCCGTAGCCTAGGCTGGACTGACGTAGGTTAGGACTGGGCGGATGTGTGTTTTATACAGCATCGTGCCCGTCTTAGGACTAAGTTTGTAGTTACCCAGGATAAGATATAGTTGGTGCAGTTGACCGATGGCCCTGCTCTTTCAAGATGCTCGGCGAAAGTTAGGTTCATGTGGAGAAACATTCCCAGGTATTCGATTTTCTCACTCCAGTCGATCTCCGTCTGTAGAACGGTTATCTTTTGGGGCGAGGGTTATCGTCACCGACTGAACACAATGGCTTGGGTTTTTCTCTGATTGATCGTCAGGCCACATGTGTGATTTCGATCCCGACACTCTTCGAAGTGGCTACTATTGCGGTGTCATCCGCATAAATCAGGAGAGTACAAGAATCAATTATTGCTAACCCACGCGAAGTTTTCAGATTTGTGAGACAGAGACAGGGTATCACTAGAATTCTTGGCACTCTCTCTAATGGAGAAAATACACTGAATAATCCTCAAGCTATAGTCAACGCCTTTGCTGAGATGTTCTCGAGTAAGCATATCAATAGCAATCTCCACAATAATGCTGAAATCAACTCCCATTTTCCATGCAGCACGTAACTGAAGACGACCTAATTAAGATAATGGCTCGATTTCCTGACAAAGCTACAATAGCGGGTGATGATGCCATTCCAAGTTACCTTATTATAGAGACATCAGGTATGCTATTGTTAAACCGTTGGCTACTATCATTAATCTATCCATAAAGACATCGGTTTTTCCTGATTCCTGCAAAAGAGTCCGCTTAATTCCAATCCATAAGAAGAATGATTCTTCCGTGATTGTGAATTACCGGCCTATTTCGATTTTGTCGAAGTTTGCGAAGGTCTATGAACAAGTGATCTAGACATGCATATTTAATAATGTTAAAATCAAATTTTCAGAATCTCAACATGGTTTTATACCTAGCAGATCAACGCAAACCAATTTGGCAATTATCACTCAGTATATTGGTGAACATCTTGATAGCCAAGTTGATGTGGTTTATACCGATTTTTCTAGCGCTTTCGATATAATTGACCATGGATTATTGCTCCAAAAACTCAGCACCTTTGGAATGACTGCGCCCTTCCTAGATCTCATGAAATCCTATTAAATAATCGCACAAACGATAATATGTTCTACAATGGATACTGAATTCATCTCTACATCAGGCGTGCCACAGGGATCCAGTTTGGGTCCATTATTGTTCAACATATACTTAAACGACCTACTAGCTAATATTGGATGCCCTACAGAAGCTTATGCGGATGATCTAAAGATCTTAACACTCAACGGTCGGTCGGTTTGGGAATGTCTGCGACGTAAATGCTGAACAGTACCGGACACAGTGCAGAGCCTTCTAAAACTCCAAACAGCATTTGTCTCTCTGGAGATTCCGTTCCGTTCGTGACGGTGGCGAATCTGCGGTCCTTGAGGTAAGATCTGATGGTCTTCAGGATTCGTGGCTAGCAACCGGTTACCTACAATTTCGACAGCAAACCTTCATGGCGGATTTCCTCCATAGCCTTTTCCACGTCCAGAGAAACCGTAGCGATCGTCTTGTTCTTATTGAAGGTGGTGGTAACGTGATTTTGAAAAGTTGCAGCGTGGTCGAATGTCCGGGTCTAAATCCGGTGAAGAAGCAGAGTTTCTAAAATTTTGCTCATAGTGCCAACCAGCAAACTCGGTCGATAGCTCTCAGGAGAGAAAGGTTTCTTTTTCGCATTAAAAATCGCCGTCAAATTGACAAACAGATTGAGGGGCAGGTTTTTGAGTTATTTTTATCCGTGCACAACAAAAGAAACACAATAAACTGCCTATTGCTAATGAAATAAAACAAACAAGTTTCACGATTAGATATATTTAACTGCGCATTCTAAAAATATTTAAATATTTAACCTGAGAATTCAACTTAAGTGATGTAGTGGCGTAGATATGTATGTATACTTTGAATATACGATATTTCCGTTTTGTGTGTAGATAATTTATTTTATCCAATAAATGCGATAAATTTTAAGATTTCCTTTTCAATAGTTTGTATTCATCATAGCTAAAAATTTTGTTAATAATCTAAAATTTAAAAAAAAACCGCACAATCATTTGAAATTACAAATACAGTAAACAGTAAGCACATTATCATCACTATATAATAAAAGGTTGAATTTCGCAACTGCAAAATCAGCACTTACTACATATCTTCTGACTTAGACAGCATTACAAACAACTGTGTACTTTAAGTTTTCGAATAAAATACGTTATGATTTCTAACATTCTTCGGTGATGTTAAAACATTCTGCCAATATTAAATTAATGCGTACCAAAACTACAAATACAGATAACTGTGTCAAAACTATTGTTAATGAGTACATACTTTCAAGGAGGGGGACATGTATAAACTGTATAAACGATTCATCGTGACTGAGTAATCCATTTGCTTTGCGCAGACATCGTATGTGTCTAGAATCGTGAACTATACATTTTAAAAATTCATATAGCGAGAATCAAAAGCAAAAAAATGTCAAAAACTGTATATCTAATGATGGGATAAACATTACGGAAACGTGTGAACCAGTCGTTTGCTATTTTTAGTTCGAGAATCATTAGCTTAGTTTAGTAACCAGGATAGAAATGTACCAATATCAATATATCTTTGTTCGAGGCTGTGTTTTAATTTGTTGTTTATTATTAGTATGGTATGTTGTTATTATTGCGGTGTCTCAACCCCCATCCGCATGGACTTATTCCAATGTAAGTATGTAATCTACGTCTTAATTATTTCGGTTATATTGGGTATTAAAAAAAATTAAATATATACTTTATACTAGTTTTTTTTTAGATATTTTATATATATATTAGATAAAGTATTTTTCTTACTATACTTCCGGTTATATTTGTTAGCATTTTTCAACGCGATTATTACTACTTATTATTAGAAGCGATTAGTTATAAAACACGAATATGATATTTCTTATGAATTGCTTTAAAACAGGTTTTCATCTTTAAAATTAAATATTTTTACTTGTTCATCTGTTTTATGAGCTATACACATGTATACAGCGCAAATATACATAGACGCACATTTTCAGCAAAATATTCTTTAGTGGAATGTTTGCTTTGTCGAAAATGTATAGATTGTGAAAAAAAGTGCACTCTAGTCATTTCTCTGATATACTAATGTGTACAAGAATAACATCTATTCGCAGGAAAAGAGATAAGGTAAATGCGCTTGTAGTTTAACCAGTTAATGTATACCGATTAACTGTTTAATATTATTTAATGTATGTATAAGCTACCTAAACTTAAATACTAGGACGTCCCCTATTTTTAAAAATCTTAACCTTGTAGCGCGGGTGTGAATCAATCAAAACTTGAAAAGATAATAATTGAAGAATTTATTAGAAGATTCATCATCCGAAAGATCGATATATTCAGCGCATTTCAGGTGGAACCATTTATTGCATTCTCTTTTTTCATCTTCAGTTTAATTTTTTACAACTCTTTTTTTCAGAAACAATATTAAATCAAACGTTAGGATATTCAATCGAAACTGAAAGCCAATGATGCAAAATCGTAAGATACTTTATACAACGTAATAATGAGTAAAGAAAATTTATCACGGTTTTCCAACTACTGACCTTGTTCATCTGATAATTGTCAAATTCAAAAAGTTATTTGTACAGGTTGGACAGATACCACTGTCAAAATATATCTGATAGCTTATTTTGTTCTTGAACAATGAAAAACCTCTCACAACATCGGTCAAATACCTACCTATATTGCCCAAATTCATCGCTTATGTGTGTTAAGTGTGCATAGTTATGGTTAAGCAATTTACGAAGTACTGAATAGATGTAAAAAAAATGGTTTCATTTGTTGCTGAACGATTATGTAAAAGTGTTTGACGTGTACATTTGCCACCGCAAGAAGTGCAACACCTGAAGCAGTGGTGGAATAGTAAATGAACAGGTTGTATTTAAAAAACGAGGGCATGATATAACTTAATAATATTAATATATCATATAGAAGAAATATTGGTTACATTATCTATATCTAAAACAATATTTCTTTGTTTATTGAATTTTTTATTTTCTGCGGTATTTCTGCGGTTTTTTTTTATTAAGCATAAATATCAATTTATACTTACTACATTATAGTATAGTAAACAAATCTTAATCTATCACCTTCCTATCAAATAATTAAATATAGTGACTATACAATACCACAGCATGAATTTTGGACCTTCAGTCGTTATTTGTGAATCGTGTTGCCTCTAAACAAATTCAAAAACCGCCTTATATTAATCGAATTGTAAATTGTTTCTGTCTTTCTTATCGAAACCATCAGACTGCCCTTTTCTCCAATCAAACGTCATTAAGGTCATAGGCTAACCAAAGTCAAATGAAGGGGAGTCATCTAAAATTTTCAATTGGGATCACTGAGTAATTGGCAACAATGATATCGCGAACTAATTTGCACATAAATTATTTTGACAGATTCTATAAAGGTTATGTATACTGCTTCAGTAATATACAAATATGCCGGAAACGCGATGAAAACCAGGTATGAAAACAACCAAATGACAGAAAACACATATTTGTTCAATGTCGCTAACTGTAGAATGTACAAATCAAGCAGGCATACCAGGGATTTTTTATAGCTACCACTACACTTCAATTGAGAATGCTTGCATGGTACATACTTCAGTCAAAGAGTAACAAGAGAGTGCACTTAGCAATTGGCGCCAAAACAATCTTATAACCTTGAGAAATACTATAAATTTTGACAACAGTTCAATGAACCGATGCTGTCAATACTTCGATTGAACACACGAATTTATCAAAGTTTTACGCGGTTTTATGATTTATTTTAGCTGTGTAAGATTTTATAAAGTGACATTTATATGTATGTATATATATGATTTTTAAACGACCGACGCACATATCTATGCACATATCGAATATATTTAAAATTGGAGTAAGTTTAAAATCATTGTCTTAGTTGCATATTTTCTAAGTTGGTAGTTCATAATCTACTACATGTTACGTTTTACGTAGAAACAACAAAGTATTTCTTTTTTTTTACTTCTAACATTCACTATGTCAATACTTTCACGTATTTTAAAGTTTTAATTGCATTAAATTCTAATATTTTCAAAGTTTCTCGGTTTAGTGACTTTGCAAATCGCGTGTTGGCTAAACTAACTCTGCAAAATTTTCATTAATAAATACTAGCCAATCAAAATTTGGTGTTCAACTTTCGGTGTTCCCAATCAGATCGTTCTATCGAGGCCATAAGAATTATTTTACGCATTCATTCATAATAGCTCTAGTGCACCCTCTTTGTAACTCTACTCTTTGCTTCAGTAACGTCATTTTTAAGATAGTTTATATTAATTTTTCGAAATTAAAATCGCCGAAAAAACCACTTATGTTGGTTTTTGTGGTGCAATTTTTCTTATGCCAAAACGATTTGACGTCCCTCCGATCATAGATAATATATACATTTCATTCTCTATAGATTGGACACTTCTAATAAAATTTTGTTGGCGTGTTTCTGCGCCATCTAGTGAAATGTGTTAAATTTAAAACAGACCATACTGGGGCACAAAAAGCTTGTTTATTATTGAAAATTGAATTTCTAACTTTTAAACTAAAAAACAAAGCGCTTTTATATAGTTTCTGAATATTGTCCTATATTTTCATTAAAAATATTTTTACAAAAATGTTATCTTCGTGGAACACGACGAAATAAAATTTCATTCCCTAACGCGTCTCGTGAAGTTTCAATTTGGATGATATATGTCACGTATACCTGTAATATCGAAACCGAAGGTTAGGTAATTTATAAAAATGATCTCAAAAGATATTCAAGTTTTAACAATATCGGAAAGCCACTAAGGGGTACTATTAGAATGTAGGTCTAAACCATAACAGAATTTAATAACACATCTTGTATTTACCTGTTAATTGGATGTTGTATACTGCACTCTCCTTGGCGAAGTATATTGTATCTGGTGTTATCGCCTTGAAGACATTAAACATTTCTTGTACTGCTTCAATTTGTATGGGATAATGCGATATGAAAATAAAGTGTCACTGCTTTATGTCAAAACTAGTATGTCAGCTCTTTGTCAATTTAATAGAAACGATAGTTTCATCCTTAAGCGGCATTTAACACTACTATTTCAGGTTTAAACTAAACCACGTCCAACATAATCCTTCATACATACATACATAATCAAAGACCTCTTATACGCGAAGGTGTCGAGGTGTAAAGTTCTCTTAATTTAGTTCCACAGATTCAACAAATTCACGCCACTCTTTCCTGTTTCTGGCTAGGGCCTTCGCCTCGTTCCACGTTTTTCCTCTTTTTTTCAGAAGTTCATCCGTACTGCTGTTCCACGTTTTTTTGGGTCGTCCTCTCCGATTTTTCCCGATTTTCCTTACCTCCCATACCCGCTTCACCTGTCTAGTTTCGTTCATTCTGATCAAGTGTCCCCACCATTTCAGTTTCTTTTCTTCTACTTCAGTTCTTAATGATTTTGTTGTCAGCATCTGTTTAATGTCACTGGATTGTAATCGTTTTGTCTGTCTTTCATCAAGTATCCAATTTTCTGCTCCATAGGTTAAGACTTGTAAGTATACTGCTTGATACACCGTCATTTTTGTTCTTGTTGTTATCTCTTTTTTATTCAAAAAGTTTTTGTAGAGTGCATAATCCTTCAACTTATATTATATCTTCTCCAAGAATATCACAAAAATTACCATATTCTACTAATACTGTTTTAAAGACGCTTGTGACACAACATACAAAATCCGAATGACAATGCGAGTATGTCATAATGACACTCAATTTCGCGCTTTTCATATTTCAAATTTCAAAAAGCAATGCCAGCGACACCTGGTGAAATGTGTGAGAACCAAAACTGTGACGACAGTACACGGGACCTTCTGCCGTATCTATAGTACGTTAGTATTATATTATCTATGCCTCCGATTAATTGTCTATTATACAGAGTGCGTAACCAAATAGGATTATGTAGAAGCGGTTTGACATTTAGATTTAATGTTTGGTACAACTTGTGTTGTCAAAAGCACCCATCTTGAATGTTTGTAAATGATAACTTTAAGCTGGGCGTCATTTTGTAAAGAACTGGAACTGAAACAAATTTTTGTCGGACTATAACTGTGGGCACTCCCGAAAAACTTAAGGTTTGGTGTGGAATAGTGGACGGAAACGTCTTTCTTCATGGTAAAATTCAATAAAGTCTTTTACACAAATGTCTGGTATCAACAAGATGGTTTAGGTACGAGTATCATTAAAAAAAGTTGTACAAGTTCGAGTTCATCAACCTTTCACAATCAATCTAATATATAAATTTATATATATTTAGTGTCTATCTATATAACATTCCATTTATAACATACCTGTAGTTCTAACGCTGTAAAAAACGAGCTTTTCAAAGCAAATATTTTTGATAAGATTGCAAGATAAAGAATAGGTACCTACTCCAGTAAATATCTTTAATAGACTTACTAAAATGTATATTTTGTTTATGTAAATTCGGCTTGTTTATCCTGTTGTTTTCCTATCTTCATATGTATCTACTATTGTTCATTGTTTGTTATTATGTTATGTCTACCTGTAAAATGGCGGTGTTGCATTAAATACATGTAACGTGTTAAGCATATTGAATAGTAATAATATTAAGTAATCCTTATCAAAATTTGTTTCACATAATCATAGGTACAGGTTCGACACCCAGAAAAGCAACGACCTACAGCGAATTTAAAGGGAAGTTTAGTAGCACTGTGGTGGAAATGCAGATGAGAAACTCGCCGATATCAGTTTTGTATAAGATAGAATAGGATAGCAATATCGGCGGAAGAATGCTTGTGTGTTATAAATCAGATGGAACTGAATGCCATTCATTTATACCTTATTTTGTAAATTCAAATAGATTGTCTGGCAATTATCGCTGTGTCTAGCGTGAGTACTTCAGTTTAGCTGACGTGTGGGATTTCAATATTTTGCAAATACACATATTTAATACAAAGAATGTGTATGTTTACAAAAGAAAAAAAGGGATAAAAGTGAATTTAAACATTTTGTATCAATTACAACTGTCTGCAACTAATAATTAAGGTATTGATGTTACATCGCATGAAAAGGTTTTTCATTATTTTATTGTTTTTAATAAGTTTTCACATTAATTCAAGCCTGATGATAACTTGATGTAAATTTGCTAGTAATGTTCATCATGGTATATTATGAGAACATCGAATTTATCCAAATACGGAAAAAATGCGTTAAGAAAAAGTTATTTGATTCTAAATACATATGTATCTAACTTCGATGCAGAAATAGGCATAGAGATTAAAATTTAAAAAAAAAATTAATTTATTCGTTCAATAACATTTCGTAAAAGAATTAGTTATTGCATCTGTAAATATGCAACAGTATCAATATGTATTGAAATATACAGTAACCCGCTATCCAGTTAAAAAAATCGCTTGCTTATAAATAGAAGATGAAAAACGATTTCTTTCATCACAAATCGATCATTAACGACAAGAACAGCTTAAATGTGGAGTATGTATTTCTCTAATAAGTTAGTCATGAACAAAGTTACAAGCACTGAACTACGCGTCGAAAAATTCACTTCTCTTTTGTGGTGAAAGTTGAATTAAATTTATATCACTGAGGGTGGGTTTATCGATGTGAGGATAAATAAATTAACTTGCTTTATTGAGTGTTAAATAGAAGTTATCTGCAAGATAAAGCATTGTAGTTGCTGAATTTTATCTGCCAGTTAGTAATATCTCAGTTACTTAGCTAACACTTTTATGCTCACATTGATAAACCCACCCTAAGAGAAAGATTATGATTTGATAATCCAAAATTTCAATTGATTATCTGCAATGGTTTCAAAGTTATGAATATTTTACTGTACGAAATAGAGGCACAAATTACGTGCGAACCCTCTGTAACGCGAGTCACATGCAATTTTCGCCTCTATTTCGTATAATATAAATTCATAACTGAGAAACCATTGCAGATAATCAATTTAAATTTTGGATTATGAAATCATAATGCTTCTTTTAGTGATATAAATTTAATTGAACTTTAACCACAAAAGAGACGCATTCATAAATATATCAAAGTGTATTTATGAATGCATTTACAACACAGGTTTTTTTTTGCTTATTGGCTGAAAAATTGTCTAATAAATTATATTTCTGGTTTAGGAAAAAAGATATATATAACTTAACTATATATATAACTAACACGCGATTTTTATATTGCCAGAAACAAAATAAAAACTTTAAAACCGAGAAAATACTTCTGCCATGAATAGACCATTCACGCATACAGACGATATATTTTCTACACAATATTATCCTAATGCATAAATGTGCTAGCTTGCATTTTACGCTCGGCTTACATTTATAACGAGTCCATCCACATTTCCACCACGGTTAAAGGTGTTGACTTTTTGGGTGTCGAACCTGTACCTGTCTATAATGATCCAACTCCAACGAAATTCTACAAATTGATATCGAATCAAGTTCTGATTCAAGTAGACGAGCATGATGAACTCAGTTATGACATCAAAGTAGTAACGTTATCGTGATCGAGATCAGAAATATTCTGAATCCACTCACACAACTGCTGACGGTGGCAAAAGCTATAATATCTAGCGGTGGAATACGGTGATAAAAGTTACATCACCTGACCAAATATGTGTTCAGCCAATTAAAGAGTGCTTCAGAGCGTCAAATTACATATTCCGAATTTTCAGGCAACGCTTAGATGGATACAAAAATTTAAACAGAATCATATGTTAGTTGCAGGAAAAATTACAAAATGTCAAACGAAATGTTAAGTATTTAAATAATGCCAGAAATATAAGTAGAAGTCATGGCTTTTTGGGCACAGGATTGGCATGCGGATCAAATGCTTATCCAGTAAAGGATGTAGAAACTGTAGTTCAATCAGTTGCAGCGACCACACACAGCTACACTATTCAAACTATCGTACTTGTAACTAATTGCCTTCACTGCCAGTATGTTTAAAAGGATCCATCAAATGTTTGTAATATCGTCATAAAATCTAAGAAACTAAGAAAATAGTTGGTAGTAGAATGAACTAACAAAATATCGACTATCTATCAGTATTAATTTGGTATTCAGTTGTATGGAAGAGACAATATTGTACGTTTGCAAGGTTTAGAGTAATTTGCAATTTTCAAAATATAAAGATTTTATCGAGCATGCGTCCAGTCATAATTGGCGTCGCCGTCGGTGGTGTAAAAAAATATTTGTGCATGAATACTTTTTTGAGAATTACCACAACTGTGAGGATTATCAACCTTAATATAGTAGAAGATGATAAATATTAAATAACGTACTGTATACATTTTAGTATAAAAATAAAAAAAGAAATCCTAAGTAAACGTTGAATTTGCATAATCTGTCAGAGTACACAATAAACTTTCTTTGTATCTAAAAAAATAAGGGCCCCTTATATTTCGATATTCTTCACAAATAAATTTTTATCAAAATCGAAACGAGATAGTTCTATCACTTTGCTGTCTAGATTGAGTCAAGAAGAAAAGATATTTAATACATTTTCTAATCGTAGATTCAATTAATTGATAACAATGACAATTTTTGAAAAGGACGTTATAAATATGACTAAGCTACATACGTAGATATTTAATGGTTTATTTATTGTTTTAGTTACTAAAAAACCGTAAATGTTTGATTCATACCAAGAAAAAGATGTTAAGTTATCAAGTTTGAAGAGGCTACTAAATAAATAACTAAAATCTATAGCTGCCTGACATGATGTAAACATTATATGACTACATCGATATTACGATAAAAACATTTGATATAGCATACATTTTACCACGTAAATGTTGTCAATTATATATGAACTACTCATTAGATATATGTATATACATACATACATACATATATAGAGATGAAAGGAAATTAAAAAGAACCATGCCAAATTATGTACAAGGTCAAAAGCCTGTACGCTAAAACAAATTCCAGTAATATAATACGTTGTATTAGTTCCTTTTTATTGAATTCTTTATTATTTCGCATGTAAAAATATTTAATTAGAAAGTATTTAGTACCTATACTGATCTGATTAAATTTAAAACGAAAAATAAAAGCTGATTATGATTGGTTCTTTTTTATAACCAAAAATTATCATTATATAACCATTCCTTACGTAAATATTTTTCTGTAGCAAGTTATACGTGCTTAAATAAGGACACCGGATTTCTCCGTCCTAATAGCATCTGGAAAATAGCATACAAATACATCCGCTATGGACTATACCAGTAAGAATTTGACGAAATGAAATACAAATCTTCTTTTTCGAGTAATTTTATTCTGGAAAGGAGATAGTTCTAACTAACTAAGATCTGAGAATGCTTCCTCTTATTTAGTTATTATTTTGTTCAAAATCTAAATTATCATTGTTCCATGCTAACTGCGTTAGCAAGTAGGTAGTTAATGTCCTTTATTATCAAGTACTACGAACACGAATGACAACCTACCAATTTTTTTACCTATATTATACAACGTGTATCCCCAAAGAAAGAGGTGATTGTACATACGACAGTATAAAAAAAATTCTATAAACTTGGGTTGGAAAATGGTTCTTGAAGAAGTTACCACACTTTAAAGAATGTATAGGGTCCCTGGCATCTTTCCAACTCTGTATACGATAGTCACTGTCCAATGAACATAGAAATAATTATCATTTTTAAATCATGTATCAAATTTGATTCGAAAATTAAACGTATTAGTTCATGACTAATTGACAAAAAAACTAGTTTTGTGACGTGATCTCTAAAGTGCGATAGCTCCCTTAAGAAGAATTTCCGGACCCAAGTTCATAGAAACTTTTTTTCATACTATTGTATCTATTCTCACCTCTTCCATTCTTTAGGGGTTGTTCGTGGACACGGTGTACAAAAAATATTCAAATCCCTATAAAATAAAAATTGCACATTACACCAAACAAAAGTACCAATAAATTATTCACCAAATTCAAACGAAGCTCATCGAGAGAGGAGAAAATACATTATTTATCAAATTAATTGTAATAACTGTGAAGCCGGTCAGTTTCAACAATACTTTGAAAATGCGAGCACAATTTTGATTTTGACGACACTAAGATAGGGTTTCGAAGAAGAACAAGCTAACATATAAACTGTCGAAACGAAAATTCAAATGCAGCAAGCGACGGAAATAGCACAAACAAGAACGCGACAAAACATGAAATAATACGTGACAGTCAGTATATCAAGCCAAATATACAAAAAAGTCGAATTTTTGGTTCTTGTCCGTTACGTCAATAACAGCGTAATTAAACAAACATTGTACGTAAAATATGCATCACCGACATTTAATATATACATTAGAGAGAAATGTCAATATGACATATGAGTCGAATCATACTGACATTACTCATGACGTAACAGACCAGATTAAAAAATTCGACTACATGTATTTACCATTTTAGTATTAATCTTTTGATCCTCTTTTTAGATTAAAAACAGAATTATCTTTGAATTTAAACACAACTAACTATGGCTTAATTTTTGATTGAAAGCGCGCAAGATAACATGATATCGAAGTAGCACGCAGAAATATAAAAAGTGAGCATATTAGGACGAGATACAAAACACATATTTATTAATACTTTAATAATAGCATCAGTACAATATTCTTAAATCTTAGCTTATGAAGATAAAACGCTCGATATTTCAATTAGGAACGGCTTATCCTGATAGAGAAATTGAAGATTTTATCAATTAGTACTTCAACACGTCAACTAGTCTTAAATGATTTCCAGAGAAATGTATGTGATAACTTAATGTATTCTCAGTTATATATAAAGTAATCGTTTTCCAATGTGATTTTTCATTTTTAGTCTAGCTAACGTATGCATGTTCTACATATGCTACCTTAAAACCCTATTAAATATCCAAGGTATGGTTTCAGTATCTGCATACTTCTTCTTCATCTTCCTCCTATAGGTACTTTGTTTCTTCTCCTACTTCCCTGGAAGCGTTTATTAACTATAGTATTACAAATTTGAGAATGTCAATTTTTTGTGTATATATTAGGGTGTATGTGAAATATAAGGACAACATATGAATAATGGAAAGATGTAATTTTAGGATGCATCTCTCCACATCCGTCACATCCACATTTTCAAATTTTGCATACGCTATCAGTTTGTCCCGTTTTGTGCCGCAAAAACATGGTGCCTTTATATTACTAGAACTGAAAAGTATATGAAAATAGAAGGACACTGCAGCGAGTGCTAAATTTTTTGCAGTAATCGATAACAAACCAGAGGAACATGATAACGGAAAATTAACTTTGGGAATTTGGAAGTAATGGCAATTTTAGTGAGGCTTCAGAAAGATTTTACGAACCATTTCTCTTTTTTTGTTTGGGAAACAGGGATCTAATAAGTAAACATTGTGTAACGAAAATTTGACCAGAAAGAATTTTAACCAGGATGTAAAAATGAGAAATATGTGCCTTACGTTAACCTAACAACAATTCTTTTGCTTGCGAACTTATTGATCCACAAATTGGAAAATTGCTGAACGTTGAGGATTTTTAAGTGAAATTGGGTGATTATTAGACTCCTATCAATTACTTGGTTGTCGAATGTTAAAAATTTACCCTCTACATTCCCATTTAAGTTTTTTTTTTTTTCATGAGAACTTGGTTGCAATTAGTAACGAGTAAGATGAAAGGTTTTGTCAAGACATCAGGACAATCAAAATTTGTTATCAAGGACAAGGGGATCGTGCCGTGATGGGCAATTGCTGCTGGTTTCTTCTGATTTTCTTGTAGACCATTGTTATTTGAAAAAAAATCAGCCCTATTTACCAAGTATATACGAGGGAGCGTTTTTATATTCGCGGAATGAGCGGGTTGTAGGGGGGTGATTAGGCGCATTGGTGGCGTGGCCTGTGCAGCGACTCATATTTAGTATAAATACGAAGTTTCATTTTTATTAGACAGTTAGTCTTTGAGCTATCGTCAACCAAGTAACATAATCAGGAGTGAAAAGAGAAATATGGAAAAAATCGCGTGTTCGCGTGCATTTTTGGACCTCTGTAGTGAAGACAAGGATGGTGTATTGAGTCGAATTGTTACTGGAGACGAAACTTGGGTTCATCATTATGAACCTGAACCTCCAAACAAGACTCCATGCAGTGGCACAAAAAGGGCACAGCACCTCCCAAGAAATTTAAAGTGTCACAATCAGCTGGGAAACTCATGGCAACGGTATTTTGGGACTCGGAAGGAATATTGTTGATTGATTATAAAGATAAAAGTGTTTCTATAACCGGAGAATATTACGCTTCAATATTAGAGCGACTAATAGAAGCCTTTAAAGAGAAAAGACGGGGAAAATTGACGAAAGGTGTGCTGCTTTTGCACGACAACGCGCCCGTCCACAAGAGCCGCGTTGCGTTAGCTGCCCTGCATAAGGTAGGCTTCGAAATTGTGAATCACCCACCCCATAGCCCAGACCTGGCCCCGTGTGATTATTACCTGTTTCCGAAAATGAAAAAAGAGCTGCGGGGTAAAAAATTTACTGCCGATGATGAAGTCAAGGAGGCAGTTTCGGCGTATTTTGCAGATAAAGAGAAATCATTTTTTATGAGGGTATAAATAAATTAATTGAAAGATGTGAAAAATGTATTCGTCTTGCAGGTGAATATATTGAAAAAGAAAAATAATTTGGTTTTTTTATTTCCACCCCTTATCCCCCATTCCGCGAATATAAAAACGCTCCCTCGTACAATTGCTTTTGCTAATGTAAACGATTGATATAGCAATATTTACTGATATGAAAATTGGGTCAAATTGCTGTTATTATAATTTATTTCTAAGGTTATAGAACGATTCTTATCATGATTCTGAAACATATACGGTAGCGAGAAACACCTGGAAATAAATGCTTAATAAATTTATTTCACGTGACAATAAAGTAAGTTTTTTTACATTTTCAGAAATGCAATTTGGATATATGTATGTATCTTTATAGGAAAAAGTGTGCTTAACTGGGCATACATAAGTGTATTTATCTAAATCTCACGATGTGCTAATAAGATACCATCAAAATACATGTTAAAATTATTTACCTTTTATATTAAATATTTGATTTCACTAAATAAATAACTTCAAGTAAATGTTGTAAATGTCTAAGCATATGTTTTTTTAAGAAAAGTATTTTTATAATTAAAATAAACGGATGTAAATATGTAGACTGTATCCTCATATATACCTACTTATGTATGTAATATAAACTATCAACTATCATCGTTAGAACTACAATGGTGGATTTTTGTATCATCACTGACATTAATTTTAACCGACTTCTCTATTGTTAAGAGATAAATAAGGTACTTAAATAGTATATTAAAGAACGAGTTTCATAAGGCATGATTTTGTCGCACGAGTTCAAGTTTAGAAAACGAGCCGCAGGCGAGTTTTCTAATGAACGAGTGCGACAAAAAGCCTTATGAAACGAGTCCCTTATACTATTTTTTCTATTTTGCATTATAAATTGATAATAAATACTTAATAAAAATCTCATTAAAAATGTTGAGTTTTATTTTTATATGAAGTTGGTCACATTGACATTTGACAAATTCAAAATTCAAATTCGGCTATTTAAATTGTTTAAACAATATATTTCATAATATAGTCTCTGTAAAATGTAAAAAATGAGTGATACAGAGACAAATTTATCTTGTACGTCACCACAACTGCGTGAAATTGCGGACAACGCCGTCATAAATTTATTACCGAAAAAATCAAAAGCAGTATATGAAAAATGCATTAAACGTCAACTTTGCTTTCTGTCATAATGTATTCAATACAGCCAACCTATAGAAATGAAAAAAGGCGTATCACAATGAAGCACTTTTCGATACGCAAAAGCGTGTTACAATAGCGTTTTTATGAACGCAAAATAGAAAAACATCTTTTCGATCGTTATAGCTTACGATAATTATATTTAAAATAATAATAAAAAAACAATAGCAATTATAACGACAAAGTGAGAATTCAAAATCTGGGCGGTTCTAACAGATACATACGTATTTATGTTATATACACACCAAGATCCATTCACCTCTTTCATGAGCTTGCAGACATGGCTTTTTTCATTCAAGGTCTGACTTAACAGGAAATTTATTAAATTCGTTTAATCCGTTCCATTTCAACAGAATTTATCGTTCGTGCGTGAAACGAAAGTTGTTGGTAAATTTTTGAATGATATTTTCTGAACGTTGGTACTACTTGTTAGATGAAATGGGAAATGGAAAATATATAATAATAACTGAGACTTGTATTGTAAGATAAAAGACAAACATATACAGGATCATTCACGGAACTGGTTTGTTAGAACTTTTTGATGTTAATGAAATTCAACATTTCTGAAGAAAACTTGTACTTATAATTGATATCATCTGGACCCATCGGCAAAATTATTTGCGCCATTGTACCACTTCCGGTTTACCGGAAGTTGACGTCAACTTTCTTAATTTAAATAGCATGGTATATTTGCTATGGATTTTTTGTGTCGGGCATACAATTCTGCATCAAAACTTACTAAGACACCCTATGTCAAAAATCAGCCGTTTTTGAATTATTCAATTTTTTTCAAATATACGGCCAATTGCAACGTTCTGTTCAAAATTCTGTATTTCTGAAGGCATTGCAGCTGAAGAGCTCATATTTGGCATGTTATTAGCCGAAATAGCATACATCAAATTTACGTCCTAAAATTTATCATAATTTATACAGGGTCGTCCAAAATTAACGTTCATTTCAACCAAATTCACATCGATGACTGTTTTAAATGGAACATCCTATACATTATTGCATTTTTGAATACACTTAACACACTAGACATATTAGCTTGTATTTTTTACGGTTTCCGATTTATAAGTAGGTACTTTTCTAGTGAAAGTTCAAAAAATAAGCTTTTTAATGCATTTCAAATCTTAGTAATCTTTGATTGTCAAAATAATTGATCTTGCATTTCATAGATTATATTTGTCAAGCAAAATAACAAATGAAATACTTTACAGAAAAGAAACGACATTTTAGATTTATTTTTCCGACGAGTTTATTAATTGAATTAAGATAAAAAGTGAAAACGTATTGAAAATAAAGTTTCAAAATATTATTATTATTATTTATGGAATTTATGAAGTTGACGACATTTTTTAAATAAAAATCTATTCTTTGTTCTTTTATGTTTAATAAATACTGAAAAAATCGTCTGATAGTAGCTAGGTTATTGTGTGAAAATACTAATTAAACATTGTGTTACAACTTAATGTCGTAAATATAATACGAATAATAATAATAAACGAACGTCAGGGATTTTAATGGTAAATAATGCTTAATATTAGTGTCGCAATTCGTTCTCGAAACGAGGCTTATTCGACGACAAATACGGAAATTATTTGTAAAAGTTAATTGAGTAATGCACACGTGTATTTATAACTCAATCAATTACAAATAAAATTGTATCAAGATTTCAACAAATCTATTATAGGTTGGATTCAAAAAGGTGACCTTTCAACTGGAGACGAAGAACAATTCTATTGACTGCCATGGAAGATGAATAATACCTAGGTCAAATTTACAAATTAAATTAGATTGTGATATTGGAAAACCAACGATGTTGCCGATCAGTAGAAAAGTTACGCCTTGTAATGATAATTGATTTTTTCTTCACGACGCCGACGGTGACATTTTTTCAGAGAGTTTAATCCCGGATCGACTTGCCATTCGCTGTTGGGAGCAAAGTGATTAACAGCGCGGCATCATAAAAGGCGATATGATGCTGTCACAAAGCCATTTGAACACAACTTACACACACAAAAACTACACCACGAGAGTTGCAGTGATAGCCAGACAAGTGATACAGCTTACGGAGTCACTGCAACTAAGCGCCCACCACACATTAAAAAAAAATCAGTATTATAATTATTATTATTTCTATAAAGCTGTTTTAATTCTGTTGTTTCTTTACTTAGAACTATATCAAGTAATAATATAAAATGTTGTTAATCTTATTTTTATAATTAATTGTAAAATCCCATACTAAAACTATATCTACTATCAGTTTATCTCTTATCAGTAAACACTAAGTTGATAACTATAACAAAACTTTTGTTTCGATAAACACATACATATGTATATTTAAAGAATGGAATGTTTGTGAATATTAGTTAACTCTTAAATAAACTTTATTATACATCCAAAGCCAAGACGTCTGATAAATCGTTTAAAAATAACGTTTTAACAGATACAGAACACTATATTATAGCCGGGAAAGTATAAAGGAATAGATCTTACTCCAAAATGTTAATTTATTTGCTCAGAGGTGAAAAATATATTGAAATATTAAAAAAAAAAGTATTGCAGTAATCAAAATTCCTATTATTGCGAATCACCGATTAATTAATATTCCTATATAGTCCCAGGACACGCAGGTAAGGTTTTTTTTTTGGAACTGCACCTTTAGTGGATATCCATTAAATATCAGAAAAGAAAACTTCAAACTGCCTTCTCTTGATTCGATATCTTCATACGTAATTGGAACATCATCAATAAGGTTCTACATGTAAAGCCGAGCTTCGTCTTCTTTAATATTGCGAATTTTAAATTGTAAGCGTCCTATAAGAACTGGTTTTTCTAAGTACCATCGCTAAGGACGTAAAAGAGGGCGACAAATTTCGAGTAGGAAATGATCAAATTTAATTGAAACTTGGTATGAATGCTTTTTGGACAATTTTTATGGTATACACTGTTATTTGTACTATTTGTTCATTTATACATGAACACTGACGATTAAAACATATAAATTTTATTAAAAAAGAATAAATTGTGCAAACACTGTAAAATAATCTACACTATTTATCTATGGGCATATTACATTTGAGTACTTTTTGACAAAAAATTGACAGTTACTATCCAAATATAAGATATATGTAGTTTGTAGCTCTTTTTCTGATTTAAAACGTCAAGAAATGTCACAATATAAAAAAAACCAAAAAGGAGCCTGTAATAGGCAAATGGAAGACTTAATTTCATCACAGTTCACCTCTCAAAACCTCATCCGACATTGGATTATTTCAAATCTTATTCCATCTAGTGAGAAGTACCACGTGGTCAGTACCATCGCTAAGGACGTAAAAGAGGGCGACAAATTTCGAGTAGGAAATGATCAAATTTAATTGAAACTTGGTATGAATGCTTTTTGGACAATTTTTATGGTATACACTGTTATTTGTACTATTTGTTCATTTATACATGAACACTGACGATTAAAACATATAAATTTTATTAAAAAAGAATAAATTGTGCAAACACTGTAAAATAATCTACACTATTTATCTATGGGCATATTACATTTGAGTACTTTTTGGCAAAAAATTGACAGTTACTATCCAAATATAAGATATATGTAGTTTGTAGCTCTTTTTCTGATTTAAAACGTCAAGAAATGTCACAATATAAAAAAAACCAAAAAGGAGCCTGTAATAGGCAAATGGAAGACTTAATTTCATCACAGTTCACCTCTCAAAACCTCATCCGACATTGGATTATTTCAAATCTTATTCCATCTAGTGAGAAGTACCACGTGGTCAGTTTCTAATGCTTGATCGCTTGTTCACAATCGCAATTTTAATTATTTACTTACTGGCTACAATTTTGCAAAATACTTGTCTGTGTCAAAAAAGTCACCATTTACTTCTTTTTTAATATTGCTGCCTACAATTTATTCTAAATCCAGAATTGACCGACGCCCAAAGTCTTGAAGTTTAACATCTTACAATTATATTCGCTGTGCTGATTCCTCTTCCACTTGCTTACGACATTTTTCAAAAATGTCTTACGGAAGCTATAGCCCCAGAACATGTTGCGCGTTCGTCCTCAGTACATTGAATTTTACCTCTTTCGACACATCTGTTCAGAAGATGTCACGATGCTTTTTATGATCTTATCAGAAATAGAAGCTTCAGGACATTCTTTCTAACAATTTTCTTACTAAACAATAAGACATATTTTCACCCAAACCAAAATATTGCCTTACTTATATAATATTTATTGCTTTAGGGTAAGCATTTTGCATATTTATGAAAGTTATTGATAAATTAGTGATTATCTCTGACTTCTTCCTGACTATCTCTTTTCGACACAACACAATAACTCCTTTGTTTGTGGATATTACTGTCCTAAAGCATTTAGGGCGAAGAATTAAAAGAATAAAACCTAAATAACGAATTTCAAATGTTTTATTAGAAAATAACAAAATCTTCATTTAGTGTTACAGGAAAGTTTTCTTTAGAAAGAAAAGATAACCAAACATTTAATTAAAGATTAATAATGCGTGGAACCTCTTTTAGCTCTTATGACCTTCTGGCAACGTCTTGACATGCTGGAAATCAAATTCCGTGTAATACTGAGGAATATTTTGCCATTCTTCCAAAACGGTAGTTCGGTGCTGATGGTGATTGTTTGGATACACTCCTCGTGATCTTATCCTCTTCAGATAATCCCATACGTACTCTATGGGATCCATGTGCGTAATATTGTTCTCTTCAAAAAATGCGTTGATTTGTCTTGTTCTATGAGGACTCGTGTTATCATCAACAAACACAAAACCATCACCTATTTAATTAACAAATGGCAACATTAAGTACAGATTGTAATATCTCATTAGAATATCTGCATTTCCACAAGCATAACCAATTCAGTATGACGAGTCGCAGAAATACCTCCCCAAACAGTAATTGAACCACCTCCATAAGCTTGATGTTTCTTCAAACTCTAACTCTTCCATCTGAACTATGGGAACGCATTCTGATTTCGTCATTGAATAAACAACGACCCCAATCTTCAACATTTCAATTTGCATGTTGATGTGCCCACTCTAGCCTTCTTCTTTTGTGGGCTCTGGTCAACAATGGGCATTTTAAGATCTGGACCTTAAATTTACCGCACGGAACCTTTTTCTTACTGTTTGAGTGGATACTTGAGTACCTGTTACATTCAATAACTAAATTTGGAGGGTTCTTGCAGTAGAAAATCTATTCCTTCCACGATGAACCCTAATAAAACGGTCTTCCCTGACTGTTGTACTGCGATTTCGCCCTCCGCTGTGTCTATGTTGAACAGATCCAGTATCATTAAAACGCATTCGAATTCTTCTGATCACATTGTGGATAACATTGAAATAGGCATTCTCATAGCTTGGCTCATTTCTTCAATACTTAAACGCCTTAATGGCATTTCTAAAATGCAGTCAACTACTCTGCATTAAAACTTATTCGAGAAATTAGCAAAAATTCTCTGAAAACTTGATAAAAGTATGAGCGATAATAACAACAAATAACAATGTCATTCGAAAGGATTTTTTTTTGCATTTCGAAACACAGCCCTAATTATACAGGAAGTCATGCCTGCATGTTATATAAGTGTACGAGTTCAAAAGTTGAGGAGTGTATTATCAACTGTTAAAGAAAATTTCCTAAATTTCTTCTATTAATTACAGTTGTTATTGATTCGTTGTTTTTCCTCAATATAATATTTAAACTGTTAGATTAATTTTTCTATACCCATATCATTTTAAATGGAATATAATTTTAACATTTTTTTCCATAAAATGTGTATTATAACGCGTCCTATAGTAAAATTATTCAAAATATGAAAGTAAATATTACAATAATTTAATATTAATTTTTCAATATCTAAATGCAAATACATATGTATGTATATTATATTAAACGTTATTCCCATCACATAAGTCTATAATATAATATGGTGGCCATTTCAAACCAAATTCCGCTCGAATACTCATGTAATTATCAATTGTGTTGATGTTACCGACCTCTATTCAAAAGAGAAAATTCCAAAACAGACACAGAGGAAACGCAGAATCGGTACATTAATTCGTAATCAATGGTTACCGGATCTTGTAGCATTATACGTTGTTAAAGATTTGTTCAAGGTCAATAGTGCATACAGAAAATAATAATATTTGTAACATGCTATAAATAACTTCAAATTATATTCATAAATATTACTTGGTATTAATGTAAAATAATATTAAATTATACGTAACGTTTATTTTAATAATTATGTAATGCAACTTGTGGAATTTATTTTATTTTTGGACTGTAAAAACCCATTAGTCATCACAATTTTTCTATCGATAAATTGATACAAACATTAGCGAGTAGAGAAAGTCTTAGTAGTATAGAAGAAAAAATATCTTTTTCGCCGGGAACTGTGTTTTTGGACAACTTTAAATCTTGTGTGAAATAGTTAAGATAGATCATAGTGAGTCAATAAATGAGACTCACATAAACAACTGGGTTCATGAAAATATGTTTCTTTTTCTTCCTCACTTCGATCAGAATGCAATCTCTCTTCTTCTAATGTCAATTCTTCGCAGTGCAGAACTGGTTTCATTGTTAATTGCAATTTAGTATAGGGTCAAGTGGTGTAAAAATGAGACAACCAAAAAAACGGGTAAAAATAAGACAGTCACGTAACTATCACTACACATCATTTTAATGTAATGCAAATGTGGCATAATGAAATCTACACATAGTAAAACCTAAAGTCATATCGATTCAAACATTAATATAAGCAAAACATGAATAATTAAATCCGACTTAAAATATTAAAATTTACGTTGCGAAAACTTTTAAAGTCGGTGCGATAACTTTTGTTGCTACGCCTGAACAAGACATCGAACACGCTCAGCAAATGTCGCAACTTGACGACCGCTGTATAATGAACGCTTTGGGAACGAGCTGGACAGACTATTGCCGAATGAATCGGAATGAGCACGTGTTTATTTGTTGGGGTAATTGTGAGACGGTCTCTTAGGTAAATATGAGACACGCCATGGGGTAAAAATGATAGGAGTACCTACATAATTATATACACATTTTAGGTTCCAGACGGCCATAATGCCTAGACGTCATGTTTTAAAACCGAAAAGATACACAGAGGAAGATTTGCAAAGGGCGCTTACCTTAATAAAACAAAGTTAGTTGTCTATTTGAGCTGCTTCGACAAGATTTCGAATTAATAAATCAAAATTAAGCAGGTGTATCCATAATACAAATAATGCAAAACGTGGCCGAAAGCAGACGTTATCCGCAGAACAAGAAACAGCTCTAACCCAAAAAATCACAATATTGGCTAAATGGGGATTTGCGTTATCCAAAAAAGAAATTAGTTGTGCAAACATATGTAAACGAAAATAATTTAACAACTGTTTTTAAAGATGGCAATCCTGGCGATGATTGGTTTCGTATGTTTTGTAAAAGAAACGGGCTTAGCCAAAAAAAAACAGCTGGAAAAGTGTCTCGGTGAAATAATTCAACAGCTTGGTTTGCAAGATAAACCATCACATATATTTAACTTGGACGACACAGGCTTCAATTTGGATCCAGGGAGAGTCAAGAGAATTGCTGCAGGGGATCAAAAGGTTCATAGAAGCATAGAAGGATCTGGTAAAGAAAATATAACAACAATGGCTTGCATTTCTGCCAGTGGGATATTATTACCTCCGCTAATTATATATCAAGGGCAGAACTTATGGAGTTCATGGAAGGGATCGAACGACTTGGAAGGCACCTGCTATGCTATTTCTGACAAAGGCTGGATGACAACTGCTGCCTTCAATAGTTGGTTCTCCAAATTTTGTACAATCGTTTCAGAAAGACCGCTATTAGTTATAATGGATGGTCACGTCTCACACCTAGATAAAAGGAACCATTGATCTAGCCATGCAAAACAACATCACCTTGTTTAAATTAGCTCCGCATGAGACTGATATTTTACAACCTTTGGACAAATGCTGCTTTGGACCGATGAAGCTAAAGTGGAACAAAAAGCTTGCAGAATGGCAGCGATTAAATCACAGGAAGCTCACAAAAAGTGAATCTGCTGATATGATCTGCAAGTTATGGCACGAAGCCATTACAGACACTGTCATAAAAAAGTCTTTCGAATGCACTGGAATATTTCCTTGCTGCAACGATAAATATGCGGTAGAGCGTCTAAATGTAATCCAACTGCAAAAATACAATGAAAGGGCCCAAAATCCTTATTCGCTAGATATTTTTGACTTGAACCTAGAAGAAGGAAGCGTGGAAAATGCCGACGAGGCTCGCTAAAAGGTAAGTGAACAAGAAGAAATAAACAGTAATCAACAAAATAACGAGAGAAGTAGTAACGAACATAATGCTGTTGAGCAACAACAATCTACTTCATTTGAGCACATTTTGTTACAAAAGATTAACAAAACAAATCCTGATATTAAACGAAGGCGAAAGATTGATTCGAATTGTGCTGTTTTAACTAGCTCTGAATATTTAAATAAAATTAAGGAGAAAGAAGCTTTACAAAAGAGAACATAGCAACCAAAAGAAAAAGTTACTGAAGTGACTCCTCATCGGATAGTAACAGCATTTCTTACCAATATGACATTACAGGACATTGTGGATGAAGAAAATCAATCCGTTGAAGAATTTTACCCAACTGAAATTGACATTGGAGACTATATTTTGATCAAGTTTTTTACGAAAAAGAAACTATTGCATTACGTTGCACTGGTAGAATATGCGGAAGCAAACGAGTATTCTGTGTCGTATTTGCGCTGGAAAGGTGAGAAATTTATATTTCCTGAAATATCTGAAAAATACGATGTACCTACCTAAGGAGGATGTATTACTGAAACTACCTGCGCCAGCATTCCACGGTGGTACTGCTAGAGTTCCACAAAAAATTATGTTTTCAATTGCCTTTGATAAATTTAATGTAAACTAAAAAGTTTTATTTGATGGCTACCTGTACTTTTAAAGTTGATTTTGTGTTTATTACCAAAGAATTAGGTATTTTTCTTTTTTTACATTTAGTTTTTGTTTTTGATTTGCCATGTTCATGTATAATTTAAAAATGTTTTCTACTATTATTATGGAATTGTTTGGTTATTTTTTTGAATAGAAGTCTAAGAAAAACTTATTGTTGTATCATTTTTAACCAGGTTGGTTCAGCATTCCCCCAGAGGTAATAAATAGCACGCGCTCTTCAATAAACGCCTGAAAACATATTGTCTCATTTTTACCCTAAATGCTGGTTAAAAATGAGACGTGGTTTTTTTTTTCAAGAACCTTAATAATGTCATCAAATATGTGGTGTTTATAATTTTTTGAAAATTTATTTCAGAAAGGAATCCATCGAAAAATTGAAAGTTTTATAAAATGTCTCATTTTTACACCACTTGACCCTACACACAATAGAATCCATATTTCAATTTGTTGCCTACCCTTCAATGTTCCACTATTTGCTACTATTAATTTTAATCAAGAATTATTTTTAGTTTAAGGAGAACGTGATCACATTGGTGGCAGCTAAAGGCAGTTCAGTTACCGAAAAAGCACTGCAACCTACATCTACAGAGATAACATCCAGTCCACTTTTAGACCTGTTCAATGTCCAAAGTCGTACGGGTTGTAAACTGGTGGTGTGTTCCATCGGTAATCTGGGCAATCAAATATGGGAGTACATGTCGCTGTTTGTAGTATGGAAGAAGTTTATTAAGAGCGGTTATACTCCTTACATCCAAACCAGTATGTGGGAAAACCTTAAGGTACTTTTTCCAAAGTAAGAACATTTATAATTTTAAATTTTAACCAGCATGTATGTATGTTCTTAGCGGCAAATTTGATTATTTTTCTTACTAATAATAAATAATTTAGCTGCAATTTTATTTTATAATCTACAAGCAATAATAATTTTCTTTGTAGTTTATTACATTGTTTTCATTGTTTTGTTGTATTAAGCTGTGGTTATTATCACTGGTTTGCAATTCACATCCTCTAAAAAAAAACAATTGCTTTGTTTGCATAACCTAGCACACTGGGTTGCTTAATTTATGATAAGTACTTAGACATTGAATACTTAATTTTGTAACCTACTTAGGTACAATTAGTTCGGCCAGTCACTCTTGGGTTCCAACTACGATTACTACATTTTTTTTGTTATTTTAATTTTACTGTTGCTGTTTTAATAACTTACAATGAAATATGGATGAAATTTTAAAATTAGTCCAGAATTAATATCCAAAAGCGCACAAAACACAGTTAGTCATGTAAAAGAAAGAAACGTGTTAAACAAACGAAAAGAGAAAGTTCGGATTTTACGATTAAGGTTGGTTTCTTTTGTAGTCCATTTTGTCGAAGATAAAAAACAGCACTTGAAAAATTCTGAATACATATTATCTAGTAGATGACTGAAGAAATTATTTTATTTCGTTAAATTAAAATGAATGATGAGAATTCGTAACACTTCAAGAAAAATAAAAAAAGGAATCTTTTTATAATTACAAATATTTCAACTATACTTAACTTATCGCGTAATATATTTTTATGGCGTTACTTATCAGTTCTCGCTGTTTAGTGTTATTTAATGTTATCGCAGCTATTACTCCCTGGCATTCAAAAAAAATAAATTTTTCTGCAAATGGTTCTCAATATCTATTCGGACATACACTCAGAAAAAAATATGAACTAACAAACAATATTATTTAAGCCAATTGCAGAAAGAACAATTAATTCATTCATTGTTTTTTTGATACGTTAAATCGGTTTATGGTATCTATGTATATTTATTGTTTAAATCTATACAATCGTTAATGGTTCTGAAACGATCAATGGCCAAACCCTCAATTTTAGATGAAATTTCCAATATTCTCAATATAATATACATTAGAACTCTTATGAAGTTTAAACGATAACAAACATTCATTGTGTATGTTTTTCCAAATAACACACGATCGTATACTAAACGTTTATTTTTATCTCACGTTTTCTGTATACATATATGTAAACGTTTATTTTTAATATCTAATATTAATAATCTAATATTTTATATTAAACTTATTATTACGTTTATAATTGTTAAATAAAACTACGTTTTGTTATTAATTTTACGAAACAAAAGTTAAGTATAAAGCACTGACATTATAAAAGGCGATATGATGCTGTCTCAACACAATTTACACACGCAAAACTACACTGTTGCAGAGTTGCAGTCATTGCAACTAAGCACCTACCACACATATAAAAATCAATGCAGCATTCCAGATACTTAGAACTCTATGAAAGTCATACTGATGTTGTGAAAGCAATCTAGAATTATTAACTCAGTTTATTTTCCAATAATTTTTCATAGATTTTTTCTTCTTTTCTTAAATATCAGTATTACAAAACTCAATAGTATTTTAAATATATTTTTTAATTTGGTTAGAATTACTATTATATAGGTTTTTATTTGTTAATATTGTCGGTAGCTGGCAAATCAGCATTTAAATCATATTTGAATGGTATCTCGTTGTGATCAGAAAATTTTTCGGTTGTTTGAGAGTCCATGAGCTGTTTGAAAAAGACTTAAGTGTTCACTCAGTCAGTTGCTGATCTGTTCTGATTCAGTATTTTATTTAAGACACTAGACGTAGTTTTAAAGAGAATACTGAAACTTGCAGCTTTGATGTTGTCTGGAGAAATAGCTTCAATTTTCTCTTCATTTTACTGGAGTAAGCTTGGAAACAGATCCTTTCTTAACGGACCTTATTTTTCTTTTTACGCTCTTTTATAGTATTCAGGGCGGAAATAGATCACACCAAGCGATTGGTATAAATAGCTGCTATTTTCTGGCAAAAGGATAATCGTAATATTAATTGATTCGCATTTTTCGTTTGGATGGAAATGTGATTAGTAAGATTGTCACCAATAATTGGTTTCGGTCTGTACAAGTTTTTCATATACAACAATGTCATTATCATAAACCAGTCTTCCAAAAACTTTGACCGACGCAACCAGATTTGCTCCTATTGATTAGACATTAGCAGGACCACGTTTGATCCATGTACTCCAAATATGTTCCACCTTGTATACTATGTAAAGAGACAGCATTTTACCACTGCCTGTTACACAGAATGTTACATAGGTATTGGATTTAGACCCATCATTTATACCCGAATTATCGTAAATCAATTTTCGTCATAATTTAAAACGTTTTCAGCAGAAATCCCTGCTAGATAAACTTACAGATCATCAAAGTTGTTGTTAATCACTATTGGAGAAACAGCAACTGATATTTTCAAACAGTTTTAAATTTAATTCTAAGCTAAATCCAGGTCTGATATAACAAGTGAAGTGCTTAAATTGAAAGATCTTCGTCCTATTAGTATACTCCCTACGATCTCTAAAATTCTTAAGCGTATTATAGCGACCCAATTGTCAGATCATCTTATTAAAAATGATATTTTACCTAAATTTCAATCTGGGTTTAGGAAAAACTATAGTTGTGAAACTGCTCTTGCATGCATTACTGATGACATTATCAAGGGAATTGATGCAAATAAAATTACTGTCTTCGTTACCTTGGATTTTTCCAAAGCTTTCGACACGATCAACCATCGGATTTTATATGCTCTACTTCATTATATAGGTCTCGGTGAGAGTGCTGTGAGGTTTTTTGTGAATTATTTGTCTGATAGAACACAACGTGTCAGAGTAGGTAATAAGCTGTCCGATGTTCGGGTATTAGGGGCTGGTGTCCCTCAGGGTTCCGTTCTCGGCCCCATACTTTTCTCAATCTATACTTCATACTTTCCTACTGTACTAAATACATGCCAATATCACTTTTACGCTGATGATAGTCAACTTTACCATTCTTTCTTCATTGATGCAAATGCAGTAAGAATGATTAATGATTGGAGGCATTGTGTGCTATCTCGGAGCAACACTTTTTAAAGCTTAATCCTAATAAGTGCTCTGTTACTATTTTTGGTAGACGACGTGCTTTGCAAACTGTTAATGATATCACTATAAAAATCATCGTTGCCTGTAATCATACTAAAGTTTTGGGATTAACTATTGATAATCACCTGCTCTTCTTGAAGCATGTCACATTACTGTTGAAATCTTCTTACTGCAAATTGAGAGTGTTATTCAATAACAGACATCGTTTTCATCAAAAATTGAAATTACTTTTATGCGATTCATTAGTGCTGTCTATGTTTACTCATTGCTCGTCCGTGTATGGCCCTTGCCTAACAAAGTCTGATTCAGATCGTATTCAAAGAGTGCAGAAACCTTGTCTGCGCATCATTTATGGAATAAGAAGGAGAGAGAAAATCTCACATACTTTGAGATGGGCTAATTGGTTGAGTATGGCGGAACGCCGAGCTTTGCATGCATCCTGCTTTTACTTTAAAATACTAACTTTAATGGTTCTTCCATATTTGTCAGAGAGAGTGAGATTCAGAACAGACATACATAATATTAATATTCGTCACAGACATACTATTGAAACACCACGACATCAGATCGAGACATTTAAAAGATGTTTTTCTTATCAAATTACTAAGGTTATGAACTCTGTTCCTTTTGCATTTCCTCACTTCTCTCTACGAATGTTTAAAACTAGATATAAGCAGATACTTCTTGCTGCTTAGACTGTGTTTCACTTTATACATCTCTCAATCACTATTCTATTTATTCTTTCAGTTTTCCCTCATAACGCTTCAGTCGCTGTAAGTGTGTAGTAATTATGTACATAAGCTTGTAGTAGATGTGTTGTGCTGTTCAATAATAGGAGCTTTTTTTTATTTTTATCTTATTGTTATCTTAGAAAATAGTTTCTTTTGTTTCAATGTGTATTATGATTAAATAGACAGGAATACGTTAATAACAGACTGTGTCTGATGTATTCCTTTTGATATACTTATGTTATGTATCAATAATGTGATTTATTATTATTATTATTATTATTATTATAATTCCATGAACACCTTGAACTAATTACATATCATCATATGCTTAGGGTGCATTCCGAAATCTGCTGAAATAGCATATGCCGTCACGCAATTAACCAGTTCGGTTGATGTATTAGTGCTTGACAGCATATAAACTCTGCTACAATACAAAGTCAACAGCGTACGCATTACACATGGCACATCCAGTTCAAGAAGAATCTAATTAGATAATAGGATGTTTTCTTTCAAATAGTTGCCAACCCGTTTATATATGGCCTTGACTTCACCTCATAACCAACAGCAGTTTCAGCAGTAACTTATGACGTCACTCTTTACTGACTGCACTAGCAGTACTTTATATAGTTGATTCCGAACAACTTTTACTTAAAACATTTTTTAATTAATCTAATAGGTAAGATATAATACACCGAATTCAGATAATTGGCACACCCTGTATAAATATATATATTTTTTTTATGTGTGGTGGGTGCTTAGTTACAGTGACTCCGTAAGCTGTATTACTTGTCTGGCTATCACTGCAACTCTTGCGGTGTAGTTTAGGTGTGTAAGTTGTGTTTAAATGGCTTTGTGACAGCATCATATCGCCTTTTATGATGCCGATGAATCACTTTGCTCCCAACAGCGAATGGCAAGTCGATCCGGATTAAACTCTGAAAAAATGTCACCGTCCCTCCAGAGAATTGAACCCCGGCACCTATCGTCCTCTCACAACAATAGTCAGATGAACCACTGCGGCCATCGAAAGTTATATAATTTTATATTTATATAAAGATAAAACATAATATTTTAAAACGTACCCCAAGTAGCCCTCAATCAAATTCCAAAAAGATTTTTCGAAATTCCTCACCGCTTAATTATAATAATCCACCCCATCTTGGTTGCACTAAGCTTGAATGATACCAGAGTAGACTTCTAACTACGAGAAGAATTTGGGTTTGTTGGTGTTGATTTTAATAAAAGACATTTAATAAAATCCAACGTTTCAGCAACAACATTCCATCGCCTTTGACGATTTTAATAACATTTTTAATGTTGTCTTATCAAGAAAATGTTATATATTTCAAACTGTGTGATGTACCTATCGATTTGATAACTTATTTACAAATTATGATTAGATGGGCTCCCAATATATAAGAGCTTATGGAAATACATAGGTCCGAAACGTTGGCATTATTGACTGAGATCAGCCAAAGTTGCATATGTATATAGAGTGATTAAATCTATCCATTAAAAATATTTTCAAGATGATGGCACTTCCGGAAGTACCACATATTGATAGCCGAATGGAATGATATGATTTCCTTTGGATTTTCGAAATCTAAACGTTATAGGGAATACTAATCAGTCCAATATCCATGTCCGAATAATTTTCATTTCCCAATTCGATGACACCACGAAACCAGAATTGTAAGGTTGTGGTAAAAGTTACTAATAAGAACGTTTGTTGTCGTTTCCATAGCTTGCTATGCTACTGACTCTTTACTGAGCTTTGTATAGTTTTCTTAGAATGTATAAACTGGTTAGCAGATTTCGGAATGCACCCTAGTAGGTGATGCTGTCACATGACATATTATTTTTCTTCAGTTTCGGTTAATACTGTTTGAGCCCCAATCTTTTCCATATTTTTTCTAAATTGAAAAGCAGAAAAAGGGACAACCAAAGGAATAATAAAATGTAGATCCATTATTAAAAAAGTAACAGTTATCAGGACAAAAAGTGTTAGTATTTAGGATGTTCGTAACAAAATAAAAATGCTTTTACAAAAATCGTTTACAAATATGAACAATATAACATTAGGCTTGTCAAAAAGTTTTAAAAAATTACTCAGATACACTTCACTACTTTGAAGTTTATTCTTTATGATTGACAGCTATTTTAACGCGTTTTAAACGATATACTCTTCCAAAGAAGTAATCTGCAAACATCATATAGACTACAGACGTCGATATAGTTTTTTTTACTCTCAAAACGTTTCACAGGCTATTTCGAGAGAGTAGGTTTTTAAATCAACAAACATCTGCGCGGCAGCATTATCATAAACCTCCAGTTGGAATAACGTAAAAATTGGCAGAGGATATACTGCTCTAACACGCTACATATACAAATACTACTACTTATACTTATACCTTATGTATGTATATGTGAAATGTGAAGTAATCTAATGTGAAATTATTGCACGTAGGATGATCGCTTACTAACCACATTACAAGTACGTACATAAATGGGCTAACATTAGCAAATAAAGATTCAACAGCTTGATGCACGTTACGTACATGTAAACCTTATGTGTGTATAATAAGTAGTGCATGCGTTATATATGTACACAATTATTGCAAGAGAGAACTGTACAAGCAATATTGGAATATTGATAGTATTAACAATAAATCAAATAGAAAGTTATTCAGACCTACAGAATATATAAGATATCGTTCATATTAGGCGTGGCAAATGTTTGTTAATTGCATGTTCTATATTAACTACCTGTGTACAGGGTGTCTCTCTAGTGCGTCCAAGTGCCATATCTCCCCTTGTGGATATTTTTTCTGAAAAACCATTACACTGAAGTTACTTGAATTGATATGGCACATGTTTTAAAATTACTTTTATTTATACAGGGTGTTCCATTTCCACTGAACAAAATACAAATTTATTATTTTAAATACAATGGTATAATTATTTGCAAATATTTTATATTAGGGTTCCTTATACCTCAATTCAACTGTTTCGAAGATATTTTACAATTTTGAGTAATATTTCCCTATTGCACCACCTTAAAGAAAAATTAATATTCTAAAGCCTTTTGAAGCGTAAGGTACCCAACTTCTGCAAACGAAAGTAAAGGGTCATAGATACTGAGAACAGTCATAACTTTCAACAAAATTTATACAGGATGTGCAGAAATTAGCAACCAATTCAGATATCTTCAAACATTAAAAGTTCTTTTTTTTTAATAGGCACATAGTAGTTTTTATTGTAGCGTCTAATTCAACCAGAAATTCTACATCGATTCATATTAAGGTCCCATACCCCTATCTTTCTTAGTTTTTGAGTTATTACAGATTATTGCTTTCAACTACGGAAAGTATACTAACATCTATTATTTTTTGTGATAGTTAGCTATGAAAATAAAATATATTGGTAAGAGTTGTCAAATGAGTGACAGTTTATCGAATAGACTCGTTGGTCCGCGCAATATGACTATTAATCACCAAAATGACACTAATAGTGATATATTAAATTTGTTTTATATCCATGGTAAATGTTATAGGATAGCAGCAAAAATATGTCGTGCATTTAATGAGAAATATCCACAGCCTATGACCGTAGCAAAATTTAAAAGAATTGAAATCAACTTTTTAAATCATGGAACTATTAAAGTTGTCAAAAGATGCAATCATCTCATCAATGATGAAGCGTACGAAACGAACGTATTACGTTATTTTAGTATATTTCCAACAAGTTGGACAGTCTCGGACTGTCAGAAAGTTCGCTCTTCGAAATTTGAAACGACAAAAAATGCGACCATACTAACTAAACATGTGGCTAACGGAGAGCAAGTGAGATATAGTGTAAGTGAAAAGCAACAATTCATTTGTCACTCATTTGGCAGCTCTAACCGAAATATTTTATTTTCATAGCTAACTATGAGAAAAAATAACACATATGAGTATACTTTTCTTAAACAATTAAATTTCTACGAGTTTTTTAGAATTTAGATTAAAACTCGACGTTAATCTAAATTCTTTTTACATAATACAATTTCCTGAACAAGTCAAAGAATTGTGACGAAATATTGAAAATAAAGATTTTTATTATTAAAGGACCGAAAAACCTGTAGAAATTTTATTGTTTAACAAAAAAACGGTCAAAAACAACATTATACTTTTCGTAGTTAAAAATAGGTATATGAGACCTTAATACGAATCGATGTAGAATTTCTTGCTGAATCAAGTGCTGCAATAAAAACTACTATGTGCCATTTCAAAAAAAAAGAATGATTGCTGAATTGATTGCTAATTTCTGCACACCCTGTATAAATTTTGTTGAAAGTTATGACAGTTCGCAGTATCTATGACTCTTTACTTTCGTTTGCAGATGTTTGGTACCGTACGCTTCAAAGGGCTTTACAATATTAGTTTTTCTTTCAGATGGTGCAATAAGAAATTATCAAGGAAAATTGTAAATATCTTCGAAACAGTGAAATTTAGGGATAGGGAACCCTAATGCAAAACATTTGCAAATAATGCGTAGAATCGATTGCATTACAATAAATTATACCATTGTATTTAAAATAACAAAGTTGTATTTTGTTCAGTGAAAATGGAATACCCTATATAAGTGAAAGTAATTTTGGAACATGTACCATATCATTTCAAGTAACCTCCGTGTAATGGTTTTTCCGAAAAAATATTTACAAAGGGAGATATGGTACTTGGACGCACTAAAGAGACACCCTGTATGTACATATACACATTGAATGAACAGATACTAGCATTACATGCGATCAGTGGCGGTTCGTCCATAGGGTCATTTGGTCAATGACCTCCCAAACATTTTGACAATTTATAAAGAAATATTAATTATTACGTGTTTTATTAAAATAGGTAATTTACTCGCAAAGGTCGCAAATATAATTAACTTAAAAACTTAAAATTTATCGGCCGTCCCTCGTATTCCAACCTCCTGAACGTTGGGCTGGCGGTGCGAACTGTCCTCATTGTATTAAAGCTACGCGGAAATATCCGAAGAACTCGCAGCGACCGAACCGACGCGAACGTACGAAGCATATAATCTGGTTTGGGTCATAAGCCCACCCATACCATTGGTCCATTGGCACTGACCGCCAAGATTTAAAATGGAACTAGTGCAGTCTTCTATATTTTAGGGAGGCAGAATAGTTGATATTTATCACGGTAGATGGAACCCTTGAAGAATAAAATTGGAATTGGAATAGTTTGCTATTTAGGTTATGTTATTATTATTTTCGTACTATTTTGATTATTTTTAATTGCGAACAATTCAGTAGTTATAGTTTAATATAAGTGTATAGGGCGTGAAAGCTGTTGTCAAACAGTTTTATAACAGTGGCTAATAAAACGGTATGCAGCATTTTAAAATATTTAAAAAATGAATGTTATAGCCTTCGATGTGTTCATGGACTAAAATATCAAAAATTGTATATAAGAATGCAAAGAAATTAATTAATCTTAACGTGATGTGTCCTGCCCATAGTGAAACAAACAAAGAATTTTTAAAATTTAATAAGGTTTACAATATCTTCTGGGGTGCAACACATTTAATGGCAAGTTTTAACAGGTGTATTTCTTGTCTAAAAAGCAAAGGACATGCTATTAATAATGGCATATAATAAATATGTTAAATCACTAAAGTAATTAATATAAAATAATTCTTGTATGCACGAGTTGTGTAATATATGTACAATAAATCTTACAGAAATGAAATCATGGTATTGTACCCTCACTTAAGTTTTTGCCATTATATTAAAAACAGTTTTAATTATCTAACATCTGATTTTATAAGCAGATTTGTCTTGTGAGTTTACATTACTGAATTTTATACATTCCAAAGGGTAGGAAATATATTGTTGAAATATATTAAAAATTTGTTCAAATATGTACCTAACCGTATTCACAGTATAGGTACATATTTCCAATAAATTTTTTATATATTTTAATGGAATATTTCTCATTTGAAAATGTACAAAGTTCGGTAGAGGAAACATTTTATTTTAGAGTTTTACGTTTTCTGAAACTGTCAATTTATTAACTTTACTGTGCACACTGCACACCATACTGCACACTGCCAATGACAACTTCGGGTCGGCGTTCACCCTATAGCGTCGACCCTTAAAACTCTGCGGCTGCACTACCCCATCCCTGGTTTCATAGTTCCAGGGTAACGGGCGTGGCGGGAGTAGACTTCGTATATAGGGGAGGATGCTTGGGCGTACGCATGGGCATACGCTCCGGTGTCCGGCCGCTAACCGTCGGAATATACGGTGGGTAAGTGAGGCACCCTACGGCGCTTACCTACAGAACTCTGCAGCTGCACTACCCCATCCTTGGTGGCCACACTCAGGGAAACGGGCGTGGCGAGAGAATTTGGCGAAGATAGTAGGGGAGGATAAAAGTCGGTTTGCCGAGGAGTAGTCCGCCCGCTGGTTGTCTGGTTGGGGAAACCTTCGCTTTCATCCTAAAACAACTCGGTGATTCTGGGACCCTACGGTTTCACTGTAGCTGCCGCGGATACTTGATCGCCGGAGGGGCGAAAGGGTTGGCGCGGTTGGCATTTTGGGGTAGGGCTTTTGCCCGGCCGTCCCCGTAGTTCAGGCTTAATTCACGGGCGGGCTGGTTGTACCTCACGGCCAGATTCCGTTTCCCACGCTTGGCCGATAGTAGCCATCCGCAAGGAGGCCTAGGCCCCGTGGGGTTAGATGTGAGGTAGGAGTTCGCTAAAGCGTCTCCAACGGTGACCCGTCCAACGTTGACAAGAAAACTTGTCTAACATGGGTAGCACGGGGAGAGGAGCCCACCGGTTCGCCGGGCCTCTCTGCGAGGTGTCGGTCTCGTGCGGGCAACTGGTTTCGTGCCTCTTTGTCCTGAGGAGTGTGTGCACTTCCCTGTTTTGCCGCATACCTAACGGTCGGTCGGCAGCTGGTGCCCCTTTGGGGTCCAGCAACCACTTTCGTGCCAATGACAACTGTTGAAAGTGAGCATTGTTTTTCGACCTTCAGAGGGTCGTCTACCAGCTGATTATTTTACAGCGGTGCCATATCTACATACTTCTATAGATAGCTTATGTATAAAATTATCGAAAGTTTGCTATATTTTAAAACAATTAAAGAAAACATGTAGTACTGAAACATTATTAACCTTTTATCATTCCAACTTTGTATCGTGTATGCGATATGGAATAATACACTGGGGTTGTAGTTCAGATCTTCAAAGAGTACTAGTAATGCAAAAACGAGTAATTAGAACAATTTTTAATTTAGGACCCAGGCATTCATGTCGAGAGATCTTTCGAAATCGCTCCTTACTAACAGCATATGATTTATACATTTATGATACTATTTGCTTTGTATATAAGTACAAGACTGAATTCTCACAGTACAACATTAGTCACAATTACGACACTCGTACTGCTGATTATTTATTGCCGGCATCTCATAGGACTGCCGTGTTTCAAAGAGGTACTTATTACAACGGTTGTAAATTTTATAATAAACTACCGGGTGATATTAAGAACTACCAGAATTATAATAAATTTAAAAATAAAGCTAAGCAATATCTCCTGCAAATTAATTGTTATTCTGTTACGGATTTTCTAAATTTTTAATGTACTTTCTCTGTTTCTGACGTATTTCAGGCATTATGTATCATTTTCTTTTTTTGTAACTACTGCTTTGAAATAAATATTATTATTATTATTATTATTATTATTACTTCTATAAATCGTTTGCTTGATTTTATTTCAATATAATTTGAAAATTGGGCTTCATACACATATTTCTACAAATGTTTTACATCTACATATACAATTTTGTCTATTAATATTCGGTATTAACTTCACAATCTCTTTTCCCGTTACAGGCCGTTACCTTGATACGGGAATCGAGATTACAGTATTAATTTTTAGATTCAATTACTGAAATTTGCTATGAGCATTCAAAATACGTCTACACATGTGTGTATCGAGCCCGATTTTAAAATACGTTTTAAATAAATTATAAAAACATTATATTATGAAAAAATTTAACTGTGGCAACATCGCCAACTGTCAAACGGTAGTCGGGCCTCTTAAATAGAATAAAGACCTTCTTACGCAACACCATGGTGCAAGACAGATTATCCGCTTTAGCGATGTTGAGTATCGAGAAGTCATTTGTAAAAGGAATATGCGATTTTAACGAACGTGTTATTCAACACTTTTCCACTGCTAAAGAAAGAAGAATGGACCTGCCTTTTAAGACTATTTAAAGCGGAATTTAAAGATAAAATATTTATATTTTTTTAAGTATGCCTATTTTTTTAATTTATTTTTGACCTCCCAGTATAAATGACCACGAGCCGCCACTGCATGCGATAGTGAAATATATGCGTTAGAATGACGGAGATGGTGATACGAGATAGATGTACGGTGTTGCCAAAGTCGAATTACTGCATTTTGTATTCTCGTATCTGACATGCTGACAATTTTGCATATGCCAAAAATATTGATTGCGTTTTTTCATAAAATAAATCAAATTCAAACAATTTTAAATATTGTTTATCACAGTTATTAAGTATTGCTGACCTTTTGTGAGATGATGGTAAACGGGTATCAACACATTCAGAAATTTGAGGACTCGAACAAGGTTCGTTAGCTTCCATAAAAGCACATACTTTGACCTCCTTTGCCCATTCTTTCCTCAGTAAGTGGTGTCGATTACGCTTGCTATTACATTTTGAGCAGCTAGTAATACAGCTCGCATTTTCAAATCGGTGAACAATATTTAAAATTGTTTAACAGGGACTGGTCTATTAAGAAAACAAAAGATGTAGCGCCCAATAACTTCATCTGCACTCGCAGGTGAATAATACCACTTAATAATGCTTATGCGTTCTTTCTTTGTATAAATACTCATTATAATAAATAAAATATTACAACGAACTTCGTGGAAATAAAATATTTTTGACATATACAAATTGTCAGCATGTCACAGATACGAGAATACAAAATTCAATAATTCGACTTTGACAACACCGTACATCTACCTCGTATCACCATCTCTGTCATTCTATAGCATGCATATATTTCACGATCGCATGTAATGCTATTTACAATGCCTATAGTATCTCGGTCGTTCAATGTGTATACCAAAATTCATTACTAAGTCGGAAACACTTATCATTTAAGATGAGACCCGACAGAAATTTGTTTGATAAAATTTCTCTAGATCGGTTCAATTGATGTAAACATAATTGATCGTTTCTTATGGTTTGATGAATCTGATTGAATGATATACTCGTCATCGATTCATTCATTGATTACTCTATTATTTATTAATGAAAACTAAATATAAAAAAAGGCAAAAACAGATCCACTCAGAATATTTCTTATCTTTCAATTCCTGAAGTATTTCCACTTGTAAGACAATAAAACAGCAAATTAATTAAATACCAATTTATTAATTCAATTAATTTGCTGTTTCATTGACCTACAACTGGAAATACTTCAGCAATTGAAAGATAAGTACCTATGTACATAAAGGTCATAACAGATATATTAATAATATTTCTTATTTATGTCCCAAAAAGACCATAATTCACCTGAGGTCGTGTTTTGTCGCTGTAATTTACTTGTAATAATATCGGTATTGGTTCTATCTTTTCCTTACAACTCCTAGTTAATGATATTTAAATGAACCGGCATATCTCTTGAGAAAACTTAATCATAAAATCGTTTTTTGTTTGTAAATATCTGACTGTCATCACCCCTTTCATCTAGAAAAAAGATTACTTCCGATAGTAAGTCATAAAGTCTTTCCATACATTTTCTACGGCTTGACCACCTATTACCTGCTTAACTGAATTTAAAAATAGACCAATAAAATATAAACCAAAAAGGTCCAAACAGATATCGTACTGTAATCTAAAACAGGAGGAGCCGGCCAATTTTGCATCATCTTCCTAATGATTATTAAAAAGATTCGTCCATAAATATTTAACATAACGTTGTAATTTTATATTTATTTATATTAAGATTTTTAAGATACAAACTGGTTTACTAATGTAGGATAATAACAACTGTGTATCTACTAACTTAATGCAAATCAAAGAGGATGACGCCAATGAATAAAAAGTATGTGTATTCATTTAAAAACATTATTAAAGTTTGTCAAAAATTAAGTAGAATCAAGGACAATACAATTCCGTAAGGTTAATTGCTCAACGAAATGTTAAAAATAATTGGTCCTTGTCTTTCAATTTCGAAAATTGGATAAGTTTCTATCGTTAGAATATGTATTAGCTATCATCTGATCAGGTTTATTTACATTTTTCTAAACAGATGTACTCGAATATAAATTAAAAATTGGTTAATTAGATGGTGCAACTGCTTCTTACGTAATGTTTTAATTTCTCAACAGCCACTTGTCTCCTTGCTATGAGAACGTAGTTTTCGAATTTAACTTCTTCAACTAACATAGAAGCGAAAGAGAACTTTCAAGAACTTATTTACATAAACGAAGATTTAGTTGTTGTATAAATTAATTTAAATTTTTTATCAATACATAAAATATGTAGTTTGTTTACATAAAATTCAATGCAAATAGTCGTCTGTCTTCTAAATTAGTATTGCAGACATGTTCGAATGATACTCAAACAAAAAAATCCAATTAGATTATGCGAAATTTAACATTTTATGCGATTCTTTACGATGATTTCGAAGTTATGGGTTTTTAAAACTACAGGAAAATTCCTGGTTAATCGAACTGAAATTGCCCAAAACATAGATTACTCGAAATGAGACTCAAATGGCAAATCTAAAAAATACGATTGTACTGAACGGGAACATATCGCGATGCCGAAGAAGTTTTGGCGTCAGTCTATGGTTATCAACACGCAAGTGTGGATCTGTCTGTCTGTAATTAAACAAGTTTAAAAACAGCTACATTATTTGGCAATTATATTTATGCGGAAAACGTTATCGCAGTTTATGATTCTAAAACAGGGCTTGAACATTACACCTATGACTACATTAAAACGGTCGTCTACCAGCTGATTATTTTACAGCGGTGCCATATCTACATAATTCTATATATCGTTTGCTCGATTTTATTTTAATATAATTTGAAAATTGGGCTTTTGTCTATTAATATTCGATATTAACTTCACAATCTTTTTCCCCGTTTATTTTGATAGGGGAATAGAGATTACTCAATTAATGTTTAGATTTAATTTCTGAAATTTGCTATGAGCATTCAAAATACATCTACACATGTGTGTATGAAGAACAATTGTAAAATACTTTTTTAGTAAGTTGATAATATTTATATTGAAAAAATGTAACTGTGGCAACATCGCCAATTGTCAAATGGTAGTCGGGCCCAGTCGGGCCTCTTAATGCTCAAAATTACAATGCCGATGAAATGGGTATTCATTTAAATTTTTTGTTAAAAAAATCTTCAGTTTCTTCAAAAGGATCGTCACATCATATGTATACAAAACGAAAAACCAACAGATAACTGTTCCTTTTGCATCAAATGCTTCTGGCATACATATAAATTGCCCCAAATGCCCTAACAGTTTCTTAAAACATTCCCAAACAGTAATTTGTAATTGAGGTTGCAATGCGACGAGGTTCATTTTGTAACATTTCTGCACCGTAATATTGTAATCAATACGGTAACTCACGTCGTTGTAAAACCGGATTGTTACCGGCGTTATTTTAATTACAGACGATACCTTTTGACCTTTAATTTAATTTGCAAGTAGCCAAATAGCTTACTTTTTAACCAAGGAGTAAACTTCTTTTGTTTTAATGTAGTCTTCCGGCTTTTACGGCTGTTGTTGATGGCTGCTCTTCGGTTCTCGGGTTCTCTGCCGTGTAGAAAGGTTGTGGTACTTGACGTTTCGATCATCTTGTCGTGATCTTCAGAAGTGAAGTATATCTTTTGTTTTCTGTGTAGCAAAGGAATTGATTTTATAACTTCCGTTCTAGTAACATATATGCGACGGGACTGTGTCTGCGGTATTTAATATTTACCAAAAATTGCTACTTGGGTACTTAATGATTGCCGGAACTTGATAGAAATGATAAATCGTGCATAGTGAATGAATTGCTTGTCGCGCATAATTCAGAAAAAATTATGAACCAAAAAATAAGAGATTGTAGAAAGAAGACCTCAGAATAGATGAGGTAGACACCGAAATAACATCAGCTGACGATGAGTTACAATTAGGCGCGGTTTTTCAATCGCCGGTTAATAAATTTTAACTGACAGGTAAACCCAAACTGCTGACTAAAGTGTTTATCGATCTCACAGTTTAAACCAACTGCAGGTCAAAGTATATATAATCTAAGCTAGCAATTTAACTTAAGTTAAGTTAAAGCTTAACTACCAGCCAGTTAACAGAAACAATTAACCTCCGGCGCCGATTGAAAAACCGGGCCTTAGGGTGTTATGTCTTTTACGGGTTGATAACCGCAGTGGTTAGATTAGATTAGTAGATGGCGGAACGATAGGAAACGGTTTTCTTGTTTAAACGATATCTTTGCGAATGCGTTATTTTTCTTAAGAAGAATTTTGCTCACAGCGAGTTCCTCATAAGCTCATGTTTACGTAAACTAAATACATCAATTATAACAGATTTTCAAGGCTTAACCGAACAAATTTTAACAATAAAACATTGAGAGAGTACAGCAGGAGAAAAAAGTATCCGGACAGTGCACGAAAGAAGGAGGCTTCTTACTCAAACCCTACTGGAACTTTATTGTCCTAGAGTGCATACAAATAATGTCTGTGCCACAGACAGTCCATGTAGGTATACTAAGTCAAATAAAGTACCCATGCATTTTGAGTGAAGGGCGTCTTTCTTACATGCACTGGCAGGAAACTTTTTTCTCCTGCTGAACCTACTTATGTATTTATTTGCAGCATATTTTTAAGGACAAGATAAGCATTGACAACTGTTTATTCTAGCTACACATCTTCCTTTTTAATATTAAAATAAAATACCTTCTAATTTCTAATGCTGATGTAGCTGCATTCATAGTTTATTTTGAAGTATATGTAAGTACATTATGTTCAACAAAATGTGAAGATAAAATATTTACACATTCAATTTACAAGAAATAATCATGTTTATACTTATAAGCGAAAATAAGTTGATATGCATTGGAAATATAAGGTTTCAAAAAGATCACGTACAACTATGTAAAACGATCTTTTAATAACTTCAATAAAAAAAAATGATAGAATTCGGATTTTTATTACAATTAATTATAATTTGATTGCAGGTTGTCCATACAATCAGCGTACGATGATATATGTAGTAATATCGAAAATGAGAGAATAATTCCAAAGAATAAATCATTAAGTATATACGCGGATTGGTTCACGGCCAGCAAAGACTGCAAGGATATATTTTTGGAAAGATATTCTTCTAGATATGACGAAATCATCGAATACGGCGTTGATAAAATTAGGGAGGAAATGCAGTAAGTTAATCTCATAACGCTGATGTGCGCTGATATACCGTAGAGTGGGTATATATGGAACGATTACAAATTAAAGATGTATTACTTTTCCCACCATATATGTTGTTCAGATGAGAGATATTTTATTTAATTTTTTTTTTAATCCTTAAACCTCTTTTAAAATTTGATGATTGTTACAGTAGTCTTAATATTATTGTCGCTTACCGAATCTTCACTTTACAAAAGAATTCTTCTGTATCTTGTGAGGCATGGTGACAAAATTCCTACAAACATTTTTTTTTCATCTTTTTGGCCTATTTTTCCTTTTTTGTGATCTGTTCCATATTTGCAAAAGTTTCAGTTAAGGCATTGTTATCAAATATTAATAGTTCTGTAAATTTTGCCTTCGGAATGATTGCCCGATTCTTTAGTTTCCTTTCTCTTAAACTTGTTTTCCAACCGCCTTTTCCGGGACCAAAAACACCCATATCGAGCTGTTCGGCAGCAAAATATATATTGTCAGGGTATCTCAGTGAGACCGTTCATTAGAAGTTTATGCCGTTCTGGTCAAAATATAAATTTGAAAATTTAGAATTATATATAGTCGATTATGTTCTCTTCAATGAAAATATTATTAGATTTCTAGCGCTTCTGGTTATACTGGAAGTCGCCATCTACTTCATTATTTGTAATGGAACACCCTGTATATTTTTACACATTTGGATTCGCCTATTTTTAAGCTTTATGAATATCTTTACTTTTTGCGATTTGATTCGGGCGTTTTGTAGTTATTCCGTTTTTTTCCTGAAAAAATTTGCTCTAGCAGACATTTATTCAAAAAAATCAGAGGACACTCGATTTTTCGTATATCGATTTAAAGTTCGTAATATACGTAAACAACATGTTGGAGTATATTTTAGCGCCGAGAACGGCCGTCTACATTGCGTGGTTATTTTACTATGGCACGTTAACTCTTCAAAATTTTGAAGAACCATAACTTCATTTTTTCAAATGGAACCTCCCATATTTTATTACTTAGTCGTCTTCGTGGTCCAATCTACATCTTTTATATCCCGCATGTACTATAGTCATCGATACTTATCGAGTGTGCCATGGAAAATAAACGTTCTCAAAGATTTATTGTCAAAGTCTAACGTCAAAATCATTATTCGTCGTTTGATGCTTGTCAGTTAATAATTATCCGTTAAATGTTTTTACACTATTGCTATAAAGAGTTAAAACGAATAACAATAACGAAAACAATGTTTACACAAATCAAGAAATTCTTAATTTATTTTTTATTAAATGGGTGTAAAAAGCTAGAAAGATATTATAATAATGGTTTAAAATAGTGGCCTTTCGCATTCAAGCACAGTATTAAACGCGAAGAAACACCCTCAAGTCTTGCTCTTTGTAGATTTTGAGAAGAGAGTCTGTCGAATGCTGCTCGCACACATGGTCTTCAAAGAAAAAAGTCCACAGATGTCATATTCAGAGATCTTACAGGCCAATTCCTAACCACCTTACTCACCTGTTTTCGAATATTAAGGTGTAAATATTGTTTTGCTTATTGTTATCCATTTTAACTCCTTGTTGGAATAATGTAATCGCATATTTAACGCGTAATTATTAATTCACAAGTATCAAACAACGAAGTGTGATTTTGGCGTTAGATTTTGACAATAAATCTTTGATAACGTTAATTTTCCATGGTACACTGGATAAGTAGGTATCGATGACTTTTAAAAAAATCTAATTATTTCCTAAACTATTAATTCTAGGTATAGTATATGCGGGACATAAAAGATGTAGAATTGGACCACGAAGACGACTAAGTAATAAAATATAGGGGAGATGCAATTTGAAAAAATGAAGTTATGGTTCTTCAAAATTTCCAAGAGTTAACGTGCCATAGTAAAATAACCACGCAATGTAGACGGCTGTTCTCGGCACTAAAATATACTCCAATATGTTGCTTAAGTATATTACGAATTTTAAATCGATATACGAAAAATCGAGTGTCCTCTGATTTTTTGAATAAATGTCTGTTAGAGCAAATTTTTTCAGAAAAAATGGAATAACTACAAAACCCCCGAATCAAATCGCAAAAAGTAAAGATATTCATAAAGCTTAAAAGTAGGCGAATCCAAATGTGTAAAAATATATAGGGTGTTCCATTAAAAATAATGAAGTAGATGGCGACTTCCGGTACAACCGGAAGCGCTAGAAATCTAATCATATTTTCATTGAAGAGAACATAATCGACTATATATAATTATAAATTTTCAAATTTATATTTTGACAAGAACACCATAAACTTCTAATGAACGGTGTCGCTGAGACATCCTGTATATATTGTTTTGTAGATATATCCTGTTAATGTTAAGCTGCGTACTGACTTGAGCAAATTTACGTGCACGAACACCCAATATGCGCACAAACGCTAGCCATCGCTTGTCGGTTTCTTCACCTTTATCAAAGGATTTGTGTGCGTACAGCGTTCGTGCGCGTAAATTTGCTCACACAAATCCTTCGTGCGCATATTGGGTGTTCGTGCGCGAAAATTTGCTCAAATCAGTACGCAGCTTTATATGAACGCTGACTTCTTAGGTTGTGCTACCTGTGTACGTGTTCTACTTTGACGAAAAACGCTAGTACACTGCTGCACAATTGCATATTTTAATTGCATGTTTGACACTATTACAGCCGAGTTCCGCAATTCGCACGAAAGTCAATTGTGACACCTTTTTTACGTACATGGATAGCGATTGGCCAATAGCTAACTGAACAATGAACTACCTATTATATATGTATACGTAAAATTGACATAATGGATCGCTCTGGTGCAAATTGCCGAACTCAGCTTATATAATACAAACTCAGTCGGTGGAAAATTTAAATATTTTAGTTTTTGTCCCTTAAAGGCATCAGTATCTCACACATATACATACATTCTACGGTATATTTAAACCAAAGATTGATGTAATCTGATATTTTTAGATATAACGAGCATTTGATTTGGAACAGTCAGGAGGATCTTCAGAGATTCAAAAAAAAATTTAAGCTACAAAAAAAAAACGTAACGTTTGTTGGTCTGCATTATAGGGGCACAGATTACGTTAAGCATTTAAGTAAAAACTACGGTATCTACAATCTGGTAATTTTCTTTATCTATATACCTACTACTTATAGAAAAGTGAAGTTTCTATCACGTCAGAAATGAAAAGTAAACATATGACTTTCCTGATTATAATATGTTGCTAGATTGAAAAGTTCACTTTTCTATTCAACTACTAGAGGTTTTATTAATACTAAATTATAAATAAATAAGCATAAATTGTTAAAAAAATAACAGAGTTTAAGTGAATGTTTCAAATTCACTCATTATTACTTTTGAAATGTTTTAAATATCAAGTACAAAATCATTGTAATCAATTTTAAAAAGACTACATTACTTGAGTGTGCGAATCAAATGTCAATTTTTTACAGCTTTCATTGACATTTGAAATGTCTTATAAGCGGTAATGACATGACAGATTACGTACGCAACTAATAGTAACTATACGTAGAAACCTTTCAAAGTATAAAATATCAAAGTATTTTATAAAAATATTCAGTGTTAATTCCAAAATACAAAAAAGTAGTAAAACAAATGTAATATAAGTAAGTATATATCAGGTGTCCGTAAATATTTGAAGTTGACAGCTACTCAGCTACTGTCAAATTTTGGTTAAGTTTGTCGTACACTTTGATTTCAATCGCAAGAATTAATTAACATTAGCGTCCCAGGCGGTAGTTACTTTTAGCATAATTATTAAAATTGGTTCTTAAAATCAAACACAATATGCTTCCTTTTGGAAACGCTTATTGCCAATTAAAATTAATAATTATAAAAAATTATACCTATAAAACCATTGCAATGACGAAAAAAAACAAACACAATGAAAATACAGACGTGCGACTATGGCCATAGAGGAATAAACCAATTGACATTCTCAGGGTGGTAAACTTTAAGCACAGATATTGCATACATTTTGACAGACGTCAGCTTCAAACATTTACGGACATGGTGTAGGTATATTGTACCACTATTACTTCGCTACACTCGACGTGCACACACAATGTAAGCCAGGCACTATAAATGGGCACTAACTAAGCGTCTCCTATGGCCCTTATACAGCTTGCCCAATTGCGTGTGATGAGTCATTGAGTAGCCGTGTAGCCTGGTTTATATAGCATGTCCACGTCGAGTGGGTGAAGTGACAATGGCACTACTATAATATATTAGGTCTACATTAAACGTCAATTTAGAATTAAGTATAGCGAACAACCGCAAGCAATCTAGGGTTATATTTATAGTTTCCGCTTGAGGTTGTGTCGATGCTTGAGCTCGTAATTTTGACACATTTGCAATGACATTTACGTCAAAATTCCGTCCTTTTGTGTCAGCACAACCATTAGCAGAAACTATAAATCAGGGCGTAAGCTAAACCCCAAATTATGTTAGTTTATGATTGCAGTTGTGCCGCTACATAACCACGTAATTTTGGCGTAATTGTCATTACAAATGTATAAAAACCGCATACTCAAGCTTTGGAACAACCTTAAGCATGAATTATAAATTTGGGTCCTATTTAGTTATTACTATAAATATTTTCAAGTGTTTTTTTTATACAAATCATCTTGTATGTAGATCGAACAGTTAAAATAAACTTAGACACTTAAAAAACCACGAAAGATGAAACAAACGACATTTCTGCAAGCACTCAAAAATGTAGCAATTGAGTCATTCGGTTTGCTGATGCATCCATCTGCTTGAATATTCTTCAAATACCGTTTACTAATAGATTAATATTGTTGATTAGTGAAATAACGGTTAAACCCGTCTTATTTAGCCAGCGACTGTAGATTACAATTTATTGAATGAAACTGATCAAATATCGTTGTACTTTTCAGGAAATTCCTAATTACCGGTACTACGTCAAGGCGATGAAACATTTCAAGAAGAAATACAAGAACCTAATATTTATTCTAATCACTATAGATGACGACTGGCTAAATGAAAACCTACGTTTTATCAAGCGAGAAGGAAATGTGGTAGTGAATCCCTACAAGGACGATAGAATTCGTGACCTTTTATTATTATCTAATTGTAATCATACTATTATTAACTATGGTACTTTTGGTGCTACTGCTGCTCTACTTAACGGCGGTGTTACTTTTGTTTATGATATCAAGTTACCATTAGATCATCGAGGGAGCACTTTAGCTATAGGACTAGCAGAGTTATTGAAAGATTGGTATAAATTGTCATGAGATTGGCAATTACATAAGAGAAATGTTCAGTAAATCACCAAGTAGATCTAGAAGTATCTGCCAAATGCAAAAACATTCCATATCTGCCTTAAATAATAAATAAAAGTACAAATTAGAAATAGGTACATACTTTAATTATTCGAAAGTTTATGTTGCCATTTTACTAATTCAAATATTACATTTGAGAGTGATAGTATTACGTAATGTAATTGATTTACCTTATTTATGATAATTCTTAAAATTATTAAATACAGTTGCAGATATTGATATGCAATGGTCAATTAAAATACGGCCATAAAGTAAATCTAAGCTAATAAAGGTTATTTCGTCAAGATATTAAACTAGAGTGGAGGATTGATTCGCGAAATACAGTAAAATTTTACTGTATTTTTTATTTTCTATGCGTTCCACATACAATGCTCGAAAACGCTTCACTTTATAAATATATAGCGATTCGTAAAGTAATCGTTATTGATAGATTCCAATTATATTTTACAATTTGTTGACATAAAGAACACTGTAGAAAATTTTTGAAACTTTTACAGAAGTTAACAAAGCAGGAAATGTTTTACTTTTCAGGTTCAAACGGTACTTCCTTCCGTTATTAAGAAATTACAAATTTTTTTAAGAAGCTTGGTGTTTTGGTACCGAAGCGTTCTGTGCTAATATTCATACAATTCTTTTTTTTTATTTTGATGCAAGAAATGCGAAATTAAATTTGCAGTCAAAAAACTATTTTATAATTTTTTTTTTGCATTGTAAAACGATCTCAACCCGTCTTGTGTGTTGGCAATTATCACAGAACAATCTCTAAATCTTAAAATTTGGTTTACGATGTGGGAATTCGGTCAAAATTTCTTTAAACGTTAAAATAATAAGACAAATTCTTTGAGTAAGTTTACATAACACATTTCATAACCACAACATGACACGTGTCAATAGGATCACATGATATCATTTAAAATTGGCGCCATTAGAGAGCGCAATGGCGCCAGTAGTTTTTTGACTGCAAATTTAATTTCGCATTTCTTCATAAAATAGTATGGAAAAGAAAGAAACAAATGATGAACAACATACGTCAGTATTACTTAAGATCTAAATATCTGTTGTAATTACTTATTTAAACTATATGAAATGAATGTAGAAAGGAAAAATAAAATAGTAATATAGTTACATATGGATGAACTACTGTTAAATTTTGTATTGATATTTTAATATATACCGATATGCTCATATTTATAGTCCGTAGTTACAGTTACATCGTTGCTGAAACACGTGATTTTGACATAAATGTCATTAGAAATGTGGCGTGCTCGAGTATCGGCACAATCTCAAACATGAACCGAATGGTGTTATACAACATGGAATCAACCATCAAAATTAAAAAAAGTTGAGATAAGTGTATTTATAGAATATATTGAAAAATTATTATGAAAAATGGAGAGTTGAAAACAAAATTAGTTATCCAATATAACATTACAACGTTGAATTCGGTAGTTCCGTTAGTGTAATAAAGGGACCAGAATAATCTTTGTGACGCCGTATCTTTATTTGTTAGTAGTGATGGTTGGTTCCCTGTTGCATAACACCATTCAACTGTAAATCTGGCTTAAGCATACTACAATGAATGCAACTCTATATGATACGTAAACAAAAATAATTGCTATCATCTTAATATTTTAATTTATAAAAACTTCACGAATAAAATTAACTTGTGCTAAAATCATATAAATAGAAGAAATGTTAATAAAAGTACTATGCTACTGAGGTGGCTATGTGTGTATGTAAATACGATTCAACCAAAACCTCGTGATACTACTTACGTCACTTTGCGTAGAAGAAACGGAGCGTATGTGCTGATCGCGTAACAGTTACAGTTTTGCCAGTGCGCCATCAGTTCACTACTATCACGAAGATTTGATTCAATTGTGTGTACACTTATTAAGTAAAAAGAAATGGACACGACGTGCTAAGAACGTAACTGCCCCATTTCTTTTTTCCTTGTGTGTACGTAGTTAGGAATGTTGTACGTGATTGTTAGATAATAGAAATTTCGATTTTGTCTCGTATTCTGTTCTTTTTTAATTACTACGTAAAATGCAACACCGACCAACATTTCGCAACGCCGCATTTTTGTACCCCTTCTTTTTAAATGGACCAACAAGAAGATACCTATGATAGACTTTAGGTGAAACATTAAATGTTTGTTAGTTCAGTAATTCAGTAAAGTCTATATCACGTTACCTATCATTTGAAAAACCTTAATTTCTTGCTTTTTGCATTATCCATTGTATACGTATATGAAATGAACCAAAACGTTTACTTATAAAAAAATATCATAGTATACATTTTTGCTACTTCGATTGTATTTTTGTAAATAAATTTCTTTTACCGATATTTCCGATAGTTTAATTAATGCTAAACAAAAAATCAGAACAATGGCTACAAAATAAGACGTATGTATCAGTATATTTTCTGGGTAAGTATAAAGTACCTACCTACCAACCTCAGCTGCAATCATCACCTCATCACTCGTATTTTTAGATCGATTTGAGATGCTGTTTGAAAGACCGCGTGCAATACCGATTAGGCCGCTTCTTGTACAATTGTAGACATGCAAATTATGACAATGTTTTGTTTTCCTTTCGATATATGTAATTTTGTCGCCGATGCCACCCTTTGAAAATGCCGCCCTTGCGCGGTGCACGCCCGCACGCAGCGAGCCTGAGTGCGATCTGCTAAGGTCTGCCGTAGTTAGCGCTAGTGGTTGTATATACAGTACGGTCGACCCTCCTAGGGTCAGTCAATGTCATCCGAACGGGTATGCAAAACACCACAGATGCGTTCACAGACAGGTTCAGTTTCTTGCTGTCAATTTGACAGTATCGCTCCTTTGTATGTATTTACTATGTATTGTTGTTCTGAATTGTTCATTTCAGCTTGGAGATCGTTTTGAGAATTTATTGTTTTAAATTGCACTTTATATCATAGCATTGCGTTTCTTACTGAACGCGTCTGTGGTTTATTGCATACGCTTTCGGATGACATATGGATGACATCGACTGACCCTAGGACAGTCGACCGTACTGTATATAAACGTATAGTAAACATAAATATATGAATGCATATCAGCATATGATGCATGTGTTATGTGAGCTAAAGTAATCAATACCGACACATCCAAATAAATTCTACTATAGATTGAACTATGCATACAAGTTCATGCTAAAGTAATCAGTATCAACATTCACAAAATAATAGGTATACAAAATACTAAGAAAATATCTATAGGTACTATACCTATTCTAGTCCTTATACAATTCAAAGTTTGACTTATTGCAGATGAGTGTTATATGACAAAACTCGACAAATCACGCAGGATGAGCTCCTTAAACTCGTTATAATTAATACATTTCAAGAAAATATATTCTGATTTTTAATACGATCGTGAATATCTTTTGAAATCTGAATCTAAAGTCTATACCTACAACGAAGTAATTTATAAATGTTATTGCTTCATACTTTTTATACGATCTTATTATATAGGTATTTTTATAGACCCAGTTGAATAAGAATTATTTATGTTTGCTCTTTATTTAAAGCGCCGATTACCTTTTCAATTTCGCGGGAATTTTATGATAGTATTCTATAAAAAGAAAACACTGCGATTCGCAATGGAATATCACAAGATGATTACAAGTACCATAACTTTCAGCTTTGACATATTTGAGTGAAATGGAAAAATTGTCTAGTGTGAAGTAGGGTTTTAGTTTAAATATCTGTGTTAGTAACGGTTCCTAACTCTCAAATTGGCACTACGAACAGACTTCATTTAAAAGCAACTTATTTTGAAATTCCAAATATGTAACGATATAACAGAAAAATACAATATGCATGTGTGTTTGATTAAAAACATTCTATTAGTGTAAAACTGCCTTGCAGGCTTAAATATACTATCAATTACTATATAATGCTAGTTTTATTTCTATATTACAGAATTACATTTTAGTATACAATCATTCATTATATAGTAAAATGTACCTTAAATCAATTTAAGTTAAATCGTTCCGTTAAATCAACGTTCTTATTTAATTACTTTTATAGTGTAAACTACGCTTGTCGAAACGCGCAAAATCATCTCCCACCATTTTACCGGTTACAACACGGTCGATTATTTCAACGGACGCGACCGGCCATTTTGAACTTGGCTTCCTCTTGTTTAGTGCGTTGTTTTTGTGCTCTTTCAAAATAACGTTAGGTGAGTGCTTAATATTTATCCATGTTTATTGTATATATGATAGTATTTAGTTTTTATGATCATTTTCATCGTATTTCTGTAGTTATGACGGATAACGACGATAAAGATCGTTCACGTGATCGTTCGAGGCGTGAGCGTCCAAGTCGATTTTCGGAAGCAAGCCGAGATAGAAGCGGCGATAGGGGAAAGGAACGAGCCGGCATGAAATCATCTAATTGCCGTGTTTACGTTTCTAATATTCCGTACGAGTATCGCTGGCAGGATTTGAAGGATCTTTTTAGAAGTCAAGTCGGGGAAGTAGCGTTCGTCGAATTATTCGTGGACGAGAATGACAAACCGAGAGGATGCGGCATCGTCGAGTTCTCTGACCCACAATCCGTTAAAAAATGTCTTGAAGTTATGCATAGGTTCGAATTGAAAGGTAGGAAGATCGTAATAAAGGAAGATTTTGGAAACGCGCGGGATAAATATGGCAATTTAATTGGAGCTGGCCAGAAGAGAAACAGAGACAGAGATGGGGATCGAGATAGATTCAGGGATGATCGCCGAGGTGGTTTTGATGGACCAAGGAATGATGATAATAAATGGGGAAACACATACGGATTGAGTCCTCAATTTTTGGAAAGTTTGGGAATAAATTCACCTTTGACGAACAGGATTTTCGTTGCAAACGTAAGTTTTATTATTTTGCTTTATAGTATGGAAATTTTTGTTGATAGAATCATGTTTGATGACTTACATAAATTTAATTGGTGGTAACTTATTTTTTTAAATTGGTTGGAAATATTTAAAGTAAAATGGGTTGAAATATGTAGCTAGATTCCATGCGGACAAATTTTCAATTTTTATTTGCATTTATAATGGTTGATATGTTTGGATTCTATAATATAATGTTTTTTTATCTGATATCGCTAAATGTATCGGTCTAGATTAAACAAATTGTTATATCTAGATTTTACAGCAGAATTCTAAATATTTGATGGTGTTCCTATGTTTCTGGAAAAAAAATAGCGAAATCTTATTTAAACCGAATGCATTTTTAAGCTTTTCTTGATAATTAATTTTTTTTTTATGTGTAAAAGAAATTATTGAATGCTAGATTGAAGTTGAAGAAATTCCGTATTTAATTCATTAATTGTGCTACCTTTGTTTTCAAAATGTGCAATGAATTAAATTGTACAAACCATTGAGAGCAAATTGTCTGAATTAATGAATAAAAATGCGCAATTTGTATCTGGTTTTAAATCAAATTAAATCAACAACAAATTATTGCGAAATATTGTTTTTAATAAAACACATGTTAGCTTCTTATGAATTTGAAGATTTTTTATCAAAATATATTAATACTATTGAATTTTGAATTACAGAGTAATAAAAAAAAAGAATCTGTTTTTTAATGTATCTTTCAAAATTTGTAATTAGAAAATTAGTTACAATATACAGGATGTTTTATAATGCCGTACAAGACCTAACTTATATTTATGAAAGATGTGATCATTTTTATGTCTAAGGGTTAGTTATAGTTCGTGCTTGAGGTTGTGTAGATGCTTGAACACGCGATTTTGACGTAAATGTCATTACAAATGTGTCAAAACCGTGTGCTCAAGCATAGACAACCTCGAGCACAAACTATAAATATATCCCCAAATTAAGGTGTATTAAGTTTGATAAGAAAAAAATTATTCAACCTGAGATTTTTTTAATTTTCTTGTATACAAGGTGAGACAAAAATCGTATCTTTACATTTTCATTAAATTTAACTGGAGCACCCTACATTCGGAGGATATTTTGATACACACAGTAAAGGTCGCTTATAACGTACTCGTCGGGACAATCATCATATGGTGCTTAATTAAGTCACGAACAAAATTAGCTCGAGAACTTGAAAACCGTAACAACTACAAAATAGTGCTCTCCTCGAAATTTTGCAGAAAATTTTATGCTCTGAAAAGAAGGTTTTACAAGCTTTCTTATCTTACACAGTTTAAGTTGGATTTGCAAAAAAAGGGAAATTTCGCAAAAACTACCCTAATTGTCCCTTTCTTTGCAGACGTAGGCTTAACGACAGAAGATATCAAAAAACTTTTAAGACTTTTTTTTTGTAGAGCATGAAATTTTCTCCAAAAAAGTCTTGGAGAGCACTATTCTAACTGTAATGGTTTTTAAGTTATCGAGCTAGTTCTGTTCGTGATTAAGCCGAGCCCGACTATAACATTACGATCATCGAAGAAACGGTCACGTTAAATGTGGAGGGGATGGACTGACAAAGACAGCACACTGTGGCTATTCGACGATTAAAGCTTTATTTACATGGAGGGTAGTGACAATTGTAGTGCAAGAATAATGAACGGTGGTCCATAAGAAAAGTAGTGGTGATGCGCCTGCTTTGTTGCGCATGCGTAACGACGACAGTTGATAATTGATGAATAGGCAGATGTAAACACAACAAAACAGTGGAAGATTGTTCTGCGCATGCGCAATGGTATAAGTATCAGTAGTATAGTGGGAAAGTTTGGAGTTTGCGAACTTTGGCACTACTTTTCCACTACCGTTACTGTCGCACTGTTTATGTAAATGCTCTCCTTTAAAAACGAGAACTAACTTCGGCAGTCCACTATTCTTACACTACAATTGGCACTACGCTCTATGTAAATGATGCTTAAGTCGTGTCGAGTGTACGTAATATCAGAACAAAAATATATTATTTCAAATAGGGCTTTGCCGGGACCAAGAAAAGCGTACGCTGTAACCGAAAGTACGTTGTGTGCGAGTTCGTTATAAGCGATCTATTTCAAATTAAAAATTGGATTTTTTAAAAATCATTGATTTAGTTTACATTAAACATTTTAAACAAAATTGTCAAAATGTTGACCCATAACGGCGTCAATACAGTATTGCACAATTGTTCAAACGATCGACTTATGTTTCTTAACATTCCTGCACTTATACCACCGGAGGTTTCTCTTATTCTTTCATCATATCTTCTCATATTGTTACGGATGCTTCATACACATTATCTCTTATGTAGCCCCACAAGCGAAAAATCAACTTTTGTCAAGTTCGTTGAATGACCTGACCATATAATTGGTTGTTCTCTTCTAACCCACTTGATTCGAAACTTTGTATTAAGATGGTTGTGGATTAACCCTAAAATGACAAGGTAGCGTTGTACAGGATGCCTACATGGAGTAACTTGAAAATTAATCTTCCTGAAATCCTACAATTCTTAAAACTTGTAGTTAAGGATGTGTCATCCGGTCTCATTGGCAAACTTATTTTGCTTTTGTATCACTTTCGGTTCACGTCAACTTTCTTAATTTAAATAGCATAGTACACAGTGTACTCAAAAAGTTCCAGGACTGAATGCACACAGAAAATTTGGGTATATTTAATATCATACTTCTACATAATCCCCCTGCACTTCAATACAACGTTTAGATCGGGTATAAAGATCGGTGAACGCCTTCTTGAACGCCTCGACTTCAACACTTCGCAGTTCCCTTGTCAGCGCCGCTTCGATCGCCTCTATCGACTCGTACCACTGTCCCTTCGTCTTCAATTTCAACTTTGGGAATAGAAAATAGTCCGGAGGGGCCAAGTCAGGTGAATATGGGGGGTGGTCGATGGTTACAACCAGCCTTCGCGCCAAGAACTGCTGAACAATGATAGACTCGTGTGACGGTCCTTGTTATGCAAGAGATCCCAGTTTCCGCTGTCCAACATTTCGGGTCTCACAGGCCGCATTCTTCTCAGTAGCCGTTGTAGCACATCTTTGTAATAGGCACCAGTGACAGTGGACCCTTGTCAAAGGAATTCTTGGTGGATAATTTCTCGACTGTCGCAAAACACGTTCAGCATCGTCTCTGTTTTCGATTTTGACGCGCAAAATCTGTTCATCGGTTGACCCTTTCCGGGACTTGTCCACTCCGCACTTTGGCATTTAGTTTCCCGATCGTATTCGAGACAGCAAGACTCGTCTCCGGTGACGATGTTTTTCACAAAGTTAGGGTCTTGATCGGCCGTGGCAATCAATCAGAAATACAGAATTTTGAATATAACGTTGCAATTGGCCCTATTTTTGAAAAATGGAATAACTCAAAAACAGCCGATGTTTGACATAGGGTGTCTTAGGGTCATATTTATAGTCCGTGCTTGAGGTTGTGTCGATGCTTCAGCACGCGATTTTGACAGATTTGTAATGACATTTACGTCAAAATCGCGTGCTCAAGCATCGGCACAATCTCAAGCACGGAATATAAATATGAGCCTTAGTAAGTTTTGATGCAGAATTATATGCCCGATACAAAAAACAAAAAATATACCATGCTATTTAAATTTAGAAAGTTGACGTCAGCTTCCGGTAAACAGGAAGTGGTACAATGGCGTAAATAATTTTGCTGATGAATCCAAATGATATGAGTTATAATTACAAGTTTTCAGAAATGCTGAATTTCAAGAACCTCAAAAAGTTCTAACGAACCAGTTCCGTGAATGACCCTGTATATATTTCAGGAATTGAACGACATAAATAATTATTTATTGGCCTATAAAACAGTACAATAACATTTCAGTTCCTTATAAATTGAATAATGCATTTGCATTTTTTTGATAGTTCCAACCAATTTCAGTCATAATTGCCACCGGTTTAAATTTTGTAGTTATATACATAAATTCCATAATACTGGGAAATAAAACAAGATTTCGAAATGTATACATATATCATGATGAGTCGCGCAGGGGTCCTGAATGCCAATCGAGATGTTGGTTGGGACCTAACCATGATTTGGTATGTGACCAGTTTCATTGGTGAAGGTTGGACAATATGCGTTACTGACTGGATATACGTTTAGACTTAATTGATACGACAGTTATTGAGAAACTTTGTGGTACTTCTACTACTTACCGTTTGGCGGTGATCTGTTTTCTTGGCATTTTTTTGTAAGGTTTCCATTAAAAGGATTACTAATTCTTTAAAATTATCAATTCGAGAAAAATTAATGGAAACAAATATAAAATTTTTGGTCCGCTCAGAAGTATTATTTTGGCTCCAAACTAGCATTGTCATACAAATGGAACGAGATTTTTGTTACGAGGAAGTTCAATAAAGACCAACACTGCTATCACTACAGTATTAATGCAGATTGTATTCGTATTCTTGCGATATAGTTGTAATGTCAAGGGGTTCTAAAATTTGGTACTTCACATATATTTTGGGTTTACTGTTAATGCGAGCTGAATTTCTGTCTTATTTTTTTACTTAAGTATGCTTTTAGCACCAACTTCACAAGAATTTATTTTCACCTATTTAGGATTAGTTTTTTTATGATGCTTTTATTTCTTAAGACTTCTTATATACTATTTTAGAAAAGGATACAATGTCTGGATAATGTTAGTCTTTACTAAACGACTCTCGTATGAAAATATTTTTAAGTTCTAAATCATGTTTACATCGTCGATTAAAACATTTAGTTCTCTGCACTAGACAATTTATAGAGTATTTTTTGGTAGTCTGCTTATGTTTACAAAGAGGTATGACAATCTATTAGAACTTAATTGTGAATTTATTTTGTTTCTGTTAAGGAATTGCGATGAATGTTCTACTTAAGGTCGGTCTACAAAATATGCTGTTTATCTATTTCAGTTGGAATATACAATCGAGAAGAAGAAATTGAAAGAGGTGTTTAGATTAGCTGGTAAGGTCGTTTGGGTCGACATGCCTCTCGATAAAGATGGTCGCTGTAGAGGTTTCGCTGTAGTCGAATACGATCATCCTGTAGAATCCGTACAAGCTATTTCCATGTTTCATAATCAAGAATTATACGGGCGAGCAATGACAGTCCGCATGGATAGAATACCGGACAAAGAGAAGCTTCCAGAGGGACTCAAATCTATCGGAATGGGTCTCGGCGTAAATGGACAAGCTTTAAAAGACGTTGCCCACAATTTACCTTCCGCTAACAATAACGGCGGTCAGAATTCCAACTCTGGCCCAGGTATTTTGGGCGCAGTTCCTAATCTGATGAGCATCAACAATCCACCTCTCGGTAATTTAAACTCGGTAGCTTCAGCACTTGGTAATTTGGGAACAACGTCGGCTGTACTTCAGGCCGCCAACTTAGCCAACCTCCCAAGCAACTTACTGGGTGCTGGTGATTTAAGTTTAGCCGCTGCTAGTTTAGTAAACAATCCTCTGGTCCAAAATCCATCCTTGGGTAATTTGAATTCGTCGAATTTAAGTGGCGGCGGGTCGAATTTTAATCGCAACGATTCATACATGTCCAATCAGAGTTTGGGGTTTCAAGGCGGCGGTAATTCCGGTGGTGGTGGCGGCGGCGGCGGTGGTGGCGGCGGCAACTTCGGCGTAGGTGGAGGTGGCGGCCGTGGAAATTACGGGGAGGCGGTAATTATGATAACCAAAAAGGAGGCGGTAATTACGGAAATTTCGGCGGAGGTGGCGATCGCTTAGACAGGTCGTCGAACTACAACTCACAAAACAGTGGTGGTCAGATGATGAGAAATCAATCGTCGAATAAAGGCTCCTCTAAAATTATGATAACTAATGTAAGTGGTTTTGCTTAGTGTAAAATAGTAAGCAAATATATGAGTTTAATAATTTTTATTAGCTGGATGGATCATTGGTTTTTGCTGGTAAATAATTGAATTGTTGTCATATCTTTTGTGCGTAGATTTTGTTCTGGCCGCTAGAAAATCTTGTCTGTAGTTATTAAAAATTCTTTTTGAATTACGAAATGTGATTTTAGATTTGAGTATTATTCTGAGAAGTTACAGCCTATGTCTTGTTCATATAAGAAAGTCTATTTTAAAATTACAATTAATGGAAAATAAATATGTACGGTCTTATCTCGGTACATTCTTCTTTAACATTATATAATTGGTTTGGAACAGCTTACAGAGATGGACTAATACGATGAACTTAGTTTTTCATACAAATATAAGACTACGATGGTGTAAAAGAAGATTCATGAATATTAGGTATCATTAAATTTGCTGCTTTCTTCATAACTTCACCGTAGTGTCATTTTGCATCATTGAGTTTAGTCAAGGGAGGGCTGAAAATAACTTAAATGGAAATACAAAATAAGTTTTAAATTTCAAATTCTTCGATATACAAGGAGCTTTTTTAGAACGCAGTTTCTGTTAAATCGCTATTTAAGTAAGTACGATAAAGTGAAAGTATAGCTGACGTAATTATAGTTACTGCAAACTTGCTTTTCAAGTTCATTCGAACCTACTTTTAAACGGTTTTAAATGTGTGTTTTGAAAAGAAAAAAATGCAGAAAGTGCGACTTGGGAATAAGAAGTTATAGGTGTTGTATTTTAACTACTAAGTGGCAATGAAGTTTTTTTTTTACTGTATTCATATTCACTTGTCTTTTCAGAGTAATCTTGCCATGTGTAGTTTTGTTCCATTTTAACTTTAACCGTTTTAGTTGTTATCATTTCTCTTTTTATGAACATTACCTTCATTCCACTGATACCAAACAGCTCCATGTTGTTGTGGTGTTAACTTTTTTCATGCCAATAAGATTTCAATCAGTCCTTAGGTTTCTCCTACCTCACCCAACATCTCTGCATTGCCATTGTCTCAGTATATGCCGGCATGTATGAATGCCCATTAATTCAGAATATAACGGATATTATTATTTTAAAGACTTCGCATTGTCTTTAGCATTAATATAACACGTTTTGAAACTTAATTTTAGTTTACATATCCTTCCTTTTAACTGATAAAGGCAATGCCGTCTCTATTTCAATAGCGATTTTAAACAGTACATAGTTGCAATGCAATAATAGTCATGTCAAATGTTGGGGGTGGTCTTTTATAAGTTCTGATCTTTGCTAGAAGGAATTTCGATTGAGATCTGCTTTTTTTCAATTTTTAACTCATAAACATTAGTTGTCGATAAATATGTTTAATTTTCAGTCCTCTCTTGTAGTAATCTAAACGGTGAAAACAATACAAGCGTACCTCGGCTTTAAACAACTCACTTGGTTGCTAATTGTGATTAGCCTTTGACGCTATTTTAGTGAAAATCTTCTGGGTGGTCGATATTTCCACTACAAATTGGAGATTCATCGTACTTGGCTAGTATTACAGACAGATATCAGTACTATTGAACAAAAATGTATTATATATTTAATCGTTGCAGTTCGTTTCTCAAAATGATGTCGAATGTGTTCATTTCACTAGATGGGGGTATACAACGTGTATAGTTTGTAAATCGAAGTACGGCTGTATTTCTTAATTATTTCAATATTCAGAAGTAGTACTCTTAATTTATTAATATTCTGGTTTTGGACCGAAAAACGTAGTCTTAAAATTCCATCTTACGCTGGAAATTTTGGTGTGGATAACAGGGATTTTTTAGCTGTACATAATTTCTCTTTTATTGTTTCTGTAAGCGGAAATGTTGAGAGTCCAGATAAGATTGAATAAATCATTATCTAAATAATGAAAACGTTTAAGTTGAAGTTTCTGAATTCAATGATCTATCCACTGATATTGTTAAAGAAGTAGTTCAACTTCTGCTTGTATTTGCGTCCAAATTTTCATTGCATTCCAGTTACCTCCGACTGCTTCTTATCAAATGTTAAGAGATAAGTGTTTGGAATTCGGCGATGTCCAGAGGGTTGAGGAGAAAGGAACGGGCACCGTTTTAGTTGCTTTCGCAACCGAATGGGAAGCAGAACGTGCTATAAGTATCCTTTTAGTATACGTATGGTAATACTGTAACTGTTTCCGCTGTTATTATCTAGATTGCTCATTTACATCTAATTCTATATTAGTTTTACAATTGTTTGTGCTGGCTTCATAAGAATTTGCTGTAACTGTCGATACTTAGTTATGTTCAAATCCATGAGAATTGAAAACGGTAAAAGAATGTGCAAGTTTATCTACTTTGATTATATTGGGAAGACATTAACAGATAATTTGATAATGCTATGCAGTCTTAGCTATTTAGGAATAAATTGAAACTTTTAGCGGTCGAATATAGTGGTAGAGCTTTTACTGTTACATCATCTTTATTCTATAAGGTGCATCCGGATAGTTCAAATATCACCTACATCTAATATCTAAGCACAGCACGTTAGTAGTATAGAGTTGGCACTTTACTTGTAAATCCACAAAAGTGAAACTATTCTTCTGATATGCAAATTGCAATAAATACAGTGATTTATGGAAATGTTCCCATTATTTTTTTATGACATATGTAACAGTGATGATAGAATTAGGTGTACAACACTTCTTATTTTATTACTTACTACTGTGTGAAAGAAACCAACGCCTAAAGTAAAAACTCAAGAATAAATACCTAAAGTGAGGCAGTGGTGGAAGTTTGGCACTCAGCGTTTTATTTTACAATAGAAATTCTTTAAACCCGGCTTAAAGTTTTAGAGAGATATGGGGTCCAAGTATTATTAATGTATTGTTTTGTGATAACTCTCTAATTGATTTTCGGTTCATTGTGGTCTTTGGTGATCTTTTATTCATCCACCGAATAACACGAATGATATCTCATTTGAAATTGACTATATAATTGGGAGAATTTCATTCTTTCGCAATCTGTAGGCGGTATTCGGTCACCTTCTCTCGCATATTGAAGCAAAATTTGCATAGGAATTTATAATATGTACCTACTCGCGCTAGAGAACCTAACAAAAAAATAACGTAACACAAATTCCTCATAATAAAGACATAAATATAAATCGTGTTCTACATGCTAAATTATCTTGATAATTTGTACAACGTGTTTGTAGGTTGTTGATTTCTTAGCATAGTAGCGAGTATTACGGTGAAATAAAAACATACACTTTGCGGCGGTAGGATAGTTAAGTGTCTACAACAGCTTTTTATTTCATTTAAAACCTTTATTGTTGTCTTTCCTTAACGTAATTCCACAGAAAATATGGACCGTGCCAGAATTGACGGTCGCACCATAGATGTCAGGTTCTTCTACTAAAATAGAATCTATTCACACGTGTATAACAACGGCGTGCCAGCCGGGACAAATCAATTAAATATTTGTGTATTTTTCGTTGTTTAGGATGATTATTCTTTACTCTCGCTATCATGAGAAGACGATGGAAATAACTATTATTTTCGATTTTTCTGACATTTTTAAATACGTGTAGTTTTTTTTTATGTATATGTAAATGTTGATACCAATAGATTAAACACTTGAATTGTAATTCGATTAATTTTAACTGTTTTGTAATAAAAACAAGTACAAAAAATTGTTGTTTCGATTCCTATTGTGCTATTTTACGATTTGTATTATAACCTTTGTATTTTGTACTGTTTTTGTTAGTCATTTTTTCAGGTTGGTTGTTTTACTTTGTTAATCGTGTTGGTCGGTAAATTGAGGCAGTCTCGCTTTGTTTCACGAGGTTCTTAAAAAGGTATGGGAAGATCCGAAGATTTTGAAATTGAATTCAGAACAGGTATGCTATCTTGTTATAGTTGTTTCATATCAGTATAGAGTGACTTGTAGTGAGTTACTAAATTTCAATGTTTAGTTAAGTTACGCTATCCTTCAGCAGGTATGTGTTGTTAACGTTTCCACATTCTCTTTGGAGTTTGAATCGGATCGAAGGTGATGAGATAGAATAGTTCTATTTCCCTGAAGTGCTATGGGGACAAAAACACATTTTTGTATTCTTTATAGGTGTGTACATCTTGCATAGGTGTTGTTTCTTCCGTGAGGTCAAGATTTTTTCCACAAGATATTTTAATTATTTTATTGATTATGTGTTACATGCAATGAAAGTGAATGAAAGCAAACATATTAAAAAATTATATTGTTTTAGTATCGACACCCCACTTTACTCCAGGATGAAATAACTTGAAAGTCTAGACTGCAGTACCAGATGAAGTAAACTACAAGGCAACATCGTGTACATTTTCAAAAAACAGTTCGACTGTTTTTTATTTTGAAAATAGTAACCAAACAGGTTGCGTTAGATCCAGAAGGAACTTGTGTTGTAATACAGAATAGAAGAAGAATGTGTTTTAAAAAATAAATGTTTTTAATCGTTGAATGGTTTTTTATTTTTGCTTTGTATTAACATTTATATGAAATCCATTATTTAATTGTGTGTTAATTCAGTACGAAATTAATTGCCGATATTAACTACACAGATTCTTAATTTTTAACAGAATGTATGAAATTAGAAATGAAGTTAATATGTCAATGGAGAAAATTTCATATAACGGGGTGGTAAGTTGCCTGGCAGCCTTGAAAACAGGACATGCGTCAGAGTAAGTTAGTATGCTTCACCTCGAGGTGGTCAATACCGTGGTTAGATAATTTACTGATGAGTGAAATGGCACAAGATGTTCGAGTCAAGTTTTAGTTACAACAGCGTATGTTTTTGTTGAAACAGTTTTATTGTCTTGATTGCAATTGTTGAAGAGGGTTTTTAGAGAAAAGTGGCCTGATACACAATTCCCAAAACCACAATTACATGGTTGAATTAGCCAAAAAGTTTGAAGAGACTGGTAGTGTTCAAAATGCAAAGAAGATTTCAAACATTGGATAACAATCGATTTCGATATCATCAATGAAGACCTCGCATTATTTGAACTGTATCGAGATAAACGGTGAACATTTTGAACACCTATTGTAAATATTTTTGCGGTATAATGAAAGAAAACCAACGTTTTTTAATCTTGTGTTATCGTTTTTTTTTAATTAATTGGATTTTTTAAATTTGTGCAAATTTGTCAGGTGACTTATGCCCACTCCTATTTATGACCATATCCATGGAAATATATGTATCTGGTTTTTCATTAAGAGCGACGCATTTTATTTTGAACATTTCTCGAACAGGAGTGAAGTTGGCTTCGCAATTCTTTTACATTTTGAAACGCAAGTCTATGCCATTTAATCATTGAGAGATACACACTTGTTTTTGCAAATTATTCAACTTTTTATCAAAGTTCACGTTCTATCGCAACTATGTTGCGTACGTTTACGCCAATTTTCGGTCGACAAAACCGTCTAACAAGACAGATGAATGTAATGCTCGAAGTGAAGTTAATATCCTGGCCGTTCGAGACAGTGTGCGTGAGCAGTCAAGCATGACTATTCCACTCCGTTCACAGATGTTGAACATCATTGTAACCAATTTGTGGCGAATTTTGCGGAAGGATTTGGCTCTCCGCCCGTATAAGATTGCGTTGACTCAAGAACTGAAGGCAACCGATCATCTTAAGCGTCGCACATTCGCTAATTGGGCTCTGGAACAGATGCAAGCTGACAACGACTTTCACAAGAAAATCATGTTTCCGGATGAAGCTCACTTCTGGCTCGATGATTTTGTCAACAAGCAAAATATTCGCATTTGGTCGAGTAAGAGAGTGATACACGAGACACAACTTTATCCTAAAAAATTAAATGTTTGGTGCGCTTTTCATGCCGGCGGCGTTATCGGTCCATCTTTTTTTGTATGAAAATCGCGCCAACAACCATCAACGGCGTTTGCTACGGTACAGGGCCAATAATTTTTGACAGATGGACGTTAGAACTTGAGCTGCAACCAACAACATCGAACGAGCCATTTCTATTTCGACGCCGATTTATTGTTCGTGTTACCAAAATTGGGTCCAGCAACGGTATTCCGCCTCGTTCGTGCGATTTAATCCGTTTAGAATTTTTTCCGCTGGTCGGACATTTTAGAAGAGTCGTATTCCAAATGATGGCATTTATTATACTTTCATTTGAAATTAAAATAATTGCCATAACTAACGTATTCCATAAAAATCTTTTAATTGAAAAAAAAAAATGCATCCTCGATGAAAAAAAAATGATCCTAAGTACGGTAGACGACAAATTTTAATACCGTAGTTGACATAGCAATAGGGAGTAAGCGCCCAGTAAAAAATAAAGAAATACCTTCCTGGCTAATCGATACTGAGCCTTTAATAGATGTGAAGACTACTATTCAGTTAGTATATCAATGCTTTGGTTCTTAACGTACAGTTTGCAAACGACAAACATAAGAATTTGATATTTGCTAGTGAAGCATTACGAATGCGCATCAATGGTCCTCTTCAGTTGTTACATCGGTAAGTATAATGATAAGTGAAGTACTGTATTGAATGTCTACATCGCCAATAATACAATTCTTGCGGTGTAGGTGTTCAATACGCTACTTCACTATCCGGTATCGACCGGTGACTTACCTATGTGCTAACTGAACACGTCCATTGATGCACTAAGCTGGAGTGCAAGTTTCTTAAAGTAAGGACTTGTTCCATATCCATTTTAAATGTTGAATAATATGAGAGCATATATTGGAATATAAATGAAATTCTATACACAAGGGGGATAGCATTGAGGATGTACTTATTTCTACGAAGTAAAGAAAATGTGGATATAAAATCCTTCTATATGAAGAATAGGATTATAAGTCGAGCAAGCAATTTTTTGTGAAATATATAATAGTTTTTTGGTTAAATTGCTTCTAAAATGTCTGAATTCCAAGAACGTGATTCTGGTAAGATAATTAAAAAGATACTGTTACACATATATACACGTAGGTTCAGCTCGCAATGCACCATAGGAAGTTACAATATAAGTATATGTATGGAACGCAGTGCGATGGGCAACGCGCTAGCCATGCGTCACAAGTTCGATCGTCGATTCGCACAGAACGAATATGCCAACGACTGCATCGTCGCTCGGTTTAAATTCAACTGAATTGTGCGTGCCTGTCTCTGTGACGCCAGACCTGCCAGACACAAGCTATAACGCGAAGAGAGGGATACGCTGTTGCAATTCACACCGCCTATGGTGCATTGCGAGCTGAACCTACATGGAGGAATGTTGTTTTAGGATGAATATTATTAGGCAAAATATTGCATATTCTAGTTCTAAATATATAAATAAATCCTACAAAAGCGTCTTGTTAACACTAATAAATGTACAAAATAATGAACAGATTTGTTTCACATGGGACCCTAACGGAGAAAGGAAGAGTTAGTAAAGACTGAGACATATCTATAATAACAGTTTATTTAGATTCTTAACTATATCATGATATACATGAACAATATGTTTATTTATAAAGAATTACAATAATTACACATATAAAACGAAACCATTGCCATGATTTCCTTCCATAGCATTTATTACGTCAATACAACAGCTTTTAATCGAACACATTTATCTGACCATCTTTATTGTAGGTTTTCAGCAACAAAAATACGCTTGCATTGTCTTCTAAATATAATTTGCAAAACTATTCAGAACAATATCAAACGAATCAAAATGTTATGGATAAAAAGGTGTAATATAAGTAACAAAAATATTTTGCTGAAGTATGTGATTAGTATTAGGGTAAGAGAGTAAAAAATTCGATGTTGAATCTAATACAAAAAAAACCGCACAAATTTACTGTGCTACCCTAACACTATACCGTGTTTCCTGAAATTAAAATTTAAAACAAGTAAATTACCTAGATTGTTACAAATTGTATATGTATATATCTCATATTATGTGTATTATGCATAGCATTTAGTATATACAACAACAATCAGTCATTTCATATCATTTTAACAGTCTCATGTGGTGATATTAATATGTTGATCACAAAAATAGATTACTTCTTTAATGACATACAGGGTGGTGTTACGTATGGTATCGAATTTTATATGTTTATATTTTTTGCAAGCAAGAGTTTGCCTCAAATGTTAATAAGTGCTACATAGAAATTTAGCAAAATGCGTTAATAATTTGTGCAACTATTTACAATCAAAGAAATATAGAATATATCCGGGTTCTTTTTCGTTTAGAAGCTTCTATTTGTATTCATACAAGGCTGTACACCGTAAAAAGCAACGTAAAAATATCTAATAACTCACTAATATAATTTAAAATAAACATAATAAAAACGCAATAATTTCACTTCATATTATCCGTATCATTTTCCTTCACCCTGTATAGAATAAATAAATGCGCTAGTTTTACTTAATTCATTCAGAATCTGGAATTTCCACTGGGTATGTAACATAGCCCGTAAGTAAATTAACGATTTACTAATCTAATACATTCTCTACTTTTCGTAACTAGTCATCTATAATCTATACAAACAAGTTTCAATATAATTAATGCTAGAAACAATAACTACAGGAATAAATTATACGATACAGTTATATAAGCGATAGTAATAACTACATTTTCTATTTCAAACATTTCTCAGTTTTTTTCAAGTCTTAGAATCTACTCACATATTAATTTTTCCTAACAATTTCTTTTGCATAGACACATGTTACTTACGTGTACCTATTTTCCTAGAGGCTACCTTTGCAATTTTCATTTAAAAAATGACTTTAGAAATGTACAAAATCAGTACTTACAAGCAACAAGTGAACTTCACAATAGCTTATCACATCTTAAAAATGTTCATGTATAGAAAAGGATTTATGTATCTGTCAAGGAATATTTCAAAAAGAGAAATCTGCCTATGTTATAAAGCTACTTTGGTTGAGTTTTACTAACATTTTCAGCATTTATTCACTAAGACATTCATTACTTTCATTATCACTTCGTTCTTTTATCCTCTGGCGCAATCTACGATACTTTAATACAGTAAGCAAATACAGTTACTGAAGTATCAATGGTACATGGCTAAATTTCTCAATTATTGATTTAGGTAAAAATAACTTCGAAGTAACTACACATGCGATATGTAATTCTACTGAATTACAGTAGTAAGAACGATGTCAGAATAGACCCCTACAGTTAGGGGCATCTTCTGTGATAGTGTTTGCAACAAATTCTCATTCAAAAAAATTAAGCTATTAAACTAAATAATTAAAATAATCTGTTGTTTACGTCTCTAGAAAATTATTATTTTATCATCTCAACGCAATAATTTAGATTTCAAGCTTTTATTAGTACCTATATAGTACAGAATAACATCCAATACGATGTTAATAAAAGCATGATTATCTACGTTCCGTTTAACTTCCTGGCCGTTATAAGTGATATAATTATTTGATTTCGAATATATCACAGTTATTATGAAAGTACAGGGTGGATCAAAAGTCCATTAATTTTAAACATGAAAGCAATTATCATCAGGGATTTAATACCATTGCATTATTCGACAGATTATAACGTGCTTTTTGCGCGCGCGAATATTATCGAAACGATTTTTCCACTGAATGTGCTTCAACATATTTTCCTTCGAAAAGACCCATGTTCACTTAAACGAACACGCCAATGGACAAAAATACCGATATTGAAGAAACACCAATTCACAATTAAAGCACCAGCAACCATTACGCTTAGCCAAATTAAGCGGCACTATCAGCCAGCGCCATCGTTAGTCCAAGATTTTGTTAAAATCAAAGAGATCGCGAGGCCGTCCGTTTACTGTGAATGAAATAGATTGGGATTCTTTTTTTTCTCCAGCATTAGAGGATTTCGCGGGTTTCAATTAAAAAAATTATTCATGAAGATGGGGCGACATGTACACCTTAAAAGTAAACTTTTTAACAATTCTATTGGGTTAAGTCTATTGAAGAACAAAAAGAAAATTTTCGATCCAGGTTACACGAATGTACAAATAAGCAATAGTCTGATTTAAATGATGCCATATTCAAAATCTAAAATCCTTGGTTGTATACTTTTATAATAAATAAAGAGTTCTTTACTCACGTACCTACCTCCTATGTATTTATAACCATTCCAAATATTAATGGACTTTTGAACCAACTTGTATTTTAGGTATATTTTGTAACACAAGTAATAATAATTATCAAACAGAATGACAATCTTCCTATATGTTTTGATGTGACAAAATCATCCTGCATATACAGATGTATAAAAATTATGATTATTTTTCGTACAGTCATGCTTAAAAGTATCTTTCTCAGTATTAATGACGGGATTAAATACACGCAATACTGAATTGCAACATTCGCTACCTTGAGATGCGAAATAATTTTATTAATTAGTTATGGTAATTTCTGTCTGGGCATAAACTAAAATTGTATTTAAATCATATACAGTCTGTCCACTTAGTGCGTTACTGGAAGGTAGTTTGCGAAGAAAGTTTTTCTTGTTTTTTGTATAAGAAATTAAATTCTCGTAATCCACCAGTTTTATTAGTACATAAATAAAATTCGAAGTGTTGTGCGCAACATCAATCTTTGCAGAAGAGACCTTATTATTGTCCCTTGTCATTCTATTCAGCAGTTTAAAAGATGCTTTAGGGAAACGTAGGCAAATATATTGTTTTTTTTCTTAGCTTACCTATTATTTTGTCAATATAAACTCACGCAATCTGCTGCCCCAATTGGAATTAAACTGTTTTTTTTTTTTTTTTTTTGAAATTGTTGGTGTGCATTCTGGTCTTATGTTCTTCCATATTTTCAGCTGTCATTTTACCTTTATTCGCGTTAAATTTCAGTAATGGCGCTTCTGTAAGATGGAGGTACCTTAGTTATCTAAGATTATATAGGTACAGTGAAATCCGTTAACACGAAATTGACGGGACCTAAATATTTTTTCGTGTTAAAGGATATTACAAAAAGTGTATATATATTTAGGGCTGTCGAAACCCGTCGTTTTCAGTAACCGGGTCCAGGTCACTATCCGGTTCCGGGTTACCCGGTTGCACAATTGAGTATCCGGTTTCGGGTACTCGATTACGGGTAATACCCGATTTCGGTAACTAAGACGTAAACTTGAAAACGTATGCTTGAAATCCGGTTACCCGAAATGTGGTATGTGAAACCGAATACCCGAAATCGAGTAGACCAGGGTATTACCCGAAACCGGGCAGAACCTTTCTTAACAATATCGAGTACCCTGGTACCCGGTTTCGAGCAACAGCCCTAATATATACTCAACAAAATATTAACAAGAAGTTACTGAAATTTAATACATAATTTGAAATTTAAAAAAAAAAAAAACAAAACGTTTACAACTTTTTTGAAAAATAATGTGATATATTTTTTGTATTGTCCTTTTCAGGTAAACAACATTGTTTCATTCGCTTTGATTTCAAACACCTTTTTATTCTCGCCGACGCGCCAGCTGTGTTAAGCGATTTTTGTTTCGTGTTAAGAGAAAAAAAAATGTATACAAATACATAGTACTTTTTCGGGACCGCTTTATTGCTTCGTGTGAACCGATATTTCGTTTTCGTGTTAAACGGATTTCACTGTATATAGTTTTTTATTTTTAATGTAAAAAAATTAAAAACATTTGTAAAATTCGATTATTAAATAAATGCAAACAAAAGATAAATGCACACTAAACCAGCGCTGTCTTTTACAGTAAAATGTAGATTAAATTGCCACTACTTTTGGAAAGACTTTTGAATAATTTTGGAATTATCTCCTGCCTAGTGGTGGATATTGCGTTGCCTAAACAGTCAATTTTTAGTAAATTTAGCTTCATCGGTCAAAATCAATTTCTTTGTAAAATAGAGGATCTATGTTTTCATAATCTTCCTGTTTCAAATGTTGAACTCTAATGTACGAAAACGAATGCCATTTATGTTCGCTAACAATTCCAGACATTGAAATAAACTGAAGTATCACGTAAGAATGCTATTGGAGGTGCACTGAAACAATGCTCAGTGTTCACTTCTACTTCTTCATTATTACCAGTGGGTTTCGTACGTGCGACCTTTGTGCGGTGTCAATTGTCCAAATATAGCATTTTTTCGTAATAACGGAGTAGAGTGTTATATGATTATATAGGTCCATATATATAGGTAGATGTATATACAAGCAAACAATTTATAGCTGTATGTATTTGGCGGTAAGTATACTGTTACTACTAATCTTTCCATGTAATTCATACTATTGCTTCAGATCGCTTCTTTAACTTACCATATTGAAATGTTACCTCTTAGTATATCTTTTGGCATATATATATATACGAGTTAAAAGAAAAGGTCGATCATATTCTTAACCATTTCATATCAAACATTTTATTTTTAAGTAAAACTTGTGTTAAACGAAATGATCATGACAAAATCTGATAATCTGAATAATAAGAAAGACATCTACTACTAAATAAAAGATGAACTGATTAAATAAATTCTATCCTAATCCTATCTTTATGTAAAATCTACTAAACGTTAATGCCCACAAAATCTATTCTTTATTATATGGCAAAACAATTTTTTTAGCATACAAAAGGAATTCATAACGCAATAGGTGGGCACACTGTATATTTTACGACAAGCTCCAGAATACGTTGATAATAGTACGGATATACTGGAATTAATCTCGCATTATTAAGACAAACCTCTATTCGAAATTAATCAGTTATGCTCAAGAAATAATGTGTTTAAAAAAGCAAATATTTATTGTATTTATATCGAAATACAATAAATTTTACTCGACGTTCATTAAAATTAGATATTTGTACTAGAGGATATAATTAATTATGTCACTTCAGCGTTAATTACAAATTTCAGCAAATTTTCAATATCAAAACTACTTCAATAATAATAATTTAGTTATAATATAGGCAGTTCACCGATACCAATTCAAAGAACATATGTTTGTTTCATACAAGATATGTTACTAAAAATATACTTACCCAACATTCTTGCTATCCTACAATTACCAGATATTTCCCCTCATTTTCGATTTAAACCAAATAATCATAATCAAAGGATGATCAAAGAAAACAAAAATACACATAAAGAAAAGATATTTAATTTTCACAGAAAAAAAATATTAACAAAAAATTAAAACAAAAAAAGAATGAGAAATCATCTGTTGATATTACGAGAAAAAAAAATAAAAATTGATGATGAAAACACACGATTCATATACGCATAGTCACACATTCACACATACGAAAACTATTTCACTCACGCTTTAATGATTCACGATATAAGTCTCTAATTGTGGGGGAATCTGACCCTTGTAGGGGATTTTGAACTGTTTAACTATTCTCGCCGCTATGCAACTCAGTCTGACGTATTTGGCGTTATTAACTAATTCGTGCACTTGTTGTCCTCTCAGTAAACTAGCGAAAGTATCACCATTATTGTTAATTAAGTCGATGTGGGCGCCGTTCTCCAATAAGGTTTGAGCTAAAACAGCCGGACAAGGTTTCGCCATCGCCGCTAGATGGAGCGGTGTATTACCATCTTCATCTTTAGCATTGGGATCTGCTCCGACTTTCAGTAGGATTTGGGCTAAGTGTGGAGATGGAAATTGACAAGCTGGGTATCTTCCTACTAGGGCGGCCTCTTTGCAACATGCCACATGCAAAGCAGTTCTACCCAGTCTGCTTTTTATCTTTAACTTAACTAAATTATATATGGCTCTGTAGATTTTATCCATCATATCTTCTGTGCTGTTGGGACCTTCCAGTAATTTGGTGAGAAGACAGGCAAGGTGAAGGGTTATCACTAATACTCTGGTGAGGTAAGTCATATCACGTAAGGCATTCGGCATTTTATCTAACATTTTATTGCCTAATTCCACTTCTTTCACGGCTTTGTTGAAGACCCTACACGAACAAAAAAAAATAAAAAAATCATATTAGAAAAATATTACATTCTTCTAACTTACCTAAGCAATTCATTAAAATCTACTGGTGGCACGATCCTCCCTCTCGTTGTCGGTTTGCCTTCTTCGCCCATCATGAACGAGAATAGCTCGGTAAACGAAAACAAACTACTCTGTGTCATCGGATTCAGCCTTTCTAGCATCGACTGTTGCATATCTAACGCGTAATTCCACAATTCTATGCAGCGATTGAATTTGCCGGCATCGGCGTAAACAGCACCCCTATATCGAATGTAGTAACTAGTGTCTGGATGGGCCGGCCCTAAAATTCTCTCCCTCATCACTAACGCTTGCATTCTCATCTCGTCCGGATCCGCCATCAAATCATCTAAGCCCTCTGGATCAGTGATTTCTACCGCGTAATCGTAAGCTGCTACTTTCTCGACGCGTTTCTTGTAAAGCGGTGAACCGACGCCAAAATATCTAAAAAAGATATATTCTTTACTACTTGACATGAGTTGCTTAAACCTAATGGCGTATCGATAATCATCTTATTCAACTGTAAAGAAAGTGAAAATTTGAACGAGAAAATCTGGCAGTCCTTTATAAACAATAGAAACAAAATAGGTCCCAGAACAGAGCCTTGCAGTACACTCAATATAACCGGTGAAGTGGCAGATTCACGTTTTGATTATTTAATTTATATGAAATTTCTATTCATATAAATAAGTGGGAGTAATAAGCAAGAAATAAAGCCGTTTGTTGCAAATCTCTATTGAAGCTTATCCATCTCGTTTAAATAATTTTAATGGCATAATTACAAATTAGTTTGAAGTTTTCACTCTAAAATGTATAGAATACGCACCTTTCATGCATAGCTCTCTTCCAATATTCTAATGCTGTTATCATGTCACGTTTCTTATCTACATAGGTGGCACCTAATAATTCTAACGCGTCGATTTTTTCCTTCCGCGATACTAAATGAGGTAATTTAATTAAATATTCTACTATGTGATTGTGTCCAGTTACTGCTGCTGCTAACAGAGGAGTCATACCTGTAACACAATAAAAAATCTATATTAATCTACAGAAATTATTACTACAGAGAATAAACTTCCAAAAAGCCAAAATAATAAATAATCCTGCTTCTTACTTACCATACGAATCAACGTCCATGGTGGCACCGTATTCTATCAACAGCTTCAGTATTTCAAGACTCCCTGATTCAGCGCAGTCATGTAACGCCGTGTTTCCTTTGACGCTTTTCCTATTTACGCTCGCGTTCAGCGACAACAGGTACTTAGCTATCCGAATGTGTCCTTTATAGCAGGCGATCATCAGACACGTATGACCGTGCCTGTTGGCCACCTCGATATCCGCCCCGTGCATTACTAAATATTTTACTATCTCTAAATGGCCGTCGAAGCACGCTGCTCGTAAAGGTGTCGAATTGGTTCTCGTTGTACTGTTGACTTTGGCTCCATGTGATAGAAGAAGTTGGACTATATCTAGATGACCGGCCGCGGCCGCACACCACAGCGGTGGGGCCCCCTCAATTGTTTCTCCGTCGAAAATTACTGTAAAATAAAAAATAAAGGTGTAGTCTTGTTAACAACAGTTATTTATTTAAGTATTGTTAATTAAAATTTTCAATACCAGTCAGCAATGGGTAAAACGTGTAAAATTATTGTTAGACAAATTATAAGAATCGCTCGATAAACATTCATATTATGAAGTATAATGGGTTGCATAAGTTAGGTAATACAAATACATTGTAGACGTTCCTGCATTCAGTTGGCATCATTTAATTAATTTGTGTTTGTTTCCGTACACTACATATTTATAGCTGTAATTAAGCATACTCAGTGGTGTAGCTACATATTTAGCAATGAAGCAAGAGTAATGTTTTTCATGAAAGATATGACAAAATACGTTTTGAAAATGTATTAAAAAAATTATTATAACATTTCGCGCTAATAATTTGCAGCAATATGTATAGTTGGTTCAGTTTTCCATTAGCAGCTTTTACAAAAACTAAATCGTAGGTCTATGTCTTAAAAGCCGATGTATATTTTCTTTTCTTGAATAACACAACCATTGTCGTTTAATTATTGCTTATTCATTATAGGCATATTCTTGTTGGAGACTCTATTTTTATTTCCACCATCAATATTGTTAGGAGAAGACCCATTTAGTTGCTATTTTCATCTATTTCTACATCAATTATTTTTTTAACAAAGTTGATCGAGTTGAGAATGTAGAATTTGATAAAATAGGTACCCTAGTAAAAAAAGTAACTTTCGTATGTTCATTTGTTTGTACCATGCTGTATAATCGGAAACAATTTTAAACATTATGTCACTGAAATCTAAATGTCTTTGACTGTTTAAGCACATGAGATTAATCGTGACTCATTCTGTACATGTATATAATTTAGCAACAATATGTGTACTACTAATTATTCTTCACTCGTATACAGTAAATTATACGTTCAGCTGTAAAAGTAATAAAAAAAAACTACCATCGAGTTTGGCCGAGAAATAGCAATACAAACGATTCAGCATGTCGAAAATTGACATAATTGGTGCTCTATTACAACTTTAGTTAACTCTTATTGCGAAAACTTTTAGTTATCAGGCGTTTCGTGCCTGTGCATATTATCTTACAATAATCACATAATCACAGTTTTCAGGCAACGTTTTATACCGGGGAGTTATTTTAGGAATGGGACATTGATCGCTAGCAATTAGGCGTATTCTGTTTGCCTGGATTTTGCGGAACTTCGAGCTTGCAATGAATGGTATTTTGTTGTTAATATTAGCGTTTGATTGAGAATGTAATAAAATTGACATAATTGGTGCTCTATTACAACTTTAGTTAACTGTTATTGCGAAAACTTTTAGCCAACAATTCCGATAAATTTTCATTTTATACCGGGAAGTTATAAATGGGACATTGATCGTTAGGCGTATTCTTTTGCCTGGATTTTGCGGAACTTCGAAATGAAGTGTTTTAATAAAGCGTTTGATTGAGAATGTAATTATATATATTTAGCCAACAATTCCGATAAATATATTATAATATAGGTACTTACGAAAAAAGTGTTTAGAAACTTTCAAGAAATATTGCTAAAATTTTGAATTTTCATGATGAACGAGAGCAGCCATGAAAATGAAAAGACAGTTGAAAATATTTGGATAACTTCAATAGCAGTTTGTAACAGCAACGATTCTTTCGTCAACGAGATTATCAAAATTTCCGCCAACTCTTAACAAATGATTCCATGACGCTATTTAAGTTAAAGAAACATTTTTAGACTAAATTTTAAAATTGTTTTTCAGATTGCCATACTACTATCGAACACACTCCAGCAATATGCCAGCTTTAAGGTGATTGAATTTATAGCCCAAAAACCTAAACCTTACATTATCGCTAAATAAGTCATTCTACCAGCAAGAAACCAGGCATCAATTGGCGATGAAACTGTCAAAGAAAGTAGACACATTTTCTTTCTCCAAAATATAATACTCCTACATGCACTTTGATTGTTTTAATTACCTATTGAGGGTTTCAAATTGCATTCAAAGAAAGAGAATTTCGCTTGAAGCTTTCGAGACTTTCATTCCTCTGTGGAATAATATTACTGATCCAGCTAAATAATAATCGAAAATAGGCAGTTGAACTTGATGCGAAGTTTTATGCAAAATTGTCAAAAAATACACAACCAGATTAAAAAAAAATGAAATCGAATCAAATTAACTTTTTTCGACATCTGGTTACGTCAGAGTTTTGGTAATTATGGAGATGAGGATATTTTTCGGCAGGTTGAATTTAATAACATAATCTCCTAAAAAACATACTACATAATTAGTTCCAACCATTTATTGTTGACCACAAATAAATTAATATCAAGAAAAATTACGCAATATAATTTCTACGAATCGTATGAATTTATTATTATTATTTCTGCAATCTTCCATGTAAATATTTTGAACGTATGTTATTATTAACCTTATTTGTTATTAATTTTGTCCTTTGTAGAAGAGATACTGCGTAAAAATTCCCCTATAACTTTTTGATTTCTTAAATTTGCCTACGCTAATAGAGTATTATCATAATGCAAGGAAAACAGTAATTAAAGTATTTATTGATTTTTAGAAAAAAATATGTGAATATGTTGTATTTTAGATGTATCTATAGCATAGGCTTACAGAACTAAAGGATGCATTCATTTCATTGATGCAACTTCTAAATATTCTAAAATATATTATAATAGAAAAACTATAGTAATAGTAGTCTCCAAAGAATGTAAACAAAAAATCAAGATAGAAGAGGATGAAGTTATGACAGTTACTCGCGAAATTTAGGTTGAGTGTACTGGTTCGCTAGAAAAAAGTATTTTAATTTTTAAATAAAAATAAATCAACGAACCATGAATTACATAACAGGAGAATGACGTGTATCGGTCCGGTAGTAATTATTCTTTTGTTGTCGAAAAACTAGATTTGTTCATCAATTCAATTCCGTCATTTTATATTCTGATGGTTATTCTAATTGTACTGAATATTGTTCCAGAAACATCTATCTCTTACAGGACCAGAGATATGGACACGAAATCATTCGGACCATCACTGAAATTCTGGTAGTTGTTCTAGTTTTTCTGAGCATGAAAGTAGCTTGTCATTTTTCGAAACTAAAACTCTGATGGTCGTGCCAAGTTATCCTGAACATTGGGATCTCGAAAACGGTAAGAGATACAAAGTCGGTTAAATTGGGGCAAAGTTTCGTTTTTTGCTGCTGAACAATAATCCGTTTTAAAAATGTTTCTATGCTTTATAGTTTTTGAAATATTTCCGAAAAACCGAAAAACACACTTGTCTTTTTTCTTCTGTTCTGAAGTTATTATTGCAGGGATCAAAACAAGATTAATCTATTCTACAGGCACTTTTTTGAACTCTTTACGAAAGTGTTATTAGATTTTGCTTAAAGCGCTTCGTCTCGCTTTGACCACCATCAACTTAATTTTTTCTTATGGCCGCCATATTAGATCTTGGCATCATTAAATAGATCAATTTTTTCTGATATTTTTTCATGTATCACGTATCCTCATTAAAGAAAGTTAAATGTCTATAAATGCAGAAAATGTTAAAAATAACAGTACTAAGAAAAATATGGTGTGCTGTGACCACAAAAATTAAACGTTTTGACTTATCTCCGCATAGTTTAGTTTGTTTACTGTTTAATCCTACTGAAAATCGTTTTACTTATTACAATGGATTTTTCCGATGAAGAAAAACGCGATATGTTAAAGTGTTATTATTGCTAATTACAGCAAGTCAGTAATAGCGAGCGCAATTTACTTTAAACAATATCCAGAAAGACAACAACCACATAGAACATTCTTTAGTAAATTAGATAGAAACATTTCTCTTTATGGATCTTTTCGTAAAACTCGACAGAAGTATGGAGGTCGCTCTAATAATAATGAGAATGAACAAATTTTAGAAGAGGTAATTAATAGTTTTTATTTTTTAAATACATAATATTCTCTTAATTGTTACTTTATTTATAAAAACGTATAGTTTAAATAAAAGTCCAGTCAAGAGCTGTTTTAACAGTTTCAATTTTCTTTTATAATTTCTTCTTTTAGATTAACAATAACCCTTCCAATTCTACCCGAGAAGTTGCAAACACTATCGATGCCGCGCATCATGTTAAAATTTGGAGACTCTTGAGAAAGAACAATTACAAATGCTACAAAATTCACGTTTCGCACGCTTTAGTTCCTGGGGATACCGAAAGACGTTTAGAATGGTGTCATTGGCTTAGCAACAGATACGGCAATTTTTTAAATAACATTATTTGGACGGATGAAAGTAAATTTACAAATTGTGGATTATTTAATCGAGCACGTCTGGTCGCTTGAAAATCCAAGAGTTAATAGACCAGTTAGAAATCAAGTTAGATTTGGCATAAATGTTTGGGCGGGAATTGTGGGAGAAGAAGTTATTGGCCCATTTATTTATGAGGAAAACATAAACTCAGAACCATACCTAAATTTTCTTAGAACTACATTTGCCGAATATTTGGACAATATAAATTTAAGGAGACTTCCAGAATTATGGTTTCAACATGATGGTGCACCAGCGCACAATGCAAGGGCGGTGTGTGGTCATTTAAACGAACAATTTCCAAATCAGTGGATTGGGAATAGTGGAGTAGTACGTTGGCCTGCAAGATCACCAGACCTCCCGCCATTAGATTTTTTTGTGGGGTATTCTGAAAAATAAAGTTTATGCTGAACCAGTTAATGACATTGCCGAGCTACGAAATAAAATTTTGGTTTCATTTAATTCGTTACGAAGAAGAGATGTTCAATGTGCTGTTAATAACGTTCGACGAAGAATAAATTTATGTATAGCAAAGAACGGAGGATATTTCGAATATCTACTCTGAAAATTTTGTGTTGTTTGTGAACTATTAAATTTGTAGACTATAATAATTATGAATATCTCTATCGAGTAGGTACTTTCAGAACTGTCGAGTACACTGTTATTTTTTCTAGCTTAATTCGTTCGTGTTAGTCACGTTTGGTATCAATACAATGTGACGAGTATTGTAAAATATAACTTATTCAGAATTTCAAAGAAACAGACTACAGTATCGACATTGTAATACATATTTTGGGTTTTTTGTTTTTGTGAATGTTATAATACCTACTTAATTTTTCAGCAATTAGCTGGATATTAAAAGTTGTTAATATGACTGTTGTTTTCTGAATTTGTATTAAAATTCTGAAATCCCTACTTCCTTCGAATTTTACTAAAAGATCCATAAAGAATAACGTTTCTATCTAATTTACCAAACAATGTTCTATTTGGTTGACGTCTTTATGGATACTGTTGGAAGTAAATTTCGCTCGCTGTTACTATGTTGTTATTATTATAATAAAGTTGTAACATGTCACATTGTTATGCGTTGTTTTCATCATTTGAATAAGTTTAAAACGAATTGCATTTGAGTTGAACAGTAAACAAACTAAACTATGCGAAGATATGTCAAAACGTTTAATTTTTGTCGTCACAGCACACCATATTTTTCTTAGTACTGTTATTTTCAACATTTTCTGCATTTATAACCATTTAACTTTCTTTAATGAGGATGCGTTATTCATGAAAAAATATCAGAAAAAATTGATCTATTTAATGATGCCAAGATCTAATATGGCATCAGCCATAAGAAAAAATGAAGTTGACGGTGGTCAAAGCGAGACGAAACGCTTTAAGCAAAATCTAATAATACCTACGTAAAGAGCTCAAAAAACTGCTTGTAGAATGTATTAATCTTGTTTTGATCCCTGCAATAATAACAGAAGAAAAAAGACAAGTGTGTTTTTCGGAAATATTTCAAAAACTACAAAGCATAGAACAATTTTTAAAACGGATTATTGCTCAGCAGCAAAAAACGCAACTTTGCCCCAATTTAACCGACTTTGTATCTCTTACCGTTTTCGAGATCCCAATGGTGACCCGCGAATTTGTAACAGCCTGTATAGAGTTTTATTGACATTTATTAATGTTTGATTGACATTCAAAAATATCCCACTGATACATAACTTGCAACTACAAGTGACCCGTTTATAAAAGTAAATATTTTGACAAAACCGCTATACTAATTGTCTGGAATTCCATGCTCTCAACTGTACAACCTTAAATTTCATGTCAAAAACTCGAAATTTTATTATTATAAGACGAGCTTTAGCTTAAGCTGCTTGTCATAAAAATCAAATGTCAGATCATACCAGAACACAAACTTACACCATACAATACTTGTACTATATTTATCTGGCCTCGACTATACATACAGTTTTCACTTTACAACGAGTCCCAAATCATCAATCGAATCCATTTATCCGGTATTTAAAAAATTAAAAACCTTTGTGTTAGGCATATCGAACAAGAAAAACAGACCAACGATTCTTAATATTTCACTTCACACATTTATACACTGTGTGAATATTGGTTTCTACAATTAATTAGAAAACTTGAGGTCTCTTCTGCCCAGATCTGCAGTTCTTTGATGAAATATAATTTCCTTTAAACATTCTCTGTCGTTTAAAAATTACTTAGACACCATCTCTGATTTTTTGCCAGATAATAACCAGTTTACCATTTGTGACTTTAGTTAGTGTAGGTCTTTTTAAAAAGTCCTGATCTTTCCAAAAAGTCATTCTAGCTGTTTAGAATATAATAGAAATAGATTTATTTTTCTGCATCAAAACTAGTACCTATTGAATTAAAAAAAAAGCACTTATTACAAAGCTACCCAAAAATACCACCGGAAAATGTTATTTTATGTTATGTGGAATTAATTCTTTACTTATTATAAAGTCAGAATAAATCTTATTAGATTAACATTCGAATGCAGATTTGATAATGAATATTTTTATTTTAAATACAAGTTTCCATATATCGATATAATTCGCTTAATTTGGATCGCCTTGCAGTATTATTGAGTATGCAGGTATTGTTCATCACGAAGGCGAATAATGACATAAATCTGCGACCGTCTATTCCGCAGACTGTAATAAGGAAAAGGAAAACCTTAACACCGTTATTAATAAAAATACCGCATGATTAGTAATACACCATATACGGACGGGTGAGGAAGTTAATGAACGAGATATTACCATGTTACACAGCCGCTCAATGCATACTCTGATATATGACCTGCATACATAAAACCGTGTTTGGTATTTTGTAATTATAATCAAGTGCTGTTTCCTCTTCCTTTTATTTTTTCGTTTCGAAATGTCAAACACGCTCTTTGTTCGTTTATTCTCCCAGTGGAAACTATCGGTTTGCAGAAAAAAATTGCAGCTGTCAATATGTTTAACAAAAAATTAATTACCTGAACCGGGTTGTTCGATGTCCGCTTGACATTTCTCGATTAAATATTCGGCAACTTCGTAATGTCCATTCCGACATGCGATCACTAAAGGGGTTGCTCCAGATGTTTTGGCAGCGACGAGCATTGAAACTTCATCCTTGCAAAGGATTCCGCGAAGATATATCTGAAATAAAAATATTTTTTTAAGTAAATTTACTTAAATATTAGGTTAACTATCACTTATTATTATCTTGTGTAATGTGTAACATAAATACATTAAATTCCGATGGCAGTAAATATTTATCCATAAATATTACGTAATACAACTTTATTTCAATAACTAATTGCTTGTTAGTTCAAAGTTATAGAATTTGAATTACTAAATATCCAATTAAAGACATTTTTGTACGTTATGTTATAGCTAATCGTATTCATCATGTTTTCCAATGATTACAGAAACATATAATTGTAACATTATACATACCTAATTACATGTTTTCGTAAATTATAATGTACGCAGAAATTTCAACAGCTTTTCACCTACTCAATTGCAAAAATGTAAATATTACGTAAACATATAAATATTTCGCTAATCATTTACGATTTATTTAAATACATATTTAATTGCATTTTTTATATTTTTGTTTACATTAATAACAAGTGAGTAGTTAAGTTAATACTATAGAAGGAGGGAAATAGGTTTTTAGGTACGTATCTAACAGATACAATATTTGAAACTCGGCATCGTCAAGATTTACAAATACCATAGTAGATCAAGTAATTATAGTAAGGCGACATAATTCAAAATTTCAAACTAATTGCCAGATTTTGAAAAGTTGATCTGATGGTGGTACCCGGATAATGGCTGCTAAATAAAACCTTGGTCACTTGTTTCTTTATACAGGTTCTAATTACGTTTAAATTACACGGCAGGAAGGCTTTGTTTATTGCAAGATTTTCTTAGTTGTGACTATTAAGTGCAAACGCTAGTAACTAGTCATTTAAAGTTCTATTTTGAGGAACAGAAAACCATACCAAGTATCCAGAGACAAATTGACAATATTCTGATACGGTGCAAGTATTTTGTACGTGGGATGAACAGAAATTTGAACATTAATAATTAAAAATATGATTTGTTTCCTATACACTCTTTAAGTCGTTGTTTTGAATACTTTTTACATGTACCTCAATGTACATGGATATTATATAATGGCACATAAGGATTCTTTAGCTGATAGAAAGAAAATAATTCAAGATGAATTTAGAACAAGGATTATTTTATTAGAAGATTTTCTAAAATGTGGTAGGAAATTACATAATCAATGATAGCAATACTGCTGATAGTTTCTTTTTAAAAATGTAATATCGAGTGAATTTTCATTTAAATCCTGAAAAGTTTGATGATTGTGCAAGTGATATCAATGCACAAACTTTTAATTCATAGAAATGAAGTTCTTTATTGGATCTCTTGGTGCAGAAATAGAACACTAAACACTTCAACCCACTAAACAGCTGTTAACTAAACACCGACGCGTTTCGACAGCAAAGCTGTCATTATCAAGGCGATAATAAAACTAGTTTTATTATCAGTAATAATTTCCATTGGAAAATTATCTGAAGATGTCCAGGGAAGCAGTTTATTTAAAATATTCTCGTTTAACAACTAATAAGGTTATACAAATCTCCTGGCACATCTAAATATTTTTGAAATTGTATAAATTTTCAAAAACTTTTAAGGAAAGTATGTTATGAAAATTTTATTCAAGTTCTTTTTTTTTCTCAAATGGAACATTCTGGACATTCTAGAAATCTTCGTGTGACTTTCAAGTTCGTTTGTGTATGCACTACTCCTGAGCTATTGACTCTTTGTCATTTTTACCAAATGCTTGAGTCTGGCCAAACGTAATTTTTTTGAATCGATATTGAACTCATAGAAATTTGATTTCTTGCAATGTTATTAACAAGATGTGAACCAGACTTAAGCAAAAAAAGTTTTCGAAATGTTACACAGGATGTCTAAACAATGGCTTCAAAGTTTGAAAACTTAAATAAAAAAAAATCATGTTTGAATGATGAATCATGAATCTCCATGGAACAAATAAAGAAAAATATCATTATTGCTACTTACTTTCGTCGAAACCAGACCCAGAATTATTGGTTATTAAATTCTAACTAGAACTTTTGCTATGTGATTTCTACTAAAAAAAACTATCTCATCTAAAGTACTTAATTTTCAGCGAAAATGAATGAATTGACAGAATACAAGTAGTTGACTTTGTTCATATCTATTGGAATTGAATGAGTGATAGAAGGAGCTCGTTTAGAGACACAACAAATTAATTTTTTTGCTTGCATGCTGATGGTAATAGATGATTATCTGTAAATAAGTTAAGAACCTCCCAGTTTCCATGAAAGATATGATAGCACGTTTTTTCATGGAGATTCAATTAAACAAAAAAAGCGAAGTGTATGTATGTGTGTTGGAAGGAGAGAAGAGAGAGATCAAAAGTTTTCTTTCGATTTTAAATTTTGAATCGACTTTTAGACACTCTATAGGTAATATTTCGAAAACTGTCTTGCTTCGATTTGCTAATAAACTTGCAAAATATCAAGTTCTACTTCAATATCAGCATCGCTCCAAGAACATTATATTTCTCTGGATACATCCATTTCGTAAAAATTCCAAAGAAGCGTCATGCAAGACATACATACATATGTACATACAGTCATGTTCGTTAAAATAGCAGCGACATAAATATTCTCAAAATCTCTGATCTAGCTTAGAGAAACTAAATAATGCAATTAAATAAATATTACTCTCTGTATTATGAACATTTTTTGCATGAATTAAGATTTAAAAAATATATATAATAGAAATTCTAAGACAAAATGAAATTATTATCCTGTTCGTTAAAATAGCAGTCTTTATTATTTACACTGAGAAAGGTAATTTTTATTGACAATTCTTCTTGGTGAGTTTAATATTTCATTGCTAGGCCTTTATTTTTTGTGACGGCTTCACAACGTCGCGGCATGAACTCCACTAATTGCTGACATCGACGAACTGGAATGGATTTCCATGCTTCTTGGCACACCTCCCACAATTGTTGAGTATTTTGTGGTTTAGAAGCTGAAACGGCCTTTTTTACATCTACCCATAGGTGTTCAATTGGGTTTAGGTCTGGCGACTGCGCAGGCCAGACCAATAAAGAGACATTATTATCCATAAACCACTTTCTAGCCTGGCGAGAAGTGTGTTTAGGATCGTTGTCCTGCATAAAAACCCATCGCAAAGGCATTTCCTTCTCTGCATAAGGTAACATGACGTCTTACATTATAGCAACATATCCGTCAGCGTTCAATATGCCGTCAATTTTCTACAGTGGTCCAACATCATACCAGGAAAAAGATCCCCAAATCATTATTTTCGAGCCACCGTGCCTTATTGTTTTTTTTTTTTGTGTATTTAGGATTGAACGCAGACAGTGGAGATTGTCTGACATGTTGCGAACCATGAACATCGAATAAAACAATTTTAGATTAATCGCTCCACAATATATTACGCCATTTTGTTGAATCCCATAACTGATGTGCGCCTGCAAAAGCCAATCTATTTTTTACTTGTCGTTTATTCAATAAGGGCACCTTTCTGGGCCGTCTGGCCTGTAAATTTCCTTCTATTAGTCTCTTTCTAATCGTACAACTGCTGACAGGGAGATTGAGTTCCTGTTTTATTTGGCTAGAAGACACAAATGGGTTCTTTTTAATGAATTTGAGAATGCATCCATCTTCTCAAGTTGTGGTTTTTCTGTGACCACCACGATTTTCTTTGCGTTCTTTCCATTTTTTCGCATTCCAGATCATTTTAGCTGAGCATCCAAGTGCTTCTTGTATAAATTTATTTGTCTTTCCTCTTTGAATAAGGTTAAGAATCGTTATTCTCTCTTCTTGAGTACAATGCTTAGTTCGGCCCATTGTATCGTTATCAAAAGTTTAGATTTATGATTATATCAAATGATTACAAAGCGTTAGTGTAAATTAAGACTATGTCTAGACCCAGATTCCATAAATCGTCTAAATAACACGACTGTTCAGCGTATACTACAGCATACTGCTATTTTAACGAACAGGATAATAATTTCATTTTGTCTTAGAATTTCTATTATATTTTTCTAAAATCTTAATTCATGCAAAAAATGTTCATAATACAGAGAGTAATATTTATTTAATTGCATTATTTATTTTCTCTAAGTTAGATCAGAGACTTTGAGAATATTTATATCGCTGCTATTTTAACGAACAGTCATGTTCGTTAACCGTCACCGATAAATAATGTGTTGAGATGTTCTCTAGCCAGACAAACTGAAAAATTGAGAAAAAGTTCTATTATTTTCGTCAATTTTAAGTTTGAGTGAGAGTAAATAGTGAACTTCGAAAAAAAAAACACAATATCTCGAAAACGGGTGAATTTTGGATAAGGCAAATTGGGCCATATCTATTGCAAATAATCTTTACTAAAACGATGTAAAGTATGACCGTTTTATTACCAGTCACCCTGTATATATTAATTTTGTTCCTCATACAGGCAGTATAAATAATTTTAAGATTTATATTAATAAATTATTGTAAGTATATAAATTATCAGGAATGTTAAATTAAATGTTTATGACCGATATCGCATGCATAATTTTCAATATTGAACGTGCTTGCGCAAGGGCCAATGTAATCACTCAAAACTAAGTACCTTTTTGAGCGCGGTATTTGAATCACTCCTTCCTATTCTGGAACGAAATATAATGTAATTCAAAATCTTACCAGGATTCCAAAAATGTCAAAATAACAGGGAGTTCTATTTGAAAAAACTAAACGGTGCATGGCCGAACGGTTCAAAGGAACTATTCACTTCTGAACTGTATGAACTATGCCATTACTATTTGTCTTTACAGTTCATTTTGAACTGTTAAATCAATCTGCGTTAAACGCTGCTCCTGAAGTGTGAGATTTACATTTACCTTTATTAATATAGTTAGGGGAAAGCAACGGCTGTCATTACGTCAGCTTTAGCATAAAATTTATATGATTCTAAACTAGTGGGGTTAGTAACCAGTTTAGAGGACTGCTTGATGTGTTGGGGTTTAATCCCGTATTTTCTATATCAGACCAAGTACGTTTTCTTGTTAATACAATTTAGTAGCTTGTTGTTAAGTTTGAATCACTTCTTTAACGAGGAAGTCGTTCGATGACCGTATTGTTTCTTCATAAAAGTCTTCATAAAACCCCATCTGCAATAATAACGTTAAGCCGAAGTAACTCATTCAGTCGTGCTGTATATTTCTAGCAGATGGGGCACTTTCTGCAAATCGTGTTTCTATGTATGCATATGTGCGTTATTAAAATTAGAAAAAGAGTTAAACAATCCTGATATTTTCCGAATTCATACACGAAGTACATTGCTTTCTTTATTTTACGAATTATTGTATCATTATCCTGTTACCAGTCTCGAATGTGAGTTCATCGTCACATAATTGATTTTAAAATTGTGGTAATAAATGATGTCTTTTCGCATTTACAACGTCATTAAAGAATATCAGATCAATAATCCGTCTAGAAGAAAGAGCAAATCAAACGCTTATTTATTGAGAATGCAGGCGTGTAAGTTTAAATTCATTATTAGTAGATCTTTACTACACCATCAAATACGCATTGGTTATTTTATTGATATATCCTAATAAATGGGGCGTTATCCGAGCAGAAACGTTTGTAAAGATTTTATTTAACGTAGAAATCTTCGCGTGTAACAATTACGTCGCGTTTGATAGTCAGTAGTTCGGAGTTGAAGCTCCTGCACGCAACGAAACTTGAATGGAAATTTATGATCCTTTTAAATAATTATTTTAGGTGCTTGAGAAAAGACTTGTGTTTAATAGACTTCTTTGCGAATTAAGCTTGCTTGGTCGACCTTCCATGGTTTTCAAGTTAAATAATAAAAAAATAGAATAAAATTGTTTTATTTATATTGATATTATTACACAGAATTCATATACGAACTGTAGTAGAGATGTATACCAGCAAAATACAATGAATACAAATAAAAAAAACAAAGGTATATCGATTTTCTTTAAACGTTGTTCCATATTCAGGCCACGTTCAAAATAATAGACTATGACGGACTCGGTAACCGTAACACGTGAACATTTTAGATGTTTCCAGTAGTTTTCATTCGAAATGTATGGTTATCGCAACTTCGTAACAGCAGTAAATCTACACAGCAATTATCTTGTGACCTTTTTGATGATCTTTTCACCTTCTCTTTTTCTGTTTAAAAATAATAATGTTGACATATATTTTCTGTGTATACTGTGAAAGAGCAACTACCTTTACGTTGAAGATTTCAAAGGTGATAGCTGACATACATATCCTACGTCATCGTTTCCGTGACGATACTTTTACTCACAACTGTACATACTTAAACAATATGACTGATTTCACGAGCATGACCATCGCGTTTACCTTTTCCTCCATTTTAGATGGCTTATCGCACGCTCAAGTTCAATTAATAATTGATTTTGTAAAAGGTAACGTTGTGTAGCGTGTAAAATCGTTTACTACACACGAAGTTCCTAAACTAATTAAAAGAAATACGTACGAACTCGGGGTCACATTCTGCGAGGAATTGTAAGGCGGTAATCCGCGAAGAATAAATCTTTTCTACTTTTGCGGCTTTCTACGGAGTTCGACTTCGCCATATAAATAAATTACGTTTATCTGAATGTATACGGGAAACACGTGACCTTTTCTTTCGAATGTGACACACGAGAACTTGCGTGCTTTATCCTAGGTAGCAGGTGTATAATTAAATTTACATCTTTTACTGGATGACTGACGTAGTTGTTATCACGTTCGAAATGCAAACAACCGTTTGAGAAACGAATGAATTAGTGTTTATAACAGTCAAATTGATTGTTGAACGAATTTAGGAAGCAAGTTGAAATATTAAGAGTGGATCTTTTACGAATTATTACAATTCAAGCGAAACTGAAACTGTTTTTGCAAATTGAATGAAATAAGTTAAGAATATAATGAAGATTATTCACAGACTGCGTTCTATCCGTTCCCAAGCAATCCATGAGAAACTAGGCGCTTCTTAAGTATTCCCACAATTTCTACATTGCAGGGGAGACTATTATTGCCTAGATATGTATTTGTGTTTGCATAGCATTTATTCTCGAATGCCTGTTCGAGAATAAATGCCTGTGTAAAATCAAAAACAAAGGCAATGGTGCCTGTCTTCGTAGAAGCTACTCTGCAAGCTCCTGCCATATCACCAGATAACACAGCCCCTATGCTTCTCAATCCAGTTTCTCTATCTAGCTTCTCAATTGTAAAAAATCTATTTCTCAGTGACATAAAACTTGAATATTTATCATGCAATTACAGTAGAATTCGGATATAACGGCCATGAGATATAACGAACACTCGGTTATAACGAACAAATCCTAAAGTTTTTCATCCCGTGCGACGAAATAACTCGATTATAACGAACTATCGAGGAAGCGAAAAAACTATAACGAACTATCGACGAAACGACGTTCATCGAAGTTTATCGAACAAAAAATTACATGTCTCAACAAGCAATAGTAACACGAACGGTTATGTTGTTACTGTGTTTTCATGCAAAATGTCTTCTCGCAAATCTCTTTCATTATCCACAAAACTGGAAATTATTCGCAAATTAGAAAGTGGTTGTGCAAATGCTCAAATTTGCCGTCAATACAATTTGACAAAGTCGACTGTGTTTGGACTCAAAAAATCAAATTTTTAAAGGTGCAATCAAGTTCTTCGGTTAAAAAACTGCGTCAAGCAAAAAGATCTGACGTAGATAAAGTTTTGCTCAAGTGGTTTGCGTTGAAACGAACCCAAAATGTGCTGATCAGTGGTCTTATTTTGCAAGAAAAAGCGAACCAATTGGCTCAATTACGCAGTGAGGCAGCAGGAACGTCAAATCAAGAAACTTTTAATTACTCACGAGGATGGATTGACCGTTTTAAAGCAAGACATAATATAAAAAGCGGTAAAATTAACAGTGAAGCTGGTGCTATAAACAAAGAAGTACCAGAAAATTGGCTAATATGGCCAGGTACGTATACCAAAGTTTTTTTCTTGTTTAGAAAGCTTGTGTCTACGACTTTTGTAATTTAGGTATTCGGCGTCGATATGTTGACAGCAATATTTTTAATGGCGACGAAACTGGCCTTTTCTACCGGCTTATTCCCGACCGAACCCTGTATTTTATAGGAGAAAAATGCTCTGGAGGAAAGCATTCCAAAGAAAGACTTACTGCCTCGGTCTGTGCAAATATGGACGGTTCAGAAAAGAAGAAACTTTTGGTAGTTGGAAAATCGAAGACGCCTCGATGTTTCAAAAACGTTCCGAAATTGCCAGTATCAAATGTTCTACTTACTATCATGGAATCAAGAACTTGCAAGGAACAAAAGAAAAATTCTGTTAGTGATTGATAACTGTCCTGCACACGCTAAATTGGTTAATTTGGAGTGGATCGAAGTGGTTTTTCTTCCTCCAAATGCGACTTCAGTTCTCCAACCCATGGATCAAGGCATAATCAAATGCTTAAAGTCGTATTATCGAAGACAATTACTCCTAAAAATGATTCAGTTTGATAATCAAAACGTCGAAATGAAAATGTCCTTGCTTGATGCCATTTTAATGTTAGAGACCGCTTGGGAAAACATGTCTGCAAAAACGATTTCGAATTGTTTCGGTCATGCGGATTTTTACGTTGATACTGCATTCACAGAGGAAGATGACATTCCTCTTCGTCAATGGATTTTAACGTAAAGAGTCGAAGAAGCCGATGAAGACAATCTGTACCATTGGGCTCAAAACAATAACATTTATGATTTTGAAGAGAATACTTTAAACGAATATGAGAAAATTGATGAAGAGTTGGAAGTCGCAGAATACGCTGATGATTCTGAAATCGTTAGATTGGTAATAGAACAAGAACAAACCAAAGACTTTACAATTCTAAACGAAAATGATGAAGACATCGAACCCGAAACAAATGTTGTAGGGGATTCATTTCCCACTGTACAAATGATCACTCATTAATATAATTTAGAAAAACATATAAATTCTATTTTGATTGTTTTCTTGATGATCAAGATAAAAATTGAATGACTGAAAGTAAAACACTGAGCCACACCATTCGTTGTTCTTATGGTGTGGCGCCAGACTAAAGATCATACTTCAGATAGTTCAAATTGATTGAGAATCCGATGAAATCATTTGGCCTTTGCTTCATGTCAAGTTGAGCCCCATACAAAACTATGTAAAAGCTCTGGATAAAGCAGGGCAAGCCTTCGTTCATTTGAAAGAAAAATTTCCTAAACTTAGTGCAGCGAAGGTGAAAGAATCTATATTTGTTGGATCACAAATAAGAGAATTATTGAAAGATCCAATTTTTGATACCAAACTCAAAAACCACTGTTGGTTAATTGGTCCTCAGACCATAACAAACCAGATGCAGAAAAATTTAATTTAACAAATTAAAAGACTGATAGTACAATAATTGAAGGAAAGGAGAATCGATCGGGAAGTTAGCAATTATTAAATTCAAGACTGCTTCCGAGATCCTTTCTTTTATTTTATACGATGTTCTTAACTTACAATAGACACGACATCATATTAATTGTTCAATACGTATCTTTCTTTGTTCGTAAGGTAAATACTTCTTCTCAAATACATTTAATTGGCAATTATAAGTTAGTGGAAAAGTTTGTTATTGGAATTGGTAATGATTCGATGGGTATATTCAGTGAGCAAGTACTGAGACGCTTGGTTCTAGTACGACAGTATCAATTAATGAAAGGTGTCCTCGCAGACGATTCATTAAACATCATTTACTTTAATTATAACTACGGTCGTCCAATGGAGTTCTAGCATGTCACAAAAAAACGAAAAACAAAACGCAGTAGAAGCCATTTAAATTTAGGCTTTAATACTGAAAATAATAAAAGTATTAGATTAAATATTAATAAATTGTGATTATACTAACGCCATCAAGTACGTGTATCTGGTTTTTTATTTACTTATTCTTTGAAATTGGTATACCGATAAATACAGGCAGATGTTATACAAGAATGTTATTTAAATCTGCAGATCGTTATATAAGATTACTGGTATTTATATTTTGTTTTTGGAACCGGTGCTGTAGTATTGCAGGATGTAGTAATTATCAGGTGTATAGGTTACCAACCTTTAATGTATCAATCATCGAACCAACTACGGTTGTACAACGGATTGTACAGCCGATCGTTTTGTCTGTACGCCGCTTTAAGGAAGAAATTACAGTCATTGTAATTTTTTAGACGGTTTGAGCATTTCATTATAAATTTCATCATAATGTGATACATATTAAATTAAGTAACAAAGAAACATTTTAGATTCCCACTCCTGATGTAAGTTGTCAACTTTAATGACAATTAATGAAAATAATAAAAAGACGATGATGTAAGTGCTCATTTGTTTGTTGATCAATTCAAATCTCATATTCGGTAATCACATTGCACAATATGTAACAACATTTTTTTTTATCAGGAGACTGCTAAACGAGTACGCACTTAAAACTTAAAAAGCATACGCAAACAATACAACAGTTCCAAAAAGTAGCGGCATCGATTTAATAGTTTTTGTGCAACCAACGTACAAACCAGTAACACGGTTTTACAGGTTTTATCGATTACTTGTTTGGCAGCTATTGCTGTGACGTAAAGACAGACGTTAAAAAATGGCACAAAGAAGAACGTACTGCATTATTATTGAACAAAGAGTTAAATACGTAAAGTAGCGAACAGTTTACATGGTTTATTTAACACGAAACAGTAAATGGATGTTTTTTATGTGCTTGCATGCATAAATTGTACAACAAAAAATGCTTAGATCATTTCTCAATCATTACAAATCGTGTCTAACTAATTTTTTTCGCCCACATGTGTAGATGTTGACAACTTTGATATTGATTTTCATTTCCTTATTTTTTTATATTCATTTTACTCATCATTTAATACCGTGTTTATCGTGATAATACAACGTTACAATTTATTCTTGTAAAAAAAATTAGGTTAATGACTTGGAGGTAGATACATCAGCATATTAACTAATGGTGACCTTTTCTTTTACATTCATGGTCAATGTGCTACGCACTTCGTATTCGTAATTGAGGATGAAGAATATTAGGAAATATTTTATAGTCAACTTCCTTCATAAGAATTACAGCATCTTTTAATTGATTTCTAATTTAAATCAACCACGGTTCGATAAAAATATTATGTCTACGTGTAACTAAAATAATGACTTCGTGATTTACAAGGTGATTATTTTAAAGAGTGTATTATACGTTAGAATAAAATTAAACGACGAAATTCAATTAGAGTCGAGCCTGTGTAATCAGTGTAAAATGGAATTGTGGAACCTCTGGACAGGAAATCAACTAAACAAGATGCTTATCGGAATACTAATTCGCTTAACGTAGCAACCAAGTTAACAGTCGACATTTAATGGGAAAATACAGGTTTAAATGTTAGATTCTACGTGTTTAAAAGATGATGTTATATAACAACAAAATGAGATTAGTGTTAAATACATATTCACCAATATATATACTTTGAACTCAAAGTGCCAAAAGTAAGAAAGGCGATGGACATGGTTAAAAGTACAGTTGACTGGGGAGCGTTTAAGGAAACCCTGAAAATTGTGGTGAATGATGAAGGAGATATGAACCACGAAACATGTAGTAAAGTGATACGGCAAGCATATAAAAATAGCAGACTGGGCACAATGGAAAGTAACAGAGAACCCTACTGGTGGACTGAGGCAATTGCAAGGAAAAGAGAGGAATGTGTTAGTAACAGAAGAAAGCTAACGCGCTTGAATGCGCAAATAGGGAGAAAGCATGATGCTGACATTGTGCGAGAAGATTACCGGTCAGGGAGAAAAGAACTAGGTAAGCTCATCAAATTGTCAAAGAGAAGATGTTGGGAGCAGATATGTCAGGAGTTGGACAATGATATATGGGGTGGTGCTTATAAAATCATCCTGAAGATCCTACTGAACTCTTTCCTAAGAGTACTGACATATGGCAAATTGGACCGATAATGCCAAATGTTGAGCTGTTTACTGAGGAAGAACTAAAACATGCAACTTCTGTAATAAAAAGTGGGAAGTCACCTGGGCCTGATATGATCCCGCCGGAAGCAGTTAAAATGGCTGCAGAGGTCGCGCCGCAAATGTTACTCAACACAATGAACAAGCTGCTGGAGCTCCAAGAATTCCCTGCAAAATGGAAAATGGCAAGAGTCCTTTTAATCCAAAAAAATGGAAAACCCCCGGAACTGGCTAGCTCATATAGGCCATTATGTTTGCTAAACACCTTGAGCAAGCTATTGGAAACTCTGATTAAAAACAGACTTACTACAGAACTGGAGGAGAGAGGAGATCTACACTGGCATCAATATGGATTCCGGAAGGAGAGATCAACTATCCACGCTATACAAGCAGTGATTAAAATGACCCAAGAGAGACTGAATAAATGGAGCGTATTAGTAACGATCGATGTGAAGAATGCATGTAATACAGCCTCGCACAAACTGATCCTACGGGAGTTACGAGATAGAGGAATGTCAGAATACCTGATTAGGTTTATATCTAACTACTTGACAGACAGGAAAATAATTATTGGAAAAACAGAAACTGCTGAGATAAATATGTCATCATATAACACGTCGTCCTTGATAGCCTTACAGGTGATTGCTGGTACGACACCTATCGATTTAATGGTACTTGAAAGGACCTATATCTCCAACCATTCGCAGGAAGATCATAACCGTACTATAAAGACTGCCAAGGAAAAAACTATGGTTGAGTGGCAAAAGAGATGGGATGAAGAGATGGATAGAGCCCAGTGGACAAAACGTCTGATTAAAGACATTTGTGCCTGGATAACTTGCCCACATAGGAACGTCGACTGCTGACTACTACTAAGTATTAACGGTCCATGGCACCTTCCGGGCGTATGCGAAAAGGATAGGGAAAGATTCCGAGGACCATGTATCTATTGTAATTTGCTTGATACTGCAGAACACACTGCCTTTGACTGCGATCGATGGAAGGAAAACAGAAGAATAGCACAAGCAGAAATTGGGCATCATATCACCCCAGAAACATTAATCCCATTGATGATGGAGTCGATAGAGAATTGGCAAATCATACATAATATGATTTCATCAATTATGAAGTGTAAGGAAATCGACAAGAGAAAGAGACAGCAAACGGCACAGATTTAATGACTGATGGTGTATACAGTAGAGACGGAGGGAAACGGGAGTGACGATTCAGACAGCTGGCGGTGTGCGATGATATATCTCCAAATGGTTCCGGATACCGCTAAGAGTGACGTGAGGGTTTTTAGTGAGTAGGTAGAAGTTCTGAGAGTCTCACACTGCCAAGCCGCGACAGATCCCAAGCGCTTGGCGTGCATCAAGCATTTTCCCCTGGCAAAAAAAATCTATATGTTTTTAAAATATTTTTGGGTTTCGTTCAACAAGTTTTTATATAAATATATCCGAAAATACAGCATTACACTACAATGAAATTTGAGGTTATGCCTGTATTACACAATGTCTATTACACAAATACATGTACAGATATGTGCAAAAAAATGGGACAACTCTTATAAGCATTTATATGTACATGAATATGTCACATTACAGATTATCAAGGGATTTCTGACATTTTCAATTTCCGACAAGCACTTTGACATTGAGGGAATTAGTCAAACAAACGTCTGTTTCACACACTAAAATAGTTTAGTTGTCCCATTTTTTGGACACACATCTGTACTATCGATTTCATAATGATCTAGAACAATATGCATTTTCTATTGTAAAATAGGTTTCACTAAAGTCACTTAGATCTTGTCAATTTTATTTAAAACGTCAAATAATTTCATATAGAACAAGGTCGTCCTATAAGACAAATTGCAGACGAGACATATTTAAATAAAAATACTTTATTATCTGTTAAAAAGCGTTGGCAGAATGAACGAACTATTAGTAGATAAACTAAGAGAGAACAGGCCCACTTTCTTACGGGATTTTTAACGTAGGTGTCCAAAAACGCCGTTCAAGGTCATTTGTCAATCTAGGTCAACGTAATTCAAGGTCAGTGAACCCTGCACCCCAGCTCAAAACCAACGATTGAGCTGGGTTTGAGTTGGTTTTGACCTGGTTTTAGTTGGGTTTGAGCTGGTGTGCTGGCCTTGAATTACATTGACTGTAAATTGATATATTGCCTTGAACGGAGTTTTTAGACCCCATGTTACATACGATAAGAAAGTGGGCCTGTTCTCTCTTAGCTTATCTACTAACTATAAAATCGAAGAACAGTATTGGAAGAATCCTGTCGTAGATTCAAAAATTTCCGAAAAAGTTTAAAAATCTCTTAAAAAAACTACTTCGGTATAGCGAATATTAGTAAAATTTCTTCTAAAATAATGCTTAAATTTCTAAAATCCAAAAAAAAAATCATTCTATTTGAAATAAGAAAGTTGATTGAATAAATTTAATTACCCTACAACTTTGAGGCAATTTATTTTCATTAGAAGACCCGAGCTTTATGATGGCCTATCTCAATCAACCACCCTGTATATTATACCATAGCAGCTAATAACAACTCAATCAATTTGATTGTGTATTATTTGTTCAACATATTTTTTTTCTTGATAAAGTAATTAAAGTTTATCATTGAGGAGTAAAATAAGTTTTCTTAAAATACACTCGGAAATGAAAATTTCGGAGATTTAAGTGCATTTAAGCGCTTGTTGCACAAGCTGCAAAGCCATCTACATGCATATGTTATAGCAGCTTAATTTTCTTTTGCAGTTTATTAACCCCTATTCCTAAAATATTCCAAATAAAAATAAAACTAATCCAATTTTTAAGAAGCCATTATTATGCTTCCTTAAAATGATTTCTATGATTCTAATTTAAAAACACTTAATCTATTTTTGAAATTCTTGAAGACATAACCGGAAAACTCGGTAAAAACTAATAAAATTAAAAATAATAATAATAACAAAATTAGGGCATAGAAAAAGTTGTTTACCTTTTTTCTAGCATATCTTAGAACACAAAAACTCCGCTTCTTCAAACGCAACATCAGATTCCTGTACGTACGCCAACTACTCATTTTATATTATACGATTATTGCCTCTTATTCAAAATATTAAAACGTAGAACTAGAAAACGCTAACGGCTAAAATTAGACGCGCGATACCATTTTGGACTCACTAAAATCAGAACCGGAATGCCAAACAGATGAAGGAAGTTTGAACGTTATAAACGCAGAAATCACCTCCTTGTTTACTCCGGAGACCAGTAAAATATAAATGGCAGCAAAATAACAACCGCGTCATTGAAAAACATTGGATGAAACCAGTTTCATTAAATCCACGTATAGAAATTTCGCACCGTAAAAATTAATCGATACAAACTGGCAACTAATGTAATGCTTGTTTTGTTTAGATTTCGTAGAAAAATATGGATGAAAAACTCCTATATCGATAATATGTAGCTTGTTTGTTTCGTAAACATTCTAATTGTAGTCAACAAATGCGTGTTGATACTACGACCTTTAAAATTAAGAAAGTCATTCAGAAAGTCCGTAATCTCTTTTAATTACTTAATTCCACAGGTAATTAGCCTATATTACACGCGGTATAAACGCGGGTTAATTTGTAAACAAAAGGAAAATAATTTTAGATAATTTCCACACGTCAATTATAGATAAAACATACATGAATATTTACTTCATCAAAATGTGTCAGGATGGATTCATTTCGCTTGAAATGTAATGTTACGTAACAGTTGTCCAACGTATATGCATACGAAATGTTTTGTTAGTATCGTTTTGGCCTTTCGATAAAACCTGTTTTTATCTACAGGTAAATATGTATTCACTTTTTTTCGAATTATTCATCAGTAAAAGTAAAAGCTGTTCAACAGGATATGAAAATTATGTGCTGTAGTTACTTTTCCAGTATTTCTATGTGTGTAATTTGATAAAGTTTATATTTATTCGGTTGGTATTATATTACTGAAGTTTTGACTTGATAGATTTTTTCCTTAATGAAGCTGTACTTATACTACACTTAATCTATATATGTGCAAAAGAAAGCAGCACTCCTCAAATAGATTGTGAGCGAGGAACTGCTTTCATCGAGAGAATCTTCTCTCTACCCGTATAGCTTAGCTAACCCATAAAATACTTTCTGATAATGGGGTCATATACAATTTTTTTGATTTATTAATTTTAATCTTTTGGATCGAAGACCAAACTCTCTACAGGCCTAGAACATCCCGACTATTTTTCAGGCAGAAATACACGCCATAGACTTGTGCGTCAAGGAAAACTTTAGAAGCTCTAGTTGTCTCTCTCATAGCTTTGAGTCTAAATTGGTCTGGGAATATCGGATAAATGTGACTAAACTAGCCACAACAAACAGGGTATCCCTGCTATGGGTACCTGGGCACACTAATACCAAGGAAATGATATGGTGGATGAACTTGCAAAGCAAACATGCACTTCATTGGACCAGAACCATTCTTTGGCGTTACTAAAAGCCAGCTCAAAAAGGAAATTCAAGAATGGGAGTTAAAATAAATGGTCTCTCTCTGGAGGAAAACACCTGGACAATCACAAGCGAAGACAGCGGGCGAAAAAGCGGGCCTTCTAACTGATCACTGCCCTTTAAGATACTATCTACAAAATGTGGGCAAAGTTGATCAAGGCACATGTTAATTCTGTGAACTGAGAACTGAAACAACCGATCACATAGTTTGTGAGTGCGAAGCATTAAGCCGGCAAAGGTTTCAGCATCTAGGATAGACGACCTTAACACTTGAACGGCTTTTGCACCCAAAATAGTCCTGAGATTCGTTAAGAATATTGAAATAGAATGAACAGGGTAATCACAATAGATCATTAGGTCGCAGTGAGGAGAGGTGCTTGTAATCTGAACGACCCACCAACAATACAATATAATACAATACAAAACTAATGTTTTGATAGGAGAAGTTAAGAGTAAACAAGAACATATTTAAAAATTTCTAAACTAGTTCCCAAGAGCATCGCAAAAAATTACTAAAGTTAAAGTTAGATATTTCTTCTAGATTAAGTTGAACACAAACTTGATGTAAATCACGTAAACAACGTTTCAAAAACACGTCCCGCAAACGCCATCGTCAAAGAATCGCTATTGACGTCATTAAAGTAGCGCGTTTTTAATTGTTTGTAATATTAAATTAAATTTGGGTAATAATTCAAAGCAAATAACACAAAATAGCATTTTCTATTTGTTCCTATGACGTAAGCACGTCCAAGACAACAAGAAGCTGTTTTTTTTTTTTAATTTAGGATGAGTATAAGAATGATTTAGAAAAAAAATGTTTTTCTAGGATGTTTTTTGGTTAAAATTTGGAAAGTATTTTTTTCTTGTTTTATGATGTCGACAAAAATAACATTTTATTAGCTGGGGGGCTGCCGAAATGAACAAAACTACAGAATAATCACCATAAGGTTCAAATTTCAATATAATATAATTTCTAGATTGAATAGTCTCCATTATCTCTTAAAGAATCTGAAAATGTTCTACAAGATGAGTGGTCAAAATCTCGCCGAAGAATGGAGGGTATTTATGGAAAATCTTGGTAATCATACACAATAATAAATGTGATCATATTTTGAAAGTAAAATGTAGTGTTCATACGGGGACTAGATTAACAAAGATGTAAGATATTTCTACCAAGAGGCGAAAAAGAAACTACAAATTCTCAAATAGTTTACAGCAGAGACAACGGAAGGACATCTAGTGGAAAAATAGATTGAATATTAATTAGATAGGCTACGATATACTTTGAACTACTTTCAAATGAGGAGGAAGAAGCCATATAACAGAAAGCAAAATAGCAGCAACAAGTAGTGAAAGAACTAAAAAATAACAAAAGTGTAACAAGAGTCTTCACAAAAATATCAGAAACCTAATTTGAGGTGATTCTTGTGGCTTATATAAAACATGTCGGAACCTGGTCAAAACCTTGGTCTATATCTGATTCTATTTTTCGAAAAAAATTTCAATTTTCGTTATGACGATATTAAAGATGTCAGAAGAAGCTAAAGAATTTGGTAGTGATAACAACAAGCACAAAGAACAGGATCGTGGCGGAGAGAAGACTCCTACAATAATTTACAACAAACGAGGATTGAACTATCGATAGAACCCTTCAACCTACATCTGGGAATGGTAATGCAACAAAGACCAATGTACTACATATGCAAATGAATTCGTTTAACTTATGTGACCAAAGAAATCAGAACAATGTCTTATATAGGCCATGCTCTTAAACAGTGTTAATTTGTTGTATGTTACATTTAGTGCCAATAGTCATGTTGTTGCTGAAGGATATAAAGTGTCCCATAATGTTTTCTAAGTTTCTTTCTTTCTTTATATATGTACGTAGATGCATAAAATAGCTAAAAACAGGTCGAATTGTCATAGTTAATATAAACATTGTTTTCTATGAACATGTTATGCGAACCGTCAATTTTTATAATAACCAAACCGCATAAACATATATAATTGCAAAATAACCGCAAAGCAGATAGGTGTAATCAATAAAGTGAATGTCTTCTTCGAACACTTCCTGCATACCACAATAGTTTCGCGAAATATAAAATATTATGCACCAATATAACAGACTTAAACACGCATTTATCTGACAGATTTAGTCTTTTTAAGCATAATTAATTGCATTAATATGATAACATCTTTAGAATTATCATTCTAATCTTAAAATATGTCAAACATGTGCACGCAGAGACTACTTAATGAAAAAAAAATGTATTTATTAATTTTAAAGCAGGATACCACTTTTAGTGACTTTTACGACCTTTAAAGATGATCTTTATGATTGTGTTAGTGAATACCTCAAACATCATTAACTAAACAACAACAAAATGTTTGGACGTCAAGTATAACGAGGCTCTTTAATTAAATCGATTTTGTAAATATATACAGTGTGGAACAGCCAAATGGAATAAATTCGATAACAAATAAATGAGGGTGTATTGGGAAAAACGCTTGGACACGTCGATTTGTATTTTTAAATGCGCATTTAAAAAAAATTATACAGGGTGTGTCATGTGACAGTGGTCAATATCAACTTTCTTATTTTAAATGGAAACCCCTGCATATTATTTATTTTTTGGGTTCTTCGGAAAATTCTAGACATAATTCATGTACAATGTCCCATACCTATCTTCAACTGTTTCGGAAATATTAAGTGTTTTCAGATTTATTACGAAAATTGACATTAAAAAAAGAAAATTATTTTATTTCACAAATTCGCTACATTACACTAAAAACCTAATAAGTAATACTGATTATTTCTTAATAATGTTAAAAAAAAAAAAAAAAACATTAATGTCAATGTAGTAAATGTTCAAAATGCTCGCCGCGAACGTCTTGGCAACATGCTAATCTGGTATAGAAATGTCTTCTAACATTACTCAACATCTCAGGCGCGACTGATCTAATCGCAAGCGTGATTCGTCTTTTTAAGTCATCTAAGTTGAGGGGTTTAGTTTTGTATACAAAACTTTTGACATATCCCCACAAAAAGTAGTCTAATGGCGTCAGATCAGGAGATCGTGCTGGCCATTCTATCGATCCGCGCCTCCCTATCCATCGATTTGGAAGAATTTGGTTCAGATAGTGCCGGACATTGATTTGGAAATGGGGCGGTGCTCCATCTTGCTGAAACCATACTGTATTGGCAGGAACTTGTGGGTTTGCTGGATTAGGATATAAGTTTGCGAAAGTTGGCACGACATTATTTTGGAGCAGTTCTAAATATTTATCTCCATTCAAGTTACCATCAACGAAAAAGGGACCTACGATGTGATTTCCAACAATTCCTGCCCAAACATTAACTTTTTCAGGATATTGCGTATGTTCCTCTCTCATCCATTTTTCATTAGACCAATAGCGGCAATTTTGACGATTAACATGGCCGTGAAGTGTAAATGTGCTCTCATCAGAAAATAAAATATCTTCTAATTGGATCACATTGTTATCTAACATTGCCATCATCTGTTCACAAAAATACGTTCACCTATCGAAATCGTCTTCCATGAGCTCCTGAGTTTCATTTTATAGGGATGCATTTTACTTTCCTTTAATACTCGAAAAATTGATGTGTGGCTAATGTTGAACAGTGGGGCTGCTTTTCGACCAGAATTATGTGGGTTTTCTTGAAACTCAAGCATAATATCCAATTTCGTATCATCACTTACTGCATTGGCAGCTACTTTTTTAATATGTCTTACATGACCAAGCTCGCAAAACTGTTTTTCTATTTTGCTAATTGTTCCTTGGGATACAGGCGGCAAATTTGGAAATTTTTCGTGAAATAAGCGAGAAACTTCCATTTGTGTCCGTGTGTTATCTCCATAACCAATCATTTGTAGAATGGTTATTTTGTGCATTTCTGTTAAATGAACCATTTTTCTGATATTATTACGTACAGTTAACGAAATTCAAACGACAATAGCACTTACACTGATCACTACTGTCATGCAGGCAGACAACATGTTGCTAAGGCTATGAGTTTTTACGAAAATAAACAAAACGGTCTTTGTATTTTTTTAATTTCATATCAGTAAAAAGGAACGCAGCAATGGTTTTTGCTTACTTTATCAATATCAAGAGCTAAATGGGAAATAGATTTTTAGTGTAATGTAGCGAATTTGTGAAATAAAATAATTTTCTTTTTTTATGTTAATTTTTGTAATAAATCTGAAAACACTTAATATTTCCGAAACAGTTGAAGATAGGTATGGGACATTGTACATGAATTATGTCTAGAATTTTCCGAAGAACCCAAAAAATAAATAATATGCAGGGGTTTCCATTTAAAATAAGAAAGTTGGTATTGGCCACTGTCACATGACACACCCTGTATAATTTTTTTTTGAAAAAAATGCGCATTTAAAAATACAAATCGACGTGTCCAAGCGTTTTTCCCAATACACCCTCATTTATTTGTTATCGAATTTATTCCATTTGGCTGTTCCACACTGTATAAAAACAACATTTTAAATGATAAATTTATTTATACTTGGAAAAGAATAGAGATTAGATAGTTACATATAAGTAGTTAAATGTAATAATATCATAATTATTAAGAATTGAGATTATTACTATAAAAATGAATTATTGAGATAGACACGTTCATTATCAATTACCTAATTTGCAGGAATTATGACAAACTCTGTAGAATTATATCAATTAAGTATGCAGAATAAATTTATTATATACGCAAGTGTTATACAGCTTTATCTCGTGAATTAATGTTATAATTATCATCGCAATACAATGATATGTTTACATCATGAATATGAAATAATGCAGTTTAGTGCAATCATCTTCAGAGAGGATTTTCCAAATTGATTCAGCTGTTGATTTATTATATGGGACGTTAATTACAGAAAACGGTATTTGATCATTAATATTAATCAATTATTCATTATTTCAAATGAATAATAATAACTTGATTAAAACTACATTAGTAAGGATCTATTTCTTATCAAAAATTTCCAATATGAAAGAATCCATTCTAGGTCCGCTGCTTTTTCTGAAATATCTCAACGATCTGCCCTTCAACATTGATGAAGAAACATAACTTTATGCAGACGACACATCGGTACTAATTAAAGCAAGTGATATAGAAGGGCTCAAGAAGACATCAACAAAGGCAATGCGAAGCGAAAAAGTTTGGTTAGCAAACAACAACTTAAAAAAGATTGATACCAAAACTGAATCCATTATGTTTAGGACGGATAGCTGCCATGCAAAGGCGGATACAAATTTTCTGGGTCTGTACATCGATAGTGAATTAAGCTGGGATCATCAAGTGGTCTCAATGTGCAACATATCCACAATCTACATGATAAGACGACTTAAGAAGATTGCTACAAGAATGTAGTCCATACATAATATTTAAAATTTATTTAAAAAATTCCTTAAATTGAAGTTAATTTTATTTATATTGAAATAGTTTATATCCGCTCAATCAAATTTGTCAAAACGTTAAGGTGTTAAATAGCACACATAACTATATAGCATTGGGAAATATTTCGATTTATTTATCAGTCTTAGTTAGACATAAAATAACTAAACATATTTTTAAAACCTATTATATAATATGCCAGTCTTACAACACTTATCCTACAACATCTATGTTAATTGTGAAGCAAATATACTCACAACACAATTGATTCCAAATAAAGTTGGGCTGCAGAATCGATTCAGTGTAAACGTTAACTATGTATATTAATATAAAACTATATATTTTTTTGTATGGTGACGTCTTATAATGCGTGATTTGGAAAATTTAACGCCCAACAATAACATAGCCGCCTTTTATAGTTGAAATGAGTTATTTAATAGTCGCGATAAGGACTTGCTGAGAAACTAAATTAAATATTTACATAACCTGCACAATATAGTGACTCGGGATTTTATCTTTCATCGCAAAGTAGAACAGTAATTGAAAGCAGTACTTGCTCAAATGCTACTATGTATATATTAGCTTATATCTAGTATACTATCGAATTATTTCGTACTCGTTTAGATTGAAAGTGTGATAATGGTGACGTTGTTTCTGCTATGCGGAAAATCGCGATTTCGATATGCCAGCGATAACATTCGAACAATCACGCATATTTTGGTGTTATTTCAGTAGCGCCAGCAGGTTAAACAGAACAATACATATAGGCATTCATTATTCACCTTAACAAGGTAGTTAGTGGGGAAAAATATTTTTAATTACAGACAAGATTCGACATGATATAAATTTTATCCATAAACTAAGATGTAAATACAATGAAGGCTCAATTTTGACACAGCAGTTTCTGAGTTAGAAGATTCTGTGATATCAAGATGAGGTACGCTTCACATTTGACATACATACCTACATGTACCGGGTGGCCAACTAAGAATGTCGCTCGGCCATATCTCAGGAACGGTTTACAGTACAGCTTTGGGAAAAATATTACTGACTGAAGTGATACCGAGAAACATCTGGAAATTATTTAGAAAAGCGTAGGATGGCCGCTAGAGGGCGTAACTGACCACAAAAAATTTGAATTCTTATTTTACGCAAAATTTACCAACTTAAGGTCTATCATAAATACGAAAATCGGAATCTACTGAAAATTTTGCATATTTTACATCGAACTACTTTTTTGTATTCTGTGAAATAAGGGGCGGGGAGGAGAGGAAACTTTGTATTGAAGGAACGCTTATAACTTCGGTTCTGTCGAATCAAATTTTGCAAACTTAGTGTCGTTGAAAACAGCATTACCCCTTCAATCTAATGCTTACAAATTGGAACCAATCTAATAAGTAACGTACATGCTAGAGGGCGCTGTTTAAATTTTGTCGGGAATTTTGTTTTTTCTCGAAAATATTAAATGGAAACATACATTTTTGACAACAAATTAAAAAACTAGGCTAAATTACCAACAAACTAGCGAAAACCGGATATCGTTATTTTTTAGCAATCCGAAGATATCTTCAGAAACGTGTAAATGGTAAAAATGTCTTCTATAAATTTAAATTATGTTGGAAGGATTTTCATTGTCCTATGTGTAGTGATTGAAGCTGTTTAATTTTATCTTGTCCGTCACCGCTAGAGGGCGATAAAGGAAATTTAAATGCGTAAATTTTATGATTTTTGAAAAGAACAGGGCGTGGAATGCTTGGCGGCCAGAAAATAGACTATCATGGATTTTCCTAAATCTATTGCTAGTGATTCAAATTGGTTAATATTATCTTTATTTCTGTCACCGCAAGAGGGCTGTAAAGAAAACAGAATAGAGGAAATGTCGCTTGCAATTTGCAACAATATCCTTTTCAATATGATGAGTGTGCTGTGCATTTCCCCACAATTGCCAGTCTATTTTCATGGTCACCCAGGACCCCAAATTTGATTTGTTTGTATTTTTATTTGTGGGGGCGAAAAAATATCTTATAATAATAAGAGACAACTCTAAGATTTAGGCCGCCACTAATATTAACTTTATTATGCTATTTTTTGTTGTTTTTCTGCATTATTTATTTGAATTATACCGTTGTGTTTTTCACTAAAATCTTAAGCTTTCAATTCATTCTTTTATAGGATGGGCATAAATATAACCTTCCACGCACTTTTCTTTTTAAAAATCATAAAATTTATATATTTAAATGTCCTTAACGCCCTCTAGCGGTAACGGACAAAACAATATTAAACAGTTTGAATCACGAAACATAGGCCAATGAAAATAAGACCAAATTTGCTAAATTTTGTTCACGGGAAGCAGAATAATTTAAACTTATAGAAGACATTTTTACCATCCACAAATTTCTGAAGACATCTTCGGATTGGTAAAAGATAGCGATACCCGGTTTCCGCTGATTTGTTGGTAATTTAGTCTATATTTTTAATTTGTTGTGAAAAATGTATGTTTCCATTTAATATTTTCGAGAAAAAACAAAATTTCCGAAAAAAATTAGACAGCGCCCTCTAGTATGCACGTCACTTATTAGATTAGTTCTAATTTGTAAACATTAAATCTAATGTATAAATAAATCAAATTAGAACTAATCTAATAAGTGACGTGCATAATAGAGGGCGCTGTCTAATTTTTTTCGGAAATTTTGTTTTTTCTCGAAAATATTAAATGGAAACATACATTTTTCACAACAAATTGAAAATATAGACTAAATTACCAACAAATCAGCGAAAACCGAGTATCGCTATCTTTTACCAATCCGAAGATATTTTCAGAAATGTATGGATGTTAAAAATGTCTCCAATCGGAGCAGTAATGCTGTTTTCGACGAGACTAAGTTTGCAAAATTTGGTTCAACACAACCGGAGTTATAAGCGTTCCTCCGATACAAACATTCCCGTCCTCCTCTCCCCTTATTTGACAAAATACAATAAACTTGTCCGATATAAAATATGCAATATTTTCTGTAGATTCCGATTTTCATATTTATGATAGATCTTTAGTTGGTAAATTTTGCGTAAAATAAGAATTAAAATTTTTGGTGATCAGTTACGCCCTCTAGCGGTCATCCTACACTTTTCTTAATAATTTCCAGATGTTTCTCGGGGTCACTTGAGACAATAATATTTTTTTCCCAAAGTTGTACTGTAATCTGTTCCTGAGATATGGCCGAGCGACATTCTTAGTTGGCCACCCGGTACATATGTATGTATGTAATAGTTGGCCATTGAAGGAGGATCACTTACATTTTTTAGATAAAATTTTGAACACATTCTATACAAAATAGACATAAAATTCAAAATTAACCTTTTGCAATGAATGTTAAAAAATAGAATTTTTGTTGCCTTATTTCAAATAAGTCATTAATAAGTGATAAGAAAGTTTTACTTAATTTTATGATAATTAGAAATAGTTTCAAGTGTATTTGATGTTCGAATAAGCAATCAATTAAGACTTGAGTGGTACGGAGATACAGTCAATATTACCACGGCTGCAAGTGAATGGTTAAATATAAAATCTAAATACTGCAGCAAACTTGATGAATAATGTATTATATCCACTAACAAGTAATAGCATTAGACAAAACAAAGACATTACTTTATAATTTATGTATTTAAAATTATAACTCAAAAAGTAGTCAAATCCCAGTCATGAAATTTGACCTACTTGTTAGTATAGAAATATGTTTTTTTTTTCAAAATATAAGATTTTTAAGCGTGTTCCTTCAGAGATATTTGAAGTTCGGAATACTCCATTTTAGAAATGTTGCAATGCTTGAAGACCCGAGGAAGAAAATGAAAACTACCGAGTGTGGGTTGGAAAATATGGACCAGATGCCCACCGAGTAGTCCAAATTTAATGTCTTTAGATATCTTTTTTAGGTCGTATATAAATAGCTTCATTCGCTAAAAAGAAAACTCAACCTTGCACAATATACGAAAACAATGAATTTTAGAAATCCACTATCTAAATGATAAAAAGCAGATTATGAACAAGGTGACTCACAAATTAATTAAAAGATATCAGCTGTGGATTGCTCAAAATGACACACACATAGAAAATGTATTTAAGTTATTTTTTTAAAGCTTAGTTCCGATTTATTCCATTCACCTAGGAGAAATTATGATTCGATTTTTAAAGAAGCCAAATGAAAGATGTTATAGCATATTGTTGATGCTTAATTATAGGTGATATATGAGACCAGAAAATAAATATAAAAACTGCAGAAAAAAAAAATATAAGCAAACAATTTAAAACAGTCAATAATAAAGAACAATTTAAGGCTTCTATTTTTTTTCTCTTGATTTTGTGAGATTTTTTTTTATTGTGGAACCAATCGACGCCACCTTCCATTAGAAAATTCTCGAGAATATAAGCGTATGAGAACTTTATTTTTTATTTTGTTTATTTTTATATCGTGTATACAGGGTTGAAAAAGACAAAATTCAATATGATGACATATAAAACACACTTAACTCATTCCTTTGTATGACATTCACTAACAAACTTTTTGGCTTCTTGTATTGATATTTTGTAGGTCATTTTGCATAAATATGGATATCTGTCGACATCATCATACTCAGTCATGAATGGAAAATAAATCTAAATTATCGTTTCTTTTCCGTAATGTATTGCACAACTTTCATCACTCTAATAACTCGAAAGCCGTAAAAGATAGAAGCTATGTCTAATAAGGAATGATAGAGAATTATTAAGTGTATTCAAAAATAATAATATAGGGTGTTCCATTTAAAAAAGCGACTTTCATCGATGTGAACTTGGTTGAAATGAACGTTAATTTTGGACGGCCCTGCATAAATTATGATACATTTTAGGATGATAGGCTGATAACATGCCAAATATGAGGTCTTTAGCTGCAATGCCTTCAGAAATACTGAATATTGAACATAAAGTTTGCAAAAGGCACTATATTTGAAAAGACTTTTGACATAGGGTGTCTCGATAAGTTTTGATGCAGAATTGTATGCCCGATACAAAAGACTAATAAAAAATATACCATGCTATTTAAATTAAGAAAGTTGACGTCAAGTTCCGGTAAACAGGAAGTGGTACAATGACGCAAATAATTTTGCTGATGAGTCCAGATGATATCAGTTATAACTACAAGTTTTCAGAAATGTTGAATTTCAAGAACACCAAAAAGTTCTAACGAACCAGTTCCGTGAATGACCCTGAATATTACACTACTATAACGCGGTCAAAATCCTAAAACTCTTATAAGAGTGATGTTAGAGATATTTCGGATATGCTGGACATCCAAAAGTTAGTGATGATTAAAAAATGAACATCTTGTTAAGTATTGAAGGTAGATAGAAGCAAATGCAAAAATTGTTCGGTCAATAGAAATTATTGCAGAAATAAAATGTGCCTTCAATTCGAACATAGCATTAGGTTCGGACACAGCTCGCAAAAACGTCTGAGCAGGCGGATCGAAAATTAGTAAGGTGGTCAAAATCTAATCCATTATTGATAGCTGTCGATATTAATAAAGAGCTTGCAGCCAGTTTAATTAATATAAGTTCACGAGCAATTAGAAGACGTTTAACTGTGGCCGATTTGCAAGACCAAACGTTGTAGTTTTCAAATTTAATCGATTACATAGAAGAAACTTGGAGAGAACATGGAGGATATCATGCTGCTTTATATGGAAGAACATTCACTGGTAATTTGGAAGTATGTTCAAGACAGAGTTGGTAAAAAAGTTGATTGCAGAAAATGCGTTCGATATTATGGAATGGTCATCGTATAGCCCCAATTTGAGGTCGATAGAATATCTGTAGAATTACATGAAACCGATGAAACTTAGTTTGCGTATCGTAATCAGTATTGGAATAAAATTATTTCGAAAGAAAGAATCACAATCTCTACACAATTCGATAGACTATTATTGTGATTTTTATTACTCCGAGTTTATATCAAGGCTATTAAGTATTTAGTATCAGTAATGAATGTCATAACACAAAAGCTTTGTTCGTGTTAGACTTTATTAAAAAAAGCAACTGTGTGTGTAACTTTATTGTTAGTATATATGTAGCTAGGGAGATGTTATGAAGCTGTACATTAAGTTACGAAACATGGATCATATGTTGTACATACATACATACATATATGTATGTATAAAGTGTATTCATAGAATTCAACCATTTTACACATGAGTTAAACTATGTAACGTTAGAGTTAAATTACTTTGTTCCATACTGCATAAATGAGAACAACAAAATTTAATCAGGCCACGGTTACAGCGGATGAATTTGGGGAAGCACTATGAGAATAATGTCGAATTACGAAATCACTCACAGAATGGAACGCGAATAACAGATGCAAGAATTTCCACGAGGCACTCATTGTTGCAAACAGATACATCAAATTAGGCGGGCATCGTTTCCTAAAGAATGTTTATGAGAAATACGTTTCAATTACACAATTTTTACCATTTAGTTTCGACTTATTCCTATTATTTTAGACAAGTGAATAACATGTAAAAACTGAACGAGATTGTTTATATCTACAGAAGTCTATAATAAATCAATTTGAGACAAAATTTTAGATTATTTTTACAGGGTATAGAATTATTAATAGCTCGCTATAATAACTGTATTGCAGTTTATTTTTTTTATACCAAGCGGAGAATTTATGGCGCCTACCTCGTACATTTCCTAAGCAAAATACCTACTACATTAATTTTATCAAACGTTCACTCTTGGCAACTCTTTCATAACGATTAATACCAATTTTCTTAGTATTTTTAAACTAAAATAAAAAATCGTTTTTGAATGAGTTGCATTGATTGACTAATCGGATTTGACAATATTATCAATAATTTTGCTAATTGCCTCAAATATTGATATCATTGTTTGCGGTAAGACTAATAATTACACAGATTTATAGTTACAAAACGGGGTTTTCAGTATTTATTTTGTTTTTAGAGATTAAGATAAATTACAATGTCCGTGTATAAAACGAAATAATACCAACAGTATTATAGTATTGATAAAATTCCCGAAGTTTTATCGACAATATTGCGCACAACTAACTAGAAATACGTAAAAACAAACCGTAATTCAACTGTTACACCAAAAAGACGTTATGGATACCTATCGAGCCGGCGCAAATCGAGGTAAGAAACGCAAGCAAGCGAGATGTCCTAAATATGTAACATTTGTTGTGTACCATTATATAAGATTTGCTTTCACTTTTACCTTTCGAAACATTACTTAATAGTTATTAGGCTAATGCTGTCTGTAGGTCACCATCTTATGATCTTCCTACTGATGTATTTTCTTATTTACTGGCTTTTAATTTGATTTATTGGGTGCGTGTGAAAAACCTAACACGCGAAAGAGAGATTACTGTAATTAGCGTAATACGACAATAATGTTAATTAACTTTTAAAAATAGTACATTTAGCGGGTTTTAAATTACGAAATCAATTCTTCAAACTTAAGAGACGAATCGCATTCCATTTAAAATGAATCAATCATTATATTTTGGGAAATATTTAAGATATAATTTTCATTACATCAAATTTATTTCAAATTAAAAATCATTGCAACGAACGCAAAAAATTTCTCGGTTTACAAACAAACATGTATACATTTTCATAACGCTTTTAGAACATTTTAAAGCTGAAATAGAAAAAATTGTATACACGTTTCGTAAGATATTTTACGCACTTGTTCTTTAGAAAACTGGTACGTAAAATTATGAAACTTGAATTTAAATTATTTAGTACCTTCTAACATGATATGCAAGATTTAATATGACGGTCAAAAATCGAATTCAGTAGGGAGGGTAGAGAAAACGTAAAAAAAGTGCATTTCCGGAGATATCTCGCCCTGATGTGACCTATTCTGAATTTATCCTAACGTATTACGAGGGATAAATTACAATTACAGTAGACGCTCATAAATTAGAAACACTTTATTTCCGGGGCAATTCTAATTTTCGAAATGTTCTGGTTTCTAAACGTTTTTATAATTCACCCAAAAAAGGTAAAAATAACACCGATGATAAAAAATAATAATTGCTCAAAAAGATTTTGTTTATTAGTTCTTACTTGTACATAAATAATCTGTAACGTGAGTTTGGTTTTTTTTTGTTTTGTAACATTAGAAAGAACTATATCGTTACGGAGGGACAAAGGATGGGACATGTGCTTGGTGGAATTAAACTTCCTATTTTTGCACCATTTTATCAAGTTATTAGTGCTTTCAATGGTTGTAGAAAAAGGAATTATTTCTATGTCGTCCATAACTACATCGTCACTGCTACCTGAAGCATCATCATCGCTATTGAGTTCATCTTTAAGTCAGTTTTTAACATCTCCATTCCATTCTTCGACATCGTCTACACTAATGGAATTGCTTGGTTGAATTTCTTCTAAAAGACTTAGGTTCCTTTCTAGAACTTCATTCCATACTTGATATTTTTTTGAAGTAATTGTGCTAATGGCAAATCATCGTCACTGTCGTATTGGTCAGAGTCCCAATTTAACAATTTGGACTAAGAATTCTTTAGTACGCTTTGTAGTAGCTCATCCCAAGCTTAGTTAAGAAAAATTATTGCATTGCGAATTGAATGGCGTTTCAAAACAGTATTCATTTCACCACCTTCAGCTATTATGTGAGCAAGAAGTTGCTGTCACATTTGGTGAAAAGAAATACTATAATTCCATACTATATTTCCATCAGCACTTTGAAGTTCCTCGATTGGAGAATGAGCAGAGCAATTATCAATAAGTCAAAGGGCCTTTGGAGGCAAATTATTCTCTTCATAAAAGTGGATGGTCTGTTGAAAGAAAAATATATTAAAAATTTTAAATCGAAAAAACAAGATTTCTTTTCCGCATCTCTTTAATAAATATTTTGTGAAACCATTCATGAAAGATCCGCAAAGTCATTCAATCATTTTTTTAAAAATTGTAATAAAGTGGGTTATTAAATCCCTTGAAATATCTTGGCTTTTTTGCTTTTCCGGTAACCAGATAACCCGATAAAAAAATCGCATTTAAGATGGTACATACCGTTTTTTGATGGTCCCACTCGTCAAGAAAGCCGAATCTGGATACATGAAGATGAGGAAACCCCTACGACCGATGGTGAAAAAACAACGAGCAATGAAAAAATTTATGTACACAGTATTTTTTAGAAGTACGGGTTTGGTGGCCGCAATTAAATTAGAAGATCAGAAGACAGTTACCGCTAAATGGTATGTTGAAAATTGTTTGCCTTACTTATTACTGCGTTCAGTAAAGTATCAAGAAAGGTAATCATGTTACATCATGATAACGCGTCATCCCATACAGCAGAGACAACTGTTTAGTATTAGCGGAAACCATGATGATGATTCGATGATGTGTGACTTCTGGCTAATTTTTGAGCTCAAAAAATATTTGAGAGGGAAAAGTTTCCAGTCAGAAGAAGAGATTGACATCGCCGTTAAGTGTTTTTTGATAGTATCCCTAAACCCAGCTGGTTGAATGCTTTTATATGGAAGGAGAGAATGGTTAAGTGTTAAGTTAAAATTCTAAAAACTTGTATCAATCTTTTGGCCACGGGTCGATGGCCGCAGTGGTTAGGCGGCCGACTATCGTTGTGGGAGGACGATAGGTGCCAGGGTTCAATTCTCTGGAGGGACGGTGACATTTTTTCAGAGAGTTTAATGCCGGATCGACTTGCCATTCGCTGTTGGGAGCAAAGTCATTAACAGCGCGGCATCATAAAAGGCGATATGATGCTGTCACAAAGCCAATTGATCACAACCTACACACACAAAACTACACCGCGACAGTTGCAGTGATAGCCAGACAAGCGATACAGCTTACGGAGTCACTGCAACTAAGCACCCACAATACTAAAAAAATCTCAATAATTGTAGCTTATCTCACGTATAAACTACTTTTAGCCTAGTTTGGACTTAATTTTAACCTAATTAAACCTGATTTCAAGCTGATTTCGAGCCGGTTTGACTTGCAAGTTGTTCTTGAAGTGATCAAAACTATCTCAAAATAAAGCCGGTTTAGATTAGCAACTTCTAATCAAATCAGTACCAGTTCAAAACTAGGTCAGAATCACTTCAAACCCTGTTATATCATCACAAAGCCAGTTAAAAACTAGGTTAAAACCAACTTGGCTCAATTAGGTCAGAACCAGTTGAGATAAAATCAATACCAGATTAAAACCAGCTCAAAGTCTTGGTCAAAGACCATCTAAATTATGGTTTAGAAGCGTAGTTCAGAAAATTATGGCTTGTTTGGAAGCCTTCATATGATCCACATAACTGTAACTACCATTATCTGTACACGGTTCTCGTTCAACGTCCTAAACTAAAACTCGAGTTTTAGCCACCATATTAAATCTTCTGGGTACCTACTACCTAAATAATGTATAAATCCTCTTTGTTTTTTATCCAAACGATAGGACTGCAGTAAATAAGCCATAAAGCCTTTGTGGAAATTGAATTTAAGGCACTTTGAACCATGTCGGGAGTAATTATCTAATTGTATTGTGACGGTAATTTTATTTATTGCTTCCTATTCATTGGCTAGAGGAGTAGTTTAACCTTTTGGTTCAAAAGAAACTCCAAACAAGGAAGTCCATATCTAGGATCCATATCTAGTGACCTTGAACGTCATGATACACGTTCATTTCGCCTGATCCAGCTTTCTCGAATATCATGATTATATCTGGAATCATGTAATACATGTTGGCTCTGACATTTAATGAAACATTATCCAATACTTCCTCACTCTGCATCTACATATTCATTTGGATTTAGTCTATTCGGAAGAAATGTTGGTTTGACAATTTTAAGGTTTAAGATGACTAGCCAAAGATTCATAGAAAACTTTCTGTGGTGTCCAAGTTCTCGAGTTCGTTTAAAATTATGTTGCAAAATTTTAAATTATGCACAAAGAGTAAGGTTCCCCATGTATAATTTAAAGTAAAAACCAATTGAAAAAATGTAGCAGAATGGTCATTTGGTATGCTTTAATAACGTAATATTTAAAGCAGAAAGAATCAAGAGTGTTGTACTGAGAATTGTCAATGACTTGCTACTTATTGTTTTGTTTTATGTGAAGTTAGGCCCTTAAGAAGTCCCAGCGTTAAATTTCGAAAAAATATTTCCATTTATCGAAATTAATTTGACTCGTTTTTATGAGCATTAAATCGCATTGCGTTGAATAGAAAAAAAACAAACAAAATATTACGCAGTACATACTCTATCCTATACAGTTCATTATACTTATTTATAAATATACTACGTTATGTTTATATCCCTCAAACATTATCACGCCTAGTGCTTTCCAATAACCCAATTTCCGACGTATAATTCGCGCTCCTTCAGCAGTATTTCTGATGCCTTTGTTGTTAGTAGACAAACATGTTTGAATTCTGGTGTAATTTATTTTGAATATTGCGTGTGCTACGGTTATAAAAAAAATAACAACCATCACATAAACAGTAGATATGTATTTGCATGTTATATACATATGTGTACGTACAGATATACAAATTAGTTAATCGAACATTAACGTTCTTGATACGAAGATAAAATGCTAATGGCGTAGATTATTGTAAATGTGATGTAACTCATTCGCGTTAGAATGTTTTACGAGTCACGATACCAAGGAAATTAATCCAGTCAAATTCGCCCATTGTCTTTAATTGTTGATTTATTTTTCATTGCTTGTTTTTCACTATATTAATTTTGTTTGATTAATGTAAGAAAACCATGCAAAATTATTAAATATTATTAATAAGTTATTTTAAATATGTATGTAGGTCGTTATCAATATGCTGGTAAGGAGTCGTGAACGGTTTAATTCATAAAACAAAATTGAGAATAAACGAGTTTGTTGTCGTGAGAAATGATATTAGGAAATAATTATCGCTGGATATGTAAATATTATGTATAATATACAGTTCTAGAATAAAATATTACACACTTTAGACCTAAACAATAAATTGTAATGGTGGGTAAATTCTGTGACAAATTTTATTATGACGTGAAAATGATTAAAAATACTTAAGATAAGTTGGACCTTCATTCGGTTTTATTGTTCTCGATTACAGGTGTACTGATACAGTTGAATAAACAAAGAAAGTGCTATAAATAAGAAAGATAATAGCTTTGTATATACAGACTGTCTAATTAGAGTGCCATGTTGATATTACAAATACAAGTGGAAAAACGTTTAGCTTGGGTAATCGCGACTGAATCAATGATGTCTTAATTGATGAATCATCATTCTGGATATGGATTCCTATTAAGCCCCAACGGATCGTAAAACATTCCTTAAAGCTTCATGTGTGAGTATGCTTAATCTGCGCGGTTTTGAGATTTTATGCATCTTTAACAGGAACTTAAATGATGAATAAAACAGGGCGCCCCAAATCGGCGAAAAGCTGGCTTGGAAGCACATTGTAACACTGACTGGAAGCATGCAAATGGTGTCGTAACACCGTTTGGCCATCTCGAAAACGAGTCTATCCCTCAACTGGTTGCCTTGCAAGATACGTAATATATAACAAGGGATAATAATTTCTCTCTCTAGATCTGCTAGTGTAGAAATTAAACACTAAAAACATTTCACTCACAAAACTCTGAAATTGAAACATTTTAACAGCGAAGCTGTATCATTATCACGGCCATAGCTGGTTATAAAGAAGTAGATTAAAATAAAATCTTTTGCTTTCTATAATTGCAACATACAACTTTTAGAGAATTTCTTCTATTTCCTTCCATCCTTCTTGGCCCAAATGACGCCGGAAAATATTGGTTTGAAGTCAACAGATTGAAGAAGCCAATTCATAACTGTAAACATTCGGTTCTCTTATTTGTCTCGAAAGTAGTCTTGATAAAAAACAGCTTTATGTTTGGGGTTATTGTCGTGTTAAAAAGTAAAATTCACCGACAAAAGTGTCAGGAAAGCACTTCCAAATCATTACTAAACCTTCTAAAAGTTTGACAGTTCATATAACATTGTGCTTCGATACTTGTTTTCTGCTGATCTAGCCATAAATTTTAAATTGGATGGGTCACTTCACAACACCCTTTTTCTGTCTTTGATGATACATATCTTGTGTGCTTTATGTTTACAGTATCACTATTAGTAGATAGTACTTTAATATTAAAAATGTCTAAACCTCTTATTATAAAATGTAACTTAGTCTTTGTTGACGAAACACCTTGGTAATGTGTCTATATACGAGCATTATCTGTTTCTACTTTAATTATATGTAAGAGATAAGTCGTAATAAAAAATTACGACAAAACCCACAGCTGTTAAATCTTGGTCTCAATCGAGGTCTCAATAATAATCTAAAAAAATAAGAGTTTCCTGTTTTTAATTTTTTCTTACATCTTACATAGTTTTGAAAATTTTGAAATTTACAAAACGCTTTGTTAAGGTAACTTCTTGAGCTAAATGTGCTAGATATGATATTTATTATTTCATCGTTCCGAAAAACGCTGAAACGTCTTTAAATTCAGTTTTTTAATAGAAACATCTTTCTTCTTAAACAGCTTATTTTCTTCTACATAGAGTACTCAGACGTAGCTTAAGCGTAATTGATACAAAAGGCAAGAGGGCTCAAAAGAAAAATAAAGAAAATTTATTACATTCATATTTCTCGTCTGAATAATGTTTAAAAATGTTTTTACGTATTTCCAATCCATTCCTCCTGAAACATTTCCCTTCAGAATATTCCGAAAATAATTGTCAAAATTATACGTGCAAGTAATACTACAACTCATGGTCAAGATATTAAAATTAAAAAAAAGTGGGAGGTGACAAAAAAAGAAAGGAGAAATACGAAAGAACTTTTAAAAACCGAAAGTTCAAAGATGGAAGGCGTAGTCGCATTACAGCATAAAAATAGCACATTCCTAACTAATCGAAGCATGTTTGGTGAAGTTCTTGACATAAATTGGTAACCTTGGCAAGACTTAACAAAAAGCAAAAGTTAACACGTTTTGAAATTTCTAAATTATTTTAGTTTATTTCCATTCAATTTCAATTAATTTGTCGGAATTATAAATTTAGGCATATTCTCAATTTCAATGTTATTTTGATTGCCTTTTATAGTAATCTGAAATCTTTACAACGCCAAAGGTTAGATCTGTTGAAGGAGACGATAGGGAAAATATTAAAGCTAAGTTGACCATTATTCTTAAGAGATTAGATGATATGATATCTAGTCAAAATAGCTTCAAAAATAGGCTGAATATTTTAGAACAGAAGACAAATGGAATTGCATTTATATTAGTTCCTATATTGCGTCAAATTTTATACTTTCTGTGACAACTAATTCAATTGATATTGAAGTCAAAATTCAAATTTAAATGAATGAATTCTTAAGAGAGATCTTTGTGGGAAAATTGATTGGAAATATATCCAGATTTAAAGTGTTCAGATCTATTTTTGTGGGAATACTTAAAAAAAATTATGCATTTTTCTTTTGATCTTTTTTAAATTTGAAGATATACAGCTGTCCCAGCTGACGCTTCTTTGATAATTTGTTTATTTTACAGTATAGAGAAAAAAGTCTCAAATAAAAGTTGTCCCTATTTATACGATTCATAGCTAGAAAATATTTTCAAATATACAGGGTGTCCCAATTATAGAAAAATCGTATTGAGCTTATTACTTGTGTATAATTATAAATGGTACAACTGATTATTAAATATATCTGCCATAATATTATTGTTACGTAGCCTACTTCATGCAAATTGAAGTGATCTGTTTCGACAGTAGCAGAAGAAATATAAATTTTTCCCTAAAACGGTTAAAGATAAATGGGTACATTCTGATATCAAAAGAAAGAAAATTTAATTTTACATCCAACCCTGTAAACAGATATAGGATGTCCCATTAAAAAAAAAACAGTTATTGTCAACAAAAGGATCCGTAAAAGTTAATATTGGAAATAGTAAAGCAATTCAACACGTATCAATTTGCGCAAACCAAAATTTTCTACCTATTTTAGTTTTGATCCTACAGCTCGTTAATGAGAGCGCTGCAATTGCAAAATTTTTGATAAAATATTTATTGTCTCGAAAACAAAAGTACATAGGTCTAGGAAGGTCTTAATAAAAGTTACTTAAAATATGATGTAGAATATAAAAAATATTTATAATATATAGGGTGATCCATTTAAAATAATAAAGTTACATACGCTTTTCTATAATTGTGACACCCTGTATATTTGAAAATATTTTCTAGCTATGCATCGTATAAATAGGGACAACTTCTATTTGAAACTTTTTTCTCTATACTATAAAATAAACAAATTATCAAAGAAACCGCGTCAGCTGGGACAACCTGTTTATAGCTCAGCGTTTTCGAAACGTTGAAAAGACATTTAAGCATCTGCAGCACATTTAGCTCAAGAACTTACCTGAACAAGGAGCATCGGATTTTTCAAAATTTTCAAAACTACAGATATAAGATACAAAGTTTAAGACTTATTTTGTCAGTATGTATATTATTTTGTTAGATTATTATTTGTACCAAAGTTAAAGAAGTTTGGCAAATTTAACCCTACAGTGTATCTTTTAAAACAAGGGAGATTCCCATAGTGCCCCATTATTGAGAGTGCCTTGTGTTCTGTATCCTAATACATATTTAAATTTATTATCCATGTTCTAACTTTATTTTATATTTATGCCTATTGTCGTGTAATTGGTTTAGTGTGTGTAATAACATAAAAATTTGTAGATAACAATTATTTATCTACAAAGGTTTATTGTGAGGATTCATCTGTAATGCACATATTCATGATTGAGTTCTAACTTTATTGTTTGAAAGCCAGTTTGCTACTGCTAAAGTTATACATAGCAGGAATTTGTAGATAAAATTTTACAAAAGTGCAGAAAATGTTGTTGTCCCGTGGTGTTTAGTTAATTTTCAATAATATAAAATAGAAACTAGAGCGCAAATAAATTTATTTTTAGTTAGTTCAAAAATACATTTATCTAATTCAAGATATAGTAGATTTCCGTCATTATTCGAAATACGCAAGAAATCCCCGTAAAGTTTACATTCTCATTGCGATTATGCGATTAATCAATTCCCAATCTATATTTTGCAAGTTGTTTGTTATTATTTTGAAGCTCGATTGCATTTACGTTATTTCAGAAATTCCCACAGACTTATTTTTGTTGTCTTTGGAATTTCTAAAATTTCATGGTTGAATGTTCAAACACGTATGTACGAGCTATTTATATAAAACTTAACCAAGATGTGCTGAAATACCTCTAGATGGCTCTCTCAAATAAGAGAGTGAGAAGCCGTGGAAACACGGAAACAACAAATTAAGTTAACAATATTATGGTGGATGGTGGTGCTGTCGCTATTTTAATTTAGTATAAGTTGGCTACGGCAAAACCGGAAGGGTGGGATGTCGACTATAAAATTAAAAAAGTTTAGAAACTATTGACCTAGAACCTAGAATGCAATTGAGACACGGAAGACACACATAAAACTATCGACTAGGAAGCCATTATTTTAAATGTACATATATACATAAACATAAACAACCTTCTATGTATGTATATTGTGCTTGCGATTACAATTCAATAGTTACAGAGTTTGTTAAAATATAAACTATATTTCGGTACAATTCATTTAAAATGAGCATTCAAAGCCGTGTAAAAACTGTAATCACAAATTTCAGGTTTTTAACGAAAGCAATCGTAAAAAGCACATCGCTAGGAGCTACATACGTATATTGTGTACTTGTACAAACCAAATATGCGGAAAAGCGATTTATTTCCATACCATATACGGCTCAAGTAAAGGCCGCTAAGGTCGTGTGCGATTTGAATTTCGCTTTTACATTTGTTTTGCTGTTTGCTGTTGTTATTTTTAGGATAACGTTACTCAACGGAGATATATACAGCGTTAGTAAAAAGTCCCGGAACGGTCGAATATCTTTATTTGAAAATTATGATTTCTGAAATTTGGTATGGGGATATAGTTAATATAAATGCATTTTATGCAATACAGTTTATATTTTTTTCACTTCCGGTTTAATCGGCAATACGTCCAACTTGTTTTTTTTTAACTGAACGCCCAGATTTTTTTAACAATTTTGAATGCAAAATAAAAAACTACGTTCAGGAAGTATTAAGATGTTTATTTTTATTCACAAGAAAACAGTTAAAAAATTAAAAAAGTGTCCTAATACAGAAAAAACAAGGTACCTTTGAAAAAAGTTGTTGTTTAGTGTTTGCATTCTTTTTGCCGTCACATTTGACAATTTTAAAAGCGTTTTAACTTTTGCATCGCATACATTTGAAAATGGCAGTAAAAGTTACTGAATCAGAACGAATTGAGATATTAATGATGCGTGGGTACGGTGATCGTCGACGTTCTTTTGAAGAGGTTCGTATTTTGTTTAATACTGTTTATCCGGATCGTCACATTAGTAAAAGTACGGTATGCCGAACAATTCAAAAGTTTGAAGTCTTTCGTCAGGTGAAGGATTTACCTAGAAGGGGACGTCCATTAACAGCAACAGATGAAGAAACTAGTTTGAATGTGTTACTTACAGTTGAAGAAAATCATCACGTGTCCACAACAGAATTAGGTCAAATTCATGAGATCTCTCAAAAATCTGCTCATAAGGTTCTTAAATCAGCAAGAATGAAAGCCTATAAAATGTATCCCGTCCATGAGTTAACTGAAGATGATCCAGATCGTAGACTACATTTTTGCGAAACAATGACGGAATTGATCGAGCAGCAGCCTAATGTTTTAGATCACATCATTTTTTCAGATGAGGCAACGTTTTGTCTCAACGGCACTGTGAACAGACATAATTGTCGCTAGTGGTCATCATCATAGGACCATTTTTTATAAGAGGAAATTTAACTGGCAACGTCTACTTAAATTTATTGCGAAATGAGGTTGTTCCAGCACTTGCGGCCCTCTTTCCAAATGCAAACATAGGTGATCACTCTAATGCACATTTTTTGTTTCAACAAGATGGAGCTCCCTCCCTCCCCCATTTTGCCCATAATGTCCGCGATTATTTGAATGAAATTTTTCCGGAACGTTGGATCGGACGTAGAGGAGCCATCGAATGGCCAGCACGTTCGCCAAATCTCTCGCCATTAGATTTTTTGTTTTGGGGTCACTTGAAATGTCAAGTGTACAAAAAGCGTCCCCATAATCGTGAACAATTGGAAGAGAGAATAGTTCAAGAAGCCAATCGCATCACTCCAGAACAAATACAAAATTCAACAAGAAATTTTACTGACCGTTTACATGTTTGTCAAATTGTAAATGGAGAGCATTTTGAACAATTATTGTAATCGCAACCTGAATAGACAGGTATCTTGATTTTTCTGTATTAGGACATTTTTTTAAATTTTTAACTGTTTTCTTGTGAATAAAAATAAACATCTTAATACTTCCTGAACGTAGTTTTTTATTTTGCATTCAAAAGTGTTAAAAAAATCTGGGCGTTCTGTTAAAAAAAAAGTTTGACGTATTGGCGATTAAACCGAAAGTGAAAAAAATATAAACTGTATGGCATAAAATGCATTTATATTAACTATACCCCCATACCAAATTTCAGAAATCATCATTTTCAAATAACAAAGTTATTCGACCGTTCCGGGACTTTTTACTAACGCTGTATAAGTATAGTACAGCGAGTCGTGAATGCGTACTTTTTACACATACTCACTATTCCTATAGTGTTTAATTACAACTAATTATAGAATTAATTGATATTGGATAACTGCAATAGTGTCCCCACCATTTTTTTATATTTAGCTTTCGATTTAAGTAAGTTGGTAACATTGTATTTGAGACAACATTGAAAATTAACTTCACTAACAAGTTTATACTCTAAATGATCAATGTTTGTTAACTGATCGTTATCTAGTGACAACTAGTTATTTTAACGACTGGCGTTATTTTAATGTACTACAAATCATTATTATAGTATTATAATAATATATAAAAAGATTTTTAAGTACCTTTTATTGCTGTAAATGTTCAGGAATTACCACATCATTACAGAGGATTATGTCGTTCAATCTAGTCATTGTTACCAGAAACTATAAACAATGATTTGTACAATTTTCTTTAAATAATACGCGTGATAAGGTTTGTTTGAGTATACTATACATACATGCAGCTAAATTTATAAAACATACAAAACAGCTTCTATAATCTATTGCAATTCCACGTTTTCTCGATCAAAGTTGTTTCAGTCTTCATAGTAGGGCAGGGTATGAACCACGACAAATCAACAAACAATCGCATCGACATTTTCCCTTAACCTCACCCTTGTCCTTTCTTTAAAGCGAAACTTTCCTTTATGAAAAGAAGAAAAGCGGGGTGTGGTGAAAATTTGTCGATTTAACGTGGTTCATACCCAGATGCTAGAATTAACATAGAGACCGATAGTAATGGAAAGAGAAATGTACGTATTTATAAATGACTGTAGTTTTTGTGGTTCGGGCTTTTTGTCGCCTCAATCAGGTCGAATACCACTATATTATTGAGCTGGTTCTGACCTAGGTTTTATCTGATTTGACCATCGAAATCATGTTTCAAGACTATTAAAATCAATGTCAGTCACGATATGTGTGTAGGTTGAAAGTTTGAAAATCAACATTACAGAAAGTATTGCGAGTGTTGGAAAACTTACACCAAGCCTTAATCACACTGCAGTCATCCATAAAGAGGAACATTTCACAGATCTAATTTTAGTTTAAGGTGTAGCCTGCTTACTGTGTTTATTTACTAAAAACCTAATTCTTCAAAGATGATCAAAAACAAGTCAACTGCTTCCGAATTATTCAACTATCAACCAATTGAAAGATTTTCTTTGAAAACTTTCTGAAAAAGCTGACATGTTGAAAACTTATCCATACAAGAAGAGTTTCGAGTAGTACAGGACTGTTACACCTATGATACACAGCAGAAAAGTATATTCAAAGGAAAAATACCAATTAAATGTTTGCACACTCAGGTTAAAAATGTAGATAGTTTTAAAATGAGTACTCAAATACATGTACAGTGAAAGCTCCCTTAACGGGCAGGTCTAATAAGCGACCATCTCCCTTAAACGACCAAATTGTTCGGAAGTAGTTTTGATAAAGAATCGGGTGTGTGCATGTATTAACAACGCTCCCACAAAAAACAATGTTAACGCTAAACGAAAAAATGGAAATAGTGAATATAATTGATAAAGAAAAACTATCTACTCGGGCTATAGCAGCGCGATTTTCGATAGGAAAGACGCAAGCTACGATGAAAAAAATAAAGAGGACGTTTATGGCAGCCTGGTATAAATGTGCATCAAAAAAAAAGTTTTTTCAAAACTGAAGGTTCCAACATCGATAAAGAATGTTATCAGTGGTTTGTGGATGCTAGAAATCGGAAGATACCCATTTCTGGATGTTTTGTGCAAGTATCACTGGTCAGAAAGAAAAACTACTGATGATTGGAAAATCGACTCGTCCTAGAGCACTGAAAAACATAAGCATTAAAGATTTACTTGTTAAGTGGATGTCAAACCGCAAAGCCTGGTAATGGGTAAATGGTTAATCGAGCTTGATCGAAAAATGGGAATCGAAAAGAGAAAAATGTTACTGTTTTTACATAACGCTGCTTCACATCCTCGAGAATTACACCTCCAACATGAGGAGGATGAGGATGACTTACTGTTGTCTGTTTTTGCGACAATGGGAATGATGAGGAGAGCTGCAGAAGATTTAAATGTTACCAGTGACCAGAACTTAGACGAATTTATAAAAATTGATGATAACACACCAACAGAAGATGATGATTTTGAAAACCAGACTACTACATCCAGTCAAGTTAGTGAAGCGAACGAGACGAAATAGAAAATGTTCAAGAAAAAGAAGAAGAAAATAAAATAAAGTGCTTTGATGAAGCTTTAAATTGCATCATGGAACTGAAAAAGTTTTCTACAGATGACTATGGCTTTTGAACATACAAAAAATCTGGAATGTCATTTACAGAAGTGCCGTATGGAAGAACAACAAAGGAAAATAAAGGAGTCATCCATTTTAAGATATTTTCCAGCTGTTCCTAAATAACTTGTTTGTGTCTGTCTATGTCATTACATATTATGTACCATCTTTGGCAATTTAAATGCGAATTTTTGATCGGGGAATGTTGATTTTGTAAATAAAGGCTTTACTTTAAAGTGAATTTAATTACTATAAAGAAGTTAATCAAAGCAGTACTCTCTTTTAGAGAAATTAAATTATCTTCAAAGCATAGCCTTTATTTAGTAAATGGAAATTCCTCGCTGAAAAATTCGCATTTAATTTGCCAAAGATGGTACATACATATACCTATATATTAGTTAAATGTTACATTATACGAGTTCGATTTGATTTCTCAGAGTTTTCTTTTAAGCGGGCACCTCCCATAAGCGGGCAAAAATCCTGGAACCATGACTGCCCGCTTATGAGAGCTTTCGCTATAGTTAGCTCGATACATTTCTAATGAAATTAAGTACTTTAAAATAACTATAATAAATCAAGTTTCGTGTTTGAGATTTTCAAAATAAAATCGATTTTAATTTTAATTTTTTATTTAAATTTCTTTAAACAGGTATTAAAAGTCTGAAAGAAGAAAAGTGAAGACGGCAACTTTTTCTATTCCATAAGATGGCGGTTACAAATTTCAAATCCGACGTTACGTCTCTTGCCAACCAACGGCACATTGTTGAGAGCATAGATACCCAATTTGTCAAATTTAAACTGCCTATTTATCTCTTAGCATTTAGGAGATCTGAGTGCTTGTTCACAAATTTAAAACATCCTGTATTATATTCAAATAGATATTTAACAATCTCATTTCAAAGATGTATCTTTCCTCCTTAAATTTTTGATAAAATCCATGACAGAATATGATCTAATCTCTTTGGTCTAAAATACATATACGGTATAGCAGAAATTTATAACAAGCTGTAACACCTATGACTTGTCTGTTTGTGAATAGATGGCACATCAAAGATAAATATCAATATGAACACATGAATAAATTATTTAATGATGAAATTCAACAGAAAAAAATTCTCATTCTGGTGTTTTTTTTTCGAGACTATCCCTTTATAACGGGAGAGTGGAGATTATACACAGTGTGAATGATACAACGTATTTTTATACTGCTTCTCAAATTCTTCTTCTCACATTAATTCTTTCATATTTAAAAATTCGAGAAGCTCAGAGTTTTAAACAAATTATTTATTTCAATGCTTTCCTAATGTCATAATGTTGACCTGAAGTGTGCAAGGACGAAAGCATCACGTTCGATCTGTGCTCGGTTTGAAAATAATTGTCAAGCCGAAATTTGGGTACATTTCTACGGCCCAAAAACAAAGCAACAATCGATGGAATGGAGACACTCTGGTTCTCCAAGGCCTAAAACGTTTCGTGTTCAGAAATCTGATGGAAAAGTTCTGTTGTTTCAGTTTTTGAGGGTTGCCATGGAGTAATCATGATTGATTTTTTGGATAAGGGTGGAACAATAACTGAGAATTATTATTCGAAGTTAACGACCATATCCGAGAAAAAATTATGGATAGAAAACGTGGAAAGTTGTCCAAAGGTGTTTTCTTTTTGCATGAAAATGTTTCTGCACACAAATCGCATGTTGCCATGCAAACAATTCGCGATTTCGAATTCCTCATCAGAAAAAAAGATGTAGATTTTCTTCCAACGAAGAGGTGATGGAAGATGTGGATGCCTGGTTTGCAGAGCAAGTTAACAATTTCTTTCTGAAAGGTCTAAAGGCGTTGCAGATTTGTTATAATAAATCTATTCAATTAATAGTCAGTAATCATTGTTGGGGTTGTTTATAGACCTCCTTATACTGATTATCATTCCTTTATAAGTGAAATAGAGGACAGCTTTTCATTCAGTTTCTCTTTATCGAACCGGGTTCGCTGTTGTGGTGATTTTAATATCGATCTCCTGAAAAATGACGATCGTGTCGTTGTTCAGTTTAACGAATTTTTAGATACTTTAGGACTGCACCAAGTAATAAATCGACCCACTCGATTTTGCTTTACTGGATTTGATAATAGCTTCGGCTTCTGAGGATGTGGTGGCTGCGGGCGTCGAGATTTGTGACTTCTCGGATCACGATATGTCGTATTGTTTGTTATCTTGTAAATCATATTCTATTATCCCTCGTATAATCTCGTATCGTGACCTAAAGCATATCGATGCTCCCTTGTTCCAAGAACACTTACAGACTCTGCCGTTCAATAATATTATTGATTTGGCGGACGTGGACGAGAAGGTCATAGTTTTTAACGAATGCCTCAACCTCATATTTAACGTACATGCGCCAATCATTAACAAGCTAATTACTAAGCAATATATGCCATGGTTGACAGACAATTTGAAATTATTATTTAAACTGAGAGATGAGGCTAGGGTACGGTTTCAAAAATCTAGATTACCATCACATTGGGACTATTATAAGTCTCTTCGCAATTTCGCCACTGCATGCCATAGAAGGGAGAAAAAAAATTATTATGAAACAATTTCAAGCAATATTTCCAACACTCATTTGTGGAAGCACTTAAACTACTTGAACTTGTCATCTCCGAACTTACAGGTAGAACTTCCATCTATTCTCTCTGACGTAAACAGTATAAATGATTATTTTGTTAATAGTATACCTCACTTACAACCTAATCCTTCATTTGTTCTCGATTTATCCGGCAATAGTCTTCCTGAGTTTGACTTTAGTTTAACTGATAATAAGACTATTATTGATATAATAAATGGGATAACTAGCAATAGTTCCGGTGCTGACGGATTAAGTATAAAAATGGTCAAATTGTGCTGTCCACATATTGTACCGTACATAACACATATTATTAACTACTGTATAGAGTATTCCCTCTTCCCTTCTCAGTGGAAACATGCCATTGTAATGCCTCTGCCTAAGATCAAGAATCCAACGGATTTCAGTCATTTACGACCAATAAGTATCTTACCTCTTATATCCAAGATATTTGAAAGAGTAATTTTGGATCAACTCAAAGTGTTTGTTAGAGAATATAATATTCTTCCTGAAACACAATCTGGATTTAGAACAGGATATAGTTGCGAGACGACTCTGCTTAAGGTGTCTGATGATATCTTGCGTGCTATTGACAGTCGTTTAATGACTGTACTTGTTTTGCTTGACTTTAGTAAAGCTTTTGATACTGTTGATCATCAGCTACTAGTTTCTTTACTACGGCAGCTCGGTATGGGTGAGCGATCTGGTCTTCTAATTGAGAACTTTTTATCGGGCAGACTCCAGTCTGTTAAATTGGGCTCGCGTTTGTCTGAGCCTTTGAGTGTTCGTTACGGTGTTCCACAAGGATCTATTCTAGGACCTATTTTATTTACTATTTATTCGTCTCAGTTGTTCAAAGATGTTGGTTGTTGTTTTCATGCTTACGCTGACGATGTTCAATTGTATTTATCTTTCGAGCCCCGTGATTGTGCAGTTGCAATTAAAAAGTTGAATGATGACATAAATTCTATATTTCGATCTGGGTTGGACTACAACCTGCATCTGAATCCAAACAAATCTCAGGCTCTACTGTTTGGTAGGGCAGCGATGTGTGATTCACTACATAATACGATAACTATTAGCGTAAATTCTACTGCCATACCTATTGTAATCTCAGCAAAGAATCTTGGTTTAATTATGGATAACAGTTTTAGGTACAAGGAGCAAATTAATAAATATATTAAATGTGCATATTCCAACCTTAAAAAACTCTACCCACATAGAGCAGTCTTAAATTCTACAACAAAGGCTAAACTTTGCGAGGCTTTTGTTATGTCCCAATTTACCTATTGTGCTTCGGTGTACCATTTATCGATCGACAAAATAACTTCGAATAGAATTCAGAAGGTTCAGAATTCTTGTATTCGCTATATATATGGCATTAGAAAATTTGAGCATGTTTCTCATAGACTTGTTGATTTGAATTGGTTTAATATGGCTAATAGGCGCGAACTTCAGATATGCACGCTATTTCATAGGATATTATTGAATAAAACCCCACCATACCTTTATCACAAAATACGTTTCCGCTCCGATGTTCACAACATCACTACTAGATTTCGTGGTTTAATATCACCTCCTTATTTTAGAACGTCATTATTTACTCGTTCATTTTCTTATGGTATTTATTCTAAATATAATATTTTGAACTGTGAGTGGAAATGTTTGTCTGTGCATACATTCAGGTCTAAGCTTCGTAATGCTTTATTTCTTGGGCAGTAAATCATTGATATTGCAGTACAGCGTGATGCATTCAATTTTGATTTTTTTTTAATTATTTGCTCTTATTCGTGGATTATATATATAATAGCATTCAAACAGAGCGTATTCTAGTTTCTTTTGCTTTTTGATTTTAGTTTTAGGCATATAGTAGTCTTAGTTACTTGCATATCCTGTAGGTTGGATAGAACAGCTATAGCTGGATCACGCCTACTGGTTGTACCTAATATAATTTTCATAGACTTTTGTGTTCTTTTGTGTTCCTTTATAATTTTATGGTACAATAAAGACATTTATTATTATTATTATTATAATAGAATAAAGAATGAATATAAATGAAGAATAAAATATAGAAAAATATAAATATCGAAGAAATGCAATTCAGCATGTATTATGTATATATTATATGCATATATGTATATTTCTTAGAATCATTGCGATACTAACGCCACGTAGTAATTAATTAGTACTAAAATCGAACAACCGCTCATACACTATGCCGATTAAAATTGTGAAAGGAACGAAATAAACATCCCATCCAATTTAAATCAAGTGTGTACAAAGATGCTTTGGACTTTACTGTCCATTATTTCAACCGGAAGATAGTGTCTAGTAACTATTTATACATTCTTCACACATGAATAAAATGTTTCATTGTGTGTGTGTGTGTGTGTGTGTGTATGTGTGTTGTTTAGAGTGGCAATACCAAACCTTGTTTGCATTCAATAGACATATGCAGAGAATTTCATAGCAATGTGGGTTGTAAGTTGTTACTTTTCAAAAAAAGACAAAGAAATACAAAAGATTTAAGTTCCTAAAAATATTTTTATTCAAGTATCCTGTGTTTTATTGCATATTTAAATAGTTTATCAAATAATAAATAGTCTATAGCAAATTAATAACAATTTTCAACTTTATTACAAACAGTGCCACCCAAATTTGATTAATTATTCGTTCGTAATTAATGACAGAAGAATTTGGTTTCTTTTTCCAAAATGTTATGTCACTGCAATATTCAAAGTTTACTAAAATTTTCATCAAGATATTGCTTATCTTTATTACGTACTTAATAAATAAACAAACAAATAAAAGTGGTATCACTTGTACCGATTACTATTATTATATTTATACGCCATTTAAATACTTCCTTGTTGTAAATTATAAACGGTCGCTTTTTATCGGTTTACTTTATTTAGTCCGTTTGAATATTAACCGGCCCGTGAAATTTATGTAAAAAAGTCTTTCTCCGCGCTGCGTGTGCTTCCCACGCCAATCAATAAGTAAACGCTGCTTAGCTACTGTAATAATTAAAATTTTTCATAACAAACATGAAACACAGTAAGATTAACATAACATAAAATGGACTTTGGACTCGTGGTCTGATCTACCTATACGTTCTTTTTTTCATCAAATAATATTTAATATAACGAACTGTGTCGATATAAATATCCATAAACACATTTACATCACTAATTAGAGTAGTAACTGGTCTACTATATAGTGACTTGTATAGTTATGTATACGTTAATCTAGTGAATAAACACACCGGATTCGCGTATTATATACTAGGTACTCGGATTATAAACAAACAATTAAATCAATAAGTCATTATTTTGAAACAGTTAAAAAGAAATGAACGGCAACAGATAATGACTTGCAACTTTTCTATCAAAATTATTAACGCCAAGACCTTTAAAGCAAATACGTGGACGCTTAAATATTTGCTTTCAAGTTTCGAAGAAGTATTACTTTGTACACAATTTTTCTCTCTCTCGTTTCGCAAACTATTACCAAGTCATTAAATACCGTAATTAATATTTCATCTAATTATCCATTCTACGAAATGCAGAGTTATATAATAGGCAAAATATAATAGATACAGTGAAAATTAATATTTCGCCTATTTAAAAAAAACAAACAGAATTTTAATTGGATAGTGTTGTTTTGTAGAATGTTTTTTACCAAGTCCTGTTCGTGTATAAGGTATTCTGTAAATAGGCCAACGTGTGGTTAAAGAAGCACAAGATCTAATCTCTGTAATTTAACTGATACAATTTAATTAATTTGTTTTTTTTTTAGTTGTGGTAAAACTTTTTAAATAAAGACAAAAGGTGTGTTCTCATAACGTTAGATGTAATCAAAGCTTTTAATTCAGCAACTTACAGCATTATTGCATCGAAGCTCAAAAGAAGGTAAATATCCCAATACCTAATATATAAATACAATTTAATTTTAATTTAATTTAATGAACTAAATACGGGTGTTCCTCAAGGCTCAGTGCTGGGACCAACCCTATATAATATCTTTAACAATGGAGTTCTCTATTTGGGGCTAACGAACCGGTTTTGCGATAACTGCTGTAGACAAGGAAAATTTATTGCAGACGCTAATAAGATCTGAGATGTATAGGTATCTGGATGCGCGATCATGGTCTTGAGAAAGCACCACTAAAGAAATATCGTCAAATATGCGGTAGTAGTGCAAGATGGAAAAAAAAAATACGTTTGGAGGGGGAAATGGGAGGGTGTGGCAAAAGACAGATTATTAATATATGTGCTAATTATTTACGGAGAATGGGATCTTCAACATGTATGCGAAATAGATTAGAAAATGGATGATGATTGTACATATTTTAGAAGTCTGGATATCTTCGCGCACACATTTTTCTCAATATATTAAATGAGAAAACGAGAGAAGGCATGCACACACATTTCACGCTAGAAAAAAAACAGTAGAGAGATTTGAAGAAACGGTTATCGAAGATAAAGCTCATTGGAGCTCATTGAATAATCTGTGGAAAAAGAGAAACCCGAGAAGGTAATTAGCTCATTGAGTCCTGAATTCCTAATTTTACACAACCATGATAGGATAGGAGATTTCGAGGAGTCCACGTTATAGATAAGCTCGCCTGCTACACTTAAATATCACTAAAAACTGTTACCTATAATCGTAGAGAAACAATTTGCTATATAAATAAACTACGTAATGAAAATAAAAAGCGAATTGATATCTAAAAACTAAGTGCAATAAATTACTTTTTTAGATTAAAAGATACGTAAGTAGGTTTCGTATAATGACTTTGTTTTGGCGTGACCAAAATTATAGCCTAAAACATCGTGATACAGCAAAACTGAGGAATTAACGGTTTGGCAATTCGTGAATAAATCCAATTTCATTTTTTTTCCGGTACTCAATTTGTATTGGTGTTCCAGATGTACTCAGTACAAATATCTTAAAAATTGGATGTTCTATTATTTTTTTCAAAGTGGTGTAATTTTGAAAGGATACGTTACTTACCATTGAAATAAACTGCATTGTGTTCCAGATGAAACACTGAGATTGCAACCATAAAAGATCTGCCTAGTATCGAAATATCTTAAAAATTGCAGTACCGCTCCTTATGACCACTTATGCCCCCGCCATCTTAAAATTTGAGAAGAATTTAAAAATCTTATTTTCAAAGTGGTGTAATTTTGAGAGGATAAGTTACTTACCATTGATAGTTGGTATAATTTTGCAAACTTGAGCAATTATTCCTTCTTTGAATAATTTCCCTACGAAGATCGGATTTTCTTCATTTGAAATCCATAACTTTTTGTTACAAAGAATAGATGAAAGAATCATATCAGCTCAGAAAATACAGACTTGATTTGTAGATCAGAATGCACTGAACATAATACTGTTTATATGAAAGTAATAGGACAAACCAGTACCGCGTAATTAAGCAGTATAAGGTCTTAAACAAAGATAACCACCACTTTAGAACAGGACCCATTGCAGATTAAAAGAAATTTTTTGAAGTACCAAAATATAAGGAAATTCACACACGTAGATATGATTTTTTTCTCTAAAGGACAAGCAACCAATTAATTTTCGATTAATTCAACAATGTGGTATTGACTCCATTCAGCAGAAGCTAACGATTTGAAGCTGTTACGTAGCACTGTAGTATGATTGGTCAAAATTTAAATTTTTACCAACCATAGCAGGGTACTCAGTAGCCATGCTCAATTGTTAGCTTCTGATGAATTCGTACCATGGTTTCGGAGAAATAAACTTTTGCTCACCAAAATGGAAAAAAATGCACACATAAGAGATATTTTTGTTTCCAAGACGGACAAAGAACCAATTCATTTGTGTCCGGGAAAGCTTACTATTAATTAGCGCAGCAATGTGATAATGGCTCTGGAGAAAAATTTTGCAACGAATGCAAAATGTTCTGTAAAATTTTGCTAACGATAATATAAAGAAATGCACACGTACAAGATAATTTTAAACTACTTCATATTTTTCTGAACCGGTTGGTATTGATTCACTAAACAATGTGATAGTAGTTTTGGTGAAATATTTTTCCATGCATGCAAAATGTGACTCTGACATAGTTTGGATACAAATGTAGGAATAGTTTGACTGAATTAATTGTAGAAATCTTAGTTGTAGGTTTGTTGTTAAGACCGGAAATTTAATTCAAATATGATGCAATTTTTTTTAGATAAAATCCAAGCGGCAGTCAAGGGTAATGCATGGAAGAATTCAAGTAAACCGTAGATTACAGTGTATCATGTTCTGTGAAAATGAAATTAATTATGCGAATAATAATAATAAAAAAATTCAATTGTAAAACTGACCGTTCCGCTAAAATCCTGTGCATATGTGACTTCCTGTTTCAATTAAAACAAAAATTATGGTATTAAAATATCCGCCAATTATTACACATAATTAAAAAAAATTAAGGAAAAAGAGGTCAATCTCCTATAATTAACTACCATTTAAAAAATAATATAACAAACATTTTTAATTAAGAAACATTGGCCAGAAATAATTTTGTGCGGTCTCGATTATATCAATAAAATCAATAATACCACAATAAATGAAATGAGATCGTATGACAACGCACAAACATATTTGTTGTTTGTATACCGATGACGAACACGTTAACACGCAGCAATAAAACGTCGTTTTTTTTTTTGTTTTCAGTAAATGACTACGCTCTTAGTATTAGGCAGTTCTTGGTGATTCTGGAAATATCCAGCAATTAATTTAGAGCAACTGCGTCGCTACAGAATCATCTTTCTACGAACACAAAGGGAATGGCTATTTTCGCTCTGAGGCGGAATGAAGAAGCGGACTCGCAGTTAACGAACTGCAAAAGGAACAGGAAACGAAGTTGCTGTCTTTGCTTTTGTACTGTAGCTTAATTTTAATCCGACTTTGTTTGGCGTATATGTGTATACAAGGATGACTACGTATATGGATTATTGCTCATATTTTTGTGTTGATTCCTTGTGTATGACGAATACACAATAAAATCAGATAATATATCTTATTTTTAATCCGTTTTCTAGAGGTTCCCGATTTAGACTAAACAAATAACTACATATATTATCTACATATGTACTAGTAAAAAAATGTTGTTGTTACACAAACATATACTTACAACATTTATATCTAAACATTAGACGAAAATGTAGTGAAAGACGACTAATTCTTGTTTTATTGTAAAAATCAATCAATGGCATTATACTTTAAAAATAAAATTGTTTAAATGACCTCCTATGCTGTGCAGAACTTAATTAATTATTGTACCTGTTTTCTTTTAAACATATCACGTGATACATTTTCAATAGTGTGCGTGATCTGCATAAGGTCAATCGTTCGTGGCTTATTCTCGTAGATCTGCTACTTAAAATAATAGTCCTCCAGATAATTCAAGGGTGTCGTTGCTACAATTCAAAGGTCTCATGAAATGTGTGACATGTTGCACCATTCCATTAAAAAAAACGAAACATGAAATCAATATTCTTTTTATCATATTCCTGTAATAATGGTTTCAACATTCCGAAAAGATTATTCTTGAACCAAATTTTTTTTCAGAACCCAACGCACACAATAAGCAGCATTTTAGTTATTGTATAAACTGAATTTTATAAATTTTCATATGAAGATACTTGTATAAGAGTTATTTGCGATTGGCAGAGTTTAGTTGGTCAATTATTTAGACTAAATTTTAACAAATATTTTAGAGAATTGAATTAAATGAATTGAATTCTTTAAGCAGTTAGTCAGTTTTACAAAAAATTATTATTATTTTTAGCGTTTTTTTTTAAATTACGTTGCAGAACTAAATGATTGTAATAGTATTACCACCAATAGAATACAAGGCTTCCAATTAGACATACACGTTATGGTTGCAACGACTCCATTTGTGGGTGTGCTAACAAAAAAACACCACCAACTGCCACCTCGTAATTTCGATTAAACTTCATAGACTGAGACTTTAACGATAAAAAAATATTTAAAAAATTTTGGGGAGAAGAGGGAGGGAGAGGGGGGATTGGCAGTTGGTAGTGATCCCCAAAGGGGATGATTATAATTTTTTGTGATAGGTGCAGCTGCAGCGGCTTCCTCAGCGCTACTGCTTGTCAAGACTGCCCACTGTCGCTCTTGCTGCAAAGCTACATGTACACTGTAGACTTTTTCGCTAGATTTACTCTCGTTAGAGTTACTCGATATCGATTAGCGAGACCGATGTAAATCTAATTAAGTTGTAGTGGACACAGTTTCGAGACTTTACCGCGAGAGTGCTCTCGTTCTATTTGATTGATTAAATAGAGCAGTTTCTCTAGCGGCCTAAATGCAAGCCTTTCTGAAGGCGAAATTGCCATTCTGAATTGAGTATCTTTCTTCCTTATTATTGGTTCACTCTTCTTCACTAAACCTTCAAAGTCTTTAAGGCACATACGCAAAAATTTTTTATACGATTTGAAATCCTCATCATGCAACTCATTCAACAGCTGAGTCAAAAATCCATATTTCTGTCTTTCTAATTTCGACTTTCCAACCCACACACTTCGTTTCTTTTTATTTATTCGCTGCTTATTTCTATTTTTCATAATTAATAAAACAATAGTTATTGGCATTTTGCAGTATTTCCATCTAAATAATACAGTTATATACACATAATCTGACTACATTACTACGTCGCTAGTTTGTGCTCTTAAAACTGTGATGAGATGACGCAAGTAGAGGAAAAAATCTGCAGTTTCCACGAACCGTAAAGTCTATAGTATACACAGTCAATAGAGCTGTCTTGGTAGAATTCACTCTAGGGCCACTCAACGGTAGTCTAGCTAGACCTAAAATTACTACAGTGTACACACATTTGTCTAGGCAGAGTAAATAGAATCTAGCTAGATTTTACTCTACAGTGTACACGTACCATAAATGAGTTTGAATGATGAATGGTAGCTCAACTGGAGTATCGATCTACTGGACGTTGCCACAAGTTCGATGAACAAAATTGGAACTGCGGATCATAAATACTGCTCTACATACGACTAGCTGCTTACCTGTAGAACTGTCGAGCAGTTAAAATTAATATGATTAATTTTATAACTCAAACGGGTCGATGGCCGCAGTGGCTGAGCCAGGTTCCAATTCTCCAAAAAGATGGTAAAATTTTTCTCGGAGAATTGAAATCCGATCGACTTACCATTCGCTGTTGAAGACAAAGTGATTAATAGCGTGGCATTATAAAAGGCGGTATAATGCTGTCACAAAGCCATTTGAACACAATTATACAGATATACAAAAACTATACAGCGAACGTTGCAACCAAGCGCCAACCACACAAAAAAAGCACTAAAAATGGATATTTACCACATTATTATGTAGTAAATGATTAGCCATTCACAATGAGGAATGCCAAGACACAGGTGAGTGCATTAGTCATAATTGTCTTGTACGGATGTAAATGGAGAACTTTTTTGCACCTCTTCCTACTAAGCGATGAATATGTTTACTCTGATAAATATCCAAGGTCAACAGTTCTTACAACCTTTTATGGCAGTAAAAAGATGACAGTAACAAAAGCGATAATTTACTGAAATAATAAACTAAATACAGAAAAATAAAAAAACAGTAATCATCAACAATAATAAGTAATAAATAAGGAAGTCCTGTTCCTCACACACTTTTTTCAATATATTTAGGCGACTGGCTTCGTCGTTGGTCTGAAGATTTGGATAACCACGAAATCAGTCGCCTGAATGTATTGAAAAAAAAATACTTACGACAAAAAGGACTTTCTTATTTACCTATGGTATCTATAAAAAAATTATATCTGTTATAACTTTGGGAATATGTATTAAAAAATAAAAATTGAAAAATCGTGGTCCCCGAAAAAGTGACGGCTATCCGGTACCACGCCTCCCGTCATTAATCTTTTGCAATTCGTGAAGATAGACTACACCAACGTTGGGACCTGTTATAATTTCGGACATAATAAAAATTGAAAATTCGTCGAGGCTGTAGGCCACAACCAGCCGATACTTTTTCAGTTCATAAACTAAAGTTTTAAATAGTAACGGCCACATTCAATGGATCTGTCTTTATCAAGCGAAATAAAATATTTGGCAAATGATCCCACAAACATAGAAAAGAATACTTCTAGTTTTAATATATCAATATTAAAGAATTTATACAAAACGTTGCCAGCAAATTACGTTTATCAAATATGTCTATTTTAAGATACTAATGCCAAGAAAAACATTTACAGATATGTGTATCTTCCTGAAAAAAATATTTCCTTGTGCGTTAACAATAGGTTCTATTTCTGCAAGAATATTTTCTTGGATTAACACTGCTATTGTCGAGATAATACGTCTTCTTGATTTAAGTCTACCTCGCGTGGCGTTCCACTTCTTCGAATCACTTTTTTTATCCATTAGTTTATTTTAACTTTATATTAAAACCTTATTACCGAAATTAAGGCTATAAAGATCTATGTCTCAGACGTTCCAGGCCTAAATAGAAAGGTATTTATGCCGGTAATTTTTAAAGGAAATCATCTACTACGAAACTACGACAATCTTCCCAGAACTGATCCAAGAATATTTAATTAACCGCTAAATAGCATTGAAGAGTTCGTAATTAAATGCATAAAAACTAAAACGGGTTGCCCTCGAAACCTTTGTGAACAAACATTTTTATAATTAGGTGAATAACTAGTACTCCATATACAAATGGGTTAAGGTCGTCGTGAGATGTTCGCTCTGTATAATAAGTTTAAAGTTTCAATATAATTAGAACGAAACAACTAACATAAAATTAAATCAAAATGAATGAGAATCCATAATTTTGACGTACAGCATAAATATATACATTTACTTAAATTGATATAATTTATTTTTATATCTTTGAGGGCATAAATGTTTATAAAAAAAATCCTCTTAAATCCTTATATTATTCAAGATATTTTGATAAAACCATCTAGAAATAATCATTTAAAGTATATTATGATAAGGCACGTGCTGCTAATTTGATTTGACCATTTGTTTCTATTTATACACTCCTCTCTGGCTGTGGAATGATCGATAACTTCGAATATTCAGGAGATGTTGCGCTTTTCATCATGCTAACCTAAAAATTCTGCAGCAGATGTCTATAAAATTAGTTTGTATTATAAAATGTCACCGTAGCATATAATCAAAACATTAGCCTAGATGTTGCATTTTGTTTGAATTATTTTTAGTGGCAGTGTATGCGTGTGAAATGGAACCTTCTAGTAGTGTACGATGCCAAAAGATTTTTCAGTATGAATCAGCTCTTGAAAATAAAGGATTTTTTATATTGACAACGAGTATTGTTGGCGAAAGAAAAGCATAAATCTCACTTTATTTTTAATATATTTCTCGCGGATAATATACTTTTACACCATAATTCACGATTCACGTTTAAAATTTATTAAGATGTAAGTATATTGCAAACATTATAACTTACAACATTTCTTAGACCTACAATGCCTAAAGCTACAATTTCTTGTCGAATGCAACTCAAGTTGTTTAACTTTAAAAGTAATATGAAAAATGAACGATTTTTATGAACTATAACATTTCTTAACTACAAACTACGTTTAAAAAGAAAAAAAAACTAGAAGCAAATATCGTAAACATCGTTTAAAGACAATAAAACATCTTTTGCCTTTCAAATGAATTTATGCTATTACAATTATTTTCTAAATTGTTTAATGTATACATACATAAGTGACATAAATAAAATTTTAGTACAGTGTTTAATAATTATAGTTGTAAAAAGTTTAATCAATTAAACGTGACCTAACTGTGTCTATGGCTGGAAAATTGTTTAGAACTATGTTGACAGTTACATTGCTAAAATTGTAAAAAATAACTCGTATATACCTTGTCAATCAGTTAAATATATTGCGTTACAAAAACACCTGGCACTATCTATTTGAAATGTCATTTACGATAAGTTATAGAAAAAAAAACGTAAAAACACCCACAAATATATATTTTATAAAAATTAAAACTTATTTATGTTGTTTTTTTTTTAATTGACATCAAGTACTTACTTGACTCATCATGAGACTAGACGAAGTAGTAAAAAATTGTTAGGTTTTGTGCTGATTTGTGTTTCGTTTTATACTCTTTGCGTTTTGTAAATAAGCAACTTTAAAAATGTGGTGCCCAATTTCACGGTACCACTACAGTTTTGATATTTGAAGATTTGATCATGTTATCGTTTTGTCCTGATTTGTAGCGCAGTCAGGTTATCTTGCACTCCTTCGATATTCAAGATATTCAATATTTAGAGCACGGTTCGAGATACGCGATTTTTTTTTGGGTTTGTGGAAATTTGAAAATGCCATTGGTTTGTAGCGTAGTTTTGGGTTTTGAAAATATTATCATATCATCGTTTTCTCTTAATTTGTGCCGTAAATATTTCATTTTGTACTACTTTCGTTATTTAAATGTGAAATAGATATACAGAAGGGTGGTGAAAGTTTCCGTAGAAAATCCATATCGATACAAACTTTATTAGAAGCTGCAATCCGTTTGAATCAATTAAATTTAAAAGTTCCCGAAATGCCAACAGTGAGAGGTGGGATGGGGAGGGGGAATTGTGTAGTAGAAAAATGTAATGAACATAGCCAGACGGGCTTCAAAAAAATGTGCGTTATCCATTTAGTTTATAGGTTATTCTTTAAATGAAAAAATGTGGCCAGAATTGACATATTCACATTTGTACTTAACTTCAAACACTTTCAGGGAAAAAGTAAATTCGTTGTGGTACAAGAATTCACCAATTGGAAGAGATAAACTCTCTAAGGCCCGGTTTATTCACCTTCCAGTAAAGTATCGAGTAACCCTAATTGTCAGGTAAAGCCTTACTTGACAGATTAAGTGTTTATTCACACTTAAGTAAAATTAAACCGCGTAGTAAATTTAATTGCCAAGTAAATTTAATTGACAAGTAACTAGGGTCGTATTTATATTCCGTGCTTGAGGTTGTGTCGGTGCTTGAGCACGCGATTTTGACGTAAATGCCATTACAAATCTATCAAAATCGCATGCTCAAGCATCGACACAACCTCAAGCACATACTATAAATATGACCCTAACAGAAACTTTTCTGGAAGGTGAATAAACCGGGCCTAAATGGACTAAACTTGCAGCACAGTGCACCACTTACTCACAACAGGATACGCAACTTTTTCTTCTATGCAACCATAACTGTAGATAAATCAACAAGATCTATAAAATATTTTGAATAAATTGTAAGGTCAGATAAGTAGTAATGTTTCAAGTTACAAACAAATATTACAAATTAGCCGGCACTGTAACTTTCGGTAGTTCTGCTTTTAAGTTTATTTGATTATACTTTGTATGATGCTGTTATTTAAACACAACTTACACACACTAAACTACACCGCAAGAGTTGTCGTTATTTAATAAAGTTATTAACATAAATAGCAAGAAATTTTTATCGTAATGTATAGTGTTTAAAATATCTAAAATATATTCTGTTTTAAGTTTAATTGATTATACTTTGTCGTTATTTATACTCTCTAAATAAAGTTATTAATATAAATAGCAAGAAATTTTTATCAATGATAAAAATAAGTTTTCTTAAAATTAAAATAAGTTAAAATTAAGTTTAGCATGTTGTAAGTAATTACTTAATTAAACATACACAGTGTGTCCTCGGACTGATGCATTAATAGGCCAAGGTGGCTAAAAAGTTTTGAGATGTTTGAGATTGATTTGAAGCGTTTTTTTAGTGTTGTCAGGAATAGTTATTTCTATTAATTGTTGTGGTTTCTATGCTGCAAAGTTGAACTCAATTTATGACGTTATAACTGTAAAGTATCACATAAAATGTTAAAAAATGCTTACTATACCACAACAAATGTATCTAATGCAAATTATCTATTGCAGCAGATGTTAGAATAGAAAAATGTCAACTTTTAGAATACGGTATTGGCCCAATCTATAATATTCAGACTACTGCACAAATTTTTCAGTTGGCAATGTACCCACTATTGATTTCATAATGATCTGGGACAGTAAAACTGACATAAAGTAGTTTTTTAAAGTGTAAATGTGACTTTATTTGACAAATGTTTGAAAATGTTAACGCCGTAAGTCAAAATTGTATTAGTGACTTCAGTACAATTTACAATAGGAAATGCATATTGTCCTAGATCATTATGAAATCAATAGTACATAATGTACCAAGAAGGAAGGGCAACTTTAACGAAAATGATGTAAGCGTTCAGTGCGTGAACAGCCCAAGTTTTCATCAAGAAAACTTTCTACAGATTCATATTAGTTTTAGGCAGAAGTTTTGAAGAATCGTGTTAAGGAAGCTTTAAATTCCATTTCCCCTCAGGAGAAAAAATCAACATTTAGGGTCATATTTATAACCCATGCTTGAGGTCGTGTCGATGCTTGAGCACGCGATTTTGACAGATTTCTAATGACATTTACGTCAAAATCGCGTGCTCAAGCATCGACACAACCTCAAGCACGAACTATAAATATGACCCTTAGTGCATTTAGGAAAAATCTGCTACAAAACATGCATGTTACCTACTAGTGAAAAAAATTACTTTTAGAAAATTTTCAAGCTATACTTGATTTTTTGAAACTAAAATTATGACTGGGGAGTTTAGTTTCTATTCAATCAGGCCTAAATCCCAGAAGATAAAATTTTATCTTAAAATAAAAATAGTGGAAGATTTATTAAGGTTGAGTTATATTACCCCCGACAAGTTTCAGTATCGAGTACCTGACTGCAATGGTTGTAGATACGAGGGAGCGTTTTTATATTCGCGGAATGAGGGATTATTTTTCTTTTTCAATATATTCACCTGCAAGACGGATACATTTTTCACATCTTTCAATTAATTTATTTATACCCTCATAAAAAAATGATTTCTGTTTATCTGCAAAATACGCCGAAACTGCCTCCTTGACTTCATCATCGGCAATAAATTTTTTACCCCGCAGCTCTTTTTTCATTTTCGGAAACAGGTAATAATCACTCGGGGCCAGGTCTGGGCTGTAGGGTGGGTGATTCACAATTTCGAAGCCCACCTTATGCAGGGCAGCTAACGCACCGCGGCTCCTGTGAACGGGCGCGATGTCGTGCAAAAGCAGTATACCTTTCGTCAATTTTCCCCGTCTTTTCTCTTTAATGGCTTCTTTTAGTCGCTCTAATATTGAAGCGTAATATTCTCCGGTTATAGAAACACCTTTATCTTTATAATCAATCAACAATATTCCTTCCGAGTCCCAAAATACGGTCGCCATGAGTTTCCCAGTTTGGGTCGTCTTCAAGGAATTCCCTTCCTTGTTTAAATAAACTATGCCACTTGTACACCATGGTTTTTCCTGGACAAGACTCGCCGTAAACCAATGACATCTCATTCATTATGGTCGCGACTGATTTTCCTTGCCTGGTAAGGAACTTTATAACGGCACGATATTCGATTTTTTCCATATTTCACTTTTCACTCCTGATTATGTTACTTGGTTGACGATAGCTCAAAGACTAACTGTCTAATAACAATGAAACTTCGTATTTATACTAATTATGAGTCGCTGCACAGGCCACGCCCCCAATGCGCCTAATCACCCCCCTACAACCCGCTCATTCCACGAATATAAAAACGCTCCCTCGTAGTTGTAGTTAGAGAGATCTGCAACAGGTTCAAAACTACTGCCAGTTCATTGAGTACCCCGTTTATGATTTGCTCACTACTATATGAATTGGATAATCAAGAATTTGAGGTATGTATTGTTTACAGAAAATATTTTTATATCTAGTCATAATAATAGCCAAAACTAGAATATGATCCAGAGTAGATTCTTAGAGGTCATTAAATAAACAAATTGGTCTGACATATTTACAGATTGTGACAGTTTCATTTAAAAATTTTACTAAAGATGATTCTAATCTTTTAAGTTTCTGCTATATTTTCCAATGTTTACTGATACACTAGCATACATACAAAATATAATGCCTACATTTTTTCTCTATCTTTGTTGCAGTTTGAATTGTTCGTTGTTTGGCAAAAATAGGAAACTCGATCATATTTCTCGAATAAAACAGCCGAATAAGCGAAACTACAAACTACATTCTTCGACTACCACGCCCGGCCAGAATTTACATATTGCAGTGGTATAATAGCCTCGCGTAATTAGGCTCGCTGGCCATGATGTTAACGATCCATCTTCGTCCTAGCTTATTTATTTATAAAACAAAACATTTTCCAATGACCGGTTTATCTATCATATTCGTAAATATTAATAAAACGTCCTAGAACTAATTCTAAGCACACACCGTATGTGCGTGCGTGCATTGCTTTCCGAAGGTTAATTTTCATTTATTTTCGTATCGTGTAAGTACCAACACCATGTGGAATCTGTATCTATGCACGCATAGTACCTGAGTACATAAGCTACCGAAATATTTTTAAATTTTCGCATCCCGCGTGTGTAATAGTAGGGATAGTGTTCTTAGAGTGAATGTTTTCTATTTATACACTCCGGTATTTGTAGTAAATGCTGAACTGAAGCTTTTTCGATGTTTAAGTACTGTAGAGGATTTCAAGAAAATCTTATACATACTTATTAAAAGAACCTAATTATCATTTTTCATGTAAATGAATTAAACTATGTCGAGTGTTAAATGAAATTTATAGATCAAAAACACTTTTTTCTTTGAAAAAATTAAAAAACGTGGCGTCTTCGGATCATTTAATTTCAATCGTATCAAAGTAGCCGTGGAATTGAAACGACACCTACTCATATCAGGTTTGTTGTCGTCTTAACATAGTTAACACATTTCAAATAAAGAAAAAATTCAAAATAAATCTAAGTAATATGTATTATATGTTCATATATGCGTGAATGTACTATCATGGCCAGAGAGGATGTCTGGTTGTATTGAGTACACGTTGTGCTCCTGATAGAATATCGGTTCTACCGTAAAGCGAATATCGTACGTTGTATATACCTAATACAGACAACGTCGTTGTGTATATACATATTACACATTTGCATTTAAAGCTACAGGTTAGAGAGTACAGAAAAAAGAGAGAGATAATGCGAATCGTACTTGATATCTCCCTTCGCATATATTGAGTATTTCCCTTTATACTGCTCCTATTTGGTGTAATTATATACATACTTCTTTTGTTATCGATATCGCAAATATTAGAGTATACTTCCTATTTGTTAGGAATTTTTTGATACATATATTGAGTATTTTAATACAATACATTATTGATTTTTATTTATTTAAGTGTTCTAAATGTATATTCTTTCCTGGTTAGGATAAGCGGTTATTTATATTAATTAAATGAAATTAAAAAATCTTTTCTCGATATTTTTTAAGGTTCGGAAAAAAACAAAGTGAAGAATAAGCTGATTTTATTGAGTGAGATTTTATATATTTATTGTGTAAAAGTGAAATATTGTTAAAGATTACATTGTGTACATATCGATCGGTGTGTTACAAATTTTACGATCAACATTTAGATAATAATATTTGAAGACGTGATACGACAGAATGAAAATTATTTGATATGCTTTTCACAACTTATTTATTTTAAACATAATACAAAAAAAAAACATTTAAGCTCACATTGAATAATTCACTGGCAATAGAAAATATAAATGAGAATTTGTTTTTGTTGATATTTTAAATTTCACTGACATGTGAGTATATGATAATACAAACGCCCTGCAACTGAAATTCTATTAAATTATATAACCGTAAATCCAACAATAAAGTATCATCGTCAAAAACATGCTGGCCATAACGATTAATTATAATTTTGGTTTACAGTTGCCTATATAACAGAAATTCAAGAAATATCTAAAATATAAGCTTCAAGATATCAGAGTGATTTCAAGGATCGTGGGCTCGTAATAAACTGATATAACATCGGTATCACCGAACGCCACAACGCCCATGCGTTCTCGAAACACGTGTCCCGAGTAATCAATCAAAGTTGTGGCGTTTGGTGATACCGATGTTATATCTGTTTCTTCAAGATATATTAAAATTGTAGACGATAATAATAAAATGGTATATGTATATAACATAGGACGAATATTAGTATTGACAAACTCACATAAAATGTATTTAAAAGTTAAAAATACAAAATGTAATTTCCTAATCAAGAAAAAGAATTGAATTTAGTGAATATTTTGTATAATGTCCATTGTTTTGTAAATTTTGGAATGCACTCATTGTTATTCTCAAACTAACATTTAGAGATATAGATTGTTTTAAATAGTTGTCAAGGAAGAGGAGAGAGCATTCTGTGGTTAATTTTTGTAACGAACGTATTAGAATCATCGTTTGCAAGTTAAATAACATCTAACTTAAAACACAGATATTTTTATTTAATATAAAAAACTCCAATCAACGGAATTGCACATTTGAACGTAGTTCTTAGTTCTGATCAACTTTTCCTTATAACAATTTTCAATATTGTCAAATATAAAGATAGTTAGATCTTTAGTAAAATTCATATTTTTTGACAAATCGCGTATATGAATGAACAAAATTAATATCTGATAATTGTGGTTTATATTTTAGAACATATCTTTTTTTAATAACTTTTTTCCTAAAATTAATAATAAAAAAGTTTGGTTCCAACTTAGTGAGACATACTGTATAATATATTATATTATATATTATAATATATAATAAATAATTGTTTCAACATCCAACCATGTTACATGTTGCATAGTAACTTATAGTACAAATAGAAATACGAAACCCTTTCGACAACAAACATCTTTAACTATACGTATGGTTTGTTGTAATGTAGATATTTATCTAAATACAATATACATATCAATAGACAAGGACGGGCAGATTTCTAATAGTCCTTTTCGGATATGTTACGCTTATAAAATGAATCGAAACACCAAAAATTTAATAATTACATAAATACCCAGCTTATATGCAGGGTGTTTCATAATATATGCGTAGGACTTCAGGATGTGATAGCTTGTCCAAAAATTTGAAAAAAAGTTCCCATCAATTTACCCTCTAAAATGCACCATTTTTGAGATACAGGGTGCTGAAATTTAATTAAAAAAATTCGTTTTTTGTATCTCCGGAACCGTTTATCGTAAAAAAAACAGCTTTTGTAACCATTTTCTAATAATAAGCTAAGTTGTGTAATGCAAAAAAATTAGCAATGTAAGATTTTCAGTAGTGGTTGTTTTTCTCCCCAAAACTGGAAAAAGTACGATTTTGAGACGCCCGTTTGAACCGCCAATGTTTTCTACACAAAAAAGGTACTGTTGGTCATGAGCTCTAAAGTTGACCGTTTTCGAGAAAAATCAACTTTTATGTTGTTAAGTAATGTTTGCTTTTCTTACTTGTTATTCTAATGTTTTAGTAAAATAAAATTTTTATTTAAAAAAATTTACCATGTTTTTCAACATAAAAGTTGATTTTTCTCGAAAACGGTCAACTTTAGAGCTCATGACCGCGTAGAAAACGTTGGCGGTTTAAATGGGCGTCTCAAAATCGTACTTTTTCCAGTGGCGTAGAAGTTGGGGAGAAAAACAATCACTACCCCTTCAAAATCTTCACCAATTATGACTTAAAAAATGATTTTCTTGCACACAACTCAGCTTATTATAAGTTGAAAATGGTTACAAAAGCTGTTTTCTTTATGATAAACGGTTCCGGAGATATTTCCAAAAAACGATTTTTTTAATTAAATTTCAACACCCTGTATCTCGAAAATGGTGCATTTTAGAGGGTAAGTTGATAGAAACTTTTTTTCAAATTTTTGGACAAAGTATTACATCCTGAAGTCTTGCGCATATATTATGAAACACCATATATATTATGAAGGTATGACATTGGCTTGACGGTAGAACTGATATTGTACCAGGCGCCCAGTATGCATTACAAACACCCGAACATCCTCTCTGACGATGATAGTACATACATAAATATGTAAGCATGTATGTAATCACTTTCCACAAAGCTATTCGTATGCTCTAAATGCTATATAATATTTTCTTCTCTTAACTACTAAAATGTGGGTAAAACGAATTCAGGATAAGCCAAACTTTTTAGTATGTATATGCTGCCGCATAATGTTATTAAGGTCTTCGTAGGCCACATCAGCGGAAGCTGTTATTTCATACATAGATTTACCTTAACATTTAAACTCAAAATCAATATTTCCCGCCGCATTTAAAGCGCAAGGTTGGCCGGGTCTGGTTTAAGGTACAAAAAGTAAATAACAGAAACTAGACATTAACAATACTATAATTCCATTTATCATCCAAAAATTCAAGGAAACAACAACTGTTATACCTTGAAACGGTCAAAGCAAAAGCTATTGCCCTGAAATTTTAAGCATAAACCGATATTGTTTATTAAATTGAAACTGTTATACCTAGAATTACGCCGAAAAGATAATACGGAAAAATTCTCCTATAAAAGATATAAATACATATGTGTCTTCGACGTTAATGGGCAAAAAAAGGTTTTTGCAGCAGTGAAAACAAGAAAAAAACAAACAAAAGAGGTAAAAAATGTAAAACAGATTACCTGAAACCTACTGTAACCTGTAACCAGCTCCGCGTTAGCGGTAAACTACTAATATTGTATATCTCGGTAATTAGGACTGGTCTGACCAACCATCAGATATCAATCTTATTGAGCACTTATCGTTTGTTGTTTTCGTGAGAATATGTTGCTGACCGCAGGAGCTGGATAAAATTTAAAAATAAAAATGTTTTTTTGGTGGACTTTCAACTGTTGGAATAGCTGTAATGATACATTTACTGTCAGAGAAAGAAAACTGTTGCTAGATGACCCAAAAAACTATTTCCTTGATGAGCATCGATTGTGGGCACAGAATAATAAAAACTTGAATTCTGCAAAAATGTCTTTTTTCCAGAAAAAAGTCACTTTCAATTTTTTGTAATTTTCCCGTATGAAATACTGGATTAATTACTGGACTGCATGGCACACCCTCCCTCCTCCTCCCATGAAGTTATCCTGAACAAAATAATTGAGAAAACTAATTTCATATCCCCCTCCTCCCACGTTTTTGCTTGTTCTAATTTTGTTCTATATTGTTCTAGATTTTTGAGAAATAATATTAAAAATTAGTCGAAATCAAAAGGACTAGCAAAACGTCTTTCTATCTCCTTAACAATCATAGAAGTTTAAACTAAATGTTCCTCGTTTTTAGTATTATTTTGTAACAACGATGAGAAATAATGTCTACTAAGAAACTTTTAAAATTCCTAACATCGAAAAAGGGAAGGCCGACCTTAAAATGAAGTTTTCGTAATTTTTCGTATTTATTTTGCAAAACTATGCAACAATGTAGAACAACAATGAACAACAACATTTTAAATGTAGAAGGGGGTGGAGGGGAGAGAGGGAGGGGTACGAGCGAGGGCTGACTTAAAAATTCTAGAACTAGTAATACTAGTTTGTGGTATTTGTTTGTAAAATTGTGATACAATGTATGTAGAAACTCAAAACAATTCGAAATAACTATCAAAATTTCAAATTTCGAAAATGAGGATTTTTCCATTCCTTTTTTTTTAAACTAATTTTTAATATTATTTTACAAAACTAACAATGTACAACAAAACTGACTTAAAAACATGTTTTGTATCTTAAATTTAAAACTCTGAAATAATGTTAAAAAAACCTGGGGGAACTTTCAAAATGTGAAGTTTGCAAAAACGGGGACTGACCCCCCTCTAATTTACTACATGTTTTCAAAACTCATGAACGTTGTAGAACAAATGTAAAAGAACGTAGAATAATTTTTAAAATTGTTGTTTTACATACAAAGCTCTGGAGCAACCACAAACAACCTTAAAGCTTATAAAACTCTATAGAACAATCTTAAAACAACCTGGTAAAACTTGCAAAATTTAAAAAGGAGACTGCCCAAAAAAATATTTTTTAGTTTTTATTTGATTAATTTCTCTTATATTTTGCGCAACTCTGTGCAAACAGCTTAGTATAAACCTAAAACAATATAAAATTATTTAGAATATTTCCACATATAGTCCATATTGACTCCACCATTTTGTTTATTCCTAAATTTATCCATAATAAGCGGCATCGAAAATCCCTACTTCCCTGGAAATTTCATGCTTAAACGAGATTTGTTAAGAATGATTTGAATAAAGTCGACCAAACAAAACACCATTCAGAAACATTTATGAACTTGCCAAACTATAAGTTTTCACACTAAGGTGCGTGGTATCACGAGATCAATCCATTAAAACAAACCATTGTATGCACGAAAAGTTGGTACCTATTGCCCGAGTAAAGAACTATTTATTTCTCCTACTAACCATGAATTGTATGTTGGTTATAAAATCAAATAACACTCTCTTAGAAAATGATAAAATTAACAAAGAAATAAAATTTAGAAAAGATAATTCCCTCAGAAGATTACAAATTGTCTTGATTTAATAGTTTGTTGAATAAATTCTAGTTAGTTCGCTGTAAAAGTAATGTTAACGTGTATACGTCAAATAGTAAAATAGACACATCGCACGTTATCTCTTTGATGTGAGTAGTTCTGATTCTTATGCCAAGTTTACCGCATTAATTACCTAAATTATTTTGTTAGCGTTTAGGATTTGCATAAAATTTGAATATTTGCTGCATAATTACTTACTTACGCAAACTAGTGCGAATTCTAAATGTAAAGAGAGGTATAATAGTTGTATTTCGTTCAAAAATGGTAAACAGTATATGCAAAATAAAGAATGAAGGTAGTCGAAACCGAATACATAAAAATCGTTCGATGGTTGTTTAAAAATAAATATATTGCTATATTCAAATCGTGTTGACGCACGCAGCAACCTTGGATGCCTTTTTCGATGAGGAATAATGTCTTTTGTATTGATTCTAATTGTCTAGTCCGGATTATTTCAGAGTAAATAACTAGTGAAATAGCTATTGTGTCTATGTATTATACAAGTCAAATTCATTGACACATTTCACGTTACTATTAAACATTGAATTGCATAAGTTTGAATTCAATACGTAAAATGCTACAGGCAAAATGATGATGTGATTTCTCTTACGGTATTTAAAGGTAATGTTGTTATATAAACATTTAATTTGGGAGTATTTATTAGTTAAAAAAAAAAGAAGAAGAAATAGTCGTGGTTCATTTCTCATTGTAAATTATGTATTACCTTATTGAAGTACATGTTTAAAAAATTGGAAACAAAATTTGCTTTAAAATTTGGCTTACCACAAAGCGGTAAAAATTATGGAAAGAATTAGCTATTTACTGACCAATCGGTTGAAAACCAACATGGAACAAAGAGTGAATATTAAATTCTGTTTTTAATCAGGTAAAAGTATTGAAAACGTACGAAACGTTAATAAATTTGGTGACGCTCAGTCACCAAAGTCAAAGAAATGCTTCGAAGATACTGGTATGTGTCTGCGAGACTCATCAAGGAGGAACCCGGTATACCGAAAAGTACAGTCTATGGAATTTTGACCAAAGATTTGGATAAACAGCGTGCGTGCATCGTGTCACACACTCTGACAGACGACCAATAAGATTGCAAAGTTCAGCATTGCAAGGACATCTTAAAAATGTTCCAAAGGAATCCGGCAAGCATGTCTGCCATTGTAACTGGTGATGAAAGGTGGTGTTTTCAATACAAGCCAAAAATAAAACGTCAGAGTGCGGCATGGAAATGACCAGAAGAGCCAAAAACGAGAAAATTACGCTTCCAGAAGAGTAAAATCAAGACAATGCTGATAGATTTCTTCGATTCAAAAGGAATTGCTCACAGTGAATTCGATCCAGAAGGTCAGATGGTGAACCCAGAATATTATCTGCGAGTTCTACAACGATTGTGGGGCAGAATTCGACGAGTTCGACTAGAATATAAAGAAGGCCGTTGGTTTTTGTTACACGACAATGCACCATCGCACAAAGCCATCATGCTACGTGAATTCTACTCAAAAACGGCATCTATCATCCACCGTATTCACCTGTACGCACATATGTATATATCCACAAAATTCTAACGTCGAAGCGAAATTTAAAGTATTTAATACTTGAAGAAATTGCAGAAAAGAAAAATAAAGATATGAGATGATTTTAGCAGCAAACAGAACAAACTTACAACTTGTGCCAATAGTGATGTTGATGATAAAAATCTTCCTCTCTGTAACCTTAATTAGAGAAAACACTCTTAATGATAATTGGCAAAAGCAGACAGTAATTCCCTGATTTAATCAGACAATTACTGGGAAAATAACATTTTTAACGCAAGTGAGACAGGAGTTTTTTTTATAAATGTTTACCCAACAAAATACTAATGTTTATAAATCAAAATTGTTTTGGTGCAAAAATCAACACTTATAGTTGGAAGCAATATAGGTGGAACTGAAAAGTTGAGTCGAGTTGGGATCTCGAAAAAGGCAAGATACGAAGTCGGTTAAATTGGGGCAAAGATGCTTTTTTTGCTGCTGAACAATAATCCGTTTTAAAAAATTTTCTATGATTTGTAGTTTTTGAAATATTTCCCAAAAACCGAAAAACACACTTTTATTTTTTCTTGTTTTCTGAAGTTATTATTGCAGCGATCAAAACAAGATTAATACATTCTACAGACACTTTTTTGAGCTCTCGCTTTCGTCTCGCTTTGACCACCGTCAACTTCATTTTTTCTTATCGCCGCCATATTAGATCTTGGCATCGTGAAATAGATCAATTTTTTCTGATATTTTTTTATGTAGGTATCACATATCCTAATTAAAGTTAAATGGCTATAAATGCAGAAAATGTTAAAAATAACAGTGCCAAGTGTGCTGCGAGGTGTGCTGTGACAACAAAAACAAAATGTTTTGACATATCTCCCCATAGTTTAGTTTTTTACTGTTTACTCGAATAAAATTTGTATTAAAAATTTGAAATTCCTACTTCCTTCGAATTTTACTAAATACTACCTAATTTACCAAACAATGTTCTATTTGGTTGAGGTCTTTATGGATACTGTTGGAAGTTTTGAACTCCCAATGGTGACCCTCGAATTTGTAACAGCCTGTATTGCGAACTGGTACAATATGATGAGCGACATTTATGAGATGTGGCTTCGAAAGTGAGATTCATCAGATTCTATAAATATGCAAGCAAAATAAAAAAAAAAAATCTTAAACTAGAGGATATTCTCCTTCTTTCCTGACTGCTCTTTCACAACCAATGAGCCAAGGTATCTTAAAAAAACCTTAAACACCATTACAAAAAAAGGATAGTAATGAAAATGTTGGCTCATATGGAAGAGACATTACTTGAGGCAATGAGAGACTTGAATGAAACGTGTCACCTCGATGTAAAACCTCAAACAATCGCCAAATGTTTAAAAAAAGTAAGCGTTACTAACGATGTACTGATGCTGGAACCGGATGATTGATATGACGAAAATAAGCTTGGACCTCATACCAAATGGCAATGAAGATGCTTCTAACTTTGAGAACTTTAGTTATACCACGGTATTTTGACATATGGCTTAAAATAAAAACAAAAATCACAATTGGGTAGCAACTCAACGTAACTGAAATTCTGTTGATCAATGTACAAAAATGCATGACTGTCATTTCGACTCATACTCCCAAGGAAGAAATATTATCAGAAATGAGATGAAAATTGGTTGTTACGTTACCAGAATCATTTTCTGTGTGCTGGCCCTCTAATAGATCATAATTTTCTGTACTTTTATGAAAATAATGATTCATTGCCAATATCTAAATGTGCAATATGTTCCTAACGAAATGCATAAGTTTGTTTCCAAACCTCTTCTTTCAACTGGAAGTATATTTTTTGGGCGCGTTATTAAGTTTAAACGTGCTATTTTTCTAGTATTTCCTAATCTTACAAAGAATTTGAACCTTTCAGGAAGTTCTTTTCAAATAAATGATAGAGAATATATGAATTTAGTTGTTGAATGATATCGGAGTTATGGAACTTGTGAGATGTTTTCAAGAAGGTGAAGGTCGCCGCGTATCTACCCACACGTAACATTATTTATTACTATTTTTATGTTAGCTGTTATTTTGCAACAGGATCGTAAAATTTCATCGACAAAAACTTTTAAAGCAAAAACATCTTTAGCTGTTTGATTAATTATTCATATTTCTACCATATCAAGAGCCCATATAAATTTTACAAATAACACCTAAAACAGGTGAGAATAGGTACAACATTTCAGCAGCACCAATTAAAGAAATCCGATAAGATATGGGGGATTGGGAAGATACTTTTACAATCTTTCCTTTTATTAAAACTTGACACATTTTATTAGGGTTATCCTATGTATCAATTTGACGTTTTATTGACACGATTCATCTATCTAGAATTACAATTATCTCCAAAAATTATTTTAAATTCTTCTAAAAATCTTAACGATTTGCTCTGAATTCTTGCAAAATTAGAACTTGAAATGTATTTCAACAGCATCAAAATCTGCTCCATTTCTGTCAAAACTCCATCAGCTGTTTCTTAAATCCTAAACAAGAACATAAAGGTTATTGACACAGTACCAAAAGGTTCTTAGGTCAATGCATATCGAAGGCTACAATTTTAAATTCCACCTTTGCAATATGTGTTATCAGTAAATACAGTTATATAGGAAACTATATTTTATCGATATTCCATTTTTACAATATTCCAATTTTAACATATGTAGGAATTATTGTTATCTAATCAGTTAGTGTTGTATACCAGATAATAGATTCCACATTACCAGGGATAATAATAATAAATCAGCTAAAATTAGTCGATCCAATTTAAAATTCTGACGTTATAGTGTCTTGACATCAATCCGAATCAGATTCGCATTGCAAGTAATAAATTTTTATAAGAAAATAACATAATTAAAGGCACAATAGACCCTGTAGCTTCTTTGAAAGCAAATAAATGGGATGAGTTCAAGTTTTAACTTACCTTTAATCTGTTTAGGTTACCGTCTCTAGCCGCATTATAAACTATACTCTTATAATCCATTCTTCGTCAGGTCTATCGCCGGTCTTGCTTATTTTCTATATGGAATCAACAGTGACACTATACGCACAAGAATTCAATTTAACGACAACAAAAAAAACGGAATTGAGAACTCAAACGTATACGCTATATTTTATTTAAAGGAAATTCGTCCAAAAATCCGCGATGTTACATGATTTCAATCACGCGACTACTGGACAACTACTAAATTAAATGGAATGTACTTAACGTATTTATGGAAACACGATTACAGCTGTTCGAAAACAGTGACAACTGTGAAGTTGATAAAGTAGTATTCTGTACTTGCAACTAGAATCCTAGAAGACTGCTTTAATTTATCTTCGTGTACACAGACAGTGGTAAATATAAAACAATTTTGTATTACTATCAACGTTTTTATAAATAATAGCAGTTTATACCCAAACATTCACTTGGCAAATCATATCACGAAGGCAATCTACTTGAATTAAATAGAATTCATAGTATGCCTAGTGCCATCTGCTAGTGTCTAATATTATAATCAAAGTACTAGTTTGAAATGTTAAAAAATAGATGTCGCAAGTTACTGAATAATTTTAAAGTTCCTAAATTTACAAAGTAACGTAATGCAATAACTAAGAAACACATGCCTAAAATATATAGAGCAAAGATTACTGTGTATTAAGTTTTAAATATGTAATAAAAAGGAATAGAAAAAATCGTTATTTTTACGCACTGCATAATATGAATATAAACTTGGCCAATTCTCTACACATGTCAGCAGCTTACACATGTAATTTTGTATTTAATTTGAATAGACAACCTAGATTTCTCAAAAGTTAACAGGAATCAAACATTTTATAAAGTATTGAGATCGCCGGTAAATGAAACAGATTTTTTTTTAAGACTTGTGGTTTTCGAGATTTTTTGAGTTGAAAGATGCCCGAGGAAGTCACGTGACCCAAACGCAAGCTGACGTAGAAAACCTGTAAGTCAGATTATAGGGTTATGACATTACTAATATGATAACACAAATGTAAGATCCTTTTTTAAACATATGAATACACAGAATTAGAACTTTGTATACATGCATGATAATACATATTATTGTAACTGTACTGTATGTACTTGTAGAAGATCACTAATTTTAATACCATACTACTCGTATAGGTTAGATATTTGTACTTACATCAAAATGATCAGAACAACAATATCCTGTAGTCTTCTCTGCCAAAGGTACATACATACATCTCTCCTCATGGCAGTGAACCATTTTTTTTTATGTAAAGAGAAATCGTCCGAATACAAGGCACAAGTAGTCAAGCCCCCGTACGTCACACGTTGTAGTTCACGTAAACGCCGCGTTTTGGGAGTGCGCTGTAATCGTGCTTCTCTCTTCCCCGATTTCTAGGTGAAAAAATATATTTTTTTGTCTGGGAATAAAAGAAATGGCTTTTTCTCGGCTTCTGAAGAATAAAAAAGGAACTGCCAAGAGCATAGTCGTCCTTTTTGAGTATTTATGAACGCGTTTTTTAATTTTTCACCAACCTATAATAAATGTTTTCTCTTTTTTTGTTTTATAAAATCTCAACATTTTAAATATGAATGCATATTAATAGAAGCTATAATTTAATTTGACCTATTTGAATTTCGAATAAATGTATACAATGCCAATTTATTTAAGATCTGCAACAAACTAAATATTTATAGCTGTCACTTTTCATTTTGAATTTCCCGCGTATCTATCTGCATCAACTTACTTCACACTTATGTTAGATAGAAACGTTATGATGGACGTTTTATGTGACTTAGTAATTATTAAATAAACCTGTAGGAAACTTAACACAAACATTTATTGAAGGAAATCTTATAAATGTAAAACTATGAACTAAAAAGTAAACAAAAATTGTATATTTTTTTGAGAAGCTATTTATTGTGGATGCTATTCTACAATAAAATAGGACAGCTGAATTGATTTGTAAAAATTAACTGACATTTTGAAGAATAATAAAAAAAAACCAGGTGCTAACTGCAATTGCTCCACTCTGCACTTACCCCACTTCACCTTATACACAATACTTTTTGATGGTAGAATCATCTATTTGTGGTCATAATAAATATTATACTGGTGTTTAGCAAATTTATAAGAAATTGTAATACAGATATCTACAAATTGATATAGTTTACAATTTATTGTTGAATAAAAGAATATCTGTTATAATAAAATCAATTTCTGCAGTATATTACAGTTTTCTATAGAGTGGTCCAAGTTTTAACGCGTTTCCCATAGAGGGTAGCACACGGTTAAATTTAAAATAAGATCCAGTCAACGTGGACTGAACACGGACTGTCAAGAAATGAAAAAGGTGTGTTTTAGTTGTATTTGTCGCAGGTATTGGCGAATACCGAGGTGACGTCACTCAAACAGAACCACGTGGGTTTTAATCCATCCCGCCACCTAGAAATTCTATCAGATGAGCAGGCAGGACTGTCGAAGTAGTGTTATTGGTTTTCTCGGATGGTATTTCTGAACGTATGTTGTAACTTGTACCTTCTTACTTGAAATAAAGTGAATTTTGTGAATACAACCTGAAATCGTCTTTACTATCGGCGAATAGTGGTCTCGTACGTCAAAAAATGGACCGCCGGCAGCTTCTTCAACATCGTACTACATGTTTTTACAATTAAAAAAAAAGAAACGAGTAAAATATACAATTTTACTGTGAGTGCGTTCAGAAATATTGTGTGTTGTTTATAATCGGTGTGAAATACTGTTTTGTTTTCGGAACTGCAATAGAGAGGTTAGATTCGTAAGTTCATTGCATATACGGGCAGTTTTTGGTTTCTAAATGTGTTGATTATGTCTTTTTGGTGATTTGCAAGTGCGTTTGTGTTATATTATTCGCCAGTTACTATTTATTATCGCTTAATAGACATACTAAGAGTAAGATATCCTTTATTATGTTTTATTCGAGGTGATACACAACTTTTTGCGATTAAGCACAAGAACCGGTGTGGAAAAACAAAAAAACAAAACAGCGTGCTTCGTTAAAAGGTGTAGAGATGTACCCCACCCCGACGAGACATCCTTCGACAACGGTAAGTTGGTGGTTATCCATTGTTTACATTTCCCATTCTAATTTATTTCGCTTACGAAGTAGCACCGTGTGCTATTGACCAATGCAATAAACAAAAGTTAAACATGAGTACGTGAACGTGGTTATTTTTCGCCGGAAAATGCGAAATTCTAACCTTGCTGACGTTGAGATTTAGATGACCACGTGTTTTATGTTTTTATTTGTGTGGCATCGTTTGCTATACATATACAAATATAACGTAAACCAAATTAGATGTCTGTCACAGTTAGACGTATTACAAGTGCAAATTTGCTTTTAATACCAAACACTAACATAAGAAATACTGTTTAAATAAAATTCTTTCAGAGAAATGTTGATTAGATCTCCAAACAGTTTTCGGTTTATATTATTCTGGTAGTTTATTCAGTTTTAACATTTTACAGGGTCATTACCGCTTTATTATTTAGTAAATTGAGTTTTTAAAGGTTGAATTTCTTCAAGACTACCAATTTTTTAAATAAGGTTTATTTTTAAATAAAATCATCTTCCAGATTTAAAATGCGTATTCGTTTTTATAGGTAACAGTTTTTCTTGAACACATAGTATAGGTTGGTGACTGCATTTCATCATGAGTTTTTATTAAATAACGTTTTTGTTGACTTTTTTTAAAGAAAAATTTTATTTACATATGTGTGTAGATATAGCACAACTCCATTAAATAGAAATTAAATATGCTGAAAAGATACATTATTGTACTTCTTTAGTAATATTTTAACTAACTGTAAAGGATGATTGTTATCAGTATTACGAGATTTTTCAGTAGATCAGCATCAATTTCTTTATCGTAACAGGTGTCAGTTATGAATGAACCATTATTAAAAATGTTTTCCTTTTAAATAATTTCAAAACAAAAAACATCTCTCCCTGCACAGCTTATTTGTAAGATGGGGTGGCCTCTTATTTAAGTAACTTTCATTTTTTTCCAAAAGCAGGCTTACAAAGTTGACACCACAAAGTGGACAAAAATCCGCAAAAATGACGGAAATGATTGACTATTATCAACGATTTTGATTGATCAACTTTCGTTTAGGCTATCACCATTGTGACTGATCAAGTTTCGTTTAGGCTAGGCTATCACCACTGTAAACATATTTAAAGGTCCCTTGGCAAAATGTTAAAGGATTGAAATATGTATAGAAATTTGGTTCATCGGATACTATTACTAGAGATTATTTTTCTAGGACAAAATTTCTGTTGCAGTCTCAAAGAAAAAGGAAAAATAGTTTGATATCTATGCGATAAGAAGTGAGTTCAGAGATTTTAAGGATTGGTTACATATTAAAAAGGTACAATTTGCTGTATTAAATCACAAAAAAATCGAAAATCGTCCTTTGACCGCCCACAACAGAGTTTCCACAGTTTATCATACTTTCCAAGGATTTTAAGAGGTGCTCAAACGCTGTTCAATCACCATTGGTTAATTTGTTTAATAAAAATTAGCTGGTAGGTATGGTTAAACAACAATTTTCAATTTTTTGTGGTCTGGAGATATGAGGTAACAATTCATATTATTTTCAACATTAGACCACCTCTCAAAGTTTGTGAAGAGTGAGATGGACTATGAAAATTCTGATGTACATATGTAACGATAGATAAACGATGATGTTCAATCTTCTGTGATATAGAGGCCTGAAGCAACATGTTCTAACATTGTCTGTGTTGTATCAGCTATGAAAGTCCCCGAAAAGTGTCATAAACTTTGGAAATTTTGTCATATAATATGCATTCAAAATCGAATAACCGAAGTCAACGGGTGGATGGTCAAACAATTTTTTTCTTTGTTAGCACCGAAGTGTTTATTTTCTTGGCGTAAGTACATGTATATATATAACGCAATTTTCCAACCGCCAATTAATTAAACATATTAAAAATATGCATTATATATAATTTTTTTTCTTCTTGGTTTAGAGCAGGGATTCCCAAACTATTTTGGGCAAGAGATCCCTTTTCCACACACAACTTACATAGTATTCTAAAAGTTTCAAATAAGAACTTTTTTAATTAATAGGGGTCGATTTTTAGACCGCATCGATACCCAAAATCTGTTTTCGTTTATGTTGATCCCTGGGAAACCGATATCGATCTCGAGGGGTGGATTTCGACCACTTTGGGAATCTCTGGTCTAGAGACATGGACAACAAGGCATACATTTTCAGCGTTTCATCATCTTTTAAAGTTTGTGAAAAGTGCCATGAACTCTGTTAAGTGTAAGATCAAGGCTGGATAAAAATTAACCGGTGGGTGGTCAAACAATAATTTTCGATTTTCGAGATGACAAAATAAGTTGTATTATTTTTAGCGTTTGATCATATCTCGAAATCTCTGAAATCACTTGTCATAACATGATATAAATATCAAATTATTTTTGCCATATTTTTTACTACTACTTTTGAGTTTTCAGAGCGATGGTCAATCCTATTGTGGAACAAAAATGTTGTTCTTGAAGAACAAATAAATTTTTAGTAATTTTTTTTCTAAAGTTTGAAAATGTAAAGGGTGGTCAATCATGATCAAACGATGATTAATCGTATACGATGAATAAAATTCCTGTATTTCAATTTTTGGTATGTTTACCATGCGGGGTCTCTATAGTAGCTGTAGCCTAAATAAAAGATGATCATTTTTACGGAGTTTCTCTAAAAGTGAAACTGAACTTGTAATACTATTTCTTTGCTTATTACTTTTATGAGTTTTCTTATCTTTCCATTACTTCATTGAATTCTCATTAATATTTAATTTCATACCCTACTAATTTCATATTACAGATTAATTTTTTTGTTGATATCTTCCGTATAAATAAAAATTTGTCGGGTGCGTTATACATCGTTGAAAAGCTAAAGAATATCTAATTAATCAAGAATTCGATATGATTGACGGAAGAAAAACAAAAAAATAGTGACAACTTGAAAACAAATGACAATCTGACGTTTCTGATTACACGAAAAATAATTCTCCTAAAAAAAAAAGAGGCTGAACAATATCGATATCGAGTTATTAACAATAAACTTTTTTTACACAAGGATAAAGTTTTCAAAACATCTCTCAATCTACTGTGGATTATAAAGTAAAAACTTAGTAAACAGAATGTGCATTTAATGCAAACAAATTGCGTGCTATACTGGTCAGCATACTCATATAATTTTACCATTTTAGAATTATCAGTCTAATTGAACAAAATTACATGTCTCATATCTCCTAACAAAATTGGGTATTTACATTTTATAGTTTTTTTTTTCACATATTTGAGTTTTTGCGTTTCACGCTATCTCTATTAGTAGGTAGTTTTAAGTAGAATTAACAACACTAGACTGAACAGTGTTACATTATACCTAACATAAAATAAATTAGGAACCTTGAATTTGATTTATTCTACCACTCATCACATTTTTATCCATCGTATTTTTAATTACACATTTTTATTAATTTAATATTTTCCTTTTTCATACCTTTTATAATTAATAGTACCTAATAGTGGTGATTTTTTTTCTCTTACATTACTCAGCTATGTTATAGGAGCACATTTTAATACTTATACTGTTAACGTTATTGCTGATAATTAGATTGTAATTATTAAGTGTTGCTTTAACGGAATACTACAATGTTATGCCTAATAAACTCATTAAGCATGAATTTTCTCCTTTATTCTTGGATTTCACTCCTACTTATTATTTATACGCGTAATTGCCCAGTAATGTCTAATCTCAGCGATTTCGCAGTTTTCTGATTCTTAAGCGAACCTAATTATATTGACCTCATTAAATATCGCAGCGTACCTCAAAGTTTTCTGGTGTATTTAGACAAGAGGTGGTCTCTGGTAATTGTCTAGGGAAGTTTTGTTTCTATAGATTTGTGTAATACTCTACTGATAACAATAGTTAATAAATCCACTGCCGTTCGTTAAATATTTATAACATTAGAAAATGTTTTTAAATTTACGATATGGTATAAAATCCGTAGTTATGAGGTATAATTACACTTCTGGATTACCTACGATTGAGTACGCAAATAATTTTGGCAGGAGAGTGCAGAATAATTTCATTCCAAGATTTTGGAGAATAAGTTCAGCAATTGACAATCTCAGATTGGAACCAGCAAGAAGCTGGTTAAAGTAGTTTTGCAAAAAATACCATGCAGTTCGAAAACAAACACAAATAGTGGAATTCGGTTTGCGTCATTATTATTTTTAGGAGAAAACAGCTCTGGAACCGTGTCCCATCTTTTTTTCTCCAATAGGTCCTGGAACCCTCGACAACATCTTGTACAGTATTGAAACAAAGTTAACAATTTAATCATATTTGTGTACTACATATTTATGAGTATTCTGACATATATGAACCAAAGGAGTCTTATTAATTACATTGCAAAGCTCTTTAGGAATTAGTGAAGTTTTTGTAGAAAGGAGGAGGGTCAATATTACTATAAACAAGTTTAGCTATACATTTACCACCGACTTCAAATGGACTCACAAAGTAGATAATAACCATCTAATCTCTATAATTTCAAAAATCATTTCTAAAGGATGCTGGTCTGGTAAGGAATCTCGAAGAGCGAATAAGCAGACTTGAAGATTCAGAAGCGCGTCGATGTGCGTTTCAAAAAATTGGAAGAATTAAAAAGCAAGTAATGGTTTCGAAACACTTAATTTATGAGAAAATTGCTTACTTCTCAATATTTAGGTGAAATTTCTTTTTTATGCACCATAGATTGACAGCAGTGAGATTTCTTTGCATATCTGACCAGTTTGACGTTGACGAAAGTTTGTTGAAAATCATGAGATCTTCAGCATAAGCAAGCATCCCACCAATACAGTCTATTGAATATAAATATTTTATATAAATTATAAAAATTAACGGTTCTAAATTGGATTCCTTATATGGTACTCCAAAACATGCAATAAAAGAATTGGAGGCATAGTAATTGTGTTGATTCCTAACCTCACACTAAATATTGGTTGGTCTATTGTATCAAACGCCTTGTTGGAGTCTGTACAGATGACATCCACTTGTTGCCTAGTATCGCGAAATCGCAATACAACAGTCAGGGAGGACTGTTTTATTACGGTTCAGAGTGTCGAAGGAATAGATTTTCTACTGCACTCCAAATTCAGAAGGCCTCATGCTCCTTCTTCTAAAAAATGCCCATTGTTAAGCAGAGCCCATAAAAGAAGAAGGCTAAAGTGGGCACATCAACATGCAAATTGGAATGTTAAAGATTGGGGTCGTTGTTCATTTAGTGACGAGACCAGAATGCGTCTCTATATTTCAGATGAAGGAGTTAGAGTTTGGAGAAACAGAAGAGAACGCTATATAAGTATTAAGAAAAACGTGACTTACCATCAAGCTTATGGAGGTGGTTCAATTACTGTTTGGGGAGGTAGTAATAGTAATGGTAGTAGTGCTAGTTGTCGTACTGAATTGGTTATGCTTAGAAATGTTACAATGAAAAGTGTTAGGTATCTAAGATATTGAGGAAGTTTGACGAAATTAGTAACAGTAGACCAGCAGCTGATAAATCTCTCGACAGTTCATTATGTAGAATAAACTGAAATACTTTCGAAGATTTTGATAATATGCTACTGGGTTGGTAGTTGCTCATGTTCTAACGATTATTTTTTAAATAATTCTCCTAATCTTCCTGTCATGCTGGAAAAAGTGAAATAATTTAAAAAGTGTAGTACTTAGATGGGTCACAAAGTTTAAGCAAGAATCCTGGAAGACTGACATGACTACTGGTCATATTAGTTTCAGGTTTTCTAAGACTGAATTCAACTAGTACCCTCGGCAGCAATAGCATTGTTATGGTGGTTTTTAAAATTTCTTTTGTGCGTTGATATAATTAATGAAAAATTACATAAATATACTTTTTCTTAACCTAATAAACCGAAAAAAAAAACATTGAATTTAACAGTTTTGTTTTCGGAACGGAGACTACGAAAAGTGTTATCCGTTGTAAGACAAGAAGAAATCACAACATCTAGATATACAAAGTAGTAGTGCATCTAGTCTAGACATCCTACAGTAATTACGTATTTAGCAAGACATTAAAATTAGAAAGGAAGGTATTGATAGTATACTGGGAAGGTCCAGCTATCGAAGATCCTCTTCAAATTTGTTCAGTTCCGGTAATAAAGATTTCAAGGGAAAATCACGACATTTTGATATCCTACTGGTGCACTTATTATAGAAATTTTAAAATAATAAAGTATTTAGCAAAAATTATAAATAGCGGTCTTAATATGTTACTAGTGTTTAACAAGTGTCAGATAACAATGATCGTTGAAAAATTAATAATGATTAATCAGGCTTTTAATGTTAATTTCTTAGAAATATATTTCATATTTACTCTAAAAAGTTGGCTTTTAACATGTACTAAACAATCAAATAGTTTACTTAAGGAACGTAAATAGAAATTATTATTATACAAGCTGTTGTTAGTTGTTTTATCCCATGTAAATATCGGTTCTGTTGTTTGATTATATAACCATTATCCTAATTTATTTAAATCTGAACGTATTCAATATACGAGCGTAAGCTGAAAAATTCGGTAACTAAAGTACTATAACAAATAACAATATTTCAGTGAAATGTGTTTTATTTTTCAACATAATCTCCTTCTAAATCAATACATTTATTTAGTTGATGCTCAAGTTTCTTTATGGCTTCATTTTCCTCGAGCTCCTCAAAATAGTGGTCCACGGCAGCTATCAGCTCTTCATCCGAGGCAAATTTCATACCGCTGAGGTGTTTCTTCAGTTTGGGGAACAGATGATAGTCTGACGGAGCTAAATCCGGCAAATAAGGGGATGCTCAAGCGTTTCAAACTTTAATTCGGTCATTTTTTTTTGACAATTCAGCTCGTATGAACTGGCGCATTGTCTTGATGGAAAATGACTATTTTTATGCTTCCTTCCGGATCTTTTTTTGAACGATAGCTGCTTTCAATCGATCCAAAAATTTAGAATAGTATAGCCTAACACATTTACCATATCAACATGAATTTCTCTAGGTGAAGAATACTTTTTCCACAGATATTTAATCACTGCACGAATTTCGATGTTGTCCATTTCTAAGAAGCGACAAAAGTGCTCTGCTTTGAACGAGTATACACAACAAATTGTTTGACAGATCGACATGAAGATTAACACGTACACTACCGCTGATAATAGTTCGGACAACTAGAGAAATATCGTAAATTGTTATTAGAAAGGGGTTAGCTGTTTACATAGGTAAATAATATAGTAAGGGATACTTTATCAAGTTTGCAACATAATACAAACATCTTTGACAAAAATTTTTATCTAATAATACTTGGAAATAAATATCATTCTAAATGACGTTCTATAATGATTCTAAGAAGGTCCGATAATTAGTTCAATTTCATTGTCAACGTGTGTAATATGCTTTAGAATGTTACCTGCTGATATCCCAGAGGGTTGTCATCTCCTGATGTCTACTTTAGTAGCTAGATAGATGTCCGTCGTGTGCGTATCTGTGCTAGTGTTTGTTCGACAAGAAAGTGTGTTTAAATTAGGTAAAATGCCTAGAGGAAAGCCAACGCCTCAAGAAAAACGTGCAGTTATAATTGCATTTAACGAGGAAGGATATTCGGTGCGTCAAATTTCGAAAAAGACAGGTGTAAATAAATCTACCATGAGTGACATTATATGGAGATATCAACGCTCGAGTAACATACAACGTTCTGGACTACCACGAACAACGTCTGTGGCAAATGACAAACGTATGAAACTACTCAGTAAACGTAACAGAAGGTTGACTGCACCTGAAATTACCGCAGAAATGAAACACGGCCGCCAGAACCACATTTCTGTGAGTACTGTAAAACGACGACTGAAAGCAGCAAATCTTCACAGACGTATTGCGATGAGAAAACCATTGCTTCGCACTGGAAATAAGCAGAAACGACTTCAGTGGGCCCAAGCGCATAAACGCTGGACAGTGGACGACTTTAAAAATGTATTAGGTATTTGGACAACGTAGACAAGTTTTCGCTCGAAGATCAACGACTGAAAGAATGCTTCCTGCCTGCGTCGTTCCCACTGTGAACCAAGCAAAAGCCTCGGTACTTGTTTGGGGTTGTTTCTGTTATGATGGGACAGGGGATTTGCGAAGGGTTGAAATTATCATGCGTAAAGAAACGTATCTGGAAATATTGCAAGAAAACGCTGTACCATCAGGTGAACGATGAATTGGCAATAGTTTTACGTTCATGCATGACCACGATCCGAAACATGCGGTGTTGGTGGTTAAAAATTACTTGAATACCCTGCAGGAAGCTAATACGCTGAAGCTAATGGTTTGGTCGCCGCAAAGTCTTGACCTTAATCCCATTGAACAGGTGTGGGATGAATTAGATAGAAGGGTTCGCAAAACGTGTCCTACGTCCGCAGCTGTTCTGTGGAATATCTTGCAAGAAGAATGGGTGGATATGCTGCACACAGTTTTGGAAAAACTAATAGAGCGAATGCCCAGAATTGTAAGAGGTGTTCTTCGCGCCAAAGGTGGGTTTTTTGACGAACGCAATGTTTAGCGATTATTGGTGTGTATATTGTTAGAATAATTTTTTTTGTTTTGAAAATATGTTCCAAATATATTTTAATGTTCGTAATATTTTTGTGTATTTTTTTATTTTAATTTAATTTAGGTATTTAATGATTTTCTGAATTTTCTCTAGTTGTCCGAACTATTATGAGCAGTAGTGTATATCATTGAAACATCAAGTTGATCAACAATAATAAACAATTTGACAATAGTGTCACAGATTACTTTTACACAACGCCATCTCATACCTAGTTAGTTACCGAATTTTTCCGCTTACCCTCGTATTTTATTTCATGTCGTTAATTCCCTTTTCTTTTAAAAATTATGACCAATTTATGTAAGGTAAATAGTAGCACTATTATTTTAATAATCTTGACAGTCACATGCTCACTACTCACTAGCCAAAGCAAGTCAGTTGCTTAAGAATTGTTTTATTATGTGTAATATCATATTAGCCCCATCCAGCAAAAGCTAACAGTTGAGACCTGATACGTAGCACTACGGTATGATTGGTCGAAATTTAAATTTTAACCAATCGCAGTGAAGTGCTAAGAAGCGGCTCTCAACATTTGACGTCTGCTGGATGCGACCATTATGTGCAATTGCATGCGGTATCTTCATTACATATCTTGTGGTAAATTTTGCCATTTTTTACAAAAATTTCAGATTACTCTTTAAGAATTTGAGGTGCAACGAGGCGCTTTTATCTGGGAACTCCTGCTGTTTTTTAGTTGTGTTGAAGGCACTAACAATAGAGACACACTGGTCTAGGCAACACTGCTTTACCGACATGATTTAACAACTTTAGTTCTGATGGTTTAATTTTAATTTTTTTGAAGTTAACAGCATTAATGTCAATTGGCAAAGTAAAACTAACCCACATTGTAACCTGAAAATAAGTAAATTGTACCAAATACGTAATGCTCGATTTTGATTTTTTACTCCATAACTTCTATATTAACTACATACGCACAACGTTAATAATATCAGCGTTAAAGTAAGGTCACATATGTCTGGTTTATATAGGGGATAATGAAAACATATGTCCGATTAATATCTGATGCTGATCTAATATCTGTCACTGATTTTGAACCCTACACATTGTCGATTTAATCTAAAAGTAGATGTGATAGTGATTTGATGAAAAGAGTGCATTCAATACTTTGATAAATTTCATCTTAAATCGGTACAAAGTTATATACCCCCAGTTGCAGACGAACATTTTTTAATCGCATAGATAATTCATCAGCGATATGGAAATTTTTTTACAGAATCGAAATTAATTGCTTATGCTTTATAATCGTGTTTTTCTTCGTTTCATAATGACTGTTTAAACTCAACTTCGATATCGAAGAATTAACCTGTCGAGTGCACTAACTTTTAGATTTACCGACGAGTAAAGTTCATCTCGTGCAAGTTGAAATTATTACAAAATACGTAACGTCATTACTGTATACAATAGGAAGTATCTGCTTGAAATAATTACATCTTGCTCGTTGATTGTGCCGTAAAAGGCGATATTTGTTCGGTATATTGCCGCAATTAGTCGTGGAAGACGCAGATAGAGGTATCGGTTATATTACTAACATGTGTCGTATACAGGTATTTATTGTATAATAGTATCTCTGCTTGGATATATATATAAATGATTTATATAATATTATTTATTAAATAACTTACCGTATCTCCGAATAGAACTAAAAGGACCGTCAATCAAATTAATGGAAATACAATACAAAGAAAACAAGAAGCTATATTTCTTGTAATTAGTTTCTTTAAACAACTAAAGAACCACAAAACGCGGTTTTTATAGTACCAACATTATGGTGTGTCCGTGCTGGCAAATTCGAAAGTGTGGCGGTTAGCGTTTTAATAATTGCTGGATTTAAAATGTTATTTCGCATCTGACATTAAAAGATGTCATAACAAAATCTTTCGACGCATGTTTAAAACGCAATCGTTATCTCCTACTACAAATCTCCCTCCTATGGGCGCTATGCACCACCAACTAAACCTTCGGGAAAAAAATATGATTCTACGCTACCACTTGTTAAGAATTATTTACTGGCAGGTAGTAAGATCTTTCCCGAAGATAAATCGTCCGACACATTCTGTCCGATAAAATAGTAAGGAGGATTCTTAAAACAAAGTATGGTTAATGTCAGTTCTTTTACTTGCGAAATACCATGAAACTACAATATCTAAGCGATGTTATCCATTTTCTCTCTCTCCACTTAAACGTAATAACATCAAGGCTTGTGTACGCAATAAACTTTATGTAAGGCTTTCTAAGCTCTACTGTATTATTAAAAAAACAAACAATTTTCACTCATCAATGACTAATCCCATCGCAATTTATTACGCGTTGTAGACACCAAAATAACGGAACAGACACAATTTCATCAGAGTACCTATGTGCGACGTAATGAGTCGAACATTTTTTACACTCTATTTTATGAGTGCATCCATACTGATAAGAATGATTACAGTTGATTATAGTTGATGCATTTTCTACTTCGAGGGTTTTCATAAGATTACCACAAACGATAATGATCGATGTTGTATTTTGTATATAAGCAAGTACATACTTGACAGGCGCAAACAACATGTAATACAAATAAGTTCTATAAACATCATGCAATACAATTGTCGAATGCATTAGATAAAGACAATTGATCGTTTTATACCTGATGCATTTGCTCATTAGAAAAACAGGAAACTAGTACATACCACAATAAAGATTATACATTAACAGGTAGCTTTCTAATTTGCATGAATGGAAAAATTATACTGCTTTTATATAAATTATATTGCAAGTGTTGAGAGGAAAACGTGAGTCATCATGAATAAAGTTTTAATCAGAAATGTGTCTGAGAGATGTATGGTTCATTTGCAACCCATAATCCTACTTAAACACTACTACTTGTCATAGCTAATTACACACTTTAATGAATAGTGATTAATGAGCGTTTTTTTAACATCCAAAATCCTAGAATTAATAAACATTTTAAATTACATATGTTTCCGCGTCATTTTCTGAAAATTGACAAGAAGATTCATCTTTTAATTCCACTCAAGTTCGTACCTGAATCTTTTGGTATAGAAGTTAAACGCTAGAAGCACTATTTCACCCACAATACACCAGACATTCAACGCATTTGAATAGCGAAGCTGGCGATAATGATATTATAGAGCACTTCTATCGCCTTGATAATGATAATTTGTAGTGTTTTGTGAGTGAAATAGTAATTTTAGTGTTTATATAATATTTGCCAATTGTGGCGAGGTTATTCAAACTGATGAGAAACAATTGTTTGGACAAGAAACACTTGTCATTTTCAAAGACATACAAACAGATAAAAAAATCCGAGGACATCCAATCAGATGTCAGTTAGGTATTAGAAATTATGTTTATTCTTGAAACTACTTTTGAGGGAATGGGATGTAATGCCAAATTACCGACAAGTTAGTCGTCTTTCTAAAGTATAGAAACGGAATAAACTGAAGGAATATGCAGAAGCCATTAAAAGTAAGTATCAAACGTTGGCAGGGCCGCCGTCAGCACAGCTAGGGCCTGGGGCAAAATAATGCAGCGAGCCCACTCCCACGCAATATTTGATGTTTTTTAAGTAATACTCATAATAACACTAGCAGAATTTGAACTATTTTTTATTTAGAACAACACTGTTCTTGCCTTTCTTTCTGCGAAAGTTTGAATAATTGAGTCAAAATTCAATGTTCTTGCTAGCCTAGACTCAATGGACAACACTCCCAAATCTGACAATCTTTGCTGTCCCATAGTCGATCTCAAACAATTTTTGACTCTACTAAGCACACTAAATGAGCGTTTTGCCTGTGCTACCGAAACGGGAAGGGTGCAAAATATACGGAGTGCTATACACAAATTAGGAAATAAACTAGTAATTTTTAGCGCTGATAATTTGTTCAGCAACTTCAGAGGTGGCAGTCGAGTGTCCAAGATGTTGCTCTTTTTGACTGTATACATTTTTTGATCAACACTTATTTTAATCGGGCCTCCCGGAAGCCCGGTCTCCGGGGATTTTGCCCCCTGTGCCTCCTCCCCTCCCTGACGGCGGGACTGAACGTTGGGAGTGTGCATTAAGATGGCAAACTCTTTTTTTTAGATTTCCAAAATAAGTATTTAAATTTTCAGTGGAAAACACAATGAGAAATGCCTGCAGCACGCCATTCGTTAACAATATTGGTGACCAGTGCTCGTGAATGTTGTGAGTTCAGATAATAAAGAAAACACATATAAAAATTGAACAACTTATTGACAACAATATCTTCAGTAATACAATTTTGAAGTTCAAAGAATCAAAAAAGAAAACTAAGGCGTTCAATAATTAAAAAAGATAGAACGGGCCAATGATTGGTGTTTGGGTCTCGTTTATTGTACCCTACGTTGATTCTGGACTGCGTATATATTGCTTTGGACCCGTGGGCACGGAAAAGAAAGTGTAGTACAAAATTTTGCAGTATTTCAAGCGTGGTTAAACAAAATAATTTCAAGTAATACCCACTACAGATAAAAAAGAAAAACATTGATGTGAAATGAAAGTCGGTTTATATTGAGGCAATTACATGTTTTACCTAGTTTTAAAGTGGCAACAAAAGCGAATGTAGCATGAAAACTTCTCCGATATTTTCTAGAAAACCGGTTAGGGAGTGCGGGAAAGGGGTGAGGAGGGAGTAAGAAACCCGAACATGTAGTAAAATGTTGTATATAAGGACATTCTGAAAAAAAATTAATTAATTAAAAATTGATCAACTTTGAAAGTATTTTATGGTCTTCCATCGACAAAAGTGAAAATGGCACAGTTACAGTTTAGCTTCACTTCGGGTAAAAAGTAGGTAAGTGGCCACCTCGATCACTACTCTTTCGGTATCACAGCTGGTTTTGAAAACACCAACTAAAACCAGCTCATAAAGTCCAGGAGTACCTTCATTTCAAAACCTGGTAGGCTGTTTTGGAACTACCTACGACCGCTTCACGTGTGACACCAAAGGAGAGTAGTGGTGGGGGTGCCCAAGGTGGCCCCTTACCTACTTCTCCCTTTTTCTAATTGTCCTTTGAAAATGTGGTAGACAGAAAAGGAGGAGAAGGTAGGCAGAAAAAAAAATTAAAATTCAGCCAAAAAACACTACAAAAAGGTAAAGCGCGGCGCTAACTAATCTAAAATCGGGTTCCTAAACAGGAAATGATGATCAATTTTATCACACATGCTATATTTAGATTTTATTTATACAAGCAAATAAGCAGCAAAAATTCTGAAGGAAAGTACCGCCCTAATTAAAGAATAGTAAACAAAGAATTATTTAAACATCATAATTACAAGATTATAGAATAGAAAATTGGCAGATGGAATAATGCTTTGTGGCTAGAAGCCAATAAATTTTGATTTCCATGCCAAAAATTTGCGCCCAATTAGCGACATGACATCGAAAATGAAAAGAAAATCGCGGGCACATTAATTTTTGAAAACATTATAAGCTATTAATTTTCTATGGTGCCAACCTCACGCTGTCACCATAATTTGCGGCAAAAATTTTGATTGCAATGCCAGAAGTATATTCTCTGCTGGGAGACTTGCCCAGTACCGGATACCTAAGGTTTTTTGGGGAAAAATTTTTTCGCAACACTTGTAGGAAATGTAAGTGCAATATTTGAAAAGAAAAAATGTTTATTCTTCACACAAAATTAATATTTGCAAAATGCAATGGTTAAATATATCGAATTAACAAATAAAAAAAGTTGATTTTTTGTTGTGGTACAGAAACAATTGCCCAGTACCGGACACATTTTGAACACGTTAATTATATGGGTTAACATAATAAAAAACACATTTATGTGTATTTTTTGGGTTTTGTAAATATTTATGTATTTTATTTGCTTGGAAATGTTTATGTTGTGCAATTTTCACACTTATAATAAAATAGGTTTTCTTGATCCGTGCAAGCCACGTGCGCCCACCCTTTACATGTAGTGCACTGTACCCAATCTTCATTGGTAGTTTCTCTGCAGATGATACACTCTATAGTTTCTTCTTCGCTAGTGTTCATTTCTAAACTTCTCATGTTATTTTCTTTGTTCAAGTGTTTGGATTGGATTTTTTTTTTGGATCGTTGCATTTTCTTTTCTTTTTTCTCAGCTGTTTTTTTTTCATCTTCTCTTGTGAATCCTTAAACTTTTCTCCAACATATTTTTGTAAGGAGTTCCAGTCTTTTCACTTCGTCTCATTCTTTGAATCATTTTCTTCCTAGCCTTGTTTGTCACAGGTGAAACTTTATCCGTCACAATTAGAAATAACGAAGGCTTGGTGCTTTTAGGTCCAACAAGCAGGATGTGTCTTAGATCTGTAAAAATGTCCTTCTGTAAATGGGGACAGACCAGTACAGGCAAACCCAGACTTTGCAAGTTCCATCCTACAAAGAGCTTAGAAAGCTGTTTTAACCAATCCAGCAATGTCTCTTTGGGTTATTTTCAGCGGGCGAAAATGCTTTGAAGGGTCTCATTATTGCTCGGTCGAGAGGCTGAAGCTTGTGAGTAGTGTGAGGGGGTAGGCTTAGAGAACTGTGGCCATCAAGTATTAAAAGAGCAGGACTGTCCATTGTGGGATTCACACGAGCAACAAACATTTTCAGCCAAAACAAAAGTGAATTGGCTGTGATCCACCCACTTTGTTTACAAGCAAAAATACTCCCTTCCGGAGCATATTTCTTCAACTCTTCTGCCATTTCAACCCTACCAAATACAAATAATGGAGGTAAAAATACATCACCTGTCGCATTGATAGCTAGTAGCACAGTCACATTTCTGCCTCTCTCTCCTGACGTGATTTTACTCACCTGACAGAACCATTGAGGCATTATCATGGATTACAGAAACTGCAGTCTCATCGCAATTAAATAGCTTAGAGGGGTAAGCTTATATTTTGATATCATTGCTTTATACTTGTTGAAAAAGAGGTCTACTTGTGGTTTGTTGAAACCGACAGCTCTTTGAATACTGGTTGACTGTGGTTTTCGCAACGAAAGTTGGGGATGGCGGCTCAAAAATTCATAATAAAACTTGTCTCCTGCGATCTTCTTTTCATTATTAAATTGGTGCGGAGTATTCAAGTGTTCAGCTAACTCAAAAGCAAATCTCAGAAACTCTTTCTTATTCATAGGCATCATCTTGTTGTCTAGATGTATTAAATGCTCAACTAATTTGGTTTCTAGCTCTTCAGAAAATGTCTTCTTAAAGTGACCCATAATTGGCTTCATATCCACTCTCCACCACCTCTTAGCTGCTTGATTGTGTCTGCCAGTGTGCTCTTTGGGACAGAAAATGAAAGGAAGCTTGTCTAATAGTCATTTTATTTTTTTGGCGTGATAACAAAATTTGATTAAAATGTTTGAGTTGCAAGTGGTACTGTGTGCATGAAGTTTGGGTTTTAAAATTTAAATTGTTTATAACTTATAACAGCTTACACTCAAGTTTTCTTAGCAAATTGGGGCAACTTCACAGACTTCAAACGATGTATGTAGTTCAAACAGCTCTAAAGTTGATGAAGGCGTTCGTTGTTTAATTGTCGTTGAAGATGAATAAAAATAATTTGTCTTACTTTCCGTTCAATGAAAGATATATCCTGAATCTAAAACGTTAGAAAGAATGTTCATATTATTTGAAATACAGTAAATGTTTCTAAGTTTAACTTTGACGTTAAGTCGTGCACGGGTTATCATCATACTATCGCAATATTTTTTATTCAAATAGTTGGGGTCAAATAGGAAAAGAATAGCGGGTATGCGTATCTGATTTTGGAAAAAAATCATCTCTTATCTCTTAGAATACCCGTCATAAGATTGAATTATATAGAAAACCTTTCGGAGTTGTCATGACTTGCAAATTGAAGAAATTCACGGTGGTACTCTAATAAATCCATTTTAGGTATATTATTTACTATCAGCAGATATAATTTGATACAGTTGACTTATTCGGTAAAATACCTCCACAGCATAATTTGGTTATAACTAAAGGAGCGAATCCACTTTCAATTAAATGTACATAAATATCCGTCAAGTTCTAGTTAGTTTATTTAATTTTAACTGGTTATAATTTCTATAGGAGTTACGCAATTTTCAAAAGGTGCAGTAATATGGGATAAACGGTAATTAATCGTAAGAATAAAGCAGTATAATTACGAATTTTCTGCTGGTAATTAATTCCACATTAAGAATAATCACAAATTGTGTGATAAACTTTGAATGGCAGTTGCTATATATTTGGTAGAACCCACGTAATTGCACCATCGCTTTGTCTGGAATGTGCGTGAGATTTACAGATTAGTTTGAATATTCCCACTAGTTCATTCAAGTGTCTGGTACTTGCTTGCAAATAATACCATGATTTGGATACTTTGTCCTCTTCAGTGATCGCTGTACCAATTAGGTTAGCTCAAAAAGTTTGCTTGAAGCAGTACAAGACAACAAACGAGTGCTTGTACAAGCTTGCGGAAATGAACTATTTATTACCAATTAGTCTGCGTCTTTTACGATATTTTGTACTTGTTCTTGGCTACTGAAGTACCAACGCAAAAACACAAAAGTTTATTTTAAAAAAGTGGGCCAAATTGAAACAAAAAACAGTTTTCGAAATGTCACAGAAGGTGTCTAAACAGTTGTTTCAAACTTTGAAAACTCGAATTGAAACAAGATTCTTTGTTTTTAATGGAACAGTTTGCTGTTAGATTTCATAAAAAAATGGTAACATTTTAGTTGAAAACCTTTCCATTAAAAAATTTTTTTTCAGGGTCTTGTTTTCAAACTGAATCAACTGTTTGGGCATCCTATACAACATTTCGAAAACTTTATTAACTTAGAAAAAATCGAGCGTGTACTTGATCATCGGCTCCGGAAAATGGTTTCTCCGGACACATTCATTTGGTAAAAATTACGAAGAATAATAAATCTAATATGCTGCATTGATAGTTGGCAGATCCGAACTGTAGGAAAACAAAAGTAATGGCCAATACAAATTGAAGTTTTGATAGTCAAAATGTTCCTTACATGACATTGTGTACCATCCTCACCTGTCAAAATAGTATTTTCATAACTATGGTCGTCTTCTCCTCAGATGATCAGATAATTCACTGGTCACAGCTTTGGATGTTTTTAAATCAGTTTCTTTCAGCATTATTTTTTCGCTTAGAATTTCAACATTGATCCAGAAATTTTAATTTAGGATATGTTTTCTTTGACAAACAAAACGACCAATCATTCTTGTGACACCGATCATATATTATAACGTATAAAGAAATTAATTCCAACCCTTATACCTTATATAAAACGAGAATTAAAAAAAATGCTTTAACAGACAATAGCGTATTAACATAATTGAACATCACAAAACTGTTCACACATTCAAAATCCAATATAAGCTGACCGTGTAGCCTGTATTGCGGACAATACGGGAGTAATAAAGATGCTAGATTCCCCTTCATCGCACGCGGCAGAACGAGACGGAATAAACGGGGATAACAATACTTCATCCGTACAATAATATAACGCCAGACAAAGGTGCCGCATTTCGAAAACAGAGATGAAGGATAACAAACATTTCGTGATGCCTAACCGCTCTCTTGTGCATAGGGAAAAGAAACGGGTCGAAGAAGAAATGAGACGAATACAGTTCATCGGGGAAAAAGAGAAAGACGAAGAGGGAGAATATCCGTTGCTGTTCGTCGCCTGTTTCACTCCTACTAATAAGCGGGATGGCTATCAAATTATAAACGCTGTAGACAGCTGTTGCCCGAGGTAAACAGAGAAGGCGTAATCGCTGGAAAAAGAGATAGAGATAGGGTATCCGCGGATGAAATGGCTTATGTCGGTACTAGGGTGTGAGTGAGGTGGAAGGGAATGAGGGGAAGGACGACTCGAAAACTCTGAGAGATGTGGTGGTAGTAGTGGTGGTGATGGTGGTAGTGGTGGTGGTGGAAAAAGTATTTTTATTGATTTATTTATTTTGAGGGTGAATCAATTTCTCGGTATCGGGAGGTAGCGAGTAAGAGAGAGGACGACGAACTAATTAATTGATCGCTTAGATTTGAACGTTTTCGTGTAGCGCTGCCGTAGTTGATATAATAAAGAGGGTGCTATCGCTTCCTGTACCGGGGGGTCGCAATACTTGTTATAAATAGCTAATTAGGATATTTGAACGGATAGTATTAACCGACCGATCAAAATGATCATAATGGTATTGAAATACATAAAGTTTTTGATTGGGATAATATTAATTAGGTTATGTTTAGTTACTGCAAATCCCGCGGTTGGTTTCTTTGCGTCGCGTGGTGGAGAGTGTTAACCCTAGTACGTCAGAAGGCGAGATTGATGATTTTGATCACTCCTTTGACACCGACAAGATTCGAACCCCAAATCATCAAGTATTGCACAAATGCAATAAAGAAAAGGAAATCGATGGGGCGTCCCTAAACTAATAAAAAGAATTTAGAGAAAAGGAATGAGAAGAAGAATCTTATATTTGTTTTATATCTTTCTTTATGTTAATTATATTTGTCAAAAACGTTGACGTTAATTCTACATGATACGACGATAAACAATTATAACATTACCGAAAACCATTCGCGGCGTAATTCTAAACGCTATCCATTACGATAAATTGTTGCACAACGTTACACATGTACAAATATATTCTCTCATTAATAACCGACCATATCTAATTGCTACGTTCCCATAATATTCTAGTTTTGAGCGTACGCACATACATACAGCTACAAGCCTTTCTTTTTTTGTACAGCTCGTCTTTCATTACGCTTCAGAATCAAACAGAAGCTGATTATTCCTTTTCGCATTCGAGACCGTAATAAATATTGTCCCTGCAAAACCGTAATCAAACAACATTTCCATTATAAAACACGAGATTTACCACTCGAAAAGTCAAAACGTCGGGATATTACCCGCACATCGTTGTATCATCGTTCGGTGTATATACGGTCACCAGTTAGAGGGCGCCCCAGCGGTGAATGTTCATAGGAGTTCAGTCAAAACCGACTTGATACATCTTCGCCACCACCACTCCGTCGTACAATCGTGGATAACGTCATGGAAATACAAATGGTGTATGTGAAAGTTTTGTATTCCATTTTGAGGGCTCTCCTTTTAGGAAGTATTACTTTAGATATAAGGAGTGGAGATGTATAAATTGAAAATAAAGGACGACTACATCTCATATATGACAACTCAGTCTGAAAATCATACAACACCTATGAGAGGTTCAATTCAGTTTAAATCAGGATAGACAGCAGGATGTTGTCATTTATTGTATCAAAACTCTGTCAGAAATGCCAAGTGATCAAAATCTAACGTTTACTATCACCAATTGATCTAATGATATTACTCTAGATGTAAGCTAAAACCTAGTTAAGTCCTTTGGCAATAAAGGCAGAATAACGATTGACCCAAGGTCTACGAAACGTTTTTGTTGTATTTTTTCTGAATATTGTTTCAAAAGTTTAAATTTTTAGATAAAAGGATAAAAAAGACCACCCTGCAGCAGGTACCTAGAACAAGATGGAACTGTAGTTCAATTTTCAAAATAAAAAGGGATGGGGAGTGTTAGACAAGATTTATTTTTGTTAATTATTTCATTTACAATACACCACAATTCCATCTTGTTCTAGGTACGTGCTACAGGGTGATTTTATTTTGAATTTTTGTCTGGGAAGCTTGCAAACTATAGTAGATACAGATTTGATTAAATGGGGAAAGATATTCAGTTTTATAAGCTGATGAAGTCTGTTATTCTGGTATTTCAGCAAAATTCACAGCTTATTACATATTTGCAAAAACATTTTCCAATAATTATGCTTTCTATGAACTATTGGTTTTTTCCACCCAAACACCGTAAAATAGAACTTATTTAGGATTAAGATTCTAAAAATCTGAGGTGTATAAATTGAAAATAATAAAGGACGACTACAACTCATATATGACAACTCGGTCTTATAATCACACATCACAACTTATGATCTATGAGAGATTCAATTCAGCTTAAGTCAGGACAGACAGCAGGATATCGTCATTTATTGTAACAAAATGTTGTAAGAAATGCAAGTTTAAAATCTAAAGTTTATTATCACCAATTGATATACTGATACTACTTTATATATAAGCCAAAACCTAGTAAAGTCCTTTGCAATATAGGCAGAATAACGATTGAAACGTATTAGCCAAAAAACGTTTCGTTTTTGGCTAATTGTTGTCCGGAGATTGTTGTACCTACTTTTTCTGAGTATTGTTCCAAAAGTTTGACCTTTTAGATAAAAAGTTGAAAAAAACACTCTGCAGCACAGACTTACATAGAATAAGGTGGAATTACTGTCAAAAATTCAATTTTCAAAATAAAAGGGAGTGGAGTGCTAGAGAAAATTTATTTTTGTCAATTATTTCATTTACAATGCATGATCTTATGCACATCCCATCGATCGATTACTACCAACTCTTTATATTGTTCCAAAAATTTTGCAGATTATTCTAGGTTTGTTTTATATTATTCCAAAATTTTAGACTTCCAAGTTGTATAATGATAAGGGAAATTGGGACAGCAAAACTCGGAGCAGCTTTTAGAAGGGTTAAACATGGTTGTAATGTCTTTTTTTCTAAGTTTTAAAACAAAATCAGCAGTAACATGGTACCAAATAATAAATTACTTTAAAAGATGTAAAATAAAAAATTAAGATGCAATTAAGTTCACACAGTCAATTTAGGCCAACCTAGTACAACTATCAACAGTTCGACGAAAAACAAGCAGAGGATTAGGAAGTCTTTTTTAAATATTATTTTGCAAAAGTCTGGGAGAATGTACAAGAAATTTAGAAAAATTTGGAACAAGTTTCAAAGTTTCGCATTTTAAACAAAAAGATAGGGGAGGGGAATCGTATTTCTGGTGATATTAAGATTATAATTCTAATTCCTAATACTAGTGACTCTATTTTGAAGGCTACTTACAAACTTAAAAAAATTGAATGTGTTCACATTGCAACATACATATAATGTATCTTTATCGGTAGTATTAAGTTTCCATTATCATGTCTACGAGTGTACCTCAAATATACGATGTTCTTCTGTCGCTTGTTTGTTACATTTATAGAAAGAGCGTATCGGTAATCCTTGTCTTGCACGCCTTCTGACCTCTCACACACAAGTAGTAGCTTTCGGAATCGATTTTCTTCGCGTACAGATATAATAACATTTCGTATTTCTTCGGAAAGTTATGTACACGTCTTTAAAGGGACCCGCAATAGGTCAGAAGTTATACTATTTGGTGGGGCTGTTCCACTCGGATAAAATACGCGCACGTCAGTTGTTTTTTTTTATTTTGCGAGTTGAAATTGCTTAGCAAAATTGTCAAACACTATATACGGTGTGTTGCATTTACATACTGTTAATTAATTCTAGTGTCACCAAATGGAGAAGAAACTATCTCTTTTCTGTATTGTTCTAAAAGTTTTCAAGGTTGAACAAATAAATAAATTGTGTTTAGTCTAATCATCAATAAATGTTACAGGTGGATCGGAAAGATTGTATTGGAAAATGTGCAAATTGGTTTTAGGCATTAGAGCTATTAAGTTACTTTGTATAATACCCCATTCATTATTAACTAACAATAACCATGAACTTCACATCAAAAAAATTATTGAACACTATACTATAGGGTATTAATTAATTTTTTAATAGCCCGCTATTTTAACAGTTGTCCTGACTCAACTGGTAACTACTTGACAGATGACAAGTAAAAATTACGCCATTAATAAAAATGCAACGACTTACGATTCAACAACGCATTGAAATTATTAAAACTCACTACAAAAATCACGGTTCGCAAAACTAAAGCATTTTTCGATCGTCGTGAAGCACCTTCTCGGTCAGTGTGGAAAAAATTTGAGCTGTTGGGACAAGTTAGTGATGTGAAGAATCGAACTCGTGCACGTCACTCAAGAACAAATGAGAATATTGCTGTTGTAGACCATAGTGTTGAGGAGAACCCAGGTTTGTCCTTTCTTGTCAATCTTTGGAATTGGGCATTCCACGCACGACATTACAAAGTTCAGTTAACACAACTCACGCCCACCGACCAGAGAAAAATTGTTGGCCATAGGAAAAAGTAAAAGTCCACGATGCTTTAAGGGCGTAAAAACCTTACCAGTGCAATACGAAACCAATAAAAATGCATGGATGACATCGTCGATCTGCGGAGCATGGTTGTCAAATTGGGATGAAAAATTAACACGAAACATTGTCTTGGTAGTTGACAATTGTATCACTCATTCTGTAAATTTAACATTGAAAAATATCAAATTGATCTTTCTTCCACTGAACACTACTTCGCTTGTTCAACTTTGTGATCAAGGGGTGATAAGAACATTCAAGGCATATTTACGAGATGTGGTCTAACGTTTTAGAAAGCTTGGCTGAAAAATTAAGAGAATGGATTAACCGCTAATGAACTAGTCAAAAAAATCACCTGCACTTGTTAAATAAATTGTGGGAAAAAAGTTGGAGCAGAAACGATAAAAAATTGTTTTCGGCACGGAGGTTTTACAGTTTCTAACAATGAAAATGAAGACAACCGCGGTTTTTGAGAATATTTGCAACCACATGACTTAGCCCAAGAACAATATTTAGATGACTGGCTAAATATCGACAGCGGACTGGAAGTGTCACAACCCAACATTGAAGAAGACATTTGCGCAACAATCATGGAAGAAAATAACGAACTAACAATAAAAAAAGGGTAACGATTATGAAGAAGAAATTAACCTTTTATAGGTTGGTGGCTTATATACTAACCACATACGTTTAGGTCTACAATAAATATAACTTATATAATATGCGATAATGGTTCTTTTGGTTCTGCATGATTTGAGCTTAACGTTTAGTGTACTTTTGTAAAGCCACTTATGTTAGATATAAACCGAACGATTATAGGTTTTCGTTAAATAACATTGCATTGATGCAGTTTTTTATCTAAATATTATAGTAATGGAACTCAATGTAAGTATTTTATTTTTGTAATAGTGTTAGATACGTCATATAACACTTAAACATAATACAGTAGTTAACGGCTTAGAAGAAATAAAAGTTTAAATTTATTTTTATTTACCATTACTGGTGCCCCCATTTTCTTACTTCCAAAATAGTTCCCAATAAGTTCGTTTTGCTACGTAATCACGATCGAAACTGAAGATGAGAAATGGGCTTCTTGCTATTTGCAACCATGTCAGTTTTATATGCAATAAAGGAGTTGACAATGACTGCGTCTATTAGGTAGTAGAATAGTTTCATCCACAACGACGAGATTTCCAAGCAATAAAATAATTAGCATGCAGTTAATTAAAAAGGTCCACTCCACAAATGAACGTATTATATTCTTCAATAGAGTGAGAGCAGTCTACAGCTTCTGTTATTCTAGTTTTATTAGTTCGTTAAACTTGTTTGGAAATGGATGGATTGTGAAAAGAACTTAACTATTACTGTTTTTTTGCCTCTGTCACGCCATTTCGACACCGAAAAATCGTTGTCTTTACTCAATGTTCCACACGGAAATGAGCTTTTTTGTAGAAGTAAGTGCAGTAACTTGAATGTCGAAAAATAATTATCAAAAAAAACAGGCAATACCCTTTATTGAAAACATCTTCAGCTGGAGATAGAACTGTGCGTTCCCCAATGTTCCTTCTGTTTCTTTAAATCCACGCTTGGTGGGCTTCATCGACGTATATTGCTTCAAAGATGAATGCCCTTTGAAGCCTACCATACTTTTATCTATAGATAACTGTCTAGCCGGAAGAAAAGTTTCTTTGAATTTGCAATTGAGATAATTTACAAAGGGTCTGATTGTATACATTTTATCAAAATTAAGCTCACCTTAACGGTCAAGCTGTTTTAATAGAAACTTGCTTTAGAACAACAAATGTAGGTTGCTATGCCAATTCAAGGATCAAAATACAGGCGATGTGCTCAATGTAGCATAAAGAAACAAGTAAAACTATCAAGACTAACATGTGAAGAGTGTAACTTCGCATTATGTCAACCTTGTTTTCAACCATTCCACAAATAAGGATGTTCTTAACAGTATTGTTTGTAATACGATTTGAAAATGGCTTAGATGTTGAGCCGCAGGCGCCTAGACGTTAGCCCATATCCTGCAATTTTCAGGTACCACACCGCACATAACAAGTTACGAGCCTTGAAACTGTCACCCACTATCTCACCGCCCGCACGAGACCGACACCTCGCGGAGAGGACCGGCGAGCCGGAGGGCTCCTCTCCCCCGTGCTACCCATGTTAGACAAGTTTCCTTGTCAACGTTGGACAGGTCACCGCTGGAGACGCTTTAGCGAACTCCTACCTCACATCTAACCCCACGGGGCCTAGGCCTCCTTGCGGATGGCAACTATCGGCCAAGCGTGGGAAACGGAATCTGGCCGTGAGGTACAACCAGCCCGTCCGTGAATTAAGCCTGAACTACGGGGACGGCCGGGCCGAAGCTCTACCCCAAAATGCCAACCGCGCCAACTCTTTCGCCCCTTCGGCGATCAGGTATCCGCGGCAGCTACAGTGAAACCGTACGGTCCCAGAGTCACCGAGTTGTTTTAGAATGAAACCAAAGGTTTTCCCAACCAGACAACCAGCGGCCGGACTACTCCTCTGCGAACCGACTTTTGTCCTCCCCCACAATCTTCGCCAAATTCTCTCGCCACGCGCGTTTCCCTGAGTGTGACCACCAAGGATGGGGTAGTGCAGCTGCAGAGTTCTCTAGGTAAGCGCCGTAGGGTGCCTCACTTACCCACCGTATATTCCGACGGTTAGCGGCCGGACACCGAAGCGTATGCCCATGCCTACGTCCAAGCATCCTCCCCTAGATACGAAGTCTACTCCCGACACGCCCGTTGCCCTGAAACTATGAAATCAGGGATTGGGTAGTGCAGCCGCAGAGTAAACGCCGATCCTAAGTATTGTTTGTAATAGTAGTAATAAGTTTTCCACAAATAAACCATAAATTTCACAAAATGCTTATTTTGTATGGTATCTTTGTGGCTTCTATACTAGCCGCCAAATAAATCAAAACTTTGTAGTTGTAGATGGTTGGTGGATAGTATATATGCCATCCAAAATATTAAAGTCCAATTTCTTTTTTGAAAATAACTGTAAGTAATTGTAAGTGATCATACTACAGTTGGAGTGGCCAAAGAAAACGAACAATTATTTTAAAGGAAAAAATTATCCTATAAAGGGTTAATTCTCTTATTGTTATCAGACGGTTAATGTTATCAAAATGTATTTGGTCCAAAGTGATCACATTAAGCGGATTTCACTGTATTTAAAATTCAATAAAATAATCTCAGAGTTTGAAGTTGAAAAATTGCACAAACTTTGGAGGGGGCTTTGTTCTAAAATCGGGCGATTCTATCGCTAAATAAATCGTGTAGCTCTTATATCAAGCTACTTTTTTACTCTATAAGGTTTCATCGAAATCGGAAGGTAATAAGGTCTTGGATATTTCGTTGTAAATAAAACGCAACGCAAACGAAGTGATTAGTTTCAAAATTAAAATTTATAAAATACATATAATTGAAAACCGGCGACGTTAAATTTTGATCAAGAACACACCCATAAACATCCGTGGATAATTTAAACATTACAAAAATCTGTCGTATATATATTTTTAATTACATCAGCATAGCACGGGTACGGTATTCAAAAATCCCTGCGGGTGACACATGCAGGACAGCCAACTAAATTGCACTCTTTTTTTATTATTCTTGTTCAGGTACAGTGTCGGGTTCTGGCGTTACGTTTTTTTTTTTTACTCCTTTTGCTCATTGCGAAATAAATCCATCTGGTATACGGCATGAAACACTTTCGACGTAAAAAATATGAGCGTCACACATGCAATATTACCAACTCGAACCCTTTTTCCTACGTCCGCACTCGGAACTGCTGTAACATTCGTATAGGGGTCGGGGGTGGATGTATCTCGAACTACGTTGTGTTCCGCGTTTCTGAAAAAAAAAAAACGGGATTATCGGCCAGTGGTGTGGGAGAGGATATGTAATGAAACTGTGCCGTGTTGAACGCGTGTACTACGGACAGCTCGTTTTTTTTTTCTTCTTTGTATGCTCTCCTGTCTCGTTCCGTCGTCGGTGTTGTCGCTTCGGTTGGCAACACGTATCATCGTTCTGAGCTGCTGCCATCTATCTCTAACGGAGAAATGACGAATGCCTGGGGCGAATCGCACCTTCGAACAATAGTGAGGGCGGAAATTATTTCGGAGGCACAGTATCTGTGTGGGTTGACTGGAAAAGAGGAATATATAGAACGTGTTCGAGACGAGATGGAAAATGAAATGTTTTAAAATGTTTGAAGGATACGGCAGAGCTATATAATGGTAACGTTTGTCTCAAAGAGAATAATGCAAATGCATGTAGATATAGTACGTATTACGTATCTATATATTCAACATATGGATGTATCTTGATATATTTATGCATTTGGATCGGAAAGACTTTGCACTAAATTTGATGATTCTGATTTTGATGTTCTATCAATATTTAACCCAAAAAAAGCCACATCCTTTTCTAACTAAATAAATGACTCCCAAAACTTTAAAGAATGCAACAAACTTTTTCAGAAGTATGGGGATTAATTATTATTGGAGCTAGAAGATTAAAGGAGCTCGCACACTGAGGCGCGGCGAAGCGAAGTCCGCACATTAAGGCGAAGCAAGCGAAGCGAAATAGACGCGAGACCTGATGCGCATGTGCACGATACCTTTAAAACAAAGTACCAACGGAATCTACTGGCGTCTCATAGCCTACTGGCGTCTTATCGGAAAATAAAAGTATCCGATAAGTAACGAAAACCTAAAGATTTGGCTCTTCCCGTTTTTATGTACCGCACACTGAAGCGAGGCGAACAGAAGCGGCGCGAGATACTTCGACTGGTTGCTCTGAAAACTTTCCTCGCGACGGCTCTTCGCTTCGCTTCTCCGCGCGGCGCATCAGTGTGCTGGTACCGATTTGACAACGTGCGTTTTTGTCTGGCGTAATAAATTCGCTTCTCTTCTCTTGGCTTCGCCGCGCCTCAGTGTGCGAGCTCCCTAAGGGTATTAACAATAGATCTTATTAGCCACAACAACAAAAATACCAGTAATAGTTGCATATCGCAGTAATCACCCTACTAGTAAGAGCAATAAAAATATATATGAAGCATTAGAGATAAATTATACAGTTTCTTCTACAGTCTTTCTACAGTCTTTCCGGCTTCATTAGGGTCTCGACAAATGTCATAACTATATTCGAGAGAGGTTTAAGCTGGTAAGGCATAAACTATTGTAATGTGAAATCAGCTGCTTGCTGCAAGCAGCTGATTCTTTTGGTACGTCTATAATTTGGTACTATTGTATAAACTATTGTATTGTTTGAATTTACCAATAAACTGCTATTATTATTATTATTATTAAATTTGATTTATAATAAAATTAAGAAAATGTGAGCTATACTCTTTTAATTAAAATTTGGGGTTAAAAAAAAATTAATCTCAGGGGTTCGCGAATTCTTAACTCTACAGCCGGTGTAGAGAGCAAATACGAGAGCTTATCGTACGTTAAAAAAACCACACTACTAAAGTTACATAAAAAAAATTTTACAAGACAGAAAGATGTTTTACAAAAAAATAATTTTATTTTCTTTAATAAACCTATAAAAACTTATTTACACAGTTCAGAAAATGCGTGGTAATCACCACAACTAAATTATTACCTATTAAAACCTTTTTTTGAAAGTTTTTTGAAAATTTTTGCAACCTTAACTTTTGGAGCCGGATTTATTTTGCATTTAATTTTTTAGTTTTTATTTAATATTTGGCTTGCGTATTTCTACCTAACGCAATCAAATCTTCTGCTATTGTAATTAGGTATGATAGGAATGACGTTTTTGTGCGCTTTGCGTCATCGTGGAGAATATGAGCATTCCTTGCAGCCATCATGAGTAGTTTGAAAAAAAAACTTTTTTCCACCACTTACTGGATCGCCGATCAAAATCGTATAACACAACAATTTGATCTATTAGATCCACTCCTCCCATGTGTTCATTGTAAAACTTCAGCATTGTTGGACAATGGAATTCTTTCTTCGTTCCATCTTTCATAGTTCGCTGTATAACTGTAGTTTCACCAATGAAGCAATTACTAATTGCTAGTACATCTTTCGTGTCTTGCCATCTACAGAAAATTGTGCCATTTGGAAACTGAAATTGACTTTCTCCTCGTTCTAGTTTTCCAGAAAACTTTTTACGATTTCCCATCAGAGTTTCAACAGCAGAAAACTTGATAGTGTCAAGTCAGTGAACGGGAGAGAAAAACCTATCAAATGTCAATACTACATTTGTGCATTTGATTGTGCCTGACAATTTGAGAACAACTCTTTCGCCAAGTGTCCCTTCATAGACATCCATTTCTTTACCAACATAAATATTTAGATCATAAACATATCCTGTGAGTAAATCGGAGCGTACCCAAATCTTTATGCCTTGTTTGATTGGTTTCATTGGTAAGTATTGCTTCAGCAAAGATCGTCCTTTGAATTTCGTCATAGATTCGTCAATACTTTGAAAAGTAGAGTCAGAACGATATTTAGTAAAGGTGGATTTGAGGCAGTTGACTTCTTCGATATAATATATCTTCCTTCTTGGTACCTTTCTCAAATATTTTCAATCTGGCGTTAGTGCATTCAGTAATTCGAATAAATAGACTTCTTGGGAAAATCTTCAAGAATACGTCGATTTCCTTCATTTCTTTGGGTAGATAGGAAATAGCTGGTACATGTTGGGGAATGGGAAATCTTGAAGTAAATTATAGGTTACTGCTAGTCGAAAATTTTACACCATCTGAAGCAGTAGCCAAATTTTCATTTTCCTGGACAATCTCGTCGTCATTGTATATTTCATTTGCCGCAATTTCATCATCACTAGAGGACTCGTGAGTAGATATGTTAGACTTTGTGTCCCTGTTTGTGGAACTATCATTTTCATCTGACTTTTTTCGCCATCACTCCAATCACCTTCAAATATTCTGTTTGCTTCTCTTTCGAGTTCCCTCTTGGTGAGCGGTCGATGGCTCATTGTTATAGGAACCCACCGTACAAAGCACTAAAATTCGCCACGTTTTATGAGTACATTATGGTTGAAACTAAGTACAGTGCTTATTACTAACCTTAGAAAGTCGTTTCAACAAAGTTTACGCACTGGTACACTTATAAAGACTTGAAAATCTAGTTTATAATAAAGGACGTGTAGTCTGGAGCGATTTCAATTGGAAACTGAGAGGTTATGTGTGAATTTGTAAACAAAGTTTTGAATGGTGTACAGTGTAGGACTGAAAAAAAAAACGTACGTGGGATACATATGTCCCGATAGACTCCAAAGGGTGAAGTTGGGAAAAATTTTTGTATTAAAAAAAAATTACTTTGAATTTTTTTTTGTTATTTTAATTAAAAAATTACTTTAAAAAACTTTACTTAAAAAATTTAATTTTTAAATTTTTCAAATATTATTTTATTTTACTGTTATTTTTCATAATAAAAATTTTTTTTCTTAATTTTTTTTTCTAGAGAACTTAAAACTAATTAAAATTAAATTACCTTATCTTACTTGTGTGAGAGTGTGTGTGTGTGTGTGAAATTTTGAAAGCTTCAGTCTTCGCGCGCCTAGACGGATGGTGGATGGACGACGTCCTCTTCGTAGGGCTAATTAAAATTAGGTGAAAATTTTGATGGTTAAAGTAGTTTTTAATCGAAGATAATCGTTTATTTGGGCCCAACGGTGCACCGTGGCTATTTAATCAACTTTACGGAGAGCAAACGTTCTGTTCAACAATCTGTGTAAAAAGAGACTGTTTGTTGCTATCGCATTGCTTTTTATAGATGATTCACAATTGTCCTTAAATTTCTTCAGAAATACCTATCGATAGTCATCTGTCAATAACGGTAATTAACGGTCGTTGATGGATTAATTTCTCCACTTCCGGTCAAAATTTGTGTTATACAGGGTCACCGAAAAGTTGTTAATTTTAATTACCACCTACTTTTTCTTCTTAAAAAACCCCTAACTGGCTGGTTTTTCTTCTTGTGTGTGTGTAATTTAATTGTATGCTTTTGTTATAATATTTATGTGTATTTGTGTACAAAATAAATGATATAAAATTAATTAATTACCTTATAAAATATGATTGTAATTATCGTGGTGCATTTAACATCTTTCTGTCCTTGTCGTTGGCTGGACTTATAATAAGACCTCTGCTGACCAACACCTCCTGTTGACGCCAGATGGCTACTTAGCCAAAACATGACATCGCCAACTTGAAGAGTTGAGCATCCTCTATCATTGGATAGTGTTGAATTAAATTAAATTGAATGAATTTTACACAAATACTTCCATGTGTGCAATCCTGTTTATGTTAGTTGTTTTTATAAAATTGAATTAAATTGAATTAAAAGAAATACACAGATCAGATAGTTGGTTATAGTTTCATGATTATAAAATTAATTTAATGCTTTTTAATTTTTCTATATTACCTACAGCTGTATGATTGAATAAAATTGGAATAACATTACACTATGTATGTAGTCCATTTCTAAAATTTGATATATTTTTATTTGTTTTGCTAGTTGGGTGATTCCTGCAATTATATGATGAGTGCCTTTTACAGATATTATCTGGTTTGTTATGTTTCGGAAATAATTTTAGTTAGTTAGTCCGAAATGCAATGGAAATTCATATAAAATTATTCTATTTTAATGGTATCCTACTGTATATCTGGCGCATATAGGTACAGGATGGGGCACCACATTCGCCTCGGTTGATATACAAAAAACGGTAACACATATTTAAAATCTTTTTGTTCAAGTATGTGTAGGTCCATTGGGAGCACGTTCTAAAATTATTTTGAAATATACAGGGTGCCCCAAAGGAAAGTTATCATCATTATTAAAGTTATCAAAATTTAAATGGAACACCATGTTTATTATTGCATATTTAGATGACGGGGACTAAATAAAGGCAAGTTACTGTTATATTCTCTACACCTAGGTTCAACAGTTTCTGAGATATGTAACAATTTTTGAAAATGTAGATCAATATTTAGAATGAGTACCTGGCGTACGTATTTAAGTTACGGGTTTCAAGTTGTATTATTTCATTAGCACAATAATTACATCTAATGCTAAAATAAAGATGTTTTCTAAAAATTATACAGGGGGGTTAAAATCTTACCTCTAACTGTGGCTACCATTAATGCTCAATAACTTGCTTATTTTACATGGAACATCCTGTATATAATATCATCATTCGATTTTAATTTTATTTCTCTTTTAAATGTTATTAAGGTACCCGACACTTACCTCTTATGGTTTCTTTGTAAAAGTCAATTTAGTGTTTTAATTAGCGATTATGTACTAAAAATTTGGTTAAATAAAGGTAGCTTTGACATGATGATAATAATTTCAGATATTAATTTTGTCTAATTTATTCGTGAAAAGTAGGCAGTGATTGGACGTTGCTTCATATTTATTGGAAACAAAACAAAAATTAACCAATAGATGTCTTATTACATACATATATACACACATACTACACATACTAAATATTGATCTACATTTTCAAAAATTGTTAAATATGTCAGAAACTGTTGAACCTAGGTATAGGGAATACAACAGTAACTTGCCGATATTTAGTTCGCGTCATCGAAATGTGCGATAATATACACGGTGTTCCATTTAAATTTTGATAACTTTGATGTGTAAATTTCTTTTGGGACACCCTGTATATTTCAAAATAATGATGAATAGAACGTGCTCCCAATGGACCTACACATGCTCCAACAAAAAGATTTTAAATATGTGTTTCCGTTTTTTGTATATCAACCGAGGCGAATGTGGTGCCCTATCCTGTATATAGGGTACAAGTTTAAACTATAAAAGAAAATATATTTGCAAGAAGACTCAGCATTAAGGAAACATTGTTACGAAAACCGGGAATAAAATGGGGCAAAAACGTCTAATCCATAACATGAAGAAGAGGAAGGAATTGCCTACAGAAATTTCCATTTCATTAAAGCCGTGAGCAATATTTAAGGAAGGAAGACCTTCTCCTAAACTCTATCTATATTCCCGTATACTTTAGTCAATCACATCTCGTATTCCATCAGACACTTACGTCTAACATGCGCCCGTATTGAATGTCGAGAAATGATTTTCTGTGTACACAACCGCTGAGATGTATAAAAAAGAAGTTGAAATACAATTGTCAAAGCCCGACATGACGTGAATCGAAAATCATTAACGTTGCGTATACGAGAAACGAATTATATAGGGGACCCGAAAAGTTTGACCGATTCGTCACACAGTGTCGAATTTAAATTTATTCATTGTTCGATCGGTTCAAAGTTTGTAACAAAGCGTGACCAAAAGGTTCGGTTGCCGTCAGAGGAAATACGATCCCATGGAGCGCGAAAGATTCTAAAAAGCGTGAAGTGTCGTGAAGTTATTTAATTTTGGAACGGCGTTCGTTTTTTTTCGCTGTCGCTTGTAAGCATTGTGGTGTTAGAAAGTTGTTAGTTGTCTAAATCCAGAATTGCACACACGTAACTTTTTTTATTCTTATGGCAAACACAAGTAACTATGTCTGAGGGATAAATGTTAGACCAAGAAAACGTGTTTATCTCTATTTGATAGACATTTTTATTAGCTTTGAGCTAGGGTAAGGTAAGGTGAACGTTTTGCTATTTCTACATGTGGAATTTCCAATTTTATTTTGATTCTAAAGCGTTTTCAACAAAAAACGTTTACGTAGTTTTTTTTACTATTGCTGGTGGTAATGAACATTTATTATTCTCTCAACAAGCCTTCCTTTACAGAAAGCAAAAACAGAATTTATTACGCTGAAGTCTTGACGTCTTCACTGCTTTGTCTCTTAAAATTGCATTTAGGGGATGTTATGTAAGGAGCACGCTTAATCTGTCGTCAGATAATAAGCCCATATTTTATCACTTTGGGGGAGGAGTTCCACTCCTCTGCGATCGCATCTCAGGGAATCATTAATTGGGAACCGGTCACTCATACAGTCTGCCAGTTCGTTTGATAAATCCTTTTTTGGTGTTGATGGGGTTGGTCCTATGAAAATGGTGAGATGGCTGAGTCTCTTATGAGTTTAATTTTTCAAGTAATAAGAAACTCGACGCCTTGTACGCCTAAACCAGAAGTTGACAACCTTCGGCACCTTCGGCTCTTGCCCCCCTAAAGAGCTGAAAAAATTCGTTTAATATTAAGATCAAACTGCTAATTTATTACGGTTCCTTACCTTGTTCCAGCGCTCTCAGGCCTCAAATCAAAGCAATATTCTCAATATTTTGCACAACCGGATGTTTGACAAACGGTCGCGATTTTCGCCCATATAATATCGTTCATTCAATTCCCGAAAATCCCATGGTTTGAGAGGCCAGATCACAAAGGTTAAGGAGTGAAGGCATAAGGATACTTCATTCCAGCCTGAAGTCCTCAGTCTTGTAATAAGGTTAAACATTTTAAGGAGAAATTTCTTAAGCTAATTTGACTGTTCAAATCGTTTGGGCAACACTTAATAATAGAAGATTTAGTTAGTTTTAAAGGTGAAATGAAGAGTAGAACGCTTTTATAATAATATCCGAATAAGAAATTAATTGGCACATTATTTAATCCGACAAGTATGGATACTTTTAGTTTCTTTAGATTCTCCTAATTTGTGATATAAGATGTTCTTTACAAGTCATATCTAGGAAGAGAGATATTTCTTTTGATGAACCATTTCTTCAGAGTTGAGAAGAGGAAGGCATCCAATAGCTATGCCTATTGTTACGAGGGAGCGTTTTTATATTCGCGGAATGGGGGATAAGGGGTGGAAATAAAAAACCAAAGTATTTTTCTTTTTCAATATATTCACCTGCAAGACGGATACATTTTTCACATCTTTCAATTAATTTATTTATACCCTCATAAAAAATGATTCTCTTTATCTGCAAAATACGCCGAAACTGCCTCCTTGACTTCATCATCGGCAGTAAATTTTTTACCCCGCAGCTCTTTTTTCATTTTCGGAAACAGGTAATAATCACTCGGGGCCAGGTCTGGGCTGTAGGGTGGGTGATTCAGAATTTCGAAGCCCACCTTATGCAGGGCAGCTAACGCAACGCGGCTCTTGTGGACGGGCGCGTTGTCGTGCAAAAGCAGCACACCTTTTGTAAATTTTCCCCGTCTTTTCTCTTTAATGGCTTCTTTTAGTCGCTCTAATATAGAAGCGTAATATTCTCCGGTTATGGAAACACCTTTATCTTTATAATCAATCAACAATATTCCTTCCGAGTCCCAAAATACCATTGCCGTGAGTTTCCCAGCTCGGGTCTTCTTCAAGGGATTCCCTTCCGTGTTTAAATAAACTATGCCACTTGTACACCATGGTTTTTCCTGGACAAGAGTCGCCGTAAACCAATGACATCTCATTCATTATAATCGCGACTGATTTTCCTTGCCTGGTAAGGAACTTTATAACGGCACGATATTCGATTTTTTCCATATTTCACTTTTCACTCCTGATTATGTTACTTGGTTGACGATAGATCAAAGACTAACTGTCTAATAACAATGAAACTTCGTATTTATACTAATTATGAGTCGCTGCACAGGCCACGCCCCCAATGCGCCGAATCACCCCCCTACAACCCGCTCATTCCGCGAATATAAAAACGCTCCCTCGTATATCATTTATTCGATAAATTATAAATCATCTAATAAAAGATGTATATTACGCAATTTTGTGAGGTACTGATTGAATTGAACCGAATAAATTTTGATTCATATTTTTACAAACTCTGTACCTGTAATTACAATCTATTAGTAGGCTATGTTTCGACTGATGCTAACGTCAATAAATTTCATTTATTATGTTAACTTCTATCTAAACATCCTGTATACGTATTTGCTAGATTAATTGAATAATGTGCCTAGTTTATAACACGACATCATTACCTAAGTATTTACACAGCAATTAAACTAATGTATGTAGATAAAAATACAGGACTTTTAAAATGTTAATGAATCCGGGCAATTTCGTATATCGAACAATTTTGCGTGATGATCTGTTAAACGCGTAGTCAGTGACTAATTATACCCAGGAATACTGCTCCGGCGTTTCATGAATTATTTATGCACGCCGTCGGTGTGTTGGCAATATTATCGTAACATCTGCTGGCTTACTACTATTGCTCATTCGTGCGCTTGGCGCTTTGCGCGTCGCCTGGCGCCCTAAGCCAACCGTGGCTTGAGAAAATCAGTCCGCTTATTAAGTTCCCATTTATTCGGGGCGATTTTCCTCACGACAGTCGAAATAATTTTCGAATACTAAATTAAAGCTTAGAATCATGATAGATTCCTGTTTGTGAACTTTTGGGAAATATGATTATGATTAATGTAATTGAAGTTTTTTTTTTACGTACACGAAGGTATGTGTGTATTTTTTTTATAAAGTCGCTAGAGAGTAAAATTAGTTTAATAATTAGAAGTTTTAAACATATAGAACATCTAGGATAAAATAATTTTAATTTTTGTAACACGTAACGAAGTAATGTTAAATATTAATAAGACGTAAAAGAACTTTCATCTTATATAGATGCCACATCAGTTGAAGAAAAACAAAAAGTAGATATCAAATGGTGCAAAGGAGTGATCAAAAAATTTACTGGTGATGATTGGTGTGCATTACTAAATCATCAATCAGTTGTGTGATCGAAACCATGTTGTTGACTGGTTGAATGGTGTCTGAGAGATAGTCCATAGAACAAGCGTTTGTTATCGAAAAAAAAAATGGAATTATCACGAGAGAACTTTTGGATAATGATTTCCTATGATATCAAGAAAGGCTTGAACGCGCATGAATGCGAGGAAAATTTAAAATCGGCATTTGGAGATCTCGCACCGTCACTGGCTACTGTTTATAGATGGTATAAAGAATTTGAACGATGTTGGAAGTCGGTGGTACACAGAAAAGGAGCTGACCCTCCTTTAACTGCTGTTAACCCCGAAAACAATGCTGCGGCGAAGAAGATGGTGGAAGAGGACAACTGCATTACATATGCATTACCTAATATTACCTAGCTCGATAACCGTTTGATGAATCTGGTTCCCCCTCGGCAAGTAGGTTCACCTTGTTAATCTAAACGAGAGGCCAAACTCCCAGCAGGGCACATTAACGCCTTATAGGGCTAAAATTTCATCGATATTTTCTCGAGAACCGTTTGATGAATCTACTTCGCTCTCGGCAAGTAGTATCTTGTTAATATAAACGAGAGGACGAACCCTCAAGACGGCACATTAACGCGTTTGAGCGCTGTGACCGTTCAAACTTTTTCATCATATAAATATTACCTAGCTCGATAACCGTTTGATGGATCTGCTTCCCCGTCGGCAAGTAGGTTCATCTTGTTAATCTAAACGAGAGGACAAACTCCCAGGAAGGCACATGAACGCGTTTGAGCGCTGTGACCGTTCAAACTTTCATAAATTTTCTGGACAACTTTTTCATCATATAAATATTACCTAGCTCGATAACCGTTTGATGGATCTGCTTCCTCCTCGGCAAGTAGGTTCACCCTATTAATCTAAACGAGAGGCCAAACTCCCAGAAAGGCACATTAACTGCTGTTAACCCCGAAAACAATGCTGCGGCGAAGAAGATGGTGGAAGAGGACAACTGCATTACATATGCATTGATAGAGTCCAATCTGAAGATTGGATCCTCGCAAGTGAGGTCAATATTGCACGAATTTTTACAGTTGAAAAAGGTTGTAACTCGTTTTGTACCCCATCACCTGATAGATTTACAAAAAGCGGAACATGTTAGAATTTGCCGACAAACTTTAGATATGTTGAATGCTGGAGGCCATCAAATTATTTCTAAAATTGTAACTGGCGATGAAACGTACATACGGTTTTTTGATGTTTCCCCTCGCCAAGAAAGCCGAATTTGGATACATGAAGATGAGGAAACTCCTACGATGGTGAAAAAACAATGAGCAATGAAAAAAGTTATGTACGCAGTATTTTTTAGAAGTACGGGTTTGGTGCCCGCAATTAAATTAGAAGATCAGAAGACAGTTATCGCTAAATGATATGTTGAAAATTGTTTGCCTACGGTGTTCAGTAAAATACCAAGAAAGGGAATCATGTTACATCATGATAACGCGTCGTCCCATACAGCAGGGACTTCAGTACTTAGCGGACAACAAGATCACAATTATAAAACATTCTCTTTACTCACCGGATTTGGCGATGTGTGACCTTTGGCTATTTTTTGAGGTCAAAAAACATTTGAGAGGGAAAAGGTTCCAGTCAGAAAAAGAGATTGACATCGCCATTAAGTGTAGTATGCCTAAAGAGAGCTGCTTGAACGCTTTTAAACTATGAAAGGAGAGAATGATTAAGTGCATTATTGTAATTGGCAATTACTTTGAACATATTTAAAATAAAAATTCTAAAAACTTCAATTTTTCTATTCTCAATAATTGTAGTTTGTCCCTCGTACAATAGGCCAAAGAGTGAAGAAGTATTAAATGCGAAACTATTGTACACACAATAGAACATACACCTTTGTTTTTTTTTTTAATGTGGTGGGTGCTTAGTTGCAGTGACTCTGTAAGCTGTATCGCTTGTCTGGCTATCACTGCAACTCTCGTGGTGTAGTTTGTGTGTGTATGTTGTGTTCAATTGGCTTTGTGACAGCATCATATCGCCTTTTATGACGCCGCGCTGTTAATCACTTTGCTCCCGACAGCGAATGGCAAGTCGATCCGGGATTAAACTCTCTGAAAAAATGTCACCGTCCCTCCAGAGAATTGAACCCCGGCGCCTATCGTGCTCTCACAACGATAGTCAGCCACCTAACCACTGCGGCCATCGACTCGTTAAATTCATAAATGCAAAATGATTAGGACATTGAAGTATTACTGCATGGAGTTCTAGTGAACCAACACCAGACATTGTATCGTTCGAAGAATGAAGTATTTTTGGTTTTTGACTATTTTATCTCTACAGGAGTAGAGATGAATTAAAGTTGATGTAAATCCAAAAAGAGAAGATCTCAACCTAGGTAAGATTTGTCTTACATAGCTCTTTCACAAGTTTAACCGATGAGTACTGCTTATCAATTCAGATGTTAAAAATGTTAATAAATACATCATGTTAATAAATACATCGTCGACTTCTAAATTGAATTGATGTTTCGTCAATCGTAATGTAGGCACAAGCACATAGTTATTGAAATTGCTGCAAGTTTATCGGTTTCGACTCTTTCAATTTTAGAATCGATGTCATCAAATCGAAGACATGCTAGTAAAAATGAATACCTTTCAAGGCTTATGGTAGCTCGAAAAATTAGTCTTCCTGTTGGATTTGTTGCTTAAAGGAATCGTCTATCCTCATATTTGAATTTGTAAATATTTTGCAAATACAAAAGTCTAAATAAGACATTATTAGGTATCAGTAACTGCTACTATTTTAGAGGCGAATATGTTAGATTTCCATAAGCAAGGACCTGCTTATGAAAATTTACTCGGTGTTGGTAAAGCAGAAATAATGTTATGGGTTCACGTTGGGGAACTTTGGCGTGAAAATTTGGACCATTTTATCTTTTTTTTTGCCTAACTAACTATTAGGTATCATTTTTGTTTTCATTTTTCATCAAAACTGTATCTTTCCTATTCATATTTTGTGTCACGTTCATTCATAATTTTATTATCTGGCCCTTCTTGACCACTTCTGTTAGCACAAGCAACATCATTTTACTTAGGCTGTTGGCTTTGATGCTCACTATTACTGTAGATTCATTTTCTACAGCACCACCATTTAGTGTTACTAAAAGGTTGGGGCTTCAGCAAAACTGCTAGCGTTTATGTCATTCCAGAACTCATTCCAATTCAGAGTGTTTTTAGGTTCCTTCATCACATGTCTAATCTTGGAAGCACTTTTGTAAACAAATCTTTAAAATCTACATCTTATAAGCTGGGAACACAAAATCTACATTATCGATCAATTTCGTTTTTAATTCTTCCTGTTAACCTTCTTTAGTTATGAGGATGCTCAAAAGAAGGCACCATCAATATTAAGCCAAAATAATATAATTACAAGTGGAAGATTCATTTTGGTCCTGAGGACCCATCAGTAGTAGTTAAGGGTTAAAAGTGTTAAAAAACTTTTCACAAACATCTTTTTTACCTACGAAATTAATTTTTCGACAAACGTTGTCCATACAAACACAAAACAGATGAAGCGGATGAAAATTAATTTTTTGTGGGGTAAGTGTAACTGTAATGGGTTTGCATGCTATATTGCTTATAGAGACTACCCATTGCAGCTCTTTCTGCGTAAATTGTGTGTGTATATGTGTTTTCATGGCTTTGTTAGAACATTACCTCGCTATAACAATATAACACTCTTAATTATGTCCTAACAGCGAAATATAGGAGTGCCAAGATTCGAACCTTAGACAATAAGTACTGCCCGATCGATAGTCAGTCGCTCTTACCTCTGTGGGTCTCAACCTATTAAGCTGTCCTTGGGGAAGGAATGAGGAGGTTTATCAGCATTTCCTTAACGAGGAACTGTCGGTGCAATTATAAAACGTCCTTTTTGACTTAAGATACCAACTATTATGTGAGATTTGTGTTTCATTGCATTTAACTTAATTGCTCGACAATATCCCTATTTTCTAGCTTGTAACAGGATAAGTCCGCCTTTAAAAGATATAATTGAACTTTTTTGTTGTATTTAACATAGAGAATATTTTGAAAAACCTTTGGAATGTTTGTAGATTGTTCAGAGACAAGCACTTTTTTTCGAAAACGAAACGATACACGAACGAGCTAAGAAAGTTGTAATGGTAGTTCAGTATAACTTTATACAAAGTACAAAATACACAATTACAAAGATTTAGTAATTGGGCATTAAATTTGAGAAGTAAACGGTTGTCTTGATGTAGTTGTTAGATCTTGTATACCTATAATGTTCCTCTTTGCTACAACTGATAGTATCATTAATTGAGTTCTGTAGCTTCTAAACTAAGCCTGACTGCTATGTAAATACTTTAATGTCCCAATTATCTAAGAGGAACTTTTCGGAGTAGATTAAGATGTCATTGCATAGGATTTCGTGTACATACACTGTATATACGTTGTTCGGGTTCCCCACAGTTTTCTAACCGTAATGACCATAAAGTGCTGCTTTAATTAGGTAGGTTAACTAAGTTGAACTCTCTCTCTTTAAAATATATCGTCTGTGCGCGATATGTAATATAGTTTACATGTATTATTGTATGCGCTTCACATACGTATATAACAACGATATATTTTTAGCGTAAAAAAATTATTCAGCCTATTTTAAGATTCACAACAGATATTCTTATTTGTGCCCATTCTCTGAACGTTTTATAATGACAACACAATCGTAAAATATTCTCGTGTATTTGTGAATAGAATTGAGGTGTTTACCGACTTTCGAAATATAATTTAGAAATCCTTTTTTCATTTACATCGTTCAAACGCCATTTCGTATAGTGTTAATGGTGTATTAAAACGGTTTTAGTGTTGCGTTCATCATTTTACTATTACCTTAGCCTCTCCTCAAAATAATTTTATTGGACAGCACGTCAATGAGAACGCGGGTTCCACAAAAGAATCCGCCTGGTTAAATGCGCATTTTATTGTTGTGCAAACGTCAAAACTCTGGTGCGTGCGAAAATCTTAGAGTTTTATTGTAAATATTCGCATGTCGCTCGGCATTTATTTCGATTATACACGACTTCGGTAAAAAGGAACATAATGGGAACATAAGTAATGGGATAATTCTGTGCGATAGTTAAATTACTGTCGCGAAGGTCGTACGGTCAAGCAAATAATGTATATGATCGGTAATAAAGCGAAGGTTGGCATATTTATGACGTACGGTGAATAGGTAGTGTGTATCTGTTATTTAAATGGAGCCTCGAAATTATACTGTACCTTTTGTATTGTTTCCAATAACAAGGTTTAAGTTATTCATTGAAATAAAGATTGGCAATTATCGCAGCGCCGCCTATTAGGTAATGCTATTCACGATTCTCAATGTGGACTTTATATGTGTATATTGATAAAAATTTTAGAAACATAGTTTACGCAACTTTTATATTTATTTATTATTATTTATATTTGTACATGTACCAGCCTTGTTAAGTTTGCCAGTTTAGCATTTATTTTTGCATTTCGTCATTGGAGAGTACACATTTGAACATCATTTGGAAATCAATCCAATGTTTTGTTAACATTGATGTTCCGGGTTAGTTTGCCTAAAAATATTTGAACATTTTGTATAAAAATCAACAGCTTTGCTTCGCTCCTACTTGGCTAACATAACATTCTCAATAAAACTTAACGATGTTCCATCTGATCGAAGGCGGATTATTGCTGGAGTTCCGCAGGGTTCGCTGCTAAGGCCGAAGTTTTTTATATTATAGACAAGCGCCGTACCGAGGTCTATACTGACTCATCTGGGCGTTTCCACGGATGACGCTCTGGTATGTCACAGATTACAAAGGTCAATCAACCAGATCTGCGATTGAGTGTTCAAATGGTATCTCACCACCAATCCCGATAAGTGTGTCCACCCCCGTCCCGTGAACAACATTATTGGAGGTCAAAAATGTTGTCTTGGAAAACCCGCATGCAATATTTATGTATTACTTTGGATACAAATCTGACTTCCCTCTTGTGTTGGAAAAACTCTCTGAGCTTAAAGATCATACTCATGATTTACACGGAGTTTCTACGATCTGCTCTCACCAATGGTGTCCTGACCTGGCCCAGAGCTAGTAAATTGCAAGTGAAACGGCTCGATATTCTCCAAAACCGAGTGCTGCGAATCATCGTCACAGCAGCTTGGTTCGTTAGCAACGCTCAGATCCATCGAGGTCTTAACTTTCCACGCTTGAGCGAATATGTGATGGCGCTGGTCAGGGAAACAGTTCAGAGCGCTTCCAGGTCGGAGAACCCCCAAATCCAATCTTATCGATGGCGGATTTACACCCAGCTGTGATTTGGTCGTCCTCTCACAGATCTTGGATAATTTGCATAAACTCTGTGGTTTGAAGAACCGCGCTTATTTAGCGACAAAAAGGCTAACGAACGTGGTTTAGGATCTAAAGTACACGAACGAAACCTAAAATTTCAACTCTACCCAATCATAGCTAAATTATTATATTTATGATATTCTTATCACATTAAAGCAAGTTTAAAGCTAGGAATTACAACTGTTACATCACGCAAATTAAAGATACATGCTTTCAAGCATAGTAAAGTTCACATCTTTTAAATAATGCGATTTTAATTCTTCTGGTTTCTGGCTTTGTGTGGAAAAATCCTTTGTGAATATAATTGTTTTATGATTTTTTAATGAAAGTCTTATCTTAAAAGTATCATTTAGTTCGATTAAAAGTATTACAAATTTATCTTTTGTTTATATTTCTTATGAATTAGGTAATTAGTCGTACATTCATTAAGCAGGACAAGACAGGACGAAATGTGGCTAAGATATTATTGTTCTTTAATGACTTATAAATGTAATAGAAATTTATTTTCCTGCCCCTGGAGCAGGCTAGAGCTATAATAGCTAGAGCCTATAATAGGTTGCGAGTCAGGTAAATAGAATCATTTCGCACAGGTTTGTCTTGTGAAATATTAGTGTGTTTTAATGAGAGATTATCAGTGTTTCCAGTTGTAAAGTTTGTGGTTTTGGAGTTTTTTTTCGAGTTGCAGTATTATTGTCATGGCAAATCGGCCAATTACGCGTATGGTCCTGCACGAAAAGATTATGGAATTTCATGAAGAGTCCACGGAATTGCAAAGAAATCGAGTTTCAAACAAGTGGTGACGAAATTGCAACATGGGCTCTTCTGGATTAAATTGCAACGTTTTTAACCATGTAATATAATTTTGTCATTATAGCTTCTGCCGAAGCAAATAAATAATTTGCGAAATATTGAGAGAATGAACAATTGAGTTGTTATTGACCTATAGATAGACCGCATTACCCGATTATCTACATTTTCATTACATTATGTGGTCGAGTACTTGTCTATTATTGTTGTTTGTTACTAATATGGTGTGTGGACAAGTTGACGTGGGTAAGATGCCAAATTCGCCATCTTACCCCATATTTTACTTTCTTGATTTATTGTTGTGATTAATAATTTGTAGATGGCAAGGAACTACAAAAAGAAAACGAACAGGTATAGAACCATACAATCCGGATATATTCTCAGATCTAGATTTTGCACCGGTTTGTGTATCGGAGCGTCCATTGTCAGCAGGGAGACCTGAAACAGAAGACGTTGACTGGAATTCGTCTGATGATGAGCCTTTAATTAATTTGCAAATTCCTCTAACTAATACAGAAATAATAACTGACGGAGACGGTCCCACAAATACTACTCCGGGTCCATCATGTGTTGGAAATGATACCATGCATTTCAGATCCCCATTGCACATAAGGGCTTTATCCAAATACGATCGACCAACTTCAAACACAAGGAAGAAGCAAAAGTGTAGTATTTTAACGTCAAGACCGGTCAAGGAGCAGCTTGAACAGAAGGAAAAGGAGCATGGTGAAAAAGAACGAAAAAAACAGGAAAGAGGCTAATTAACCAAAGAAACACTCTTAAAGTTCAGAAATCAGGCTCCAAAAGCAATGATAACATAACATGTCCTGGATGCAGCGAACTGTTTGAAGATCCACCAATAGAGGCATGGATTCTCTGTGATGAGTGCAACTGCTGGTGGCATGAACCCTGTGGTTCCTATGAGGGACGTGGCTGTTTCGTTTATGATATACATATGTGAATCTTAGACTTTCGTCATCATACCCTATTGCTTACCCAACTGTACGTTAAAGTAACGGAAATGTAAGAATTTGGTTTTTCCTTAACGTCGTCAACTTTCCTCACTTTCTCCTACCTCTTCTATAGTTGCACCTTTTCCTAAACAACATACACATTTCCACCCTCACTAGAAGTTGAAGACGACAAGCTGCATTAACACTTTTTCGTCAGTCGATTCTACATGATTTAGAGCCCCTGTGGTTAAATTTTCATTTTGTTTAATAAGCTACTTAAGGAGGTAGAGGTCTCGTTCGTATATTTCAGATCCTAAACCACTGTGCGTCGTGTCCAGCCTTCGACAAAACGGGAGCCCTACGTACAAAAATCTACATATTCACTTTATGACCTTTCTTCTTATCTATGACGAACGTTGTGAATTCCTTATTGATCTCGGCAATTTGCAAAAAATCATAATTTTTGTTTCATATTTATTACTTGCGCAAGGTGTGCACTTCTGTTCATATGCTACAAACGAAGTGTATAATGAACAGATTCCAAAGACTCCAAAACTGCACCGGTCCCTTATGTTTTGGTAATCAAAATAGTTTTTTATTGATATTGTTCAAAAATTGTAGTAATTATTGTTCCAGACCTGATGCTGTTTTTTTGATATAGAAATACGAGAAATATTACAAAGACGATATTAATTCCAATTCCAGAAACTAGATTTTTTTAAATAATGAGAACTATGCTGAGGAAAGTCTCTACAAACAGCCTGGAGAGAAACCAAGTTTGGATTCGATTCCAGAACATTCACCATTACTTACGTGGAAAATATCAAACAGATTTAATGGATCAAAATTTGACACATCACCTCCTATTCATTTTTAGTTTTTGATGTCCAAACTTCTGTATTTGAGAATTTGTTAGCGACAGATTCTTCTCGGTTTAAGTGTAGTTAGATTTCTAGTAGAGTAGATTATGGCTTTAGCCCTTTGTAAGAGCGGGATGTTGGCTTGTTGGTGAAGCTTTTTGATTCCTATGTAGTGGACGGCACCAAAAGCAATTGGACCTAATTTGGAATGTTGTGTATTAGAAGAGTCTAGATTATGGATTGTAGCTTTTGTGGAGCTTGTCTTGGTATCGACTTTCAAAGTCAACTTTACTATAAGTCTAATTTTTATATTAATAAGTTTTACAGCAGCTTTAGTGGATGTATGATTTGTCCTTTTTCGTGATAATAATGAGTTTCAATTGGATTAGGTTAAGGATGACTCACTATTTTTGAAGAAATTTGTTTTATTGTGGAGACGTGGTGGTTCAATTTCCGAAGGTACATATGTTTTTGGATGGTGGGAGTGGACAATAGTAGATAGTAGAAGGCGTTGTAAAGTGTTGATCTATACGGGATCTCGATACTCCCAGATATTTGTTCCACTTTTGTCTTGAATGTGTGCTCTTGAAGGTAGCTTTTGATCATTCGGGTTATAACGGGTGGCATTGCTAGTTATCCCCGTATCTAAGGCTAATATAACTTTGTGTTATCTTTTATTGAATACTTTCATTCTGTCAACTGCAAGAATGGTTGTTCCATTAGCTGTACAGATTTTAGGACCTTTTAGGAAGGAATTAGAATATCTAGCATATTCGAAAATTTGAGTAGGTAATTATTGAAATTTCTAATTTTGTATCATTAAGATACATATGAATTTAGTTAACCAAATTGGAACATAATCTTATTTAATTATTCTAAAAAAAAACGAACTACAACATTCTAAATTTATTGCAATTTCATAATTACGTATCGTTCGAAATGAGGTAATGCAGTTATGCGTTCATTCTGTTTGTAAAGCTAATTTATGCAATTTAGAATGACAATATTAATCAATTCTGCCAATAGATACACATTTGTGGAAGAGATAGATAAAGGATTATATTTTAATGCATTTGACGTGTTTCAGTGAGTGTTAGGCCGCACTCGCCAGTTTATACCCCATTTATTTACCTTTATCTTTTCAGCTTACACCTCAGTTTAATGCTAGAGTATTTAAACATATAATTGACATTTAATGGATAGTGTAATATGTGATAGTATTCTACCTAATACACTAAAACTAACGCGAAATTTTTGAAGTATGTACATATATAATATAATACTTGTTTTCGCAAAGATATGTATTTCCATGGCTAATTCTGTATATTACAATAGCGTAAGGTTGAGAATAGACTAGGACTAGGTAATATTAATAGTTTCCATTACACATACATACAACATTCCTTGCATGAAAACCGCAATACAATGTATAAACAATCAGCTACTAAGATTAATCGCCCCGTAAATCTACTTGCCTCGCCAATAAAACAAATTACCTAATCTCTAATGCTTTTAGAATGAATTTGATAACAATTGCTCTACCGCAGGGCTAAGTAGCGATGTCTACCGCTTTAATGGAAGGGTGGTACGACCTTCTCTTTCTCCCCATTCCATTCTCTCACTGTCTCGCTTCTCTCTTGGAAAGCGTGACATAAATTGAAGGGGGACAATTCAAAAGAAAATGTGCAGAGGGAATAACATTTATAATACAGGGTGCGTTTAAATGAATTAAAGTTTTGGGTAACATAAATTTAAAAAAATATATATATTGCTGAAAATTTGTGTACGTGAAATAGTTATTTGCATCATTAGCCTGCATTAATGTGTTCAGTCCTATTAAATTGATAATTGACATCGAGCTAATTTTGCTCATAGAATCCAACAGATAAAATAAGTATTGACTTATAAAGAAGTTTTGCTCGAGCGAACAAGAAAATAGATTCTACCACACATTCTGGCTCAGCAGTCGTTTTTGTAGGTACAATGCCAGTGGTTGGAGTATTTTCCACCTTGGCGAAGCTAACGCGATAGCTACAACCCATTTTGCAATGCTCTGATTTGCAATTTCTTGCAAATGGTCTATTATGTTTGGGGTCCGATTTAATGAATCGGACTACTACCACTAAATTTAATTCTAAAGCGTTAGCAAAACCCAAACGCTTTTTGGAAGTAGTTGCTAAATGATCAAACTTCCTAATGTAGTGTTTAGCACAACTTCTCCCTTCCATTAGCTGCATTCTAGCGTGAATGTTTTTAGGATTGTAACTTGCAATGTACCGCTAAACAAATACTGCTGAATCCAAGAAGAATTTCTTTCCAAGTAATTTGCTACCAATAATTAATAAGATCAACATTTTATGCAGTGATGATAATAATTGAAGTTGAAGTGTTCGAAATCGTTGTAAATGTTTGTAAAACATTTTTTAACATGTTTCTTTCCAAAATTCCATATTCGATAATCGCCCGATTGTCATAGTGTGACAACACTGACGAAATAGATCAAAATAGTTTTCGAGACCACCCATTGAAAGACCTTTTTTCAAACCTGATCAAAACACGTAATTCATAAAACTGCAATAAATCAGTAAAACCCGTAAAAAAAGCACCGAACAGAAGAATAGAGACGCAGAAAAAGAGTGGAGGACGCATAGGCGCGACTCGAACACACGACAAATCAAACAAGACGCACGACCTTTTCGGGGGGGTTATAATAGGAAAAAGCTTTCCGAGCTTTTGATATTACCGCATCGCCGGTCGTAGTCCTCCGATCCAATGTTTCAGTTTCCCAACTTCCCGTTCCACCATTATATGTATATATATATATATCGCGTAGGTCTGCTGGTAATGATTTCGGACCAGTAACAGGACCATTAATCATACAACCGCGACGTCCTCGTTTTCCTGCAGCCTCGCCACGCCGCCCTGAATCCTGCTGAATCGTATAAATATTTGAAGAGCAATCGTATTTCGAAAACAAAGGTTTTCTACCCACTCATACTACAGCTCGTTTCGCGGCGTGTTTGCCGACACCACCCACCACTACCGGTTGAGGAGGAATGCTTTCTTCTTCTATATAGGGTGCGTGGAAATAAATATTGAAGCTTGATGTGGTAGAATTTTTTGGGGAATATTTTCTCATCACATCTTGAAGAAAATGGTTTTTTTTTTAATATAGATATCGATTTGTATTTAATGGAAAGATTCTGAAGATTCATTTTTGTTTTCATATTATGTTTAATGTTATGACTTTACAATAATTACTTATCTGCTAACGCTGTACGATGATACGAATTTAACAAGTCAAATCTGGCTCTGTTTGTGACTGATATACTAGATTTGATTCATTTAAAAAATCCTGCAACAATTCTCTTCATACTGATGTCAGTTAGCTAGTAAACGAAGTCATAATCAAAGCTCAATTGCCGAAGTTGTCTAATTAACCTTAGTTTGGTTGAGCTTTTGAAGCTTCACTTCGGTTGACCAAGTCTCGCCTACACTGGCGTTACTGAGCTAACAAAAATGCCAAAAAAATGTATTAGTATTTAGACTTGAATAATTAATGCTGCAACTGTTTGTGAATAGATGGCGTGTCCTATTTTATCGCGAACATCTTTTATGTATATTTAGATGATGTTCACGTACTCCATATTCAAAATGCGTTAATCGCAACCATGATGAGAATGAGGAATTATCATGTTAAGACGACTTGACGTTGCTCAAGCTGTAAGCTGTTTCAGAAGTTATTGAATCCCTAAACTAAAATCGGATGTTGAAGTTGAAAAGTACTTAGCTGTACACGTTAGGTGTAAAAAGGGAAGTTAATGGGATTGCAGCTTTGGCGTTAGAATTAAGAAGACGTGAACCTTTTTTCGTATTTAAGCTTTCGCTAATTCTTTATTAGCTTCTTCAGAGAACAAACTACAAATAAAATCAAAAGTATATGCACTTGAATTGCAAAAAATCTTGAAACAAACCGCTTCTTTGATTGAGTTTTGATAGACATTAAATGCAGACAACTTTTGGTGTTTCTATAAACGTAGAAAATAATGAATTTCCTGTATCAATCAAACATTCTAAACCTTGATAAATATGAATGTTTGAGACGCATTTTTGCGTCATTCCATAACTGTGGACAAAACGTGGATCAATTCGGAATGGACGAGGTTTGACCAAAAATATTTTCTTGCATTAAGACAATGCAATACTCACTGACAATGATCAAAATCCAAGAATGATATTTTGAATTGCTTCGACCTCCATTGCATTCCTCACACACACAGCTCCCTGCGAATATTTCTTGTTTTATCAGAACCATAACAAATGGTTCGACGTAAAAAGATTTGCCTCTAATGAGGAGTTTATCGATTCAATTAAATTATTGTACTATTTGCAAAGCATCTAAAAATTAGAAAAACATTGTACCTATTGTATATTGCCAATGTATTAAAAACAAGTTATCTTAGGCTGGTCAGTATTCCACGAAAAAAAAAAAAAAATCTTTTATCCCATTGGAATGCATAGATGCAAGACTATGCTCTTGTATGTCGTGTCCACGTTGAGTGGGTGGTCCAGAAGTGGTATAGAATAGCTACTAGTTTGCCTTCTCTTCTCTGTAATTATCTTTTAGAAGGCTTCCAACGAAGATGTTTAACATATTTCTGATTTGGAAAATTGAAAAAATGTTTCACCATCTCAATCCCCAATTCCATCATCCATCATTAACAACTATTCATATTCTGCCAGTTGATTAATTTAGGATAAAAATTAAGTGCCTTAATAAAATGTACTATTTTCGCACTATGGTCTGTTTTAAGCCAAGATAGTTTCTCGGTAGAAATCACTAAAAGTTTTAGTGTCTAAATTTAGAGGATTGAATAAATAAACAAGTAGAGGAGAGGAGAGTGGGGCACAGAGGACCACTTAAGACAAAAAGTGTTGGTATTTGGATGTGGTAGGTACAGTATAGAGAAGTATCAAACAGATGGCAGAAATTACACCAAAAATATATAGGAAGTCCTCTGTGCCCCGGTGGCTCTGGTTGCCCCACTGTCCCCAACTTTTCGAATTTTTGAATATTCAGAAAAAAATACTGCGCATTATATGTTTGACTTGAATTCATAAAAACTATATATCAAATTGAAGAAGATCAGACCACTTTTTCTATTTGTGTTTATTACGTCAAAGGTTATAATAAATAATGCAATACCATAAAGTACAATAAAGACTATCTATGAGGTTATAACACTAATACTTATGTATTATGTAAAGCTAGGTATACATTACACGATTATTTCATAATTACTAATGCAGATTGCATAGATAACAGAATATTATCATTATAGTGAATGGAAGGTGTTGGAAATGGTTTCTATTATTTTTGAAACCTGCATTCACTCTTAGAATTTAGTTTTCTATTGCCGGTTCGATTTGGTTGAGATTATATCTCTCCATTTGAAGTTCAATGAAACATGAACATATTATTTGACACAAGTTAAATGTCAATTTCTTCAACTGTTGCAATATTTTTTTACGAAAATATAATTAATTGTGTGCTGTAATAAATTGATTTGTAATCAATTTGTAATAATTTGTAAATAAAAGAAATTTTGTGGTGTCAAAGCTGATGAACGTGAAGACCACAATTCTTTCATCTTAACATTTATTATTGTGGTTGTGTGCCTACACAAAGGCGCCAAACTCATGTTCTCTCTTTTCAAATTGTTGCCAGTATTTCAACAATTTATTTAGAACTTTAACCCCAAAACCCTCCCCCCATTGTGCACGCTTAAATTTAATGGATCAATTTCATTAAAACAACTGCATTAATCTGCATTTCATGTTATAATTAAAAAATAAAAAATATATCTGTTAAATGTACAACGCGGTAAATTAAAGCAAAAGACGTCATCGTTTGCAATTAGTATATAGTTTAATTACATGATAGTCATTCTCCGCGTCCGTCTTTGTAATGAGTCGTAACACGTGCTAAATGATAAATTATTGAACAACCGGTTTTGCGCGAAGGACCTAAAGAGATGGTACTAGTATGACTACTGGCGAAACCGCATACTGGGGCGTCGACCGTAAAAGGGGGAACGACGAATAACACGATGGGGTAGCAGTTTGCATTCGCGCTCGTGAGACACACATCTGTCAACGGAAAGGGGCTGCTAATCACCGATACTGCCACCCTTGCGACGCTATTACCCCCGTCTGAATACATATACGACACGTTACGAACACCTCTATACCCGAAACCTTAGTATATGTTGTAGTAATATTGCGAGGATAAACTCCGTGCTCTATTACTTATGTAGCAAAATTTAGATTGCGTCCCTTACACGAGACGAACTCTGAGCAATGCAAGTGGAACATATTGTGTCTCTCTTCTGCTGATTGTAATTCATGGAAAAGGGTCGTTGATGACACATTCAATCTTTTAACCCGCACGATTGGTAATCACAGCCAGGAGGGTTCAATTAATATAATGGTGGTTCTATGAAAATGCTGTAAATAAAAATAACAGTAAATATGTAGTAACGGATGTTGGATTTACTATCAAATCAAGTTTCGTACTAAATTGTAATCTGGTAGTTCAATTTCGACCATAGTATAGAATTAAATCAATTTTTATTTGTAGATCCATGATTTTAGTAAAGTTTGGGTAATTTTTTAACACGATGTAGTAAGTTATGGGAGAGCGGCGTGTGAAGAAACTGTTGGTACTGGACGGGCTGAAAACTGTTGTTTGCAAAGAAAACATTGATCTGGTAAGATATGAAGATTGATCTGGAAAGCTAGACGAATTAATGTGAAATTCATAGCTCAAAAAAATGGCTTTTTAATAGGTAGCGTAGAAACCATTTTACATAAAGAATTACGTTTAAAAAAGGTGACTGTACGATGGGTACCAAGAATGTTGACGCCCGAGCAAAAGTGCAGTGGATAGGTCACATCAGAGACGAATTTAGCCATCATTATCCGAGATCTTGAACACTTCTTAGACAGACTATTATGATCCTGAATCAAAAAGGCAGAGCGTGGAGTGGGTTCACCACCCCCTCGAAGGTTCCCTGCGGAGGTGGACCATGGCACCCCCAGGTTTTTGGGATGCCTAAGGAATTATCTTTATAGACTTTTTACCATGTGATCAGACTAGAATTGATCAATATTATGCTGCTTTAACTTCATAACTGAGTGATTCCTGGATGGTTTGCAACCCAAGACAATTTTTTTTCTGGCAAAGTTCTTTACCATCATTATACCAAGCGTGTCAATGTCTTACGAGACTATATTGAAAATTAAAAAAAAAAACTTACTTTTCCATGTCGTTTCAGATATAATAAGGGGGAAAGGTATTAGTAGATGAATCTTTAATTTAATTTTACATTTTAACTTCACTTTCAGAAGACAGTACAAATGGTGACAAAAGTATTAATAAATAAACATGGCTCACGCGTACCACATGTAATGTAGGAAAGTTATGGGGTTTGTGGTCGGCCAGCGTACCGTCAAACAATAACAACCTTGAATTGTAAATTAGTATGCAGTCCTATCGTATATAAATATGCCACAAACGATGAGCTTATTTAACCGTTCAATGAAGAACATTGTGCGTACATTTTTTCTTGTAATTTAAATTAATTGCAAATTTGCATGCGTACGCCACTTGTATGTGTACGAAATTGGCCAAGTTTATTAATGAATATAATTTAAATCATATTTTGTGTAGCTTCCGCTAAAATTATAAAAATCCTGAGGGTTCTATCATACAAATAAGTATTTCTTTCGGCTTTAACGTCGAAAGTTATATTTTTGAGATTTTATTACTATTATAGTAACACCAATAAATGGGTATTTGTATTTACTTTTCAAAAATTGGATTTTCTACCACATTGAGTTAGAAAAATTATGGTAAATACAAGGGATTTTATCTGCCCATTGCAGTTTACTTTGTGCAATTCGGTTGAATAGTGTGTGAGAAATAATCCATAGAAAAAGCTTCTGTTTTCGAAAAGATGAAATTATCACGAGAGTACTTTCGGATAATGATTTACTATGATTTCAAGAAAGGCTTGAGCGCGTATGAGTGTGAGGAAAGTTTAAAATCGGCATTTGGAGATGTTGCACTATCATTGGCTACTGTTTATAGATGGTATAAAGAATTTGAACGATGTTGGAAGTCGGTGGTACACAGAAAATGAGCTGACCCTCCTTTAACGCGTTATAGAGATAAATTTTCTCGAGAACCGTTTGATGAATCTGCTTTGCTCTGGGCAAGTTGGTTCATCTTGTTAATCTAAACGAGAGGACAAACTACCAGGAAGGCACATTAACGCGTTTGAGCGCTGTGACCGCTCCAAATTGATAAATTTTCTGGACAATTTTTTCAGCATATACATTACCGAATATTACCTAGCTCGATAACCGTTTGATGAATCTACTTCCCCCTCGGCAAGTAGGTTCACCTTGTTAATCTAAACGAGAGGCCAAACTCCCAGCAAGGCACATTAACGCGTTATAGAGATAAATTTTCTCGAGAACCGTTTGATGAATCTACTTCGCTCTCGGCCAGATGGTTCATCTTGGTAATCTAAACGAGAGGACAAACCCCCAGGAAGGCACATTAACGCATATGAGCGCTGTGACCGTTCAAACTTTCATAAATTTTCTGGACAACTTTTTCATCATATAAATATTACCTAGCTCGATAACCGTTTGATGGATCTGCTTCCTCCTCGGCAAGTAGGTTCACCTTGTTCATCTAAACGAGAGGCCAAACTCCCAGCAAGGCACATTAACGCGTTATAGAGATAAATTTTCTCGAGAACCGTTTGATGAATCTGCTTCGCTCTGGGCAAGTTGGTTCATCTTGTTAATCTAAACGTGAGGACAAACTACCAAGAAGGCACATTAACGCGTTTGAGCGCTGTGACCGCTCCAAATTGATAAATTTTCTGGACAATTTTTTCAGCATATACATTACCTAGCTCGATAACCGTTTGATGAATCTGCTTCCCCCTCGGCAAGTAGGTTCACCTTGTTAATCTAAACGAGAGGCCAAACTCCCAGCAGGGCACGTTAACGCCTTATAGGGCTAACGCATATAAATTTCATCTCGAGAACCGTTTGATGAATCTGCTTCGCTCGGGGCAAGTTGGTTCATCTTGTTAATCTAAACGAGAGGACAAACTACCAGGAAGGCACATTAACCCGTTTGAGCGCTGTGACCGTTCAAACTTTCATAAATTCTCTGGACAACTTTTTCATCATATAAATATTACCTAGCTCGATAACCGTTTGATGGATCTGCTTCCTCCTCGAAGTAGGTTCACCTTGTTAATCTAAACGAGAGGCCAAACTCCCAGCAAGGCACATTAACCCCCCGAAAACAATGCTGCGGCGAAGGAAATGGTGGAAGAGGACAACTGAAGATTGGATCCTCGCAAGTGAGGTCAATATTGCACGAACTTCTATATTTGAAAAAGGTTGTAACTCGGTTTGTACCCCATCATCTGACAGATTTACAAAAAGCAGAACGTGTTAGAATTTGCCAATAAACTTTAGATACGTTGAATGCTGGAGGCCATCAAATTATTTCTAAAATTGTAACTGGCGATGAACTGGCTATTTTTTGAGCTCAACAAACATTTGAGAGGGAAAAGGTTCCAGTCAGAAGAAGAGATTGACGTCGCCCCTAAGTGTTTTTTTTATAGTATCCCTAAAAACAGCTGGTTGAACGCTTTTGAACTATGGAAGGAGAGAATGTTTAAATGCATTATTGTAAATGTCAATTACTTTGAACATATTTAAGATAAAAATTCTAAAAATCTTTCTATTCTCAATAATTGTAGCTTGTCCCTCGTAATATTAGTAGCAGTCCGATAAAATCAAAATTGATATGAAAAATATGAAGCTATATTATTTCCAAAACGAATAAGATGTACCGAGTAAAATTTAAAAACAATGGCAATTATTCGCACATATTCTATAGGTATGTGTATGTATAGGCGTGCATAGTAATTTGTTACACATCACTAATTAACACACCGTTGATTTTATACACAGCTGTACATGTAACAATAACGAGATGTTAGTCACTTCATTTTTATCCGTTTTAAAAGTTATGTTTGTTTTAATCTTAAACGATTAAAAACATAAAAAAACATACAGGGTGGTGCACCCAAGAGGTGGTGGACTATTATAATTAAACGGTGAGGAATTTCGAAAAACCTTTTTGGAATTTAGTTGGGACTAAGACCCATAGTTACAGGGAGAAATTTACTAGCAGGGCATTTTTCGAAGTTTCGAATTATTTTTCCAAGAAATTACGGTTCTACCTTTCGTAATAGTGGAGATATCGCGAAAAACTCGAAATTTTAGCCGGAAATTTTTGAATTTTCAAATTCTGGCGGAAATAATCTTGGAGTGGAATATTACCACCCTCTATATTATCTAGCGATCTATTAGATCTCATATTAGATAAGCCTACAACACTTTTAGGAGAACCGAGCTCTGAAGATATTTAAATTATCCTTTGCGTTTTATCGACTTCCTTTTGTGAAACTGATCAAATGATATTTTTTTATTCCGACTATTATACAAGTTTGTGAAACATTAGACGTTACACACTGCCGCAATCGAAGATATGATTGATTTCATCGAAAAACGACTTTAAATATTCAACCGCAATGCTTGAACTACAGTGTGTGTATTGCATACGGGCGTATTAAACATTTAAAGGATTGTTTAGTCTATGGCCGTTTCGGAAATTTTCACTTAACACGGCTGCGTTTTAATATCGACGCCCACCGCTAGATACGCTGAAATCAAATCGTCACGTTACGTTCGTTTTGGACTATGTTAGCACGACCGCATGATTTAACTTACAAATGAGAAGTATATTGGTCGAACCTATGTAACGAAGCGAATTAGGCGGTAAGGTTCCGATGTGATTTTGTGCTGGCAAGAAAATTTATTGTGGCCAAGCGAAAATGCTTAAATTTGCATTACTCGTCTGTCATTAACCGCAGAACGGCTGCAAAATCTTACGTTAACGCATGACTGACATATAATAAACGTTTCTGCGGTAAATGAAGGCATTATACCAAGATCTCAAATTCAGGAAAATACTGTTCTAAATCATCTCATTATTTAAAACATGTTAGTGCGAATACTAAATTTAAGCACCCTGATATTGTCTTAAAAAATGGTTATCAATCATTTCCGAAAAAATCAATTTAGTACATATATTATCAAATCACGTCGATTTGAACATGAAAACATGTTGGTTTTCGATTGGGCTAAAGTCTTTGATATCTTAACTAATTATTATATGTACATATGAGTCAGCTTTTAGTACTTAAAGAAATGTTTTTCCACATTAAAGGGATTTACGAATGTCTCGTTTCAGTCTAAACAAAATATCCAATATTTTCATGCCAAAGTGTTGTTTCCAAATTCTCTACTACTACTTCAAAATTACACAAAAGAATCTACCTATATTGAGAACTTTGGCAACAGAGAAAATTTTAGTCAAATGAAAATGTGAAATGATCTGAGGTGGAACTCTGTGAAGTGTAAAATTCTAGTTCTTGCTTTGTTTCGTTACCCTTTCTCGTATAAAAATAAAAATTTTACACTACACAAAGTTCTACCCTTACAAGTTACCATTTATGAATTTGATGACGTCTTATTGACTCTTGTTTGATAGCAACATTTTTGGTTTTAATTGTTCTTTAAAATACAGGCATTTTGACTACACGTCAGTCTGCAAAGTACCAAAACTAAGTGGAATACTAAATAGTTTCGGAAATTGCATTTTCTAACTTTCAAGTCTCTTTTCTCTCTCTGTTTGTCCATTGTAGAATAGTGGTCAGATAACAATTACTACCACTCCACTGAGAGTGTATCAAAAACTTTTATATCAAAAAATAGTTTCTTTACAATTATAAACTGTAGGCCAAAACCAACTCGTAGCAGTCAGTGAGTTTTGGCCGTTGCTAGCCAACTAGATGTAGATTTTAAGATGCACTTTTATATTTTCAGCTCATGACTAAACTGGTGTTTTGTTGATTAGAATTGCATAGAGCCATCCCAGAGTGGTTAAGGTTCTTTTAATGTTTTGATTGGCGGTTTTCCTGTAACTGAGCCTGTTATCTACGTGAAGTTTCAATTACTTTAGGCACTCTTTGAGCGGTATTATGTGGTTTTTGACTGTTAAGTTCAGTAGTTGTCTGGTTGGGGAAACCTTTGGTTTCATCCTAAAACAACTGACTCTGGGACCCTACGGTGTCACTTTCGCTGCCGTGGCAACTCGATCCCGGAGGGGCGAAAGAGTTAAGCGCGGTTGGCATTTTGGCGGTAGGGCTTCGGCCCGACCGTCCCCGTTGTTCAGGCTTAATTCACGGACGGGCTGGTTGTACCTCACGGCCAGATTCCGTTTCCCACGCTTGGCCGATAGTCATCCGCAAGGAGGCCTAGGCCCCGTGGGGTTAGATATAAGGTAGGAGTCCGGTTTTCCGGTCGCCTCCAGTAGGAGTAGGACTCGTGCTGGCAGTGAGATTGTGGGTGACTGTTCCGAGGCTCATAACTAGTAATGAGTAGTGTGGTCCAGAAATTTGCAGGATATGGGCTAACCGCCTAGGTGCCTACGGTCATCCATCAGCCAGCTTCTAATCGGTGTTAAGTTCAGTGATGCCAGATCGTGTTAAACTGAATTCGTCGTCGCAAAAAATCGTGAGAAATCGTAACTGGATAGTTTTTGAATGTACGTACAACGAGGAGCAAAAAATTCCCGACAGTAGACAGTGGGGTTATGTTTCACGTGAGGGCTCTTACCCATGGGGTGGGAAGTCTTATCAGACGAGCTGAAACACGATTCAAAGTTGGAGAAAGTCCTCTTTAGGTGGCGGTACTTATATTAAAATTCCCTAAATGCATATTACATCTATCCGCGTAGATGGCGGAACAGTATTTTGTTTTGTGGTGTAAAATTTGTTTTTATTATATTATTATAATATACCAATTTGCAATTGTATCGAAAGACTGCGAACGCTCAGCTTTTATACTTATCATTCAGGGGAAATACCTATTTCTTGAAAGAACATTGAAATCACTCTTTTCAGGTAGATGAGTATTTCCCCGACTGTGTTTTTGCACTTGCTAAACTTACCCTATAGTTAACTACACCAGGATAAGAATAAACTTTCTTTGTGTTAACCATAGACGGCAGCAGTTATTTGATGCCGCCAGTGTAGAAAATGATAAAAAATCACAGACTAAACTAGGTTTAAATCATGTTGACACTTTTTTAAATTTTCATAATTTTTTATTATATTTGTTTAAATAAAATCGTGAAATGAATGACTCTTATCATGAGATCGTGAGACTGGCAACAAAATCTTGAGAACTCACGATAAATTGAGAGATCTGGCATTGCTGGTTACGTTTGTTTTGGGGCCAATGAAGTGAAAGAAACAGAGAATATATGAATTTTCGATAATGTTAACTTTTATTTGACCACTACTGTATATTTTATACTGGATATTGAAAACTCGCAGGGTAGGCATCTCGTTTTGAATCTGTACCCTTCAAAAATAAAGTTTAATGAAGTATAAATTAATATGTTTGTTATGAAAAAAATGTGAACTTCTACGGAGAATCAAATTTTCAATTTACTTCCTTTATGAACTTTAACTTTGATCCGCAATCTATACCAGTATGGAATTCAAGTTTTATATTTAGCTTAATGTTATGCCTCTTATTCTTAGATGTTCAATATTATTACTCACTTATAAATTCTTATCGTAAATACAGACAAATATATCCGTCGTAAAAATTTAATGCTCTCTTATATCTGGGCAACTCCGTCCCTGTCACTTCACCAACATATATACCCATTGAGTACAAAACGCGTGTTTCAACGCTCCTCTGTGAACGTGTGTGTGTGTGTGTATATACCTATCACGACAAATCATAGAATACCGCATCAACACGCTGCGCGCCTTGTGCGGAGATGCGTTGCTCGAGACACGCGGCGGCATTTCCACGAGTAGAACGGCAAAGTTAACGTCGACATAGACAGGAGTGAGGGGCGCGCGCGGAAAAAAAAAGAGCAGGAGCAGCAGGGTGAAGAGAAGTCGCACGCCACTGATATGCCGGATATACAATTGAGGGTTGTTTCGCTACGAACACGCCGCAGCACAGCCACCCATCAGTACGCCGAAGAACGTCGTACGATGCACAACTCTTATGCGCCGGTCGCTTTTTTGCACGTTTATTTGGTGACGCCACCGCTGCTGCTTTCCGGAAAAAAGGAATAGGAAGCCCGCTCAGAGTAGCAGATCGCAGATTAAGTAGGGATGATGGCGACCCGATCCTGAATTATGTGTGCTTTCAAGGGATGTGTGTTTTAAGTGCGTTTAACAGTGGTGGTTTACGGTACAGTGATGGAATTCTTTAACAAAAAAAATCGTGCGGAAGTATTCCTGATTTATTAGAGGATGTAATAATGAGGCAAGCATTTCCAAAAACGGTAAGTGCATTTTTTCGCTTGGAAGGCTTTATTTTTTCATACTTCATAAACATCCTCACGGACAAAACATTCAACAACACTTGTTTCGCCCCTTCTAAAGCAACCCTCTCATCGAATTCTCCGATATACATCTTAAAATCTCCCACATTCTTTTTTTTTTTTTCTCCCTTTTCAATCCCTATATTCCAATTAAGCATCCCATTAAAAGCGCACGGAACATTGTTACATGTCATCATCATCCCTCTTTTTCCGCCGCAGCCCTCTTAACCCCCTCTCCGCGCCCCTGCGCCTAACAACCCCCCACCCGTCGCCTACTCTTCATTCGGAGCGTGATCGTCCTACCCTCAACGTTATTTGATTACCTACTATTCGTGTCTAGATGCTCGGAACTGTTTAAGGATAACCGATCGGTCTTTCTCCCTTCGTCTCTTACAACCCCGTGAATTTTCTCTCTCCCTCCGCCCCGCTATCCTCTTTCCTAACAGCCAACGTTCATCGCGTCGTTTCTTCCTTCCCTTTTTTTCTGTTTTTCTATCTCGGTTTCGCCCATCGCAGCAACTCGAGGAAGCGGCGGCGGAGGGTAGTCGTCGTCGTCGTCGACGTTTAAAGTAAAAGTAATTCCCGTGGCGGAAAAGAGATGGCGCTTCGATCGGCGTCCGTGATCCGTTTTCTTTTGTGAAATTTCGCGAGATGGAAGATTGTCATTATGGTGATTACGGGCGGCTCTGGTCGTGGCGGCGGTGGTGGGGGCTTCGTAACGAGAAATCGAGAAAGAGACACCGCGCTATGTAGCGGACGGAGGAAGTGGTGGGAGATAATGTTTTGATAAGTCGCGGAGGTGATACTTAATTACTCGATAGTAAAGAGAGGACGGGATCATTTAAATTCGAATTAGGGTTTATTTTTTTTCCTGATATTACTTTATTTCGTTTTAAAGTATTATACTCTTTTGTTTCGGTGTTAAGTAGCGGCTGGGAACTCTTGGTTTAATTACGCAATGCGTTATAACTTAGGAAAAGATTTATGAAGTTTGATTAAGTTTACTCGAAACTTTACAAGTAACTATGAAAAGTTAAAAGTGTTCCTGGTAGGGAACATGATATGTGTTATCTATTAATCCCATTTAATCCATAAATTAGGCATTACGTGCCTTCAAAACTTTCCTGACTTTTAAGTTGTGACAGCTGTCAGTGACAAGCTTAAATTAGAAAAACTTACATTTAATTATTTGTTAACATGTTAGAATTACAACACAAAAAGTTTATAATCGAAAGTTACTTCATAACTGGTCGAAAATTAGATACTGGAGAATGGGTTTGTTCCATTAATGCTCACAGAATTTCCGGTGCCCTTTGGCGTTTTAGAGGTGTCTACAAACCAGCAGAATTATTCCGGTCTCGATTTGTGAATGTTTGTGTGATGAAAACGGGCGCCCTCATGGACAGTGGTACTGTCTGGTCTATGTAGGTGAAGATGCTGGTATGATCTCCAGTTTTACCGGAGAAACCCCTGCACCCACTACATTTTGTTCTGTAGGCTCCTAAGACTGCTTCCGACCACAGCAAAAGCTTCAGCAGAGGAGGCTCAAGGATCGCGTCTATCACCGCAGTCGGCGTCGAGGACATGACCCTCATGATGCCTAAACAGGCAATCCTCTGGACGTTACTGAGCGCGTTGGCCGCACAGCCCAAATTGGCTTTGTGCGACCAGACCAACGATGCATAAGTTGTAGAAGGTACTATAACTCTCGTGTACAACCAATATACCATCATAGGTTTCAGCCCCCACGTTTTACCAAACATTCCTCTACATGCCCACAAGGCCCTCGTGGCTTTGGCGTCCAAAGTCACAATTTGTATTTAATAATAGTAATATTTAACGGACAACATAAACCGTATATGGTCGAAATTTATTTTAAGAAATAGTAGTTTAGAAAAACAAGAAGCGTGGACCGTGCAAAAAGGGTAGTAGTAGACCAACAGTTAGAAACGATAATGTTGAAGCGGTAAGGCAATTGGTAGAAAAACCTGCTCAACCTTCTGTGCAATATTTAAATCAAGAATTGAATCTTTTTCGAGGCAAAGATTTTTTGACCATTTTGTTGTTAATAGTGAATGTATTGAAAAGGTTATGTTTACCAATTAATTGTGGTTTCATTCATTCAAAATTGAAGTTCGGACAGCTGTTTGTCAGAGAAGGATTATTGGATCTACATTTTTTGAAGGTATGTCGATTAAAAACACCAAATTTTAAACGGTAGTCAAAAAAAAAGGTTAAACGTTACAGAATGGATATCTTATTTCAACTTAGCCGGTCTTTTTGACTATTAGGCGCGTGTATGTTTCGATAAATTCGATTTTGAATTTTATCAGTTCCTTTTTGTTTTGCATTCTGACTGGTTTTGCTTAAGTGCTACTGCTTCTGATCAAGTTTGTTTAGTATGGCTATAACTTGCTCAAAGTTTCAAACTTTTTAAAATTCTGATTCTATACTTTGTAACTATTTAATTCTTGCTTCAAACTCAATTATCTTGTTTGAATCAAGAGTAGATTTATCTAATTTGCTGATTTTTTTAATTAGTTTTGATTCCAAAAAAAGGAAAAAATTAACGAAACAATATATTCGTAATCAATAATCAATAGGTACAATTTGGCTATTTATAATGAACATATAAATCGTGATTTAACTTTTATAAAAAAAAGAAACTAAATAGAATCCTTATTGGTAAACCGCTTCACCTAAATATTTGATCTTTTCGATTGAAGTAACGTAATTGTAATTATTACACCTCATCGAGTCGGAAACGATCTCGAATCTAAACACTATACTACGCATACCGGCATAGCATAATACGAAAAATTTAGGACGAACATAACCAGAAATTCTATAAACACACGAAAAGTTTATTTATTAGCTATCAAAGCGGTATTTTCCTTCGGGTTTATTCTCGTTTGAACGTCTGAACAGCTAACATTAAGCTTTGAAACTTTATTATTGAACTTATTTTCCAAACAATACGAGTAAAAGAATATCGAGGAAGCGAAAACCATTCGCTCCATACACTCACACATACATCAAAGTGAATAATTTAAAACTATTAAGCAGAAAAGTTTTGGTATTCCCTTAACTAAATTTCGGTGATATCGAATCTTGAATTGGGAGGTTGTCGGTGAAAGATCTTATGAGCTTTCTTAACTGTACTGCCGATGAGGGGACTAGTTTGTTTTCCAAGAAGGGTGAAACGGTGAAGATATTTTTTATCGAAAGCTGTTCGACTGAACTTTTATATTAACTTCTACAGAAGTTTAATTCGAAGAACTGAGAATTTTTTTATAATTCCTTTTACTCGTTTTCTTATTTGCCTATCAAGATGCATTAATTCGAATATTTTCATCGATAAACATCTAATTAATTGAGCAAGTATACAGGTTAAGCCCTCATCATACTTTTTTGTAAACACTTAAACTTGTGGGTTAAGTAAACGTTGAATATAGTTATTCGATATTTACATTTTATTTTGACATTTCATACTGCTTAGTTATCATTGGTATGTTTTCACCTTACTAACTAATTACTTAATTCTTACTTATTCTTTGTTAAAATAATCAAATCATGATGAAAATATTACATGAATCTTGGCTTGTTTACAAACAGATTAAATATTAGATGGTTAGTGGATCGTCCTTGTATTACATAGTTTTTCAATAACTTCAAATTTGGTTGACGTCCATCTTTCTCTAAACTTCAGCGCCTGCTGATTTGAAAACAATACATATTGCTACAGTTCTGCTATAAAACCATAATAGCAGAACGAGAACAATGGAAAGACGGTTCTCCAGTCAAAGCGGAATATTCGGACTTAAATCAAGCACCGAAGTTAATCTATCGAAGATAACTGAAGATTTTCAGGCAGAAACAGTTGCTATTTACCACTATGTCAAAGAAATATTAAGACAAATGACAGAACAAAAGCCCATAGCCATCTTCACTGATAATCAAGCTGTGATAAAAGCGTTTGACCCTACAAAGATGACATTAAAACTGATATGGGACTGCATATGTGCAGTAAACGAATTAGAAGGACACAGCAAGGATGACCCTAGCTTGGGTACCGGGACACGAAAGGTTTTAGAGGAAATGAAAAGGCAGATGTCCTGGCCAAAGGAGGAACGTCCAAGTCACTTATTGGACCTATACTATCGTGTGGAACCACGAAAAGGAAAATATCCGAAACCATGGAGAAATGGTCGATAGATAAATCCCTCGAATGGTGGAAAAGCTCCCTAGGACAGAGGCAGGCTAAAGAATTCATCAAAGAATACATGCCTAAATACACTGATTACCTTTTGAATAAAGGCAGGAGAACGGTCAGGTTGGTAGTAGGTCTACTAACATATGAGCAACCTTGGTCTGGCGGAAATCGCTATGTACAAAATCTGTGAAGAGACCTGGCAGGCACATCTTGTGCCAATGCGGCGCACTAGCCAGATTGAGGCTAGAGTGTATTGGCGAACCATATCCAGATATGACGAGCTACATGAAGACAAAGCCGGCAAGGCTAGAAAGCCTCATGAAGGAGGCAAAGTGAGACCAGGTAGTCTAGATAACAGGGAGCTACAATAGACCCATAGGTCGCAGTGGTAAGAGGCTACTTAGCCATCCTGTGAATTATCTAATCTAATACAGTTCTGCTTTTACACTCGACCATCTTAGTTCTTGGACAACAGTGAACAATACCTTAACATTTTCAAGGAAATGGCGCTGACATCGTCCTTTTAACCATTCTTCCAGATCATAAGCGATACAGGAAACTTGATCTTGTTTCAGACAATCGGGATAGAAATTTTACTATCTCCCACATACTCCTCATATTTAGCGTCATTCCTCCATTGTATTGCATGCCATTACTACAGTATTCAAGGTAGATCAGCATTGACGTTGAAGAAGTTTTTGCCTTATAATAGCCAGAAAAATGCTCGATCGAGTTCGGATTTACATTCTAATTTTCATTTCCTTCAAATCAGGATTTTTTAGCAAAATACTTCGATAGAAGAGAAGAAAACTTGAACTTGAACAGTCGTCTCAAGTCTATGCATTTTCAATTTATTGAGCTACCATTTCCGTGTGTCAGTTAGGGTTACATAATAAATAAATAAACATCTCTACGGAGTACATGCACTCTTTCAATTGCATTAAAAATCTACAGTCGTGCCTTTTGCAAACGATTCTTTGACAAATTTGCCACGATAATTACATTAACATTTAACACATCATAAATGCAGCAGTTACTTCAATATTGCGTTTGTCGGATCAAATATATGAACACAACCCAATTCTGTGTCATTTATCGTCTCTTCCACTTGGAAGGCGTTTAATTCGTTAACGTTGCTGTTATTACTTTGAAACATTAATCTTTTTGATGTTATCTATTGATGGAAATCCAGAAAAAAAAGATAAGAATATTGCTAAGTCGTCATTTATCTAATTACTATTTTTGCTTTTCTTCAAACTTTCCTTTACCATAACTTACAAATAATTATATAACTTTTAAATTCTTTTTATCTACCTTTCTAATTTTATTTAACTAACTTGCTTTTATCATTTCTTTTAGCCGGTACAAATTTTACATTGAAATTGTGATCGAGTTACTTTCTTTAATAACAACTTTTTTTTTTAAATAGGTGTATCAAAAGATCGCAAAGAAAGAAAGAAACTCTCATCATCTACTACAGCGTCCAAAAAAACGTTTCTCCTTCCCCTTTAATTTTATGTAAAGTCTTGCAGCGTATAGCTCAGAGTTTGGTCGTCTGTATAGCGTGCACGAAAGCAGCAGGAGCAGCAGTAGTAGACTCAAACTTTGTTCCGCAAATTTAATTAAAACATCTGAATGTCGCTCAGAGCGCGTAATTTGATTGTCCTCGTCTTTCCCTAACAAGAACTTACTGCTACTTCTTTTGAGATATTCTCGCTTTATCGCCCTTTACCGTCGTTTATTTGCTTTCTATGTATGAGGACGTCTAGGTTAGGAAATATTTGGTTGGGTTACATAGTCTTATCAACATAGTATTACTATTAAGTTAAATTTAATGCGGACTAAATGGGAATGAAACTAACAGAGTTTATTAAGTCGAATTAACTTTATTTCTGCATTTTTTTGTGATAGAACGTAATTAATATAATTCGATAAATGAATTTGATCTAAAACGAGTCCAAGTGGACAAGAAGGTGGTAAACAGAAGTAAAACGTAACTAAGAATAGAAGCGTTTGTTTTTGAACTGCACTATTTTAGTCATTTTTAGCTAGCCCTATTACATCCTAAAAATACGTAGGGAGACTGTATGATCAAAGTAGGAAATCCTCAACCGCTGGTGGTTCAACTTGACGCAGTTTTCGCTTAATTTTGCAAAATTTCTGGCCAACTACACTCAATTTCCTTTTTTTAATCAATCGTTGCAAGTTTTCTGGCATAAACTGGAATGAAATCACATGATAACTGGACACGATTTTGATTACCGTTGTTAATGCCCATTATGATACTGTTTCTCCAAACTATAAATTCGGTTTCTGAATTTATTAAAAAAAGCCAAGTGGCAAGACTGCTTTACATTTGTAAGTTGTGACAGAAGAAATTTTGTTGCCCTTTCGTGCCAAAACGAAATAGTATGACAAGATAACCAAAATCCACCAATGGTTCTACATTAATTATGATTTGATTGCAATCCTACCAGATGTTCTTGAAAAAGAACTTGAATTTCATCAAGAATAGAACCAATATTTTAATACACCAAGCAGAAAATCATATAATTTTCCTGTTTTCGGCATGGGCAGGGGAACCCAGATGCAGTTAATGGACCTACTATACCCTATTATGATCTTAATCCTCTCACTCAGATTGCATGTACAACTTGGTGGATTGGCCGAAATCGATTTCACCGTTGATAAGGAGTCGATGCGTTAGTCCACAGAAGTTTCCTCTCCAAAGTTCTATATAATTTTTTATTATTACCATAAGAACTCCCAGACATCGATTGAGGACTTGTCAATAGTTAGTCACTGGCATCTATTGATAACAACCAAACTATTTCATTTTCTTGAGTCGCTGAGTTGCTTGATATTTATCTCAACTTAATTCTGTAATATTTCTCCAGCTGGAGCGTCCTGTAATGTCTTAAGGGCATTTTAGCTATTGGAGAGAATTTCAACCGATCCATTTTCAGACAGACAATTTAGATAGCGATGACTTCATTGTGAAAAATGGAGGAGGAGTTATCAAGCTTATAGATTTATCCTCTGGTTTCTATTTCCTCCAAACTCCTAAACCTCCTGTCTAACCTTTCCAAGATACCTGAAACAATTAGTTTCACCAGGGGTGTCATGAGGAATAGAAATTACATTTGTGATGAGCCCTTCGGTTTTTGTAAAGGCTTATCGTCTAATTTCCAACTTTTCCGACTCACAGAGGAGGTTCACAATATTCTGGAGCTGCTGTATTTGACTGGTGCAGCTTTTCTACATAGAGTTAAACGTCTTAACATCTTAAGCTTACAAAATAACACCTAGCTAAGATCAAGCCATACATTAAGCATGGCGAAATACCTTCAAAAATCCATATTATCTTAAGAGCTCCTCCTCAGGCAAAAGGGATGCTGTCCCAATCGTAGCAAAGCAGGAACTGAACTTTCGAGAATTGTAAATTTGCATAGTAAGACTGTAAAGTGAAAATCATTTTACCTTTAAAATATGAAGGTAATTAAAGCGATTCAGCGAAATCATGAATATCATGATTCATGACTCGATCATGGGCTCATAAGACATCATGCTACCCTTTCTGTGTTTAACAAGTCTGATGACAACATTTTTTGCAGTTCTGTATTTTGCTTTTGTCATACCTTGTAGATATTAAATTTGCTTGCATGAGTTAGTATGATTTTAGCGAAATCTTATCATCGTATTTTCATGTTTTTGTTATATGTATATCTATATAATTTTTTTCCTATAATAGAAATTCTATAAGTATATAAAAAAAGAAAGACGGTAGATTATGTTTTAATGTGCTGATTTCGATATATCTCGCTTGTCTATGTCCATAACATCGAAGTAGGCAAAAAAAAACTAAATATCTACCATGCGAACCCATTTAAACCCTCTAACACGTACGTAACGTTTCATGCATGATCTAGTTTACCTTCGAAAGTCAAAGGTCTTATATTTTTCGCATAATTCCCATACACGTACATGCACACGCTTTGAACATTAAAATTCCACTTTTACTCTAATTAAAGCGGCTGGACGACGAAACTCAGCCAACCCAATTGTAGCGAACCCAGGATAAACAGTGACAAAGACTAAACCAAACAGGGAAGTGAAGGGTGGGTGGCTCGAGGGATCCGTTCGAACGAGGACGAGAAGAGCGTTTTGTAAACGTGTGAGTGTATGTGTATGTGCGCGGGGAGGTGAGGGATAAGTGTCGGGTGGTTGTATGTCGGTACTACAGACTCGGAGGTGGTGGCTTTTAGTAGAGGGGATGCAACATACGAATCAATAAAAACTGACACTTTTTATCCCACATATATACGCCACGCCATATGTACATCACCGCTCAAAATATTGTAAATTGCGTCAGAGGATTTCGACAGGTGTTGAAATGTTTTTATTGGGGTTATGTATAATTGCATAATTGCAAATGATTTTTTTAAAGTAATGGAGATTTGAACTTAATACCTAGAGTTGCAACTTCTTTGCTTTGGTTCGATCAGATGAATCTTCTGCTTGATTTGTACTGTTTTTATTTACATTTTGTCAGTTATGTCAAGTATGAGCTAATATGATTCGGTGATTTTAGTTGTTCTTCATGCGTAGTATTAATAAAAATAAATAATAAGATGTTTACGTTAGAAAATATCTCACATTTGGTGGAGGTGCTGGTACTTTAAAATTCAATTTAATAATTAGATCTTAGTCATTAGACTTCTCCTTGCAGATCAAGAGTCGAAAGATGTTGATGTTTGTAAGTCTCGCCGGTGAAATGTTTCACTTTATATAATTAAAATTATGACCTAAGATGTACAACACACACACATACAACAGACGTATTCTACGCGTGTGCATAACATAAGACACGTTTTCTGCTTTTGTTTCGCTCTTCGATTGTTCGTTTAATGTGCGAGAAAGACGTAGATATACGACACATACTTTACAATAAATTCCCTTCACATCGAATTATATGGGGTAGCTGTAGCTGTGCGCATTTTCGTTTTGTCAGCTTTACGTTTTGTGCGTGCGCCCATGTTTTTTTCCGCTCACTTTGCTTTTGTTTTGCTTTTTTTTACGCCTGCTCTCAGTGTGCATATTTTGTTTTGACGTGTTTTGTTTCGCCAAACTGCATAACAAGAGAGAGAGAGCATTTTTAGCGGGCGCATTCGACTGGAAAAAAAAATTAAAACCACTTCTGTTATTTCGCATAGCTCCAGCCTCTCTCGTATTGATGCCCTAGCCCTATATACACAATTCAGATAATAAAAATACGTTTTTGTCAGGCGCATAAATATTAGTCATTACGGTAGTAAGGTTTCGATATATTAATGTATCAATTAAATATGAAATTTATGCATACGTTACAAAGAGTATCTATAGTAATATCTCGCTAAATGTGAAGTTGTTTCCAGTTCCACTTACCTTGTTCGAGTTGCAAGGAAGAAATATTAGTTTACGATTTAGCTCAATTGTTGTAATTTTGAGCAAAATATACACTGTAGTTCAGTTCATTTTGAATATATGAATTGGATTTTAATAAACATAATTATTCCTAGAATCCAGTAGCAATAGCTGCATGAATTGAAGACTATTTTATTGGTATTCCCCCCTCCTCACCCCCTCCCCCTGTCGTTTTGTGTTGCAAAAAGAAAATTTTTTGCTTTCACATTAACCGAGTTATATAGCTTTATTTCTGGCTGGGCTAAGGACATGCCAGGGCAAAATGATGGCGTATAACAAATTTTAAAATAGAGGATAGAGGGTCTGGCATGTCCCTGGCCCCTCCAAAAAGAAAGTCCTATAACAAGGTTAATATGAAAGCACAAAATTTTCTTTTTGTGGCACAAATTAAAGACAAAATGATAGCATATTCAAATTTTTAAGATGCGGGGATGGCGGGTCTGGAGACATGCACTCTATTTTTTCAGTTTTTCTGAATTAATGCATTACTTTGATTAGAAACAAACCTTCTGGTAGCTTTATCAACACTGGTGTTATCCATAATCTATCCAAGGACAATAAGCTGATTTTGTATCGTGAAGCTTAGTAAATCAAATGAGTGGAGAGGTGGTGGCTCATGTAAAAATCCAATGGTGTATAATGTTTCAATCTATATTCCAATATTGGTAAATAAATTAAAAGCAATGATATGCAGCTATTGTCCAAGTCGTGTTACATTTTAAATACTTATAAACTGATCTCTGTACTTCATTAGATAGATGTTAAACAACGACTGAATCTTTTTCCAAATTTGTTTACCACTCCATCACCTCTTGATATGTGCTATGAAAGTCAAATTTTCAATAAATGTGCTTCCAGCTTTAACACCCTCTCCTAGCCTTTTTGTTAGAACTTGTCTTTATCGACCTACTTGTCCTGATCTGCTGCTAGCTCTGAATGCTTTAAAAATTCATTTTCAGCTTTTCACAGACCTACCAGTGTATTCGACTTAAATGTATTCGGTGTTTCCGGGATATGTGTGGTCTATATTCTGTATAGCACTGGGGCCTAAAATCTCCTTTGTGGTTGTATTGCATAAACGTCAGCTACATATATCTGATTGTTTTACTCAGCAAGTATTTGTGCTAAACGTTGCACAATTCTTACCTGTATAATGCCTTGGCACGTCACTAAACAGCATGCTTTGCTTTCAAAAACATTTATTTCTCTCACCATACAAGTTATATAAATTGTGTCACGTTGCTTTTGAAACCCAAACTGCCGCCAAGCTCTTGAAAATACAAACCAATACGGGATTTGTTTGAATTTGTCTAAAAGTGGTGGTGAATTATTTTAAGGACCACTTCTTAGATATCTTTGACAAGATGGGAAGCAGAGTAAAAAGTTCATAAAATGTTACTTGTTTTTCAAGCTTATCACATTTTGAGTATACTTTAGTGTTCCTTTCAATTATATCTTTTACTTCATTTACCTTTCTGACGTATTGGAAACGTCATGGGATCTAGCATTGAGACGATATACAATCTGTTCCACAAGAAAGGAGGCGAGGTTTCTTCGAAAGTTATCAAGATATTTATTCCATTTTTTTATATGACTAATATACAGTATAATCTCCTTCAGCATTAAGAATAGCCTAGCACCTCCGCGGCACACTTTCAGGGAGATTTTCAGCATAACTTATCGGAAGGGCACGCCATATCTTCCGAATCACCGTTGAAAGCTGCTTCAAATTGTTCAAATCAATGCTACGATCGCGACGAAAGATAAAAATAGAAATACCTTTCCTTTTGCCGGCAAAAACCTCGCCTCCTTTCTTGTGGAACAGACTGTACATTAGTGAAACAGTTTTAAACAGTTGAAAAATCCTGGTAAATGATTAAGCTCTTTCTTGGTCAGTCGTTGCTCATGTACCATTGATTATTATTAAGGGTGGGATGTATTCAAGATCTTCTTTGCTGTTGCCATCTATGGTGTATCATACTTCTAAAGCGACGGTTGAAAAATTCACATCAGATATCTTGCAAAATTATCTTCGGAGTGTAATCATAATGCTGCCTATAAATTGATTTGAAATTATCCCATAATCTTATTAAAAATAATGTGAATTAAAATAGTTCATAATTAGACCCTGAAGGGTAATTATCATCGATGAATTAAGTATAATAATATTCTTAAAAATTTGCGTGTTATTTTACATTATTATCGCAAGAAAAAAAAATGAGATTAATCCAACGTCGTATAAAGCATACTTCTGTGGTTACACGCGATTATATCCAATTAGGGAGTTATACTTCATTTTTTTTTCACCTTTAATTTCGAGTGAATTGTTATTTAGTTATCAAGTTTTTCGACTACCTACAATAATAAAAATTTTGCGTACGACAATTTTAAGATTTCAATTCTTTAATAAAAATAAACCTTGTAAAATGTTGCGGTATAATAAAATTTCATCGTCGACTAACTATATAATTTACATAAATTCCACCAATTATTGCCACAACATGCTCATAAAACCCACGTTACACACAGTTACACGCTGCTAAGTTGATAAGGTTATTCGTAAAAATAAGTTGACCGGGAAATTGATAATGCTAGTTATTGTAATTTACTCTGAACGTACGATAGCAGAATTTGATTTTGGCGAGAAGTCTTCAAGAAAAAAAAATATTTTTTTCTTTTAATTTAAATCTGCAAAGTAATAAATGCCTCAAAAATATATGTTATGTAATTCAAGAAGAGGTGCAATGTTAATTTAGTTACTTATTTCAATGATATGAATGTTATGCAATGATAAAATGCAACAATAATACAGTATTGGTACAGATTAACTATGAGTAAGTGTATTTGCTTTTAGTATCAGTTAATATTTATCTTTTTCTTTGTTCTAATGATTTCAGTACACAGTAAACATTACATATCTCATTCTGTTTTAATATTTACTTATGATGTTTGTTATAATTACATACAAACTTGCCTCTTACTTACCTACAGCAATGGATTTATCTAATTAAAACATTTTTTTTTCGAAATATTAATTATTTCTACTTCGCCCCTGTAGCTAAAGCATTTTCTTTATATTACATCCTTTGGTATAATTACACACGTAAGGTAAATCATCATTAGTTGACACTGTTAAGACTCGCACGGAAGTAAAATTAAAACACAAAAAAAAATACTTCAGTTGAACGCTTCATATGCACTTTTATTTAAACAATGAATATATACAAATACAAAAAAGGACAAATTGCTCTAAAAAACAATATATTCTTCTTTATAAAAAATAATTTTTCATTATGAAAAAAATCAGTAGTTGGCACTACAAAAATTTAAAAAAAACAGTCTTTGACATACATTAAATCAGTCTTAGACTTATTTAAAGTTTAAGGAATATAATGCATAAATACATAGTTTTAGCCATCAACATTTAGAGAATGCTCAAATTCATATTTGACTCTATCACCAGAGCAATTTGCAGATGGCTGTGGAAGTCATTTAATAATTTGATCTTTAGTTACGAAACTAACATCTCTTTCATTCAATCTAAATATAGTTTTAGATTCATTACAGTAATTCAGAGCCATGATTTCATAGTTTCTTGCATTAAACAAACATATCTGTGCACTTTCTTTTTACCTGGAAATTCTACTAATAAAAAATTGCCTTTTCTATAATCATCATTGCTGCTTTTTACAAAGTCACTGAGGTCATCGTCACTATCACCAGAACTATCTCTCTTCTTTCGTTTTTCGCTAGTGTTTTATTTTTATTTTTGTTCTGTTTTTGTTTTACCAATTTTAGCTCTTTGTTTTCATTCTTTCTGCAGCTCTTGCCTTCTTTATCCTTTCCTTTTCAAGCCAAGCCAACATAGAAACCAATCAATCAATTAACCACATTAATTTATTTCAGTAACAGTACCATACGTATCAGAAACTTTAAGAAATGGATATAACTTGAAGGTCGGAGAAAAGTTCATTTTCATTCATTAACATTCCGTTGGGAACAAAATAATTAAATAAACAATTTCCAGGAACAGATTTGATCTCATATCTGTCAAATTATGCCTAAATTCTCCACAAAAAAAGAAGGATTTCACGGAAGAATTGCTATTGTGTTTGAAATGACAGCACTTTTCAGAATATTGATATCCTCAGGAAAAGATAAAAATAAACGCGAAAAATCTGGTATGGCAACAGCTACTAGCACAAAACAATAGCTTGGAAGGGAACTAAAAATATTAGGATTCTTTCTAATTGTCGTGGATGATCTATGATGATGATCTATACCCTAAATCATATTTTAATAATAATAAAAGTAAATTTTATTTCATTCATTTTTACTTCTCTCTTCAACTGCAAGTTGTGTTGGAGTGTTTTCAATAAAAAATTGAACGGAATATGCTAAGTTTGACCGAAATATGTCAAAATTTTAATAAGTCTGGACAATGGAAGCAGTGTAATATATTAATCTAAAAGGTATGGGATTGCCAAATCTACTGTATGTGTATTTAAAAAAAACTATAATATGCGCAAACACCGGTTTCTCTAACATGGCTCTAGAATAGAAGGAGTAGGGACAAGCATTGGGGTCAGTAGGCCTAACCACAATCTCAAAGTGCCTATGGGACTTCACTCCAACATATTACAAGCGGAGATTTCTGCTATAAACTTATGCGCCGTAAAGAACCTCGACTTAATGTATATGCAATTTAAGGCAATTGAGACACATTAACCACGTAACTCTTCAGTGGGTCCCAAGCCACCAAGGCATCGAAAGGAACGAAAAGGCGGATAAGCTTGCTAAAGAAACAGCAAAAATGCCTTGTATTGGACCTGATCCCTATTGTGAACTGCAAAAGAGTCACCTAAAACAAGCAATTCACAAATGGGAGGACAACAGAAAGGCTTCTCATTGGCAGAATATGCCAGGACAAAAACAGGCGAAGGCACTGATATCAGTGGTGGAACTCTATAAAACTGAATTCTATTCTGTAGAATCGACCAAAGCGATTCTATCGTCTGCAATAGAATCGTATATGTTGTACTCTATCAACTTCGCTTATACTGTAGAATTGTGCTTCGTTAATCTTCGTCAAATTTGTCAAAATACGCGACAATTTCATGGTAGCCAATAGTTTAATCGCGAAATTACTACAAATTTTTTGGGTTTTTACATGTTTTAGTCGGTTTTGTTTTTCAATTTCAACTCGATTGTAAGCAAATCACTTGTAATCCATTGTAAATTTATATGTCCCCGGAAATATAATTCAAGATATTAATAAACGGGAAGCATTAAAAAATTTTAACAATGAAAGGAGAATGATGAGAAACTCCCTTCAATCTTCCCTGATACGCACTTTATAAAAATATTTCGCCTCACAAAAGTGATGGTTGATTATTTAATTACTCAATTAGGACCTTTCTTTCCCATCACTAGAAATAATATAAAGCTATAGACATACAAAATTTTCGCGACACTAATTTTCTTTGGAACAGGAACATATCAGCGCAATGTTGGACAATCATATATAGCATAGATTATAGCATTATAGGTATCATTATTGTAACAATCAATCTCTAGGTGCATAAAGCAAGTAGGTAACTGATATTGCGGATCATCTCTCCCACAGATATATTATATTTCCAAAGACAGCAAGAAAAAAAAACCAAATTAAACAATGTTCCATGAGAAATTTTAGATCTCCTGGGGTTATTGGGGCTATAGCCTGTATCCAAGTTGCACTAATTGCACGGAGATAGAGGAGCATAATTATATAAACCGCAAAGGTTACCATTCAAAAAATATTCAAATAGTACGTTATATGTCTATATGTATTTAAAACAAAATAGATTTTAATTTTTAGATTTGCGATCCAAATCTAAAAATTCTTAATGTTAATGCACTGTATCCAGGTTCATTTCATGATACATTTTACAACTTTTTAATAATATCGAAACATACAGTCGAGATATCACAGTTCGTGTGTTTTTGATTTTATTGGTTATGTTACCGTTGTCGACACATTCAAAGCTGTAGAAACCAAGCGAAGCAATGAGGGCGGAGTGCGGTGAGAGGAAAGAAGTAGAATTGTGAATAGAGTACCAAACTAAAGAATAGAATCGCATTTTGCGATGCGATAACACTTCTCTCTTTTATAGAGTTCCACTACAGGATCGCCTAAAACATGAAAGACGTTGCTATGTTTTAGCAAAGGGAACCTTGGACTGCTGGCAGGGTTTTTGACAGGTCATGTGGCCCTGAAGTACCACCTACATAAACTCAGAAAAGGCTGAAGAGAAAATCTGCCATTTATGCCAAGAAGATCTAGAGACGGCAACGATTTATAATTGGCTGTTCCAAAACTCCAAGATGTTTTAAAAACTTTTCACTTTCTATGGAATACTCAAATTCAAAAAAAAATGCTTGGGCAACGTCAGTGATATTTGAAAATTGGTTTTATTATTCATTTGTCCTGCAGATTCGAAGATTTTTAAAACTGAAGGGATTACCACAAAAAACCCTTTTGCTTTTGGACAACCAACAGAAAATTTGGTTTCTGATGATGAAAAATTTTTACCGTGAACATGTTCTCGAATATAACAGTTTGAATACAGCCTTTGGACCAGAATGTTATTGCATAAACGAAACTGTTTTACAAAAGAGGCCTAATTACTTCTGATCATAGTGATATTTCAGCTGTTATTAAAAATATGAGACTAAAAGATGCTGTTACATATTTTCCATTAGTTCGGAAGAATGTTAAAGAAAAATAATTGCTAAGTTTTTATTTAATTATAGTTAAAAAAATACTACAAAATTAAATCTGCATTAAGCTGAAATTTTAGCTGTGGATAAATTATGAAATTTGTATTTTTGAAATAATATTAAAACCGATACATCGGTGTAAGACATGAATCTTTTTTACGGTAGTGTATAGTTTTGAATTATATGTGTAGAATGTAAGAGGAACATATTATGTGTAAACTTATACCGTTTAAAAATTTCATCCGTTACTATTACTACATATTTGGTAATAAAGACAAAGGTTTGATGTTCGCTCATAAAAGTATAGATACGTTGGTGAAATTTTTAACATCTCATAAAAATGTTTCTCTATACTTTTATTTACGCGATATCGTAAATACCAACCTTAACTGGAACGCAGTATAAATAACTTTCCAAACTGGTGGTAGTAGTCGTTACTTTACATCCACGACATTTATATGTTTATATTTAAAAGAAGATGATTAAAATATTTGGAAATAGGTAGAAATAATGATTATACTAATGCTTAGGAATTGACCGATCTCGTAGAACCGAAAGTTTTATTGGCTCAGTGTTTACGATTTGTATATGGCTGCTCTTTGAAGCTCTCCCACGCGATGGTTCAAGAATAATCGCAATAACAAAAAAAAACTGAACCGATAGCACTCAATTCTGTACATTTTATTGGTAATAAAGGCATAATTGAATCTAACACTTATAATTTTTTCTCATTTAAAGAATTATGTGGAGCGGAAAAATACTTCTAAGCGAAGTGTATACACGAAATATGGATTCACATATGCTATACGAAGAATTAATAGCTTACACATCCCACTCGGAGATTTTCGGAAAACGAAAAAGATATAATCGACGTCGCCGTCGACGAACGTAGTCTAGGCAATAATTGTTTCAAGTTGGCGGTGAAATTAACGGACCGTGACAATTGCCAGTCGCGCTTCTATTACTGCTGGGGGGCAACGTAATAGCTTCGTTGATGATCTGTGGCAACTCGGAGACCAGAGACGGGTTAGACTTACAAACTGTACGCGTTAATGTTAGGGGAGAGAATCTCTTGTTATGTACCACAGCATGACTAACGCATATTCTATGGCGTATAAAGTTTTGTAAGAGGAGAGTGTTGTACTACAAAAGGGGAGGTCATCGAAACCTGTATAAATTAAGCTTGCCTGGTCCTTTGTTTGGCACATTGCAGACTGTTTTTTTTTGGCGCATTTTATTAATGTGTTGCCTGCAATTAAATTTTGTCGCTTCTATACCATATAGTTTAAAGTTATTCATATCTATGAGGGTATCTTGCCACAAAATGAATCTTAAATTGCTCCCTTTATTTCGAAAGGCAGAGTAAAAAAATGGAAACAAAAGATGTTTGTTTTAAGTGTTTATAATTTAAAGATCCTCTTATTGACCGCGATTTTTGACACATTGCGACTCTTCATTACATTTTTAAATAATAAGCATTGCAGAGCTTCAGCTAGCTCTTATAGCACGCGAATAATGCATTCCACCAAGTATAGTCTCGATAATATTCGGTCCAAACATTTTCAATTAAAATCTTTTATACTCGTTGCTAAATATTTCGCAAGAACTCTTGGTCGCAACAGTTATCTTCCTTCATCTATTTAACCTATATGAATTCTGACTTTTGGCTTACTGTTGCCGGACAGTATTGAAAGATTTTCATGCACATGTATTGTTTTGCAGGATGTGGCAATATTAAGGAAAAAGCAATTATAGTCTGACGATATCTCTACACAAACTCCAGGTCATATCCTGTTTTGTTGCTGATAAAGCAGGCAGATTAAGGTGTATTTTACGTGCCACTGTAAAAGTTTTGCTGATTTCTCCTCTTTGCGTTGGTTTTTGGCGGTGTTTGAGCTCTTGAGGCAGCAGGAGACTGTGAAAGGAAAGCGTTTCTTTGTTGACGACACTTTTTTTTGTTGGTATCTTCAACATTGTTATTTTCATTTTTAAATATGTATTACTAATACTGTGTCATAGGTGCCTCCAATACCAAAATGGGTTTGCTCTCGGTAATAAAAATTGTACATGTCTGTTAGTGTCGGCCCATTTGGTTCAATTTCTTTGAAGCAAGGGCTGTTATATGTATAATTTTAACTAGGATTTCGATACCTTTTTCTTTGCTTCTGTTGCGTAGATTTGCTATTGGGTATCCTTGGGTTTCAAATTGAAATGTAGCTACAAACGTTGTAAAAGCTTCTCTTAGGCCATCAGAACTAGAAATTTGTTCGGCTTCATCTTTTTCAATACGTCTTTGATACCTCCAAATGTATTTCATTATACAGTTTCTGTGACAGTGGACTTTTGCGGAAAAAACATTATTTGCATCTTCCAATGCAGCTACAGTTTCGAATCTCCGTACAGTTACACACTATACATTTTTTTAATTGTCCGCTAGGGCTAAATCGACTTTTGTTTTTTGTTGGATTACGTTCCTCTTCCGAGCTTGATATTTTAGCATCTTTTTCTGTTTTCCCTACAAGTTGATTTTTTTTATGTATGTAAGGTTTGTAGCAGGCTATGCAATACTTTATGTCGTTTTCATCTTCAATATTTAAAAAAAAATAGATCGCAACGTTTTCAGATTTTTTTACACCGTTTTCGCTTGAATATAATTGCAAAGAACGTTTTACTCTTTTACATCAAATACACAAATTAATGTCTTTCCCTGCGTCTTATATCTTCTGTGCTAGCTTCACTGTGTTACTCATCTTGTTTCGTGTAAAGTCTAACACTATCTGTAACCCAACAGAAATCAAATGTTGCATTATAATCTAACTACCATAAAAAGGCATGGAAAATTGTATAAATTCTTTTGCAAAATGAGAATATTAAAAACTTTAGTGTTTTTCAATAACTATTGGATTTACCAAAAATTGTTTAATCACAAGATTTGTTTGCCTTTAAATCAGGTGTAAAATGAGATTTTCAAAATTTAAATCCAACTACTGGATACGGAGATATTATTAATCAAAAAAATTTGCAATTTGGCAGCCATTGTTTGAAGTGGCGATCAAGCTACCATGATTCACGGCTATATGACCAATTTTTGTTTATACTCCTATAAATGTTTGCAAAGTTCCAAATTAGAAATGATGAAGCAACCAATTGAATTATTTTTAGGCCATTTTACTACAAGTCGAACGAAAATGTTCTAATTTTCTAATTAATAAACTTTTAAAACGTATATTTTCAATTCTTCATAAGAAATGATTATTTTCCAAGCCATAAGTTAAACAAGTAATCCGATTAAATTTAATGTGAATTGATTAATATGTAACAGTAAAACCATATGGTGACCGACTATGTATATTTCTCCATAAAACGTGTTACACAATTTTACCGGCGATTCAAGTTGTTCACATAGAAAAGCTAATTAACTAAATTTTATAATCACGTTTGTATTTTATTTTAAAAAAGGAGTTCATATATATTTCACCTGGTCTATCTAAAAGAATGAGTTATTAAAACGAAATAAATTAATTTGTATTTATTCTGTATTAACTACATTTTATGAATACCTAACGTCATGCTCTACGAACCGGAAAAATGTCGATTTACATGTATGTACTATGTACGGATATGTATTATCGAGTTTAGTTACACTAGACTGTCATTTCTACAGAACTGGAGTCAAGGTTCTAATTTAAATTACATGTTTGTGGCTTTCTATTTGAAATAGATTTAACATTTATCTTTATATTGAAGGTGGTGGTTTGACATATTTTAACAAATTTTATTAGAATTTTATATTTTTTTAAATAATAATTTGTATCTAATACAAAAGACAAGTATACGCTGACATTATACGCTGCTGCAGCGCTGCATTCACCACAAAAAGAAACATATTGTATGAAATAACGATGGAGGAATTGAACGGGTCGATAGGAGGCGGATTTTAATTTTCTCGAGGGACGGTGACATTTTTTCATAGGGTTGTTATACGGATCGACTTTCCATTCGATGTTGGGAGCAAAGTGATTAACAGCGCGGCATTATAAAAGGCGATATGATGTAATTTGACTGGTACTGTAAACCTACTAGTTCTGGAAGATTCCTTCATTTTCTGTCAAACCATCCTTTGAAATACAAAATTAATTTTATTCTTGTTCTTAAATACAGAATTCTCAATATTTCACACCTCCATTTTCACCTCCAACAATCTCAACCGTCTAAAACAGATACTTAAATCTAATTGCTATCCTAAATCTGTCCTTGACAAAGTTCTCTTCCGAGAGACTAAATCTACCCTCTCCCCTCCCTCTCACTCCCCAGAACATACAACCCACTAATCCTACCTCCAATAATATATCTATTAGCAACAACAATAACCACGACCTTAACATTAATATTTACAGAAAGTTACAATACATTCCTGGTCTCACTGACAAAATTGTGTGTCTGTTTCGCCACTATGAAAATATACAAATTTGTACATACCCCATCAAGAAAATTCAAAGATTTTTTTCTCAACTCCAAGACAAGTCTCTCATGCTACAACAATCTAATCTTATTTATAGAATCAACTGTTGTGAATGTGATGGGTTGTTACATAGGTCAAACTGGGCAGAGACTTATTAGTCGCATCTTCAACAACAAAAGCGACCTTAGATTTAATCGTGCATCCACCACCCTTTGGGTACATACTGAAGAGATGGGCCACACTTTTGATTATGACAATGTTGACGTCTTGGATTTTGAACGTAATAAATTAAAACGTAATTTCTTGGAAATGTGCTTTTATACAGAAGACTATTACGTCAATTAATTTTAGGAAGGATGTTGATAACCTAAGTACCATTTATTCTGATTTAATCACTTAATACTTAATTGACTTCACCTTTATACTTCTTTCATAATTTCATTCAGTTTAAAATTTATCATTCTGTTTTGATACTCGATTGTATTTATCGACATTTTCCTTTTTACAATTGACTGTAATTTGTTTCGTTTTAAATCTTTCTAGATGTTTTTGATATTGAATCTTGTTTTTAATATCTTTACTCTAGCAAAATCTCGACACAACGTCTTTGCATTTAAGTATGGTTTTAAAAAGTTCAATTGTGTAAGTAGTCTCACTGATTATTCTTTTTTGTATTTCTTTTTTTCTTTCTTATGTTCTATTGTTACTTAACAGTTGTCCTGAAGAAGTCCGCATTCTCGAACGAAAATTCGACATTTTCAATAAAGAACCTAATCAATAACTGGGCCTTTTCTCTTGCCTAAGATTATTTGGATTATTCAAAAAAAAAAGTACACATATTTTAGTTACCAGTAATGTTCTTCCAATTAAAGTTTTATATCAGTCCCAACGTTTCCTTTCTCCAATTGTTATTGCGGAAACTGCGAATTTTAAGACGAATGGGACCAATTTGACCAATTTGATGTACCATCGACTACATTCTCTGTAGCAAGTCAAATGCTCAGATGCAAATTTAATGTAGAGAAGTAGTCTACAAGTAGTTTTAAGGCGATAGTGTCTTAACAAAGATCCTAAGTACATAGTGAGATCAGCTGTATTGTTTGTTGAGTCAATGTTTGTTGTTCTTAGATCCGCTGTCATAAAATACAGTCTTGAGAGTGAGTAACGAACAAAAGCGGCTAAAATATTCTAGAAAGTCCGATGCAACAAGGAAAAGAAATTTAAACTTCAAATAAATTCCTAACTTTTAAAATATCTTTTATGAACCCTGAAAGTGTTTAATTCAGTTAAATGGAGTCAAGAGAAGAAGACATGATTCTAAAGAAAATGATCGTGACAGTTACATCAAGAAGAAAAGCGGCGACGTAGAAAGATGTGAAAACTTGTACAGTAATTGGAAAATTCACAAACGGAGATAAGAAGCCCGTTAAAGACCATATAAGTAGCATATTCCCTAAAAAATGTCACTATTTCCACGCAAAAATGTCAACCGTCTGTCTAAAGTTGTTCTGAAAAAGTCCTGGAACTTTAGTCACTTACTACTAGTTCTAGTTCTACAAGAAAGTTGTAAAGAAAGATCTTTCCAATGTTTTTTAGAGCAGGTAAAAGTGACAGTTACAGTCAATGTGACTCGTTAAATTGAAAAATAAAACCTCAGGATTAAGGAAGTTAAGACAGCAAAGACTGAGCTAGAAGTCCATCTTCTAAAAGCAGACTCAATCGATGCTCATAAAAAGCGATATTGCATTATTCCAAATGTCAGATAGTATAGTACCGTAAGTGTCTTCTTAATCGATTTAGAACAAGTCATGTTTGTCATTGCCTCGACGTATTTCGACATATTTTACACGAGCAAGCTTTTCTGCTACAAATTGGGCATCAATTTTGGAGATAACAAACATTCTTACATGTTTTGCTAGCAAACATTGGCAAGGAGAGCTGGTAACGGGATAGAGTCTTGGTTATTAGGCATTTTAAATATGGTCATTACACATAAAAATAATATTATTGTGTGGAACGACAACTGCATCGCCCAAAATAAAAACAGAATGATTGTTTTTGTTTATATGTGTGATAAGTTGCGAATTTTTTCACACCATTAAACAGTTTTCTTCAATACGACAGGAATTTTGCGTTGAATAAAAAGAAAGAACGATTGGTTTCCGAAGGTACCGAAAAATTTACGTAAGTGCTTATCGGTCATAGTGGGTATGTCTAAGTTAACGTTTTTTAATACAAGCTGCATCGGACAAGTCGTTAAATCTTAAGTAAACATGAGCAAAGTTGTACATATACATTTGAAAGTAGCAGTATATTCAGGCGAAGGGAGAACTAACAATAAAGTGTACTACTATCATGTACAGTCGAATTTCTCTAACTCGAAACACCAAAAGTCCAGAAAAAGTTCGAGTTAAAGGAATTAAAATATATGTATAAACTTCTCAATTATTATGGTCTGGGATATTGACCTATAGATAGAATATCAGCAAAAGAAACTTAAGAAATTACGTGATGTGATTATGCTTTCGTATTACTAACAAAAGTGAATCTATGAAAAAGTTACTGTAAAATTCAATATACCCTGTTATTTATAGATTTATGGAATCCATTTTTAATGTCTCAATCCTTTACATTTCAAAGCGACAGATCTGGTTCATTATTCACGTTCAACGACTTACCAAGTTTACTCTTTCGCAATTCTCATCCACACATTAAACATCTCTTTATTGTATGCATAACACATTTTTACTATTATGAATGCAAAAAAAAAACATACGTCTTAGCTGCTAATGAGCACTACTTAGCATAACAACACTACGGTTAAGGCCAAATAATATAAACATTGTCGTGTACATTGCTTTTCACATTGTGTTTGCTTCGTAAAGTCGTCGACCAGAAAAGGGCTCGTATTTCTAAAGAAATTCGAAGGGGGAATAGGAACTAGCCCCGTAGTGCCACCCCGAAGACAGATGGTTTTTAGATGCATGTACGATGGTAGAAATTCGTAGAATTCGATTTCAGGTACGGATGACTGGGAATACAACGAGTTCGACTCGTACTTGTGGAATTTCCTTAGAAGTTGGATTTTCTTTGTTCTTGCTTTGTTACTGGAAGTATTTGACCATTATTAGCTTTGGTTTTTAAGATATGTAAATACATATGTCCATCCAGTAGTATACTTTAACCCACGGGAAAACATGAGAAATCTTTAGGATTATATAGTGCATTGTTAAAAATTGTCCTTCATTACATGAAATTCACATCAATTGGAACCCGGCTTTACGGCTAAAGCTATTAGTTCCATGTGTGATTCCGTCTTTATTTTATCAAATATTGGCTAATTAAATATCAACTGTGTAAACAACAAAATAAACAAGTTTCTGTAAACTACATATCTATAAAAGTTTAACAACTTGTAAGTTTATTCGAATAGCAGTACACTGGTTAAACTTTTAATTCTGGATAAACACAAAACTCGAATTTATAATTAAACTTTGAAAAGTTTAAATACATTTTTGTTTCATCGTGTAAACTTAGCTTTCAGATGTGCAACAAGAAAGTTTTAGTAGTTAGCTTTATTTGCAAGTTTTCAATATTTTTATGAATATTTTAAACAATTTCAAACATTTTGTTAATGTATATTGTGTCTAAATGGTGTACTAGCATTATTTAAATAATTTTGAGTGATGTAGAAAAATATTTTTAGAATATTGTTTTATTTATAAGTTCATTATCTTTTCTTTCTTTTTATTCTGAGGTTCTATTTCTTTGATATACATACTTTCCAGAAAAGAGTTCCAAATTTGATTTTATTATTAGAGACTAAATTAGATATCTTTCTTCGTTTTATATCCTCAGAGTTACATTAAAAAATTCCAGTGGGTAATTGTATACTTGTGTTCTGACAAAAGAATAAAAATATCACCAATAGCATTCTTAACAAGCTTCTCTTTTTTTATTATTTAAACGTTACTCACGTTAACCTAGATAATACGAAACTAACAAAAGAGACATACTACGATTCTGTATTAGTAAACGATTAGCGATTAATTTCTTCTTGGCTTCGTTTTGTAAACAAAACACGCTCGTTTTACGGCACGACTAGAATAAAATCCGAAACGTTAATTGCCGCCATCTCGCGCCGATCTTCGAAAGTACCGCATCGGTCTCCTCTTTGATCTTCATGTAATATTGATAATTACTTTTCGCAAAAATAAACAAGCCGGCGTTCCGGGATCGCTTAATGCGATTTTCAGCTTCGATTTATTTTCATTACTTTGAAGCCAGATGCTGACAGGCATTGTGAAAATTTTCACGTTTTGTTTGGATAGGTACGCTCAGCTCCGCGCTGGATTATTACCGGTCGAAATTGCCGCAGAAATAACAAGGCAGGCTGGATAAATCGTTATGTATTTTGGCGCTCGTCTCTACAGCTTTTTTCACTCAAGATTAGGAAAACATATAAACAGAGGATGTGTATGCTTGCGCGAATATCGAAATTATGATATTACTGATGGGTAATACACGTTTTTCAGAAACTATAATGTATATTGAAACATAAATCTTGGATAGAATTTATTTGTTAACTCTCAGTTATTATACTAACTTCCGGTATGTGTTTGAGATTTTCAAAATTGCCAGTGATTTGTTTCGTTTTCAACCGATATTGTTGCCATAAAACAATAATTTAGTAAAGTGCATATAATGTCGTAACAACGCCCTGGAATCCTAATTAGTTTGTTGTTTAAAACTATGAATAGATGACTACTTTTAGGAATTAATTTCTTATCACCCTCAGCCACGCACAATGGTCATATTTCATAATTCTATTATACACAGATATTTGGATTGGTATCCTCACGAAACTTTAATTAGCACAATGACGCTAATTTTATGTCGTTTACATACAGATTGGCATAATACGTCGGTAGAAGTTTATTTATACTACCAGTAAATATCACACTCATTTTCATTCAAATCCAGCCGCAGCATTTTTCTGCAATTTCGCTAAATTTTTCAAGAGCCTCGTTTATGTTTGTTATCGAAACGTTCAAATTTTGAGATATAAAACGTTTATACATCTGGATAAATATGAAATGAGCATGATTTTTTTTTAAGTAGCGATTGTGAGCATATGATTCAGAATAGTAGTGGAGTCAAAATCGAACCCTGAGGAATTCCTGAAGTTAGAACAACACTATCAGAAACTTGATCATTAATAATAAAAGTTTGACTGCTTTGATTTAAATAATTAGAAAAAAAAACTTCGCAGCGGTGTTATCCGCCCCGATATACTGCAGAGTAGACCAAAGAGGCGTATGATTGATATCAAAGTGTTGAAGAAATTCAGTAAAACTAACATTGCCAGCTCAGCGTCATCAGTAGCAGAAATTTTAGTAAGACGCCAAAGGCAGCTATAATTTAGCCTCAACCCGTAGATTGCCGCGGGTAATAATAATAATAATAATAATGGTTTATTGTCTCAACAGTTGCACCAATAATAGGACAAAAATTTAAGAAATTTAAAAGTACATACATACATTTAATTATAAATCAAAATACATTCTAGAACTCATTAATAGTATTAAAAAAATATCGCTGTAGTGTAGGTCTGCAGATCGGCATGTTGTAGCAAGTGGAGAGGCATGAAGGATATTAGATTTGGAAAGAAGAAGAGAGAAAGAAGTAGAGGAACGAGAGAAGAATGTAGGAACACGAAAATTAAGGGAAGCAAGTAGAGGTGGGCTATCGATACATCCATGGACCACCTTCCATATAAATCAAGCACCTTGACATTCACGGCGACGTCCCAGAGATGTCATATTATGCCTAATCAGAAGTGAAGTATAGTCTATTCCTCGTTCTGGATACACTCCATCGGCCTTGAATGATAGGTATTTAAGGAAGCGACGCTGTATCTTCTCAATGGAGAGCTGAAGATATATATAGTGAGGTGACCAGACTTACGAGGCATATTCCAGTTTGGTAGTAACAAAGGTGAAAAATAGGGTTCTTAGTAACTGGTCACTTCGAAAAAATCGTGAGAAACGTATAATGAAACCTAATGTTCTTGACGCCGATAAGGAAAGATTAGCAATATGTGGGGCGAAACTCAAAGTAGAGTCAAAAAGTACTCCAAGGTCTTTAAACATGTCTAGTTTCTTCAGTGGATTACCGTTGTTTGCATAGGTAGATATAGTGGGGTTACGTTTCCGAGTGTAAGAAACGAAACATTTGTCAATATTCAACCTTAATCTATACTTCGCACACCAGTCGATAATATTTTGGATATTGTCTTGCAACTTGCAACAGGTAACGAGAGTTAAAGGTTTTTTTTTCTCACTTGCTTCCATGAATAAGGAAAAACACCAGTCGATAAATAGAAATTCTATAAATAATTATACAGGTTGAATCGTGAGGAATCGACCAAACTCTAGGAGTGTATTCTACAGGTGAAAATAATCTAAAACAACTCAAATGTTGTTATCCGATTTTTATTTGTTTTCGAGTTATAGCGTAATTAAAAATAAACAAAACAAACATTAAAGTGTTGGTATTCTATTGGTATTATCGTTCTTTATAATATATGTATTTTCAAAAATACCGCTATTCATTTCTAAATAGACAATGTTTAGTCGTTTCGTCTACCAAGGGCGCTGGTTGCGTTCCTAATTGCGTCAGGGTGATGTTTGATAAAATGCACTTCTATTGTGGCACAATTTTAGACCATTTTCCACAAAATACTATAGACCAGTAAAACTATTGCTTGAGAGAGAAATATCGAAAATCAAGTTGAACGATTGCAATTCACCGACATATTTATAAACAGTCTTGAAGTTCAGGTTCAATCGACTGTGCTGATGACAATGGTCGGTAGAAGAGTATATAGTGCTCTTGTAGAAAAATCTACATAGGGATACTATTTATATGTATTTGTAGATGCAAGTGCTAAAAGCAGAAATGGTTACATGTTGGGATAAGATGTTTTGAGTACTTGCTCCATATAGCGTATAAATTGCATGTTAAGGCTTGAAATGATGCGGAACCAGTAAATGTTAGAAAAATAAAACAGGATATTCAATGTAAGTTTCGGTAAAAAAAAAATGGGACCGTTGGTTGATGTAGATACCAAAGAGAGGATATGGTACCACAAATGATCTAATTACAGCCAAGCTTTTTTTTTGGCAATCGATTCCCTCTATTAGGGCTGTCGAAACCCGTCGTTTTCAGAAACCGGGTACCCGTCCAGCGCACTGCCCGGTTCCGGCTTACCCGGGTACCCGGTTGCACAATCGAGTATCCGGTTTCGGGTAGTCGATTTCGAGTACGCGGTTCTACTCGATTTCGGGTAATATTCGGGTTCAGATAATACCCGGTTTCGGTTAATACCCGATTTCGGGTGTCCGGATTTCGAGCATCCGCTTTTGAGTTTACATCTAATAATTACATAAATACCAGTCACCACCCATTGTTATTACAGAGTTAGGTAAGTAACATCTTAAACATTTGTGAGAGATCCAAGTAAAACATAACATTTTGTTTTATATGCGATTTATGAAGTAAAATTCAGATGCTTATTTAACATATTTAGGAGATTATGTTTGAAATAACCTCCTCTTTATCAATGATTAAACGTTTTCATAAGAGAATCCACCAAAATGTTGCATTTTACTTGCATGTTTTAAGAAATTACTTACCTAACAATAACAATGTAACAATAATGGGTAGTGATTGGTATTTAAGTAACTAAGACGTAAATCGAGTAGAACCGGGTATTATCCGAAACCGAATATTACCCGAGACCGGGTATCACCCGAAAGCGGGCACAACCGTTGTTAACAATATCGAGTACCCGGGTACTCGGTTTCGAGCAACATCCCTACTAACGGGTCGATGGCCGCAGTGGTTAGGCGGCCGACTATCGTTGTGGGAGGACGATAGGTGCCGAGGTTCAATTCTCTGGAGGGACGGTGACATTTTTTTTAGAGAGTTTAATCCCGGATCGACTTGCCATTCGCTGTTGGGAGCAAAGTGATTAACAGCGCGGCATCATAAAAGGCGATATGATGCTGTCACAAAGCCGTTTAAACACAACTAACACACACAAAACTACACCGCGAGAGTTGCAGTGATAGCCAGACAAGCGGTACAGCTTACGGAGTCACTGCAACTAAGCACCCACCACACATTAAAAAAAATCTATGGTATTACATGCATACATATTGCTGTCTACAGTCCATAGTAGTATGCCATTTACCTCTTTTTTTTAGCTATCGAACAGATGTCAAAAGAGGCTTAAGAAGTCCGAAATAAGGACTGCAAGCTCTATAGAAACACACATAAAAACTTCACGAATGGACAGAATGATAGATCTGTTTCATATCTTGTTAAAACATATCTGAGCCATTGATTCGTAGGATTACAAGAACTCTTACTCAAATGTACCGGTTGGCTACTAAATCACTAAATATAGACCAAGGAAAATCCTCTCCAATAAGACCAAATTTGCTAAATTCCGTTCATCTGTAGTCAAAAATGTTTGTTTCCATTTAATATTTTCGATAAAAAACAAAATTTCCGAAAACAATTAAACAGCGCCCTCTAGCATGCACGTCACTTATTAGATTGGTTCGAATTGGTAAGCATTAGATTGGAGGCCTGATGCTGCTTCAACGAGACTAAGTTTGCAAGATTTGGTTCAACAGAACCAGAGTTATAAGCGTTCCTTCAAAACAAAGTTTCCTCTCCTCCCCTCCCTTTATTTGGCAAAATATAAAAAATGTATCCAGTCTAGAATATGCAGAATTTTATGGAAATTTCGATTTTCATATTTGTGATCGACCTTAAGTGAATTTTGTATAAAATAAGAATTTAATTTTTTTGTGTTCAGTTAGTTTCGTTCAGTTAGTCAGTGAGATTTTTTCCCGAAGCTTTACTGTAAACCGTTTCTGAGATGTGACCGAGCACCATTCCTAGTTGGCCACCCGGTACTTTCGTTAAAGACTATATGCTTTATATGTGTTATGGTACTAACTATAAAAAATTGGCATTATTGTTGTTCGCCTCAATTTTCACCTTTAACCACATTAATTTGAATTTAATTTCATATAAAAGGAAATTGTGTGCTGACATTTCAAATTAATAAACTTCTAAAGAGATTTACTGAATGTTCATTTTGTTTTTATGTATCTCATATGTTTACTGAATAAAATATGAAATTACTTGGATTATATTCAAAACTGTAGCTCATAAGAAGCCTGTGTTTATGAACTTTGCTAAGCAGCAATATTTATTTTCGACACACAAAATGTTTATTTAATGAATAGTAGACGTATAGTTAATAAATCATAAAATAATAAAAACCATGTGGTTATTTTATTATAAATATTAAGAATGCGCTAGAAAATAATTTTATCCAGCTAGAATTATGAAATCGACCACCGTGCCACAATAAAAGATTGTAAATTTATTATTTTATGATCACTATTAATGATATAAAAGTTAATGTCATTATTTGTGGTTTGATTTTGTGTAACTGAATTTATCGCGGATAATAAATTAAAAAAAAAATTACTAGAATATTAGAGTTATTCAATAAGATCCTTATTTCTTTAGATCAAATCCGAAATAGCTGTGGCTTACAGTAATTTAGTTATTAGTTTTTCGAAAAAGGTTTCATTACTGACATATTTCAGATAACGTAATACTGGGATTTATTTACAACATTTTGGTAATACGATTTTACTTGATACTAATTTTGATTGATTTTATCTGATTCCTAAATTTCTGGTTATCTTTTTAGGATTACAATTTATATACGCATTGAACCGAGCAAATTCTGACCACATTCAGTTGAAAGGTGTCATGTAACAAATTACAAGTTACATACATATATAGACTTATGCTCTATTATTTTATAAAATTTATTAAAAATATTTATTAAATAATTTAGGGATAGCTGCTTACATTATTTTAATCGTAGAATACATATATACGGATTACTCAGACTTTTATTTAGTTCATACATCGAAAAGGAGAACTACATGGTAATAAAAATGGAACAATCAAATTCAATTTCAAAAATATTTACTTCTTATCGCCGAAAAAATTAGAAATAGTAGAATTAAATAAGTATCTGACAATATAAAAAATGAATAAAACTTTTAAACAATTGCGCAATAAAATTAAGAAACAATTAGAAGAAAACAATTTCCAGAATGAAACAACTAATTAAATTTATACAGTAAAACAAATAAAGATTCTAATGGATTAACACATGAATAAACAAGCATAACAATAAATAATTGTATAACAGTAAAAAAGCAATTATATGAAAGAACTAATTCGAATAATCAGTTGATCTTTTACTACAGATTGTATTTTGCTAGATGGAAGAGTGTTATAAAGAACGAAAGTTTATTTTCGTGTAATATCGCGCTATCTATTGAGCGTTTTAGTATTTATTCTCATGTCTCTCATTCGATTCAGTAGCAGTCAGGGTAGTGAGAATTTAGATGAATCTGAGTATGAACAGCAACTTAAAAACGTAACTTCGGAAGAAGACACTATAGTTGAAATTGTAAGCAATCAAGAAGAATTTGAATTCACTGTAATATTTTCTATGAATGTGAGTCTGTCTGTAGACGTCAACGCAATAGAGTGCATTGATATATTTTTCTGCAATAATGTTTACACCATAACATGAGATCAACAGAAAAGTTTACGAAGTCATTTCGACTAGAAAGAAGTTGTCTTCAATAGATGCTAATGAAGAAGTTCTAAAAACAAAACTCTAACAATCCAAAAGCAACGTGCATGATCTTTATATTTTGTACATTGCTGCTTGGAATGGCTTGGTTCTATTTGGTATGGCAAGTTTGAAGTGATGCTTTACGAGGGATATTGATATACATATGTATTCTTAATGTGTTATTGAAACAATTAAATTGGAACTGGGAATATTTTATTATTCAACATAATTTCGTCTTAGATTCATACATTTAATACAGCGATCCTGCAATGTTTTTAACCCTTAAAAAAAGTGATTTGTCTTGCTCTGCAAACCAACCCCCTACAGCTTCTATTATTTCTTCGTTACATAAAAGTTGATGTAATTTTTACCTTTTTCGCAATCTAGGGAACAGATAATAGCTCGAGAGGATTAAATTTGTGAAATAGGTGTTTCAGTAATTCGAACCTTCTATCGCTAATTGAATTCAGGGCAATGAGCGATTTGTGTACAGGTGCATTGTCTTGCAAGGACAATATACTTTCCGCTAACATGATTTTTTTATCACCCCAAAGTCCTTATCACAACGCAAAAACGAACGCCTACGTACTAAATATGTTAGCAGCTGTAACTTCAATGCATGAGTACAGGAGAAAAGACCAGCAATCTGTTCATTTTGTCAAACAGAAATAGGATTTAGTATCTATTATGAGGGCTTCTGGGTTTTAATTGTTAAATACAAAAATAAAATACAAAAATTCGATGCTTCGCCACTAATGCTAAGTGGTTTCTTCAGGAGCAAAAGTGGGTAAGAGACGTCAGAAGGTCATGGTGTACATATCGCGTTACAGTGACTTCCTGGCACCCCTTAACCGCCTTTGGTCCTGAAGAAACCACTTACATTACTGGCGAAACGTCAAATTTTTGTTTTTGTTTTATTTTTTGTATCGTATGTACCTACATAATTTTATATGTTCTCGAATAAATTGGTATTTTATTAATGTGCTGTTTCATTGACCTATAAGTGGAAATACTTCAGAAATTGAAAGATAAGTACATAAAAGTCATAACATAGATATATTATTGTATATACTTAAATATGTACTGTAATAATATGACGCGTTCAAAACACAGAAGCTCTAATAACAGAGAGTCAGGAATGTGGAAGCCTTGGATATCAGGATTTAGTATATTACTCGAATTCATTAAAACTAATTTAAAAGCAGTTCTATTGAACAACGGCAATAATTATGCATCATTAGTTTATTGCTTCATTCTGTAGAAATGAAGGAAAGTTAGGTCCGTGAAGTTGGCACCACAAAGTGGTCAAAAATCGATAAAAATGCTAGAAGGGATTGACCATTTATTGACCACTATTGACCACCAGCGATTTCGATTGACCACCTTTGTTTAGGCTACAGCCGCTATACCCATATTTTGAGGTCTAATGGCAAAAATGCTAAAATTAGCCAATATAGACATTTTGTTCATCGGATACGATTGACCATCGTTTGACCATGTTTGACCACTTTTCACATTTTAAAAATTTAAAAAAAAAATTTTTTTCGAATTTTTTTTTTACTGCAAACTCTAAAATTTTGTTGCAGTATAGGATTGACCAACGTTTGACCATGATTGACCACCAAATATATTTTTTTGAAAACTTAAAAATATTCGAAAAAATGAAAAAAACAAGTTCATATCTCCAATGAAATGACATCAAACCCAGATAATGTCATAACCTCTTGCGTCGCATTTTTCACAAATTTCGAGAGGTGGTCAAACGCTGAAAATAATAGAACTTATTGTCTCGTGTCTCTAGACCACACAAAACTGAAAATTATCGTTTGACCACCTCTCAAAATTCGTGAAAAATTGCGATAAACTTTGAAACTGTTATACGTAACTTTAAGATCGGATAAAATTTAACCGGAGGGTGGTCGAACGATAATTTTCAGTTTTGTGTGGTCTAGAGACACGAGACAATAAGTTCTATTATTTTCAGCGTTTGACCACCTCTCAAAATTCGTGAAAAATGCGACGCAAGAGGTTATGACATTATCTGGGTTTGATGTCATCTTATTGGAGATATGAACTTGTTTTTTTCAATCTTTTCGAAGATTTTTAAGTTTTTAAAAAAATTATTTGGTGGTCAATCATGGTCAAACGTTGGTCAATCCTATACTGCAACAAAATTATAGAGTTTGCAGTAAAAAAAAATTCGAAAAAAATTTTTTTGAAATTTTGAAAATGTGAAGGGTGGTCAAACATGGTCAAACGATGGTCAATCGTATCCGATGAACAAAATGTCTATATTGGCTAATTTTAGCATTTTCGCCATTAGACCCCAAACTATGGGTATAGCGGCTGTAGCCTAAACAAAAGGTGGTGAATCGAAATCGCTGATGGTCAATAGTGGTCAATAAATGGTCAATCCTTTCTAGCATTTTTGTCGATTTTTTACCACTTTGTGGTGCCAACTTCGCAGACCTAGGAAAGTTCAGTGTAATTAAAAAAAAACTACTCCGTTCATGTGACTTAAAAATATTATGCATTCTTCGTGGCTAACAAAGTGGTTTTACTCAATTGTCGTGTTATCTATATGAACGAGATATGAGACTACAAGATCAGCATTGGTCTAGAAAAAATTGAGCTATAAAAAAAACCTTAAAGCCTGCTGCCTCCGTTACACGTACAATTAGGCCTTATTGTTAAAGATGGCCAGTGTCTCAAAAGTCGTTGTGAACAATTTCCACATTTATTTGTAGCAAATTGGAAGAGAGAGTGTCTTTGTTGTGATGATGTTTGATCTTCAATTTGAATTGCATGTGACAGTAAATGACAAAGAAGCTTGAATTGTATTTAAGCAAGTCGCAACAAAGTTATTACACAAGGAAAAAGGGCCAAATTATCAAACTATTGTTGTTAACATGCTGGATAGTTAAAAAAAATGGTCTCGTGAGCCTAAAGCTTCACTTTTTCAATACATAGTCTGTTACAATTATCTTCGAACAACTTAGGTGCTGCCAGTTAAGAGCAAGGAGAGCGTTTTCATCAAGACATAAAAGTTAAGGCAAACGCTATCAAGGACGTTGGAACATCAGCATGATAGGGAGATTATTCTTGAAAAAATTATATCAAGATAAGCCGATGGACACGCATGCATTTATAGAATTTAGTCCTAAGAATATAAATATCTTCTATAGATCGATAGATCTTCGATTTAACACCCCAGAAACTATAAAAATGAGCTATCAAGGTTAAAAAGTTTTTTCAAACTTATTTTGTTGGGTTTGTGATATTACAGAAGAAGCATATGAGTATACAGTTTTTAATAGATAATGGAGTCAGTTTTTAATTTATTAATTTAAATCTTTGATTAAAAAAATGTTAATTCAGTTATTGAATATTCATGTTAAATTTGGCGCTGCCTATGACGTACTTACATTGTACATTGTGGTTGGCATACCTTCCTTGCCTCTTTTCAGAAAAGGTCAGAAAAAAAAAGATATACCTGGAAATAATACGGCAAAAAGAGATGCAGATATGGTTTTTCTTGATATACGTGTTTTGCTAAGAGTAAACAGGAAAATTTTAAAAAATTCCAACTTTTTTTAAACATTTTGTTCTATTTGTTTTTATCAAGTAAACATGTGTAAGTCAACAAGAAGGTGTCCTTATTAAAATATAAAAATTTAGTATTAGTGCAAGACCCCATTTAAGAATAATGTTTATTTTGAATTTGTATATTTCTTCTTTTATTTTTCTACTTTTATGCTATTCATGGCATTCTTCTAGTTGTATCAAGCTATATAGGCATTTCAGTGTGATGTTTATATCTTCTACATAAACAACTCTGGCATATCTACCCATTAAACTACTAAACCACTAGAGACCTTACCCTTATTATATAGCATACAGTCACCCCATTTTCATTTACTTTTAAATCCATTCAGCAATCTGCAAAGTTTTTTATGTGTAAACCCCCCTAGCTCTGCATGTCCTTCTCGGTATACCGTGACTTCACATCCCCCAGCAAATAATATGCAAGTGTTCGAATCAGTATGGTCGACCAAATCTATACTCCGCTACCGTATTTAATTTGCATAAGACCCTCGCGCGTCAATCGAAAACGATAACGTAATGAAAATTCCGCACGGTCTAGGGCAGAGATTACTCGGTGGTTTGTGAGATAAGGCGAGAGTCCCCTCTTTACTAATATAGAGAACAGTGTGGTAGGTATGTCCTACCTAGTTCTCCGACAACGCTGTAACCCTCTTAATCGGTAGCATCATCTGTCCAGCATGTTGCATTCTCCTCCACACAGTTGGTAATGTTTAAGGGTAGATGGCGCAATATTATGCGCCGTGCCACGTGGCATTACGACTACACGTGACTTCCTCCTCAATTAAGGACGAATATAGTAATGCGCTTTGAAGAATGGTTAATGAAGGGTTGAAATGAATCGAAATATTTTGGTGGTAAAATATTTAAAAAAATCTTGTATGAAAGTTAAGGCTTTATTTAAAAGTTCTTCTTTTGTTGCAGGGTCCGCCGCCACAGGGTGGTCAGATAAAATTTACTATAGCCGACACACTGGAAAGAATAAAAGAAGAATTTAATTTTTTACAAGCACAATATCACACGTAAGTATTTTACGACTCTTTTAACATGTTGCAGTAATGGTGTGCGACTCGCCAAGAAGTAAAAAGCATGTTTAATGCGCAAAACTCAGTCTAATGCATTAAATTCACAGTCAATCAGCGTCCAGCTGCTAATTTTTTAATTCGCTCGTAAAATTTTTGTTTTGTAATTTCACGTCATTTAGTTATTTATGTTATATAACTATATATTATTTATTTCATCGTATAATCATATATTAAGTTCATTTTATGTTTAATATTTATTGTAATACGTTAGATACAAAATTATAATATTAGTTTAGTTTTTAGATCTTCAGTTTCTTTTCATTTTGCATGTAGTGAGTATACCATTGATTCTTTAGTATATTGACACATTTCTTATGCGCAATTGAAACTTTTTTAACTAGGTTTTCTTCTAAATATCCTCTGGCAACATTGCTCGTCTCCCATCCACCCACTTCTTGCAAATCTAAAACGTTCCTACCAGCATTAAAAAGTTGCTGACGATCTTCTCAAATAATGACCACAGTTGGATTTTCAAGGTTGAGATATGTAGCAATTTTCTCTCTCGACATTTTCATTAAATCGTTCCTTCGACCAGCTCTCCAACTCCAACTTAAAAAGTTAGTTTCATCAATAAAAATACTTTATCGGGAGTTGTACACAAAAATGTATTAACTTGCTCCTTCAATTCCAAACAAGCTCGCAACGTGGAATACTTCGACCACAAACATGAAGAAGAATATTCATTTGAAAGTTTGACAAACTGAACTTGTTCTCTGCCTTGCCACTCACAAAACAGACGATATTCTTCTTCGTAATTTATTTTTGACTTTTCTGGGAGCAAATTCAATCTTCCACTGTTCGTTGGCTCTAAAATGCTTTCAGGAATATTAACATCTTTCATAATTTCTTTAAATAGCGTGGCATTTATTGATATGCTGTTTTGTTATCCACCATGGTAATGAGGCTACTAAATTCCTACCCTCTATGAAGATGTAGAAATACTTGTATAATTTCAACGATTACATACAGTTTGTGGAAGTGGAAGTATTTCACTTACTTTGGATAGTTTTTTTCTAAAGCTGCTCATCACTTGTTTACTCGTTTAAATTCAATTTCAACACATTTTCATATATAGCGTAGATATGGGATTTCCAACTTGTTTACCTACATATTATACGGCAAGCAATAACGTTGTTAGCAATAAAATTTTCATTCTGTTATTATATTATTTGTTTACCGTCTATTCAAATCGCTTTAAACCTCTCGATGTAGTAATTTAAACTAATAAAGTACCCTAAACGTCTTTATTATTTGTCCAAATTATGTCATCAATAATGTAGTTATCCCATGCGTAAAATTGTAATTTGCAATGTTATTATTGCGTAATTTTCAATAACTCTTAATTTAAGAAAAAGGAGACTCGAGAAAACGACGCTAATTTATATCTATGTACATTTGTTACTGTCGTGTAAGTGTAATTGCTTGCTTTTAAACCCACAAGTATTTTCCCGAGTGCATCACTTGATATTGTCTGCAGTGTGTACTTTGTCCTTCAGAACGTAACGATAAAAAATGTGGAGGATCTTGTCTAATTATTTTTGACCACTACATTCCGCTTTGTTTTGCTTGAGATACACATCTTAATTTTGTCCAGAAACGTTGCAAACTATCTAACTCTACAGTGTTTACAGAACCTCGCTCAAAGAAATAATTCACAGCTCCATTCTTCTCGAAGAGTTTGTTTCCTGTTAGGAACATCTTTGATGATTTGCAGGATTTATTTAAGAGACGCCATGATTGTTGAACCGTTCTTCAATGTCATTAAAAGTGACTTCGAATCCTCTCTTATGATAAGGATCCTTTGGAGTAAAATGATCCAAAATGGTGCTAGCGCAGGCTTCGTTTGAGAATATTTCGCTTGGAAAAGTCTCCTCTTTGTGAAATTTTATCTTCAGCTCTAATTTCTTCAAAGCCATCTGTAAGTGCCACATGGTCTGACGTGATTAGTTTCAATCATTCCTCACATTAGCTTTTTGTACAGGTGTTGGTTATGTTTCCTCTTTTTCTTCTTCCTTTTAAAGGGGTTAAAATTGATTTTTGTTTCTAATGGACAACCTTTACAATTCGACACACTAAAACAGACATCATTTTCTATAGCGAGTGAGCTACTCAATTGCTTGGCTAAAAGAAAATTTGCAAAACAGCAATGACTCATTGTACTATTTTTCCAACTCCATCTATTATTTCCATGATCCTTCCACTTCCGTACGAATGCCTGTCTGTTTCATCGCTCCAAACAATGATTTTTTTTTACATATTTTACACTGAACATATCCCATAGGAAATTCCTGTAGTCAGTGACTGTAGTCTTATAATTTCATTTTGATCTGAAATACAAAATTAAAGACGATGCATAAATGCAGTTTGAAGCTACAATCGTACTTCTGCGTGGTGACAAGTGAAATTCGATACTGACAAGTTTCCGAACCAACTCATTTGACTCTTTCTCCCTCCCTCATATTTGTTACATCCAAACAATGCACGATCAATGTCCTTTTCAACTTGCACTACACCATATTCTGGAAGCTGTTTGACTCCAATTCTGCATAGATAATATTACAGTATTCCATTCCTAATCGATTAAGTGTTAATATAAAACAACGAGGACCATGAGAACTCGTCGTACCAACTTTTTATAGTGATTTTCCTCTAGATCCTGTATAAGTAATATCCCATCAAGGTTGACACTCTTGATTAAGATCCTCCAAAAAAGACCGTATGTAGTGACTATATATTGACATATTTCGCAAACCTATCTGCCAATTGGTTACCTCTGAGACCCTGGTGGCCCCGAGTCCCAATGAAAACTATTGAGGTGCCGTTTTCAGCTTACTTAGATATGAGTTCTTCAATTTCCCAAATTTTCTTAATAGTTTTTTGTTCTATTTTGCACAGAGCTACATACTTACATGTCCATAGGCTCATATTGAAAGCTAGATGCCAATTGGGGGATTTGACTCCTCAGTAGATATAAGATAGATGGAGTCTACAAACACCAAAACCAATCTAAAATCGGATTATATGTAGTGTAAACTTTAAAGCGCTGATAAGTCGTTGAGGACGTTAAGAAGTGACAGAACTCATACAGACTGTATATACATTAATTATATAACTAGATTTCTACATATTTCTGTTTCAGAGAACAGAAATGGCTAGGGATTAGGTCATTGTGGATTGTGGTGGTATGATTCCCACTGTTTGATGTACTAAAGATTCAAATTTAAGGCATTTAATTTATATTTATGTATGTATGTGTTGAAAAAACAGATGAATAAATTGTGGTTTAGTCCCAGTAATCACATGTTGCTCATAATAGGTTTCTCTATTCACTGTAATTTCGTGTGAACATAACAATAGTTTACAAAATAAAAACAATGTCAAAATTACATCAATATGCTGAAATAACTTTAAAACAGTATAGTATATTATTATGTCTATATCAAGAACAAGAATAAGAATTTGTCCGATTTTTAAGAAAGGTCATAATGGTAAAATGGTGAATTAGTTTGCGAAAATATTGGAAAATATTTTTAATATCAAATCACTGATTTCTTCTGACTTGTTGACTCAACTTACTTGTCAAGAAATTGATAATCCAGGTCAAGTTGATGTCATATACACTGATTTTAGTAGAGCATTTGATATCATTAATCATGGTTTTTTAATTAATAAACTACATGCATTGGAATTAAGTCCGAATCTCCTCAAGCTTATATCTTCGTACTTAACGGAAAGATCTAATTACGTTTTTTATAATGGATAGAAGTCAGTGGAATTCTGCCCTTCATCAGGTGTGCCGCATGGGTCAAACCTTGGTCCTCTCATATTCATACTATACATCAACGACTTACTGACGCAGTTAACATGCCCTGTGCTTGCGTATGCTGATGATTTGAAGATCTACAGTCCTATAAAAATTTGGAATGATGTCGTCCATCTTCAAACTAACTCGAATTTTTTAACTGATTGGTGTCCCCAATTCGACTTAAAACTAAATATTAATAAATGTTACTATATAAACTTATTGTATACTTTCTGGACAGCGACATATTGTCAAGAGTCAGCGATATTAAAGACCGTGGAGTGTATTTTGACTCTCGACTTAGCTTCTCGAACCATATAGACTTGAGAAAACTGGGTTTTTGTTATGCGTTGTAGCAAGTTCTTCAGTAACATACAGCTTATAAAAACATTATATTTTAGTCTGGTTGTTAGCAAATTGGAGTATGCTTCTCAAGTACGGTCTCCTCATTATTTATATCTTCAACTTTCTGTGGAAAAAGTCCAACGACGATTCTTAAAATATTTATCTTTTAAAAATTCTGGTATTTATCCTCAAGGTGGCATAGATTATGATTTATTGTTGGAAACTCTTGACAGTCAGGCCTTGAGTTATCCTCGGGAACTATATGGTGCAAGATTTGTATGGAAATTATCCAATGGATGGGTTGATTGCTCTCGTCTTCTTTCTCGCTCTCCTCTCGCTTTACTCCCACCTTCTTGCTCCCTTTTTCAGGAACCAATATTTTTCAAGGATCTCCTCTGGTGACCATATGTAGAGCAGCTAATCTTTATTATAACAATATATTCTTTAATTCACTAAATCAATTATGTATAACTTTCTTTTTGTAATTTAATTAATTATATTTTCATTTATATGAACTGTACGTTGTACATATGTATGTATCTGTATGTCCTGTAATTGGATAAACCGTTGGACAAATAAATGTTATTATTATTATATGTTAAATAATGACTACCATTTTGATGTCTTATCTTTTTACAAGAATTTAAAATGTGCGAATATTGACTAGTAAAGGTATTGACTAGTTTACCTACTACTATTACATTGATGTAGAGTTTACCTGTGAGATTACGATAGCAGGTACTTCGGTATACAGAGTACATCCACTCATAGTAACAGTGGAAGTGTTTGTTTACAACCTAAGAGGGTCTGGCATATTTTATTCAATGGTTGAAATGCTTTTACCACACTGTGCGTTGATTGTGTCAACTTGCAACCTGCTCAGCATTTTCCTCTCATATTTATTATGGAAAATCTCACATATTTTACAAATAAATTAGCAACAACCCAATAAATTTTATTCCAATTTCAACTTCCATCGATATTGGAAGTTTTGCCAATTGCTTTATTTTAAATACATCTACGAGTTTAATTTGGCCATCTGTATATAATCGTTTCTATCACCTCATTTCAGTAGTCAAACAAGTTAGTTTTAATTTTTGCGAGATTTATTTCACCAAACTTATGACAACTCTGTTTTGTTTTAGGTTAAAATTAGAGTGTGAAAAATTAGCTAGTGAAAAGACTGAAATGCAGCGACATTACGTTATGGTAAGTAAACATCTGCCTCTCTTGCAATATTATGCTTGTCATTCATTCACTGTTTGAACGACTGCTGAAATAATTAAGTGTACACACTCGAAATATATGTTTTAGTCAATTCTATTCGGTTGGTTAGATTAGAAAATAAATTGAATTTAAAAATATTACACAGTTATCGTTGAAAGCAGTGCTAACATTTCGATTCATTTTATTTGTTCAGACTATAAGCACTATAATGAAAATATTTTATATGTTTACTCGTAGGTCGTCTGCTAATTATTGCTAATGATTACTTTAAATTTGCATTGACTTTATTGTTCGCTAGATGATATTACGCATCATATCCAAAATATTACAATGTATGTATTATTAATCGTATACACTACGCGGAATTATCTAATGTTAACATCAATATAATTTGCATACCTTGAAGTTCTAAGAAAATGACGAATAAACTACATCTGTGAGTTATAGAATTGTCAATTTTCATCCAATGAGTAATATTTATATAATAGTTATTGCTGGAATTAAACGTGGATTGACGCTTATCACAATCTGATCTGTATACTGTAAATATCAAATTCTGATAAAGAATTAGGAATTAATTTTCGGATTAATTTTAAATCTATTTTAGTTTTTCATTTAATATTTTTTACTTTTCAATTGTATGTTCACGATTAAGACATATCTTGTCCTACTACTGTGATGATAATGAAATTAATATAGCGGATGGTCCTAAATAAGTGCGAAAAATTGGACTGGGCTATACCTTGGGTTATTGTAAGAAAAACAGTTCCTATAAACATATGTATGTATGTCCGGAATTGATTTTGTTGCGGAGTTGCACGATTTAAGACATTTAAAATTTATTTACAAAAACTATTGAACAAAATTATGATAAGTGTTGGAAATGACTGCCCCCAGCGGTGATACACGATTCTGACCTTCTTCTCATTGACTGGCGAACATGTTAAAAAATCCCAGGCGTATTCCGAATTGTTTCACATGATTCACACAATATTTTCAATCGGGGTGGAATAAACCAAAGATTTCAGGTATCTCCAGTGAAAATAGTCTAATGGATTCAAGTCTGGAGACCAAGGCTGCGCTTCTGATCGGCCTATCCAACGATTCGGATAAACAGCATTTAAATGCATACGAACAGTTTGACTGTAATGTGTTGGAGCGTCGTCATTCATAAACCACATTTGGTTTCGGATCTGGAGTGGCACATCTTCCAGCAGTATTGGTAGGTCCTCTTCGAAAAAAAAAAAGGAGGTATGTATCACCAGTTAGCCTTCCCTTGCTTGTGGGTTTTATTCTGTCCAAACATGATTATTATGAAAATTTGTTATGGCTGTCCTGGGCAAATTAGCTTCATCAGTAAAAAGCACTTGTGCAAAAAACTGAGGATTATCTGCAAACATCTGTAGAAGCCTTTGGCACAAAACAACTCTTTGTGGAAAATCTCCTGGTAATAGTTGTTGTCTTAAAATTCTCCAAACTGTTTGGTGGCTAACGTTTTGTATAAGAGCAATCTGCCTTGTACTTATATCCGGATGTTCTTCAATCTGATTAATAACTGCTTCTTCTAGCTCTGCTGTTCTAACTTCTAGGTGTCGTCCACAGTCAGAAGTTTTTGTTTGAAAACTTCTCCTTTCCTGAAGGCGTTGGTGGAGACGCATAAACGTGGTGTGATAAGGTAGTACTCGTCGAGAGTACATTTCTACGTAAAGGTGCCAATAGACTGGCAAGAAAACTCGCGTTACTGTTACTGTCCGACACTGCTATCGCTAGTCTGTAGAAGGCCGTCGACGAGCTGAATGTTGCAAAAGTTCTCGCGCGAGCCTTTAGCTTGCCTGTCTAAACACGCATAAATCAATTTTCGCGATTTCTGTCAGCACTTCCAGTTTAGTTCGATATTTTGCGAGCTGAATACTGCGAGTTTATTATGATGGGGAAGAAAAAATTTGGTCAAACGAAATTAAATGATTAATTTCTGTTTTTGAAGAAAATCCTGTGCTATAAAAATAGAAATAAAAAACAAGAAGCGATGCAATTAATTGCAACTAAATTTAATACAGATTATAATAGAATCACTAGAAAATTACATAATTTTCGAAACCAGTTCATGCAGGAAATAAAGTAAAGTAAAAAAAAAAGAAAAGTGGTGTTGGTTTGGATAAAGTGTACATCTAACTGGCCATATTTTTTTATAATTTATTAAGATATTTCGTTTACAGACTCTTCTTTTTACCTATTGGAAAATTATGCAATGCACATACAGTGTGATTTTTGTTATTGAGTCACTCTGTAAAATCTTCATTTATTGTGCGATTTTAATCGGATTTCTTTTAAATTGTAGTGCTTGATGGACTGCATTCTTGAAAAAAAGAGCCACGTTCCTACAAAATACAAGACTTGCTACGTCAGTTTTTAGGAGTAAAATTTTAAGAAATCATATTAGCGATTTTTTTATAAAAAATCTGTGCACGCCACTGGATTCACCACCCTTCAAGACGGGCCTGTACCAAACTTTATCGAAAACTTTTAAGTAATACCGATTCTGTAGCCAAATTAAAAATGCACTGATCATTTCCATAAATTTGTTCTAAAAGTCAAGTTATCCATGAAAAAAAAAATGGAAACAGTTAATTGTCAAAAGTGACATTACTGTGTAAGAAAGATATTACAATTTGTCTAGTGTTAATAACCATGGAAAATCTAACTTTAAGAGACAAAATTGAAATAGTACGTCTTGTTGGCGATAATGTGCATTCAGCAAGAGAAGCTGCGAGAGAATTCCATAATAGACACCCAGATAGACGAGTAAGTCGGAGTACTGTACAACGCATTAACAAAGTTTTTAATGAGACAGGGTCTGTTTCAAAAAATTTGCTTAGAATCAGGTATAACGGACGTCGTGGAATTTTGAGAAATAATGACCAAATTATAGAATATTTTAACAGCATTATAACGACAAGTTTAAACCTTAATACTCCCAGAGAAAGTATTACAAGATGCCTAGAAAAAAAAAAAAATAAAGGCTTTTAAACCAAAAATGTTGCATACTTACAATGGAATTGGGAGACGAGGAAAGACGATTAGAGTTTTGCTATTGGCTACAAGGGGAATATCTAAATAATCTTTGAATGAATTTTTATTTAGCGATGAAGCCACATTTACAACAAATGGGGTGGTTTCAAGTCAAAATTGTCGTCACTGGGCAGCTGAGAATCCGGACTTCGTCATAAATGCAAAGAGACAGTATTCGCAGAAAATTAACGTTTGGTGCGGACTACTAAAAGACGGAATAATTGGTCCTTTCTTCTTTGAGGGTAATATGAATGCGAATGGATTTTTTAATTTTCTTGGGAACGAGTTTTGGAACGCATTATATGATTTACCATTATAGAGTCTCCGTAATTTAAAGTTTCAGTTAGATGGTAGTCCTAGTCATTACGCTATTTTGGTAAGGGAATAGTTAAATGAACATTTTGAAAATCGCTGGATAGGGCGAAACAGTCCTTTGATTGAGTGGCCGCCGAGATCCCCAGACCTGACGCCATTCGATTTTTTTCTTTGGCGTTTTCTAAAGCATAATGTATACAAATCAAAACCATAAACTGTACAAGGACTACGGGATAAGATAATACAAGTCTGCGCAGAAATTACTCCAGAACAAATACGAAAAGTAACTATGAATGTTCGTAAAAAGATCTAGAAGTGTATTGAAATAAATGGTGGATTGGTAGAAGCAACGAGAATGTTGTAATTTTTGCAACGGAATTTTCTTTTTTTGTGTTTCAGTTTTGTTTTAAGTTTCTATTTCTTTTCTGATTTGTCAAAACCAGACATATTAAAAGTAATAATAATACCATGTTACTGTAGTTTAATTTTATTTCAATTTTTTTTTTATGGATAACGACTTTTAGAACAAATTTATGGAAATGATCAGTGCATTTTTAATTTGGCTACAGAATCAGTATTACTTAAAAGTTTTCGATAAAGTTTGGTACAGGCCCGTCTTGAAGGGTGGTGAATCTAGTGGCGTGCACAGATTTTTTATAAAAAAATCGCTAATATGATTTCTTAAAATTTGACTCCTAAAAACTGACGTAGCAAGTCTTGTATTTTGTAGGAATGTGGCTCTTTTTTTTTCAAGAATGCAGTCCATCAAGCTCTACAATTTAAAAAAAATCCTATTACAATCGCACAATAAATAAAGATTTTACAGAGTGACTCAATAACAAATGGGTCACATTGTACATTTTGCCAATACAAGTTTTTTTTTTACTTTCTCAGGATCCAACAATATTGGCTTTCGTAAAATTCTGAGTTTGCAATTAGCCCAAATACGTTTTCTACTATTCTTCGCACTCTACTCAAGCGATATTTATAATATATTTTGGAATACATCTACCAATATTTGACAACAGTTCTTCAAAATCTACTGCAGACACCAGAAAAAAGTGTGTAAGCTGCTGTGCATATTCGATTTGAAACTCTTTCAATAAGTTATTGTACCCCCCATAATTTTCTCTCCTTAATATCCATGGTCTCACCCAACATGTTCTATTTTTCTTCTTTTTCTCGTTGGAGTTGTGTAAAACCAATAATGCTGTTCCAGCACGTATACGTCTGACTGGAGCCATCTTACCTAAATTACTAAACAAACCCTACACTTGCAAGAGAGCATTTCTAGAAGCCGAAATCTCTCAGAATATAAACAGATTTGCGAGAACTTGAGGAAGACGAATTTCACTAAACTTGCCCGACAGCTAATTTCGCAATTTATTGCATGCAATGTAACTTTGTACAAAAGTTGATCGCGTAAGAATTGTTGCAAGTAATTGCTAGTCTATCTCTACCTTAAAGACGTCTGGCTGCTAATGAATTGCCCGTATACAAAATGCATATCACACATTTCTGCATTTGTGTATTGATTCATAGTAACTGGTATAAAAACACTACTGAAATTTGAACATGTAACTTGTACAGAATGAACACTTTTACTGTAATATACTATAACATCGTGTATCTCCGTAACAAATAAATTCCGGACATATGTTTATAAGAACTGTTTATCTTAGAATAATCCAAGGTATAGCCCAGTGCAATTTTTTGCATTTATTTAGGATCACCCTGTATTATATATTCTCTAGATGATAATGGTACAAGAATATTTATTTTCTAATTCATTAAGTGCTTTTTATTCATGAAACTAAAAGACAACAATGGCAGAACACAATATTTGCAATTGGAAGACGACAACCACATCGTTCTATTTTTCTTGATTTTGATACGGGCTCACAACGCGGCAACTGTGAGGAATTATCTAAGTGAAGAATGCCTTTCTAAATTGCTGAATAGGAAATAGGGGAGTTGTTGAGTTGTGTTCTTAGCTTTTCTCTTCAAGGTGCTCGAATTAAAAGTGTAAAATCAGCTTTTCTCATTTTTTCAGAAAATCTCAAATATCACGCATAATAGGTCAATTCTTTCCTCGTTTTGATAACAACCAAACTCAGAAACTTTAGCAAATTTAAACCTGTCCTCCATCTTCCAGAGTAAGCGAGATCTCCATGGTGAAACCATACTGTGGAGTTTCAATCTTTCTAACTGATTGACAACAACTATTATAGTGGTTTCATTCATCTTAAACGAACAAACATAATAACATTCGGAAAGTGTGAATATTATGTCATACTAAAACACTTCAAACGACAATTTAGATATTATAATAGTATTTTATAGTACTACAGCATCCCCCGTCGCAATTATGTAGATGTATACAAATTTGTTTCAACAGTGAGAACTTTGTCTCGGCTCAGGAGTTGACATCCGTACTGCCGTTCTTCCCTCGAACCACACCCCTGGTACATGCCGGAGGGGGGAAAAGTTCCCTCCATCTCCGTCGTCTCGATTTCCACCACTCGCACCACCCACAAACAGCGGCAATTTCACTTGTATCAGACGTGACGAGCACACCTTGTCGAGAACCGTGTGGAGCAATCGATATACACAAGCCCCAAAAGCTCGTCGTCGTCGTCGTCGGCGGCGTTTCCCCCTTTTCGAATACTGGAGGAGTCGGATTCCTGGCGTTCCCTCCATTCCCGCTCTTTCCTTCTATATTCGTGTGCGGAATAATAGCGACGTTATGGAATAAAATGATAATTTCGGTGTAATGTCACATTTTTATGTGTAGTCAGGTAGTTGCGTGGGTAACGACGAGTTAAATTGAACTATCATTTATGCTAGTGGTGTCTTGAGAGAATATTTTCTAATACTAAAAATATTTTCTCGCATTTTTAGAGATAAATATAGCGTGAAATGTTTGTCGGTATAATTTTATTTCATAAGTAGTGAGAGTCACTATAATGCGATGAACTAAGTTATATAGTATAAAGAAAGAAAAGTTTTAATTGCCGATAAAAAGTAGGTGTGGCTATACTTTAACGAAACAAGGTAGTAGGTGTCTTATTAAAACGCAGTATTTCCGCTTGAACATAAAAAAGAAGAAAAAGACAATACGATTGTAAAGATGTTTCCAGAAAATTTTATATGTTCTAATCAATGAATGAACCATCCTTTTTTGAATACGAAAAATTCTCTGCCAATTAGTACAAGTTCCCCAATGAACTACACCACATCATAATGTGACTGAAAACAGCCAAACTATAGTGAACGTACTTCCAAATTAACCGACTGAGATATCGATACGTTTAGGGCAAAGGAAATACTAGACAGTTTATTGCAGAATCGAAGCCAACTAATATGGCATTACATTCCAGATTTATTTTTTTTAGTCTCCAGATACAATTTATTTTTGAGCTGAATTGCATCATATCACAATACATGAGTTTTTATGTTATTATATTAAACATTTTAGTTCGTAAAGATTGCACATGTATTATTCAATACAATAATTTGAAAAGGAAAAACAAACATGTTATTAATTCGTGAACACAAAGACTTAGGCAGAATATATAGGGTCATTACTGAGATTTTAAATGCATTAAAAAGGAGTATTTTTAGGACTTTCATCAGGAAATCTCTAATAACTCGAAAACTGTAAAAGATCGAAGGCAATATGTCTAATAATCAATGATAGAGAATTATTAAGTGTATTCAAAAATGAAATAATATATAGGGTGTTCCATTTAAGAAAAGTGACTTTCATCGATATGAACTTGGTTGAAATGAACGTTAATTTTGGACGATCCTGTATAAATTATGATAAATTTTAGGACGTTAATTTGATGCATGCTATTTCGGCTAATAACATGCCAAATATGAGATCTTTAGCTGCAATGCCTTCAGAAATACAGAATTTTGAACATAACGTTGTAATTGGCCGTATATTTGAAAATATTAAATAACTCAAAAACGGCTGATTTTTGACGTAGGGTATCTTAGTAAGTTTTGATGCAAAATTGTGTGCCCAATACAAAAAACTTATAAAAAATATACCGTGCTATTTAAATTAAGAAAGTTGACGTCAACTTCTGGTACACTGGAAGTGGTACAATGACGTAAATAATTTTGCTGATGAGTTCAAATGATATCAGTTATAATTACAAGTTTTCAGAAATGTTGAATTTCAAGACCATCAAAAAGTTCTAACGAAGCAGTTCCGTGAATGACCCTGTATATGTATGTAATATGAGTTATACATAAAAAAATAATTGTCACTTTCTGACAATAAACGCATACGTTTGCTCCATTGGTGAACTTCTTTCTGTAGTCTTTAGATTAAAATTAAAACTAACCTCCTGTGATGTCGATATTTCAGTGGATTTAGAAACGAATTCAGTAATTAATCGCTGTGTTTGTGTCTTGGCTTGGCCTTTGTATTCTTCTCTGTAGCAAGAGGACATTAGTAACTTTAGTTAGTGTTGAAACTTCGTTGAACGTTGAAGGTTCGTTCTTCATTAGAATCATGTTTAACAAAATGATTATCCAATTTACTGGCTAGATCAAAACCTTCTTTAATTAAATCTGCTGTTAGAACATCAGATCTTCTTCGTCTTTGTCACTATGTTCCTTGAGATCAGGAGTCTCTACGACAACCTCTATTATTTCATCTTCACTTAGGGGCCTTATCAACTAACAATTATTGATATATTCAAACGATAGATCATCGAATTGTACGTGCCAATGTTATGATGTTGGAAACATCGGTGGTGTTAGAAGGAATGGGATTTTTGTTTTTAATACAGTTTGGCCAAACAGATTTCCAACACGCATTTAAAGTTGATGGTCTTAATTCAGCTAGCGCTAATTCAATGTGATTGATACAATCCATAATTGAAAATTGCTTCCACACATCAATGATTGTTAGCGTTTCATCGTTCAGTTTGTCCAAAATGTATTGAAATGTTTGCTTTACATAGTGTGTTTGCATGTTGCAATTACACCTTGATCTAACGGTTGTATCAAGGATGTATATAGTATTGGGCGGCAAAAAACAAAATTGCACGTTCGGATGTTCAATGAACGGATGCCTATGTGTATTTTCTATAATTAAAAGAACTTTAAATTCGAGACCGTTGACCATATAGTGTCTAACATCTGGGATGAAACAGTCAGTGAAGATATCTGTGATAACTCATGCTTTTTTGTTTGCCATCCAGTGTACGGGCAACTTACTGAAATCTACACTTTTCATCGACCGTAGTTTTAGGGTTCGATTGACAAGCAGTGGTTTTAACATACGATCTCCTGAAGCGTTGGAGCAAAATAACATCCTCACACGATCCTTAGCTACCTGCACTTTCGCTACATAGGTCCTGTTCGGTATTCTTTTCCAGAAAAGACCACTTTCGTCTGGATTCCAAACTTGATCAGGAGGAGTGTAGCCTCCATCTTCAATTATTTTAGCAAGATTTTGCGGAAATTATTTAGCAGCCGATTGATCTGCAGATGCAGTTTCCCCTTTAATTTTTATATTATGATAAGCATGTCTTTTGAGAAAACCTATCATCCAGCCTGTACTTCCAGAAAATTGGTACTTTTGATTTAATTCAAATGACGTGTTTGATGGCATTTCCGCCTACTGGAATTCTTCTTTGCGATTTATCTTCTATCCACATTAAAAGAGCTTTTTCCATTTTCTCTTTGGCAATATTTCTTGTATATGATGATGATTTAGCACTTGATCTTGTTCCAGAACATACCGACTTTCTAATAGCAACTTCATTTTTCTTGATAGTTCTTACGATAGCTTCATGTGAACCAAAATGCTTTGCTACAGACGTTGCACCTTGTCCACTTGCAAGGAAATTTGGATTTTAGTAGGTATCCAAAGAAATCGTTTTCCTTTTCCCTTTTGTTATAAATTCAGGCCACATCATAGATAAAAATATACAAATAAAAATACAAAAGAAAAAAATATGTGAGCCTAAATGTAGGCTGGGTTCAGCAAAGCTGCTCTTCCACCCAACCCAGTTGATGCAGTAACACAAAATTAATATACATACATACATGAAATAGCAAATACAAGTATACATACATACAAAGCACGAGTCTACTTTGCTCGATCCTGCTGCCCGGACAACAATGAATCCGCTACCTTTTTTTTGAAATTGACAATGTTATTGAGTAATTTTATTTCATGACTTAAACCATTGTAGAGATAATAAGCTAGGTATGAAAAAGATCTTCTAAACTGCTCGGTGTGAAACGTAGGGGGAGACAGTAGACCTCTAAACCTTAAGTTAAGAGAATGGACGTCTGTCCTGAAGCGAATTTTATTAAATAGATACGCAGGTGCGTTGTAAAGCAGATTTTTGTGAATCAAACAGTAATTCTAAATTCTGAACCACATGTATTCGTCTTTTATCGTTGGCGTCCATACTGGGTCCATAAACGCAATCGCAATAATTAAACTTACTTAAAACTAAACTATTACACAGCATAATTTTGGTTTTTTATCAAAAATATGTCTATTGGAAAATAGACATTTGAGTTCCATAGGATGATGACACCAGCCCAGGAACATGTTTCTTAAACTTAAGCGAGCTATCAATTATAACACCCAAATTCTTTATCTCATCAACATACTGCAACATAACATTTCCTAATCGTATCTTGAAATCATTTTTTAAAGTACTGGTATACTGCGGGTTGCCTATGAGTGTCATGAAAGATTTACCAACATTAAGCACTAATTTGTGTTTTTTAGTTCGGGTTAATATAAATTCAAGAAGTTTATTTAACTACACATAAAAACTATATCCATTTATATTAAAACTATCACAACCAATTTTTTTTTCCGTTACTACTCCCATTATTCTTCACACGACTGTACGTGCTACGTTTACCCACCACTACCACTCCGCTTGAACGCGATTCCGACCGCTAGAAAAATTGTTCTTGGTTGAAGGATTTACTGGGGAGTAGTCTGTGTTGTTGGAAGAGTATCGTCGGGGGGTTGGGGTGGTTGCCGTTGATAAATAGCTCGGCGTTGCCATTTCGCCCCCCTTTCCTGCTTGTCCGACCAAAGCGATGTTCTCCGCAGGTTTTTTTTTTGCTCATTCTGGTGCGCGGGGATCTCCCCCTTTTGCTTAATAACCTCCGAGACCGACGTGATAATTTCGCCCACGCGCGGTACGGCGATGGTGCAAGAACGGAGATTTATTATTTTTAATTGTGCTACTTTTCTCTCTCTTTCTCTCTCTTGTTTACCGGGGTGTACGCTACTGGATCTGCTGCTACGTAGTAGGAAATAACGGACCGGCCTGAATTTATATATTTTGCGGGTCGAACGTCGAGTGGTAGATTTACGAGCCTATCGCTTACATTTTCCGGTGATGTAATTGTCTCGGTTCGCATCTAAAACCTTCCGGGTCGCGATATTGACATGTATTAACGTTTCAATATTAGGAAAATATATTTTTTAAGTTCCCATTTTCCACAATTAAAATTTCTACCTGGATTTTAATGCTTGTACAATGAAATCCCAAATTGTACGATTCAATCAAATAACCAGACAACACCATTTTTGATTATTATACACGGAAAGAGATTTATTCTATAAATATACAGTGTGAGTAATAATTAAGAAACCATTAAGTACCAACGTATTACTTTTTTTTTACAAAATTTATAATTTTAACAAGTTGTCCTCAAGAAACAGGATAATAGGAGATATAATTTCATTACTTGAACTGGGATAATACAAAATATAAAAGTAAATATAACAAATGGTAAAGCGTAATATTAACTATCTGCAATGCTAAATCTGCAATCCTTACTGACGTTTGTCAAACTGTTATTTGTTCGTTTTTTTTTAACTGTTAAAAGATTATTATTTTTACATTCTTGAACACAAGATTTTCAAATCAGACGAATTTAGACTATTTTGAGTATTAATTGAGTATTTATAATAAGCAATAATATACAAGGTGTTTCATTAACAAAATGACAACTTTTACGATATTTTGACAGCTGATGATGTCACTTATTTATTGAAGTCTTAAAAAATAGCATAATTTTAGTCATACGGATTGTCGAAGGACCAGGATCTGCTATCATTTTTCGTTCTTTTCTAATTAAGCTGTCCCGGAACATTTTCCCAGTCCTGTATTTATTGTCATTCCAGTTTAAAAGGAATATTTCACAGTTTACATCAAGTCTGCAATCAAAAGTTCCACAAGGATGTTTGTCCAAATTTGTAGTATCTTTTAGTGGACACTATCGTTTTTAGATTCTGTGTGTAGTGCAGTCTATTTAATAAATCTTAAATGAGTTACTCTAGACATCTTCCTCCTATGGAATTCTTGAAACTTCTTGAGGTCTTTGTTTTGAGTTCTTGAGCGTCCTTGGATAGTTGGCGAATCGGTTACAAAATTAATTACTGCGGCGCTATGTAGCAATGTCTTATGAACGCTGATTGGCATATAAAATCACAGGCATACCCTAACAGACACCCCTTGCAGTTTCGATGCAATAATTTCCGAAAGCTTCTGTATTTAAATCATGTCCATACGATATGGCAGACAATACCATATCAAATCTTTTAATAATATTTTTATGAACCGTCGTAATTTCTGTGGATTTAGAAAAGGTTCTATTATTGCACTTCTTGGTTTGGGATTGCGTAAGAGCCCTAAATGTGGGCACCCAAAGTAAATTAACTTTGGCCTGCGCCTCCACCCACACGGGCGTGAAAAGAAACGAGACGGGGGATGAGCTGGCCAAGCGAGATTTGCCAAGACCTTTCATAGGAGCTGACCCTTCCTTCGGCATCACCAAATCGCAAATTAAAAAGTCCATCTACGAATGGACATATAACAGGTCCAAGGAATGGTGGAAAAAGCACCAGGACAAAGACAGGCAAAGGCGTTCCTGAGGGAACCCAGGCCTGAGTTTACTGAAGACCTACTAGTAAAGACAGGAAGACTGCCAAAGTGATACTAGGTTTGTTGATCGGTCATTGCAGACTGAATAGACATGTGTTTAACATCGGCCCGGAAGATGATGCTCTCTGCAGATTCTGTCAAGAGGAAGAAAAAACCCCAGTTCATGTTTTGTGCCACTGCGATGGCCTAGCGAGGACAAGGTTTCTAGTAATGGGCGTAAAGAATCCCACAGCTAACGGTTACATAAATGAGTCGCTCTTAAAAATGATAGGCCTAATTAAGAAGGCAAAATTAGAGAGCGTGCTCTAGGATAAAAGGGGATCACAATAAACCTACAAAGGTCGCCGTGAATCAGATTCGCATGGCCACCCCATTCCTAATCTAATCTAATCTATTGTACTTCTTCCAATTTGACGAATATTGACGAGTAAACCCGCTTAAGTTCTGACAGAACTGGTTTTTTTCGCACTACGACCAACAGCATTTTCTCCTTCACAAATTTGGCCCATTTTTATATCTAGCTTGTGACGCTCGTGGATTAAGCATTCAAAAAATCGAAACAAGCATGAAGCATGATGTATCAGATAAGACATTTCACACTTCTCCATCAATCACTCAATAAAATGCATGTATGGCTAGTATATATTTTTCGATTGTAAATTTTATAGGACTTCTATAGGACTTCTTTCTTCTAGAATTCACTTTGGACTTCTTAAACTGAAATCCTATTGACCAGCAGTACCTTGTAAACGACGGTCTAGAATTTTGCCAGATAATGGCACTGCTCTTAGCAGTGCAACTGTAAAAGAACTACTAACATAAAAAATAAAATCAATCGACCCTCCATCGTCTCTATGCTGTTTTCCTCAAGACATTGTTTATATTTTGAATGAGCGGTGGTGTCATCGTATACCCACTTCACCATAAATACTAGATTTGCCATTTATTCGCCAGTTGGTGTCAACAGATTTTGCTTTTCAACTTCAAAAACACGATTTACTTTGTGATGTAGGTAATAGATTTTGCAAACGAATCTCTGTTATTGGCTCTGTGATAGTGTGAGCATTCGAAGAAACATAATTATATAGGTGTCTAATTGCTTTGATTTCCACAATAAGAGATACAGCTTCGTCAGCTGTTAGCATTTGGGGGTCATATTTTGATTTCTTCCACGCTTTCCTAATTTTCTTGGGTTTTGATAGGAGTGGTAAATACTGCTTCAGAAATTAGTTTAGAATCTGACTTTCCTTTTTTAAACTTAATATAATTTTTATTCTATCTGTTTGTTTTCTCAGTGAGATCAGAATTGTCTGGGTCCACCAATAGCACCTGACGTACTGAGTTTTGATTCATAGGATCCTTTTAATTCTTCTCTCTAAAATGTAATGTATTTATGATGGGTTTAGCCATAAGCGGTTGTTCTTCAAAAATCTGTCAACGTGCCGAGCACAGTTGTTCAACTTGAAAAACATTACTACAAAAACGCCCACATTGTCGTTTAAGTCGTCGTTGGCCCTCGTCATTATTGCTAAATGGCCATGTTTTACAAGTTATAATTTCCATTCCTCGTATGACTGCAGTAATTCCCAACCTCATATAAATATGACGGACGAAAAAAATAATACACAAACAAATAAACAAAACCAATCATGAATAAATAATTTGTCTTTTGTCTGATTAATATGACGCTGGAACTGAATGGATTAAACAGTTTATTTCTAGAAGTGTCATTCATATGGTTTTGCTTTTGGGCAATGTAGCCGTAGGTAACAGATGAGTAACATATATTTAGAGTGTGTTGTTTATAACCTAATCACTTATCCTGTTTAACAACAACGGGTCGATGGCCGAGTGGTTAGGCGGCTGACTATTGTTGTAATAGATGAGTTTTTTCAGAGAACATAGCAAAGTGATTAACAGCGCGGCATTAAAAGGCGATATGATGCTGTCACAAAGTTTAAACACAATAACCTTCACTTATCCTGTTTAATAGATAGTAATTTGTTTAATTGATATTTATTTCCAGTATTACGAGATGTCCTATGGCCTTAATGTTGAAATGCACAAACAGGTAAGATAAAAATGCACCCTTCTAAAAACATGCATATTTTCGTATGTTGTCTTAAGATTAACCATAATCCCTCTTCAAATGTTGCAGACTGAAATAGCAAAGAGACTTAATGCAATAATAGCCCAAGTATTACCATTCCTAGCCCAAGAACACCAACAACAAGTAGCATCAGCAGTCGAAAGAGCAAAACAAGTTACTATGACAGAACTGAACGCTATAATAGGGGTAAGTGCTTGTTTTACCGGAAACAACTTTTTGTAACCAGTAGCTTCTTATCGTAGGCGTAATATTAAACGTTGGTTTAAACATTTATTCTTAATTTTGTTTCCCCTTTTGTTTTTGTTATTTTCTAACTAAAACGTAGTGAATAAAATTTCTGGAGTTGTCTCTCTTTAATATTCTGTCCTTTCCTGATTTTATTTTATAAACTGCATATTAACTGTATCATTTTTCAATTTAGTTTTATTTGTGTTGAGTTTGAAATTTCTATTTTATTTTATTTTTTGTATTTTGGTGTTGGCATTTTTTGGTCTATATTTAATGCAAAATGTTGTTGTTTTGCAGCAACAACAACAACAAGGTCTACAACAGTTACTAGTAAGTAGTGTGTAGCGTTTTATAGGTATATTAATATGTTCTGATGCAATCTGATGCACAATAATAGATCTTTTTTATATTTATTATCACCAACAAGTTTTATAACACACGCTATTTTTTCTTACACTTTCTATATTCATTAAAATAAGTCTTGTATAAATTATAAATATTATTACATAAGTTGAAAAAGCATTAGATTGAAATATTTATTTGCAAGGAAATACAATAAATACATTTTCAGTGAATACAAGGAATAATAAGGAGCTTAGCTTGTATTCATGAATAACTGATTATGCATTTCTAGGTACATTTGCATCATTAATAAACCGTTTACTGCATCCATTGATAAGCATATTTGGCTAATGAGCGTTAACTTCTGATTTTAGTCTGCTACTAGCTCGTTAAACTAGATTAAAGGGAAGCTGTGTTCTTATGATTGAAGTTACAAGTTTTCTATACGCATAATGTGTAAAGCTTATATTATTGGGTGGCTAATAGAATAGGCAAGGATTAGATTAGTAACTGTTGATCTACTGTATCGTGTGTAATGTTGATCGTTTGATATAAAGGATTTAGTATGTGTAGCACAATAGCTCGTATATTCAGAGAATTCAGAATAGCACATGAATTTGCAATACAGAAAGAGTACATATCTACCGTAATGTTAACTCTTAATATTTCGGGGTTTCTGAAGTATGAAAAGATGGGGTTGATTGCCGGGAAGTGTACGGTTGATAAGAACTTCAAATATAAAATTTAATTTGCATGACGACTACAATATGATTTAGAGTTAAGAAAGGGATTAGTGACCGAAAAATTGAATTTTGGATTTACATAGACTTAAGAAGAAGACATAAGAAGCTAAGCTCTTTCAAGTAGCACTACTTACAAACCTTAAGTTATTTTTTTTTAAGAAAATATTAATGCTAAAAACTCATCGTTTTTGTGTCACCCTATTACAAACAGCATTAAAAGAGAGCAAGTATTAGAGATGCACTATGGTTTCTGTTTACCAGGCGGGCTTTCGCCTTTTTTTGCTGCTTTTGCTAGTAGAGTCGTTCCTGCAATTATACCATGACCGACTATTACAGACATTTTTTTAATTTGTTTTGATGGCAATGCTCAACGTTTTCAAGTGATTGTCGTGGTTTAGTTAAAATCTAGTTCCAAACATACAGAATCATTTTGGGAAATTGTTATTTCTTTTATATTTTTTGAGCAATCAATTCTCAAACAAATAAGTAAATAAGTTCACAAAATGAGAAGTAATACTTATTTAATTTTTTTTGTTTGCTTTCCTATGTTACCGTTTGCCTTTTATTCTGAACTGTCATGCAGCAACTTCAACTGACACCACCACATCCTCTTTCTTTGGTAAGGCGATAAAATGACTCCTCCTGGTAATAACTTTAAGACGTCTTCAAAAAAGTTTTCAAAAGTATCATTTGCATTGTTTTTACCTCGAGTAACACAATTGCATGGAAACCAAACCAGCATTTCTATATGGACCTTTACCAATAATATCAGTTTCACCTGCACTGTAATTTGTTTGTATAAGCGTTATTGAAGGCGGTTTTCTAAGATGTATTCTTGTCAAGACTACCTACTGGAGCACTTATTGCCTAAATTGTGAGAGTAAATGTGTTTCGTTAGCTTTGTTACAACATTACGTTGCTGTAAATAAGGTTGCGCTGTTAATTAGTAACTCAACTGACTATTACTTACATTTGAGCTATAAAATTTATCAACTAGTGTTCTATAGAATGTTCTATATCGGGACCTGCTGCATGTAAGTTATTGAATTGTCTACCTGCATCTTATTATTTTTAATTACTATCATCACCATCGTCTCTTACAGAGCTTTTGAAACTACTAATCATAAACCCACGCACACGCAACTAAAAACTCTAATAAATGCTTGAAGCTGTGTTGTATGTTATAAACATTATAGTCTATAGTTTAGAGAAATGCTGACAGTTTGGAAGATGATCTTGGTGTATGTGGACTTCGTATGTCCTACGACACTCTGGTTATAATGATAGTAACCGTAAACTTATTCCAGAACCGCGATTTACTATTAATTCGCTTAGTATACATTCTGTTTATAATCGTATAATCGAAATTCGCTGTTGGGAGCGCAGCATTATAAAAGGCGGTATAATGCTGTCACAAGGAGTGTTGCATGATGGTCAAACAAGCGATACAGCTTAACAAGTCGTTGCAACCAAGCATCCACCACACATAAAAAAAATATTCTGTAGCTATGAACTTCTCAATAAACTTGATGCATTTTTAAGTGTTTGGGAATACGGTTTAGTCCTAATCAATAAGAATTGAGTATTATTGTTGATTTTTGTTTGAAAGTTGATGGTAGCAAATATTAAATTCTATTAAACCATAATAGTGTAAAGTAATGTTATTGTGACATGAGAAATTTATTTAAATATAATATGAACAAAGATTATTTCCTTCCATGAAAAGTTTTGTCAGCTTTATAATAAAGCAACCAAGACAAAGCAACAATAATAATAACACAAGTGCAAACATAATGGGCCATATTTGTAAATAATTTTCGTATCTGATTGCAAAAGTAGATAGATCGCTTTAAGGGGCTTGGTTGTCAAAAGAACTGGCAAAAGTTGTTGCATCTGAGCTAAAGAATGGTCATTTTATGAAATACATTTGATACATGAAGATAGTAATGAACAGGATTTATGGAAGCTTTACATTTTTCACAAAATAATAATTGTGAAAGTGCTTAAATATCTTCCTAGATTGCTACACAATATAAAATGTTCTAACATGTTAATTGCCGTGATAGGTCTGTCCATGTTGTCTTGATTGTTGATTGATTGATTGTCTTAGCTTAATTGAAAAAGCACTTGATGTTTTGAGACAAAACTACTACCAAGTCCAAACAGTAAACCTTCTCCTTTTTTTCCTGCATTCACCTGACAAAATTTCATTATTTGATGTTGTTGCATAACCAAAACTTGCAGACAATATGTTTGAAGATCATCTTTAGATTTTCATGTTTTCAAAGAAAGATACAAACATACTTATTGTAACTCTACAGTTGTTCTTCTAGCACAAGAAATTCTATAATTAAAAATTAATTATTGTTTCATATATCGAGATTTATTTCTGGATAAGGTCTCATGATATATGATTCAAGTGGAAAAGCTTCTTTTCTTCCAGGAAACTTTATTGATCAAGTCTCAAATGCTCTTCTAAATCTAGAGGAAGCAAAAACACCACCAACAACATCACTTTGGCTACCAAATGCTTCAATATCAATCAGTACAAATTTGTAGTTTGCATCACATATTGCTATTTAAGACAATACTAAACGTTTTTTTATAATAAAAAAAGAAAAACACTTCTTAGATATTTTATTATGATTTGCGAGCTATCGAGTGCACCACAAGACTGTGACAGATTCATTGGTGGAAAGTGTCAGATATTTTTAAGCAGGTGTTCTTTAATAAATTATCGAAAAAGCGATCTAAATTACTTCTTTTCATTAGTATTATTTTTACAGAATATAGAATAACTTTAACGTTACTGTCATAATAAACTAGCCTTTAAGAATTTAAGGCAATTGGACTGGGAGTTATATTTCCTATTTCTCCAATTTTTTCGTAATCTTTTCGTCTTTATCCGTTTAGTATATTCATACAGCATTATTAGTGCTTGCTCTTTTTTTCCATTAATATCATATTTAAATGTTCAACCATCTCATTTCAATGGCTTCTTAGACGTATGTCAATGTCTAGATTCTACTTTTTCCTGTATTTGCTTCCTCCTTTCTTTTATGACTGCATCAAGTCTAAAAAAAACACTTAACTGTACCGATGCGAAATTTTTTAACTTTTGAACAAATTATCACGGTTTGTACGACTAATTGAGAGAAATTTTGCCTAATTTTGCCTTTTTTTCTAGTTTAAGCGATTTTATTAAAAAGTAATTTTCTCAATCGTGTAGCGTTGCCGAATTATATAAAAATTTAATCATAAATTGACTTATTTTAATGAATGAATCTTTGCATTTAAAAAATTCAAAAATATTGCTTGTTGTTGCACGAAAACACTTTGATCTTTCTTTTAGTCCTTACAGAATTAATTTATTCTTTCAATAGTATGCAGTTTCAAATGTTAAAATACACTTCCAAAATTCCAAAAGGACTGTCACCTTTTTATAAAATTTAAGTTAAATTTATTTCCACATATAAATAATAAATTTTGGAATTTTGTTACTGTGTATTTCAAAAAAGAAAAAGAAAAAGCGAGATTTTCAGATTAAAAACGTCGCTTATAGCTTTAAAAAATACGTCTTTAACCGTGACCTATTTAGCTTGATCTAATCTTTCTTTTCCTTTCGTTTTCTTTTGATAACAGCAACAAATACACGCGCAACAGTTACCACACGGGCCGCATGGGGCGGTACCCATGGGTCCACATCCCGGATTACCCGGAATAGGTCCAGCTGCCGGATTACTAGGCTTCGGTGCTGGTCTACCGGGAGCCCCTGGTGGTCCCCACGCAGCCGTCGCCAGTAGTGCTCACGCTCTTCTGAAACCTGCCGATCTGCATTCAAGGGAGAGTGCAGAATTGAAAGGGCCAGGTTCGGCGAATACGGAAGAAAGACTGGTGAGGAAAATCGTACGATTTTTTCCAGGCGTTTGCGAAAAGACTAATCTACTTTTTATTATTATTTTCGTTTAGAATTCTGTATCACCTGCTGAGAGGGACAAATATAGGACGAGATCTCCAGGCGATGTAGATCCGGATGTTAAACGAAGGAAAGAAGATAAATTAGGACATGTAAGTATTGTATAATTTTTACCTTTATGTGTGGTACAACTGCCCCATTTTTAATATAAAATTTTGTATTTACTAATAAAAAGAACGGTCTAAGTTAATAATAGATTAACGCTTAAATCTATAACACCGGCATGAAAAAAGACAACATATCATTACTTCAAACGTAAAAAACCCCAACTTTCCGAATAAATCTCATCCCCTTTTAATCGTCAATCTAAACAACCCCTGTAAACACGAAAAGGTACCCTCAGTGTACGGTTTATTTATCTCTGGATCTATCTTCCCCTATTACTTATACTTCCACGGCAAAATTATTACGACGAGGTTGATGATGATATTGATGTTACTCCGAGGGGTAGGTGGTAAACTATTATTAGAAAAGAGGGTGAATTTGATATTAGGGGTTGATTTAAGAATATCTGATTGTGGAATGTCCCCACATTTTCGGTTATAAATGAATATTTCTTCCTGATTTTTGTTTTTTATTTGTTTCGAAATGACACAGTATTGATAAGTAACTAAGACACTAGCCGATACGATTTTTATAACCGACTTAACAATCTTAAATTTTAGTATTTTGCATTTTATTAAACATAAAAACTATTCGAACATACGGTATGACGTCACATTAAAAAAAAAGTATTGTAACAAGTTCGAGCGTGTTCGCAGCGATTCTGTGAAGATCTACGGTAACTACAAAGGATAAGACGTCACGCATTCTAGTAGAGAATTCTTATAAATGAGTCATCACGGAATATATTAAAGTGGACACTTCTGGAACCGATACGTGTAGATATACATAAATATTCTCCTAATAACAGAAATAAAAGTTAATTTTTGAGCATCATAATGAAACATCATAAACTAGGTATCTTTGTAAAGAGAATCGAAAGATCCTTCAATCGAGGTACAACTCAACACCCCTTTCCATTTAAGAATTTTGGGGTCAGTTCCACCCTGCCACGCTTAATAACTGTTCCCATCAAAAACAAAGTTGACGTGTCTGAGCATATTTTTATATGAAATTAAATGCCCAAAATCAATGCCGTTTTGTTTTCGAATGGCGAATAGGTGTTGCATGATCAGATGTTGGGCTCTCGCGACCGCGATTCTTGAAGGCGGCCTGTCAGGGTCAAGATCGGGGATCTGTTGAACTACAGTATTTGAGGACTATCTGATTCTATCGAGTGTCTTCCACGCGAACTGAAGACCGTGATAGTGTAGAGATGGTACTCCAAGTTTGCGACGAATATCACTATTCGTTACGAACCATGGAGGTTCAACGATCATCCGCAAGATTTTATTGTGCTGTGCCTCGATCCTCTTAAGATGTGTTCTGGATACACAGGATCTGTGAAGACGGGTTTGAGGAACACCATGTAGACGAGCAGTTTCATACGAAGAGACAGCGAACATTTAGTGCTCAGGAAGGGGTAGACAACGGACTTTGCGGTGGCGAAGCGAGAAATGATATTGTTGATATTGTTAACACCATGGTAGGCGGTGGTTGCCGATGCAGAGATTGTCGTATGGAGGTCTTAATCTCCTTGTGAATCTGACGGCAACGATTTTGGATTAGTTAATCTTGATCTTAATCTGCCCAATGCAGAATACACAGTCATCTCACTCTCTGAGTAATAATAAATTGCAGTGTCGTCTGCGCATATGGCCAGATTAACTTCCAATTCCCGAGGAAGATCATGCATTCAGATTAGCAACAACGTTGGCTTTAGCAGAGAGTCTTGAGGGACTCCGACAGAGATCGACTTGGACGAAGACAACGAATCATCTTGACGCACCACAAACCTCCGATTCCGAAGATTACATGAGATGAGTCTGAACATCTCTGGGTTAAAACCTCCAACATCGTTTCTGGAAACCTTAATATAAAATTTGAAGTGTTAGTGGATTCTTATTTGATGATGCTACCTCCTCCGCGCATTAATTTAATTAAACAGCTTGCGAAAGCACTAGAAAAAAGCTTCTCAAACATGAAAATTTGGACGTATGATTTACAACTGGCAGCATGGACTTCTTCTAAACATGTTTGTAAACATTTTCTGGGAAATCAAAAGAGTGAAACCTACCAAGAAAATGAAGGGTGTCGAACGTCTCTCAAAGTTCATTTTTTGTAGTCACATTTAGATTTTTTTCTGCTAATTTAGGAAAGATATTACAAAAATGGAAAAACGATATTATCATGATGGGATATTATTGCTGGTTTCTCATTAGAGAAGGGGAAAAGACAACCGTCAACATAAAAGGAAGAACTGACTCTCCTTCTGTTTAACAAAATTTGTAAATACAATTATTATTTGTCTACTAACATAGTATGATTATAACTCTAAAACTAGACGTGGTGGAAAAATTCGGTTTTTGGTTATATTTTCAGTTAAATGCTGTAAGAACTATACACCCATTTTTGCAACAGTTATTCAAAAAAAAAACCTGAAAACAAAACACGAAGCAGGGTATTGCCGCACAAAAAAGAAAGCCTAATGATACCTTGTCTCATTTACTTTTTTTTACCTTTTAAAATGGTCGCTATTATACACTAACCCTCTTCTATACCTTTCCCCTAACATCATTTGCTTACGTGTAGTACAACGGCGCGTTTCCATCACCACCCGTGATTATTCACTAGTTCCCCAGACGCTGATTAAATGCAGTGCAGTAATACAACATAGTGAGGGTATACCGCGTTAGCGTTCGCTACACTTTCACAGATGGCTTTAAGATAATGACCTTTTTACATGTTGGATTATCAGCGGAGTGAATGGAGTGTAATCAAATTTTTGCCACCGGTTCCCATCTCGCACGCGAAGTGGAAAAGATAAGCGCTAGGGATTACGTTTTAATTAAGGAAGTTTTGTCGTAGTAGGTATATAATAGGAAATGAAGACGACGAAAAATGAGGTAATGCAGTAAAGATGCAGGTGGGCATTGAGGGAGTTTGATGTTGATGAAATTAATAACACAGAAGAACGGAAGATGGCGTAAATAAATTAAAATGTTAAATAGAAGGTCGTTTTTAAATGATTCCCAAGTTTCGGAAAATTATAAAATAAATGGAAAGTTTGGTTGTATCTAAAAGTAATTCGCCAAGAACTGTTTTTGATTGAAACAATGTATCAACAAAAAAATTAAGTCTGCAAGCATCCTGAATGTTATTAGAGATGAGTATCCTGAGAAATTGATAGTTTAGAAATTATAATTAAAAATTTTAATCAAAACTCGTAATTAGAACGGCTAAAATGAAAGACAAGGAATTGAGCTTAAGTAAACGTTAAACGAAGGACAAGGATCAAGGTAAACGATCAAAATAATTAGCACACAGAAAAATTATCCAGCATGTGTTGTAATAAATTGGTCCTTGAATATAAAAGCAATGCTAACCTAAGCGAGATAACCACAATGAAGATCACGGAAATCACTTTGAAGAAATTTACTCGCGAGATTTATAAAACACAGCAACTAGAACGGGCAAAATCGAAACGAGGTTGGCTACACAACTCGACAACTAGAAGTATCGGCCGTAATCTAAAACGAAGGCGTACATGAGTACAATATAAGCAAAGTTATAATAGATACAAAAGCAAACAAAAAAAAACGGTGATTATACATTCTAAAAATAATAAGACGATAAACCCCGTTACAAGCCATCGAGGATACTTGAAATTTCAAGGGTAAACGAAGCCTCAACCGGGCTGTAGAATTGGTCATAGAAAGAAAGGAATAACGGGCTAAAGTGAGATTAAAACAAGAGTTATTGAAGTCGTAATGCACAGAAAGGACAGCGGAGAATATACGCAAGATGAATAAATTAGAATTTATGATACGCCCAACCATATCAAAAGGAAATGTGAGGATAATGTAAAGATGAAGAGATAATTTCCTTCGTGAAATAAAACAAACAGAGACCTCGCAATACTTTTTTGGCTTGTTTTTGCTTGGATTCCGTAAATTAAATAATTATATCAATCATTAAATTAAACGGGTCGATAGCCGCAGTAGTTAGGCGGCTGACGGGATGATAGGAGCCGGGTTTCAATTCTCTGGCACGGTGACATTTTTTCAGAGTTGAACTACACCGCGAGCGTTGCAGTGATAGGCAGACAAGTAATACAGCTTACGGAGTCACTGCAACTAAGCACCCACCACACAAACAAAGAGGAAATACTTAATAAATTACAAGTTACAAACTCTAATTAGAAAACAAAGGGAAAGTTACATGAATCTAATGCCCTGAAGATATACTCAGGAGACCGCTTTAATCTCTTGATAAAATTCAAAATGTTACGCTAAAACGAAGATGGATTCTTCTTTGCTTATAAATTCCATTGATTTTCTACTACTAGAAAGCCCAGAAAGGTTTTCGTATAAATGTACAGTGACTTTCAAAGGTATCCGGACACGACTAGATAGAGAAATACCTTGTGCTCAATACTTCATTCCAAAGAGCAGTAGGGACAGCTTATTACCTGCTGAGTGTAAGCTCAATATATTCATTAATATTAAAGATATCGCAAAACGTTATGTACAAATTTCATATCGCTATCTTAAACCAAACATACATTTTCTTAAATAGACACACTATAAATATATTATTTCAAATTTAGATTAAGCATATCTTCCTCAATCCTTCGATATAAAGTCTCATTGAGTTATACCGAATATTTCAGAAGTTCAGAAGAAAATTATTGCGTGTTCAACGTCCTGTATATTCCACACGAAACAACTTGACATTCTTTTGTACTGAAATAACTTTTTTATATTGTTACAGTTTTATAGTAAAGTTATATTTTGCCAACATTGCGAAAACTATTCATACAGGGCGATTCAAAACACAAATGCATTATTTTCTCATCTTATACAGGGTTCGGCATAACAATGTTACTATTTTTAATACTAAATATAGTTTTAAACAAAATATAATGCACTTTAATTCTTATCCTAAATTAATGTATATACATTTGGATTTATTATTTAAAGATAAAAGCTTTCTTTTATGTAATGCGAATTTGTTCAAATAACTCGTTTAAGCTTTTTGTTTATAACTTTAGAGTCCATTTTTGCAAAACTAGTACTTATCTTTTAAGTTGATTTATTTCCACTTAGAGGTCAAAAAAACCATAAATAATTAAATACCAAAAAAAAAATAATCTGGGGCTGTCACATTTCTCACTCGTTCAATATTTTCAGCATGTCTGACTAATCTTCGACCTGTTCCTTTTTTATTGCGAACGGACCCTTCCTCTTGCCATTTTCTGATCCATTTGCGAATGGTCAGTCGATATATGCATTCCCTCTTCCTCTGTCTCCAAATTCCAGCCGAAATGTACGTTGCACTGCAGTGATTGACCGCACATTTGCAAATTTTTCAAAAACAAAAATTTTCGCTTGTAGCCAGCGTGGCCAGCGATCCATTTTTTCAATGTCACTAACTGACATGTCAAATCCAAAGGTATGTTAATCAATTTATGATCATAACAAAAAATGTATTATTCTTTGATTAAAATATATTTAGTATTAAAAATGGTAACATTGTTATGCCGAACCCTGTATAAATAGAACACTGGCTACTGTAAATATCTTTCATATAGAGTTTCGTTGACATTTATTGATAATTCATTGACATTTAAAAATATGTAAAATACCCGTTTACAATAGCAAATGTTTTGACAAAACTGCCATACTAGTTGTCTGTAATTCGATGCTCCCGACTGTACATAAGATATACATATCAGCAAATATTGAGCAAATTTTCTGGGGCGGCTTAATTACAAGAAAACGAAAAGTGATAAAGGATCTTTATTTTCGATTATTGTAAGACTAAAATTATTATACTATTTTTATGCTTTCAATAAATGAGTCACGTCATCAAGTGTCAAAATGTATTGACATTTGTCATTTTTATTATTTATACAGATTATTATCCATACTGATCATCATCCATACTGGCCGTTATTCATACTGGTTATTATCCATACAGGCCATTTTAGTAGCTGGGTATGTTGACACTATTTTGTTATTTGTACAAACGTCAAATGACTTATTAAAAATGTTAGGGTCTCAATCGCCAATTGAATGCGAAACAAATTATAAAAAAATTGGCTGCAAGTGCTAGAGACCCATTTTCACTTAATAAATCTAAGCTTCAGTACGAAACTATTTATGCGGTATACCGCGAATTGTGTAGATCAAATAATAGAGCAAAGTTTTGAGCTGATTTTGGCATTTATTTGACACTGACGTTAGAGTCCATTTTTCAGTTTTTAAGTACTAGTACTCTAAAGTGGCACTTTATGGACGGTAAAGTATGTAGCTCATAAAGTAGGCAACTATGATGGAGTCGAATATAAGTTTGATAATTTATTTTTTCGTGAACGTTTCATTATTCCCATCTTCTAACAAAAGACGTCTAAAATCTTTCCATCTGAGAAAATCGCTTGTTTTACAAATAGAAAATTAAAACGATTTTTTTCGCCACAAATCGATCACTAACGACCAGAACGGCTTAAATGTGGAATATTTCTCTAATAAGTTAATTATGAACAAAGTTACAAGCATTGAAGTAGGCATGGAAAAATTTACCTCTGCTTTGTGATGAAAGTTGAATTAAATTTGTGTCACTAAAAGAAAGAGTATGATTTGTTCATCCAAAATCCAAAATTTGAATTGATTATCTACAGCGGCTCCAAAGTTATGAATTTTTTACTTTACGATATAGAGGCGAAAATCGCGCGCGAACCCTCTGCGACGCGAGTCGCACGCAATTTTCGCCTCTATTTCGTAAAGTAAAAAATTGCGGAATATGCGGAATATAATAAAAATTCGGATGATCGGAGGACAGCAATTTTTTAGTAAAGATGCTGTTGCTCTTCATAATAGATTGAATGATTTACATTTGAATAAAGGAGGCATATGTGCAGTATTTATTTATTAATTTTTACTAAAACGGACAACAATATTGTTAGCTACAGTTTGACACCTCATACAACTTTAGACCCTCACACATCCGCTTATATAAATCGCTGTACTCGACAGTTCAGTATCCAAATTATTTGGCTTCCAATTAATTCCGTCAAATGCGTTAAAAAAAAGTAACAACATCTGAGTAACCGGTCCACAACAAGATTTTCATAAAAGACAACATAGGTCACATAAATAATGCCAAAGCAATCACTCTTAACAATTCCAAAATGGATTACAAGTACTCATAAATTTGTTAGTTTTCCCAACAGACATAAATAAGAAAATCAAATGCGAGAATGATCAAGATAATAATACTACAACCGAAGCAGGCGATATTTTCAATAAAGATGATATAAAAGAAATCTCACATTAAACCAGAGCACAACTAAATGCATTTCCACTTATCGAACCGAACGTGAGAAGAAGAAAAAGAGAATCAAAGCGTTCCCTTGATCGACGAGAGATCGCACAACTCAGACGTAATGAAAAAAATACTAGTTGTCAAAACATTGAAAGCTAATGTATTGAAATACGTCTAGACTCTTTTGTTCCGGTTATCTTCTTGCATTGGTATCATTTGCAAAGATTCTCTACAATGTTTTGACGAACGCTTTAATTGATTCTATATTATTAATTTTTTTCTCGTTAATGGTCTAGTATTTCCCTATCCTTTTCTTGTGTTGTCTATCATTGCGGTTCCGTATCTCTTTTGGGACATGCGTTATTTCTTTGAGCTTTTTCCTAAAGTTTTTCTTGTAAGTTTTGTATATTACATTTTGCTCTCTTTTCGTCGTATACTCAATAAAATATTAGGTCATTTTCTAAGTACAACTCCACCAACCTTTTACAATTATTCTTGTTTACCCATCGCTTTCGCAACTTACGTTTTGGTGTTCTATTATTGTGTCACGTTTTCCCAAGAAATTTTAATCAAAACTGGCGTTCCAATTACTGACGTTCAGGTAGGAAATATTCGGCTATGAAAGTGTTAATTCAGAAAAAAATCTTTTCTGTCGTGTTCATCACAGAATTCATCTGATTATATATACATCATATTCTAATCTACTACAGTAATGGATGATATATAAGCAGAATTGTTTATAAGCAGTGAAAACTTTCTATCAAATTAATAATAGAGAAGGTCCCAGGTACTGTAATAAAAAAGGGAACTGCCTAATGAGTCTATACTACAGTGAATTATTCCATTATGTACAACGTAGAAATAAATATATTCAGAAACTTTGTAAAAACATACGCCTACTAACAAAAAAAAATATCATTAATAAAATAACTACGCCGTAAGTAAATACAAAATCCCAGCGTCATAAATAATTTGAACGAAGCCGACCTAAATATACCTTGTCTTCTAAACGTTTTTAATTACTTTAATGCGGAAAATGGAAGGAAAAGAAGACATGCAAATAATCCAAGAAGCTCCCGCGGCGATAGAAGAAAAAGACGAAAGGGAAAAAAAACAATAAAGTTTCGAGTCGAGCGGGTACTGGCTCCTAGGTGTAGCTAAGTAAGGGAATTCGGCGCGCTAAGAGCGACCTCTACCAGAATTTGGCGCCTCCGAACGCGAAAGCTGCCAGGAGAAAGAGAATGATAGACAGAAATGGAGAAGGCGAAAGAGAAAAGCGTCACGCTAGAGCGGGATGGAAATGTCTTTTAATAATTAAAAGTGGGGCAAAGCGACAAAAGGGAAAAGTTCACAGCCGACGGCTTGGGTTGTAATCACAATTATCTTTATTAAATACTTGCCGTTATTTCCGCTCCTTGTATTTCAGTTCGGTTACGCAGGGTCGGATTTCGAAAAATGATGGAAATTAAATTTTTAATTGTGTTATTCTTGTTGCAAGCTTTACAGTTTATATATAGCTCAATTTTTATTTAATATCTATACATATAATATTCCTGTATGTTCGATCATCGTCATAGTCGCATAATGATGACGTTTGGATTTTCTGAGCACCAAATGTGACAGTTTTGTTTATTGACATAGTCTCCGATGTGGAAATGGGCTTCATATGAAAGTGATTTTTTAATAAAAATGCTAAGGGATTTCCAACCCATTGGGCGAACCGAAAAGGTATCGGATGATCACCAAGCTTCAGTTCTTGGACTAATTGAGCTTTATAAGCCTTGATACCTAGGTTTGTTATGCAAAATATTCCTCAGGTAAGTGCGAGAAATGTTCAGTTCCTGAGAACGATAACAAGTTGATGTTGATGGATTTTCACGCACATTCTGGGCAACAGCAGCAATCTTTTCATCGGCTGAGTGCTCTGGATGAGACCGTGAACGGGTTATTCAAGAAACTGAGGTGAAGGTCTATATAATTTATTCCAAATTTTCCACGTAAATTTCTTACAGTTTGGGCTGAAGACTTACCACTTTAGAAGTAAGCTTTTAAACTAGGAATGTAATCCAGATTTGCTACACATTGAAGTATGTAGTTTAATGGATAGTAGACTAATATTTGTATTATTTTTCTTCGAGAGAAAATAATAATTACAACCCTCTCTCCGATTGGTTGCTTAACATATTTATATCCCATATGTGTAATAAGCAACTGTTGTAATCGTACGATATATAATATTCAATTAGTAGATTGTAACAGTAAAAAAAAACACGAAGAAATATTAACATACAACATCAATTCATTCATCGATTAGGCGCATATCTAAATTGATCTCTTTTGTACGTAAATTCTTTTCTTATCTATTTGTTCAACTCTATACATTTTATCGATCTACACTATTTATTCATATATGTAGATACATATTTATTATGCGCTTTTGTTTCTTCCACCCTTTTATCGCAACAGAAGAGAGAAATTAATATAATGACTCCCCACGTATTGAAGGATGTAAGTACGGGAACGGTGTCCATTACCTTTAATGAAACATACACAAACAGCAGGACTAAACCGGTGTTCGAGTTCCATTCTGAATTATAGATGAAAGCCTAGACCTAGGAAATATTAACTTCTAACTGACCGCTTATGATTAATAAATTATATGTTGTTTAGACATCGATCGGTACTAAAACGTTAATGGATGTCGGCCTCATCAAAAGTTAAACGTATGGATGTGTGTGTCTAAGGTTCACGTTGATACAATAATAATTTTAGACTACCAGAGTTTTTTTCTTCCATATTCATTCGGTGCTAATCATTAAAGGCAAAAATTTTAATTGAAATCATTTCTATCGTTACAGACGATTTCATTGATGTTATTTGAGATATACTACCACAAATAAACTCAAATTCAGCATTAAAAAATTGCATTATAACAATAACAATGACATAAACAGCTTGTTCGACAAATCGTTTCTAATCTGTTGGGAAGACCTACGTATTTATATACAAGGGTAATTGCATTTCGACCCTCATCGTGGAGATCTCACTTATTGTCAGGAATAGAGTGTGGGCTTAAATTTGACAACGTTGTTAAATTTTGTGTTTGGTATCTACCTGAAGAAAAATTTTATGATTTTCTATCTAATAGTGTACTTGAAATTTTTACATATATGACGTTTCGATTCTTTCTGGCTATCAACAGCTTTGGAAAGTTTTTTTATTCAATCGAAATATTGTGAAAATTTTGTAATTTCAAGATAAATTTGCCTCTGACTCAAGAATGGAGAACTTTACATAGAAACAGTTACAGCCTCAACGGATTGATATGATAACTTATATATTTAAATATATTTTGAACAAAATCATTTGGTCAGATGAATCAAAATTTACAAATTCTGAAGATAACCGATATACATATATACAAGGGCGACCTGAAATGTTTCCGGAATCGACAAGAAAACACGGTATTGGTGTGATTTTTTATTTTTATTTTTCGATGTAGTCTCCTCGAAGATCAATACACTTTTTAAACGGTGCTGTTTCTTCAACCCGTCGGTAAAGTAGGATGTTTCGAACAAATAATCATCTGTAGCGGCGATGACCTTCCTCATTTGAGGCAAATCTCTTTCCTGACAGCGATTTTTTCAGGTTTGGGAGTAGGAAAAAGTCTCTGAGGGCTAGGTCCGGTGAATATGGAGGATAAGAGACTAATTCGTAACGTATTCAATTTGAATGCGGGAGTAAACGCGAAGATCGCGCCAAAAGCTTTGTCATGCCCAAAATTTCCAAACGAATTCCTCTGAGATGCCTGCTGTCTCTGTTGGACCATTTCATTGTTGGTAGCAGTTTTTGGGCGTCCACTGCCTGGTTCGTCACTTGTGCTTATGCGACCACATTTGTGCTCGCTCACCCAGAAGCTGATGGTCGAAAATGATGGAGTAGATCCGTCATGAACCTCTAGCAAAATATTTCAAATTTCCGTCACCGTTTTCGCAGCCATCCAGAAGTGTTTTATCACTGCACGAAATTCGATTTTATCCGTTTGCTTGCTACACAAAACACTATGAAAACATTCTTAAACTATTGACAGTAGACGTCTGAAATTTTGACAGTTGCTATAAAAAGGGTTGCCCTTGCCGAACAATGAATCCAGTTCAACCTTCGTGCACCATCTCTTGCCGATTCCGAAAACATTTCAGGTCACTCTCGTATACAGGATACTATTGGGTAGTAAAACCTCATTTGGGCATTTTGGGGAATCATCTCATAGCACCGGTTATCTACGGGGGGAAAAAACATTAAATAGGAAGGGAATTTCCATTCAAATTCTTACTATTTCCATTCTCGACCATGTTGCTATGAAGAAAAATAGTACTTTGTGCTTATCTGACATTGTCGTATTTTGTTCCTGTGAAAATACTTATATATGGAATAGAATTATTTTTGATGTTAACGTAAAGATTTATGAAAAATGTTCGATCACGTCAATTTTTAATTTTAAAGATACAGCTCCTAAATAAAATTTAAAGTATACAGGGTGATTCATGTTTGAAACAGTGTCCAGATATATAGGGCCTCATTATTTTTTTCAAAGAGAAATTATCAGAACCGTTTTAAGCAAAAGTAAGGTGGTGGTTGGTGAAATAAGCTGGCATCTGCAATTTTAGCACGTTTTCCTATTTTGTCAAACAAATTTCTTTGTAGGTATTCTAAATTATGCTTTAAAATTATGATAATTGGGACAAGATACTAAAACACATGAATAAGTGAAGTTCAACCCTTAAATACTGCTATTTGGGACGTGTTTAGACTTTTTAAAACTAAATTCAGTAAAAGCAAAATAAAAAATTAAACAAATACAAGAATTTTTTACTTTTTTCAGACAAGCGTTTAATCAATTTTTCAGTAAACATCATATCACGTTTTTCCTCGCCATTAAACATATTAAGAATTTTTGTAAATATATTATTAATGTATGAAATTAGAAAAAAAAACACTCCTTCTGACAGTATGAAAACCCAATATAGCTCTCATAAGAAAAATAACAAAGTTGATGTTGGTCAGAAAGAAGCAAAACGTTACATAAAAATTTCATGTGCACCATTAGATAGGTTTTTAATTTTTCTCTGCAAGGCCAACTAAAGGCGGCAGTAGCAAAAAAATTTCAGAGGTCATTTGTTATAGATTAATTTTCTCCTCGAGTTGATAAAAGATATAAAATTTAGCAACTTTGCCAAATTTAAACCAACCCTCTAAATACAAGCGCGATCTCCATGGTGAAGGTCCAAACTGAATCAGCCTGTACAACTGGTTTAGATCTAGGTCTCCGCATAAAAAAGTAAGTCGATAATCTTTCAGAAAAAAGTAATATGTAAAGGTGTGGGTTCTAAGACGTATTGTTATGGAACACTAATCGTAACTCTTTCCCTTTTCTTTATGACGCTTTTAAAATGGTGAAGTAAGAAGTGTAATCTTTACCAAGAAAATTAAATTCAATTTGTATTTATCCTCGGATTTTTACTTGCTGTGTGTATACCAAATTATTAACTAAATAAAAATAAACATACAAATTTAAAGAGTAATAATTGATACTTTTTTCTTTGCTTCTATACATAGCTTTCAAAGACAGACGATTTTATCACCGTCATGGTAATGCTTTTTTACGTTATTTAACAATATTTTTTTATTCTTCCAAAATTCTTTATTGTTTTTGTTCGAGAATGGACGAGAAACATTATATTCAGGAATTAATAACTAACAACACAACGCGCAAAATACTCTTACCTCGACAACGATAAATCATGTATGATATCTTGTACACAAACGAGGTTGAATTAGTTAAATCAAGCAATTGAAATCAATCACTCGGTTCTAAGCTGTCATTCAGTTTAAGAATACAAGATTGGTTTAGAGATCAGAATTAATAGTTTTGAAAAGAGCTCTTTTCTGGTTTCTATTAGACTAGCTTAAACTTTGTATGTATTAATATATTCCATTCAGGCAAAAGATTGATTTATTAAGATATCATAGATTGTTGTTGCCATTTTAGATCGAAAGTTCGTTCACCTCTACTTAAATATAGTATTTTAAAAAAATTACAGATTAGTTGATTACATACAAATAGTGGTAGATTAATAAATAGCTAATGATTGTTAAATATGGTTTCATTTTGCGAGCAAATTTTTTGTAAGTAAAAAATTAGTTATTAAACTGAAGTAAGATGAAATTAATGTCTAATTTAGAAGATTGTTGTTCTTATTTTGAATAAGTTCGGATCTTCATGGAACAGGCAATATATTTTGTCAGGTCAGCCATTATTAGTACCAGTAAGGAATAAGAATAGATTGAAGCACACAATCTATTAGTTCAGTCCCCATTACTGCTGATATGACAATGATTATTTATAAGAAAAGTTATATTTATCTTAATGAATTACAACAAATAATCGTTAGAAAATTTTTTTCATTAATCTCGGTTTTGTAAATGTTCAATGTTCAATTTTAACAATTTTTATAATATACAATGACTTTTTATATTTTGAACTAACGTAGAAGCTTATCATCTATCAAAAAAGCTTGAATTCCTGCCATATGCAATAACCCATATCAATAACTATCTGAGAGAACATACATATAATAAATCATCTTCTTGTCAATATGTACTTGATCCTAAACAGTAATTTGTTCTACACGATACACGAGATACGATTGCTTTTAATAAACTTGTTTTTCTAAGGATACTTTGCGATATCTATCATCAAGTTTGTGTACAATATATTGTATATTGATACAATCAATAGTTACATCTTATTTCAGCAACGGATTTTTTTAATAATGATATTCGTTTTCTTTGATTTCAGGAAAGCGATGGCGAAAAAAGCGATCAAGATCTAGTAGTGGATGTAGCAAACGAGGTGAGAAATTTGTTTCTGCGATAATCATAATCGTATTTGTTTACAATAGATTATTTAGTAAAATATTTATTTCTTTTTACAGGAAGCGGCCTCTCCTCATCCGAATGGCGAACATCCAGCGCTAGGTGGTGGTAGCGATATTAGAGAAAATGGTAGCACGAATGGTGACAAAATTAAGATAGAAAGGCCGCCGAGTAGAAGTGGGTCCTCTTCTTCGAGGAGTACGCCTTCGCTGAAGAGTAAAGATGTAAGGATTATGACTAATTATTTCTACTATACTACACACAATTTAAACAGATATAAATCTCCAATAATAGCAACAATATAATTAAACATTGCTTTTAAAAATATTCGAAGAGTGGTATTATTTGTCAAGATATCTACTATAATCTGAACCAGCATTACACTGAAGTCTTACATCTAAAACAGAAGAGAAAAGAGAGATTACATGTTTATTGATATTTAAGAGAAGCCGATTATTTGATGATGTTGAGGGCATGAAACAGCCGACCTCACAAATATTGCAGGGATATTGTTATAGTTATTTTTTATTGGATTGAACTCGTTTTGTCGTTTGAACATTTTTGTCAATGTCGATCCGTTCCATCAATTTCGGATACTAAAATGGCACTGAGTTCATTATTGAAAGTACACCTTATCGCCCTTATAATTTTAGAAATGCCAGTTATGGGCGCATAATTTTCTCACATCGAACCAAGCTACAATCTGAGCTCAATAGCTTTTATACAAACATTCCTCTGTACTTGTACTTGTAGCTTTGTATACATATTTTAGTTGTACTAGGCAAGGAGATGTATGCAAAAAATATTATATATTACCCGACACAAACTCAGATTCTGGAAGATGAGCTCTCCAATTGAGAAGAGGAGAAACGTCTTACAATCTCTAGGAAGTCCTAGTTAATCAAAATTTGCTTTTAAAGCTGGGACAAAATCATGATGGAGTTAGTCTTTGAAACAACTCTGCATTAGTGCTCCAGGCATTCGTTCGAGCACTGGAAATAATAGGCAAATGTTAGAGTTATTATCGCTGGAGTCTTCAGCTCCTGCTGGGGATGAATTTGGTATATACGACCACAACTGGCCTGGCTCATCACTCTGCTGTAGTGCGACAAATCTTGGAATTATGAAGCCACCCTTTAGCGAATAAAGTAATTTTGTCTGCAGGCAAATCTAATTGCTTATGAAAAAATTGCCCTTTTTAATTATCTTTAGATTTAGATTTAAAGGAAGGATGATATTACGCTGCGACCTATTGATCTATTGTGCCCCCTTGCATAAGCTCTCGAAACTCCCCATCCAGTCTAAGAGCTTTAATAAACTGCAATAGCTGTGATGGTTTCAGAGCAGGTATTTCTTCTTCGTCCAGGACGTTTTCTCAGAGATAATTATCTCGGATTTCCGTGATGGCGGTGCAGTAAGATAATATCAGGTGTTCCTGATTTTCATCCTCCGCCCCGCAGAACCTGCAGACGCTATTCTGTTTTAGACCTATCCCCAAGGTGCTGCTTGCAAAATTTTTCCTCTGTGCTTATTGTAGTTTCCCAGGTATATCTTGGAGTGTCTCAGACCTGGAAGATTCTCCCAGAGGGATGCTCTGAGCCTCTCTTCTTTATCCTTAAGTTCTTTTTTGTAGGTGCTCATCCCTATACCACAAGTAAAGTTGTGGTTGCCTTTCTTGCTAATAGATTAGCTTCTTCGTTGCTTATGATTCCAGTATGTCCTGGTACCCATCATAATGCAATTCTGTTTTCCTTGTCTAGATTGTTTAATCTGTTAAGACATTCCCAGACTAATTTCGAGCTGATGGTGTTAGACCTCAACGCCGTTATGGCTGCTTTTTCTTTAATTATCTTAGTCCGTTATTGGTTTTCATTCGTTTAGAGTCTACTTATACAAAACTTCGTTTAGAGTCTCTGCCTATTGTATAAGCTCTCAAGACAAACAGTTTGTGACACAATTTTTTGCTTTGTAATATCATATATAGTTGAAGATGCAATATTAAAATATTGGTAATCAATTTTTGACACTTCTTCGTGTACAAATTGTTCCGTTTCTTTTTTAAACATAATTTTCTTAGGCTGGAATATTTTGTGGGCGACATATTAGAGCAGAGTCTATTATATTTCATTCACTAACAAATATCAATCAATAGAGTCGTCGTTTTCGAACTGTTCGGATGCTGTGCAATCAATTGAGAAGGAACCTCGTTATTTAACTCTTGTTCAAGTACCTACATATTTCATAGTGTGTGATTAATAAGATATTGAAAATTAAATTCTGCATAGTTTTTTAATTATTTGAAGTCTTTCGACTTAACAAACATCTGGATTTATTATTTTGGCGAAGGTATCGATTGCAAAACTCATTTGTAAGGCATGTCACAGTTCTGCACTAGTATGTTTTAAAAAAGGCTGAACAATTCTTTAGTTTTATCTGAGCTGTCATCAAAAGTTGAGGTTTTTTTTTTCTGTAGCATTTTAGACATGTACATTTTCATCTAATCATTACATGTACTTGCTTTTAAATAAAGTAGGTTTACATAAACTTGGATTTTTTCGTAAAAAAATATCTGCTACTGCATCTAGCTTTATTGTTCTCTATCTATAGCGATTATTACTCATGATTATAAATTACAGTATTGTTGTTTTCCATCGTCTAGTCTGATGTGTTGGTACATATAAGTTAATGACAAGTTATTATCTATCTAAAAGGTTCTAAAACTCTGCTGCTTAATAAAATGTTATTTATTATTACATAAATGTTTGCAAATTACATACTCTTGTTATGGTGCATAGTGAGTTGTCAAAATTATATGTGTGAGTGCAAATAGTTTAAAACTACACTCTTATCTGTGTATAGCACTATTGAAATGTTTACTCATTGTAACCCGTTTTACCAACAATGTGAAATTGTAAGCGCCATAAATAATTGATAAGGAGACACTGACCGGCGAGCGCTTTATCCCCTCTACCTGCTATTATTCCATATATTGGGGCAAAATATGATGATTGTATTGAAATATGGCCTTAAAATTAATTGCTAGTAGTTGCTTTATTTGTACACCTTTAACTGATTGTTTATCATTTACACATTTGCAAAAGTGTTTTTAGGAATAATATCATTAGTAAACAAAACAAACAATAAACATTTAATTATCTTTTTGACAAAAGAACCGTTTTTTCATCTTTTGGAATGCTTTCAAAAACGCAAAATGTTCCTTTAAACTAAAGAACAATCAGAAATCACACATGGCCAAAATCAGACGAATAGGGTGGATGTTCAATGACTTTTACCTTATTTTCACGTAAAAATTCAACTCTCTGCTATGCACTGTGCGAGGATGCATTGTCGTGATGCAACATTAACCCGCGAATGTTGACTGATTCAAGAACTGCAGGTAAACATTTTGTGTGTACCATTTCGCTCTGACTGTACGTTGATATTCCAGCTTGATTGATTTCTAATCCGGTACTACGGAAGAGTACTGTGCACATAATTTTCTTGACAGCTCTTTGATTTTTGACCATTGTTGGTGTTAATGCATCTTCGTGGAACCACACATCACTCTCCTGGCGGGTAAGAATATCGTAAAATGGGATGTAAGTTTCATCATCTGTTACTATTTTTGATAGAATGTAAAGTTCACCATTATTTAACATTTCTAACGTTTCCCGAGTTATTCTTGTCTTTTGGGAATTGTTAAGTGTGTGTGGCACCCAACGAGCAATTTTTTTCATTCGATCGCTTAATAGATGCATCTTAGATCTTCGTCTCTCTTAAAAGTTTCCAGCGCTAACTGAAGAACAGGGTCTACCGGCACTATACTAGCAAAACACAATTGCACGTGAAGGATTTTCATCACCAAATGCAAATTGGAATCGTTCAAGACTTTGTTGTTCTCTTAAATCGACCTTAAAATCGTAGTAGATCATTGCGCGTACATGTTCTCTTGAAACATCCATATTTCGATGACAAATCGTTTGTTCTATGACAGTCTGAGTTTACGACTTTAGGATGGTGGTATTTATAAATGCAGTGTTGCCAGCGTGATCCTCGTATATATCCTTAATAATAAATAAACTTTTGAAGATGTTTAGAGGTGTTTTTACACTGGAAAGTGATATCTGATTTCATAATCTAACTCTATGAAATTATAGAAATCTCCCTCGTATTTATACGTTTATACGGCAAGTACTTCCCCCGCATATACGTATATTTACGAGGGGGACCCAAAAAACCCGGAACGACTCTATGGTGAGCGGAGTTTTGGTAGTACCGCTTTCTCCCAGTAGGTGCATAAGCAGCTGACATTCCACAGTCAGCCTGCAAAGCATCACTGCCCTAGAAGGTGTCGCTCCGTTCGTATGAATTTTTTAGTGACACTGCTGCCATCAAATTTGTTTTTTTTTTCTTGGAAAAACGGGCAAAGAAACGTTTGAAATGTTATAGGCAGCTTATAAGGACGACGGTTTGGGGAAAACGCAAGTGTTTGAGTGGTTTTCTCGCTTTAAAAAAGGCGAAATGTCAATTGATGACCAATCTCGCTCAGGTCATCCTTCCACTTCCCGCACTGATGAAAATGTGGATAAAATTAGGATTCTAACCACGAAGATCGACGTCGAACTATACACGAACTTGTGCAGCTGAGCAGAGTGATTTGTAGTTCAATCCAGCGAATTTTGGCTGATAATTTGGGGATGAAAAGAGTGGCCGCCAAATTTGTGCCTCGGTTGCTGACCGCTGAACAAAAGCAACGTCGCATGGAAGCGAGCCATGAATTGTAAGAAATGTTTCAGATCGATTTAAACTTTTTAGCAATGTAATAACAGGTGACGAATCGTGGCGCTACGGTTATGACTCCGAAACGAAGCAACAATCAAGCCAGTGGAAGTTCCCCCCGACCCAAAAAAGCTCGTCAAGTGAAATCAAATCTCAAAACGATGCTGATTTGTTTTTTCGACGTGAGAGGAGTTGTGTACTCAGAGTTTGGTGAAAGAGACCCGATTTGTGAGCGACAGGTGATTGGTTTTTTCACCACGACAACGCTCCTGCAGACACAGCGCTGTCCGTACGCCAATTGTTGATTAATAACGATATGACTCCTGTGCCCCATTCCCCGTATTCACCCGACCTGGCCCCCTGTGACTTTTTTTTTTTTTTTTTTTATTTCCCCGAATGAAAAACAAACCTGAAAGAAAGGTGTTTTGTGGACATTGATGAATTGAAGAAAAAAACGACGGAGACGCTGTCCAGGCATCAAAAAAGATTAATTTAACAAATGTTTTGATCAGTGGAATAAAAGATTGGACAAGTGCATTAGTAGCAATGGAGAGTACTTTGAAGGAGATTTAAAGGTTTTTTGTATATAAAATGAATAAAAGTATTTTTATAAAGTCATTCCGTTTTTTTTTTGGGTCCCCCCTCGTATATAACAGTTGTGATATTGACAAAATAATGTCTAAATATAGGAACTATCAAGGAATAATATCACTATTATAAGGAATCTTCTATTCAAATAACTTAACTACCATGTGTTAACTAAACTTTCAAAAAGTTTAATTGTGAATCTTAAGCTCTACAACTTTTTTTTAATGATTTTTCAGGAGAAGCCTTTAACGCCTGGATCGAAACCGCGTTCTACAACCCCAAATTTAGCGAGTAGTGCGGGGCCTAGCGGGCCTAAAGCGGGAATGAGCGCCTATCCTCCTTATGGTCTACCAGCGGGTCGCGCGCAAGATCACCTTAGTCCTTACAACAATATTGCACCATCTCCTTACGGTAGACCTCCAATGATGGGCTACGAAGGACATGCACATGCTAGGACGCCTAGTATAACGAACGGATTAGCAGCTATACCGGGCGGTAAACCGTAAGTAATTGTTACATTTGAATTAATATATTTATATGATGACCTGTAAATACTTATTTTTTAAACACAGATATTTTTCCACTTGTAGGTTAAATAAAACAGAAATTAATATTTTTGTTTTTAAAACATAATAATTTATGTTCCGAAAGAAACAAGTGGAAAGATATCTGGGATGAAAAGATGAAAAATCATTGTAGGAACGTTTCATTAATTTTAGTATCAAGAATTTCGTTGATTGTAAACAATTTTGTTGAAGCTAAAAACCAATTCTTTCCTGGTTTTATTCTATATAATATATTACATACTTAATCAGATTAAATAAAAAGTTACCAGCATTTTTAACTTAATCTCGATAAGAATGTAATCATACGATGAAAATCATTCTATATTATGCCGAATAAACATTAAATCATAAATATGTCTTCCCTTCCCTGATCAATTCATGAAAAATATAAAGTACCATACGATTCCCTACGGTATTAATTAGAAATTTTAGATGATAATAGGATTAATTAACATGATTTGAAGACTTTATTGAAGTACGTCAATAAATATTAGGCAATTTTATTAATGTTCTCTATTTTCAGAGCGTATTCGTTTCATATGAATGGCGAAGGTCAACTGCAACCTGTCCCATTTCCGACGGACGCCCTCATGGGTCCCGGTATTCCCCGACATGCTCGCCAGATTAATACGTTAAGTCATGGAGAGGTGGTGTGTGCGGTTACTATATCCAATCCTACGAAATACGTTTATACGGGTGGTAAAGGCTGTGTGAAAGTATGGGACATAAGCCAACCAGGATCGAAGAGTCCTGTATCGCAATTGGACTGCTTGGTAATTACAGCGATGTACAGTAGGGCGCATAAAAAAGTGGGACAAATTGAGTTCATTAAAATATTTGTATCTATGTTGTGTGCAGTTATGTGTAGTAAGGGAATAATCATATTAATATTGGGAGATAATGCAGCGCAGAAAACAATATACATGAAATAACAAATTAAATTCGTTAAAATAAACAATAAAATTTGTACGGGTTCTTTAATAATAAAAATCTGTATTTTCAATATTTTGTCACAATTCTGTGACTTCTTCAGGAAATTATATTCTGTATAGTTTCTGTATCCCAATTTAAATATAACGGCTACACATGCTTTTTCACTTATTTCTAAATTCCACTAGCAAAATAAGTCCATATTGAATGAAGTACACATGCGTGGTAGCAAGTCAGTACTGATCGAATATACATAGATAGAAAAGGATATGGCGCATAATTTCAAGACTTGCTAGATCTCCATTACAGATTAGAGTTAATTTTGACGTGTAACAAACACGACACATCATACTCGCTAGCGCATTTGCTAAAACTCAATTTTAAATTACTTGTTTGAAATCATAAGTCTAAGTGCTGTAAAGTGTTTTTTAATTTACCGTGTGTGCTTTTGTTCAACGGCCAAAACTATTATCATTATTAAGTCCAGCAAATGACAACAACTTGGTCCTAAAGTTCGCCATAATCACAACTACAAAAATGTTGAAAAAAATGAGAAACGTAGCATGTAACGCTTTTAAAACGTTTTAAAAAGGTTTTCTAAGCGTTACCAAAAACGTTTATATAACGTTTGAGAAACGTCTTAATGCCACAAAAATAAAACGTTATAATTTAACGTTGGAAAATGCAAAAATATTTTTATAAAGGAATACAATACATTAAATTTTGATGTCAGTTAATTACGATAGCTTATTTTCTGATAACGATGAAACTACAAAAAATTGTAACATATCCGAAATAAATGAATTTTTTAATTCTTACAACGTAAACTCGTTATCATTCATTATCATTATCTATTAAAAATATTATCAAATATGTGTTAACACGTTATATTTTCACCATTAAAGTAACCAAATATAACGATATCTTTTTAATGTTACATTAACGTTTAGTGAATAACGTTTAGGCAACGTTTTTTCAACGTTTATAAACGTTGAACGTTGCAAGTAACCTTTATTTAACCTTTCAAAAACGTTTTCGTGCTACCTGGGTATTTATGCTCTCCGCCTAATATTACTCCATATCCCAGGTAGAAATTGTTCAATTTCGCGTACATTTTAAGGTGCTATTTTAAAACTTACTAAATTCGGTGCTATTTCATTATAAATCACAGTGAACGAGCGCAGTATTTAGTTACATTTAGTTCCACAAGAGTGTACGGATCCGCATTCGATCAATAGATGGCGCGCACTTGTTAACTTCGGTTTTTCCGATTTTGTAAACTGTTAAGGTGGCTTCACACGCAAACTTTTTAGCAGACAGCGTAAAGCAAATAAACGCAGCTTTTTTATCATATGTTTCACATGACAGCATACAAAAATTGGCTTCAAACAAAATCATACCTATAACCTAACTCTTTTAGAAATGTATCAACTGCTATTATATTAGGATTGCTATAAATCCCAAAGGCCCCGTCGGGACATTTACAATTTTTCCGGTCACCTTTATTATCATTAAAATTTTTTTAATGAAAAAATCATCGTATTATGAGCACAAAATACGATTTTCCAACATTTGAGGTTATGTTGCTAATTTTTACAGAAGGATATCGGAAAAACGGGCAAAGAACGAAAAATATCTCTAGAGTATGTAAAAAAAATTGGAAATCGGTGAATAAATGTAGACTGTAGGCGGTTTTGAATATTTTTTTTTCAGTTTGGAACCACTGTACGACGCCGCTCTCCACCCATTCCTCACTCAACTCAAGTTTCCGATCGCTCCCAGTCGATCAATAAAACAGATCTCTGAAGTTAGTTGCCCTCTAGATGGCGCTTTATCAATTTTTAAAAACTTGTAACTCTGCGCTCCACTATGTTTGTCGGGACATCTTATAGCTTGTCGGGACATCGGGACACCACTGTTGATAACGGTGACATGTCCCGACGTATCGGGACGAATGGCAACCCTATATTATATGCACATAAAATGAATCCCTATACAAATATTGCGCAAATGCAAAATAAAAAACATTTTAAAGTTATTTATTTTATACAAAATATTGAAAACAGAAAAAAAGGAAGTATTGGGTTCGAAGTATATTTGAAACCACAACTGTCAATATAAGCAGTTTTATATCGTTTTCAGTCATTTTCGTACGCCAAACGTTAAATTTGAATTAACTTTTAGCGTAATAACCTTGAAACTCTAAAATTTTGGAAATCTAAAATGCTATTGGTTGTTCGTTGTCCGCTGTCTTCTAAAAAGCTTGCATGTGAAGACACCTTTAGGAAGAATGTTTTGAGATTATGTTGCAAGTCGTTTTGAAGCAGAAAAAATCAGAGGGATTCGTTAGAAAGTGGTTGAAACATTATAAAGATAGACAAAATGTTGACGACCTATCGGAGCGTGGCATCCAGCTCTCAACAATGATAAAGGACGATAAAGCCGTAATAAAAATTTTTGACAAAAATCCTGAATGTTCATAACGGTGAGCAAAGAATATTTTACTAAAAAAAGGTATCGAAGTGAGCCTGAATACAATTAAACGACCATTGCTTCAGTCTGAATACGTCTGGCGATCCACAAAATTAAAACCTTTTCTCAGTGAAAAGCTCGTCGAAAAACGACTGGAGTGGGCACAGACTAATATTGAGGGTGATTTTTCGACTGTAAACTTAATCGATGAATCGTTTTTTTGGGCTTGGACTCACAGAAGGCATGCGTGGTCAAATCGTCAGAATCTCGTCGTTCAACGTACCATAAAAACACCCAGTAAAAGTACACGTGTGGGGATGCTTTTGTAAACAGGGATTTGGTACTCTATATCTTTTCACGGACAATTTGAATGCACAGAAAATGAATATTATTTACCAGAAGTGTTTATTGAAGTGTGCCCAAAAATGGTTTGGATCAGATAATAAATTCATGGGTTCTTCAAAAGAATAACGACCCAAAACACCGAAGTTGTCCATGTACCGCGTAAAAAAGGAAAATGACATCGTTAGAATGGATTAGCCTCCCCAGTCGCCGGATGCCAATCCCATCGAAAACGTGTGGGCACTTATGAGACTCAAACTTAAGGAAAAGAAGATTTGCAATCTAAAACAGCTCCTTCGCAAAATACGCGAAGTATGGAGATCTTTGCCTGACACAATTGCGAAAAATCTTGTAGAAAGCCTTGACGCTGCCCAGCCATACTCGCTAGCAAAGGAGATTGAACAACATATTAAGTAAACGCATTTTAGTGTATGGAAGTTACTAATAAACCCAAAAAAAATTTAAACAATTTTGCATTTTTGAAGGAGAAACAGCTCGTACGCTCTTGTGGAACAGACTGTACTTTTTCATAAAGTACCACCTTAAAATACCATCGCAATTGAAAAATTGGAATAATGTTAACGAAGTTTTGTTCACAGTTGATGTCAGTTTGATCAAAGAAGACTGTTTGAGAATGTCAGGTGTTAAAAACGTAATGATGACAAAAATATCCTTCCTATCATATGAAAGCGGATACAAAGAAAAATATTATTCTCCGAATTGCGAATTAGTGAAAATAAAGTTGTGGCCAAGATCTTGTAGACTACATCATTCAAAGGCTGACAGAAGTGCAATCGAACGTTATTTAATTGAACATGGGTCATTGAATATACAACCATCAATTCTTTAGTAAATGCTATCATCATGAGTCACAAACAAAAACGAGATTCAAAGATCACGATATCGATCTGATCTGTTGAATTGGTTATATATCTTATATTTAAATGTAATGGATTCAATCAACTGCTGTACTTCATTTTTACACACCAATGTTTTAGCTGTCCTATTTTTTATGCACACTACAGTATTAGTTTTGGGGTTTAAGACAAAAACAATTTTGTTTTCTATGGATATTACATTACACAGTGTAAGTTTCACACCACTCATAATAGATGGCCTTGTCTACGCACTTCCTTTCTCGTCATTACTCGTAATATGGCATTGTAGACGTCATTGGAAGGGCGAAAAAAGACGGTCCCGTATCAGTGGTGCGATATTTTTACTGTGTATTTGACAATAGAAAATTCATTTTCCGTTCTGAACAAATTCTGCATAATCAACTGTTAAAGAATGTAAACTAAATACCTATAGTTTTTAAATTATAACACTGTTTAATTTTTTTTTTTTTTCAGCAAAGAGATAATTATATTAGGTCTGTAAAACTCTTACCGGATGGGAGAACATTGATAGTAGGTGGTGAAGCATCAAATTTATCGATATGGGATTTAGCGAGTCCAACGCCTAGGATAAAAGCGGAACTAACTTCAAGTGCGCCGGCCTGTTACGCGTTAGCGATAAGTCCGGACTCAAAAGTGTGCTTCAGTTGCTGTTCCGACGGAAACATCGCCGTTTGGGATCTCCACAATCAAACACTAGTTCGCCAATTCCAAGGCCATACGGACGGTGCCTCTTGCATTGATATATCTTCGGACGGTACTAAGTTGTGGACGGGAGGACTCGACAATACCGTTAGGAGCTGGGATCTGCGAGAGGGCAAACAATTGCAACAGCACGACTTCAGTTCACAGATATTCTCGCTGGGTTATTGTCCGACCGGTGAATGGTTGGCAGTCGGTATGGAGAATTCTCATGTCGAGGTGCTTCACGCTTCCAAAGCTGATAAATACCAATTACACCTCCATGAGAGTTGTGTGCTGAGCTTGCGCTTTGCAACCTGCGGCAAATGGTTTGTTTCTACGGGTAAAGATAATTTATTGAATGCCTGGAGAACACCGTACGGAGCCAGTATATTTCAAGTGAGTGATATTCATTACAAGCTCTTGCAAATTATTTAATATGAATATAACTGGGTAAATAAATAACAAACATTTGTCCAGAATTATCTGAGTTCTGTTTTTGTCTTAAATGGCTGTTTGTCATATCGTTCACTTATGAGCATGCTCAGTATTAAAAATTATTTCCAACCAAATATAAATTAGACTGTACTGTTGTGTAAAGTTTCATTTTATCATCTTAAATATGGTTGTTCACTTGTATATGTACTCGATGGTACGTTTATGCACTCAAAGAACTAAAATACCGGTTTTATATTTAACGTAGCAACTTGGCACGATTTACTTTAATTTTATGAGTGAAGGAGCACAAAAGACATGAAACAGGGCCTATTGATGTTGATAATTTTTACCAGAGAATTTATAACTAACGCTTTCCTTTTCTTCCTTTTCAGTCCAAAGAATCATCAAGTGTTTTGAGTTGTGACATTTCAACGGACGATAAATACATTGTAACCGGTTCCGGTGACAAGAAAGCAACAGTGTACGAAGTGATTTATTAAAGTTAATCCGAGCAAAATGAGGACATTGATATGTTATGTAGGTGTACATAAAGAAAATAAATAACGATAGAAAATAGCTGAAGATCAGGGGGCCAGAATAAAACGAACGAAAGTGGTGAGATTAAGTGAAACTAAAATGTTCTCAACGGGCGGAAATATGATCGACAAGAAGCACCCTTTAATAAAAAATAAAAAACGAGTAAATTCTCAAAACCCTGGGACAGACCAAATGATAATAAAACAAAAAATGATTACGAAGCTTAGATGGAATTGTAAAGTTTTTTTTTCGAAAATGATTTCCTTTTTTTAATTTAATAAAATCTATATTTCTTTTCTTTTTTAAACGTACACGGTAAAAAAAACTTAATAGACACAATTTTTTTTAATTTGTTTTCCTTTGAGAGGCTGACGACGAATTAGTATTGTTATTTTTTAAGTTCTCTTTTTTACGGTTTAATACTATCCTTCTTCGTGGACATAGCACACTCTTATAACAAATTCGCGACAGCGCAGAGATTTGTTTTCGTTTTAATTCCTTGTTATATTGTGTGTGAATTAGATGTTTTTAATAAAATAAGGAACAAATCCAGATGACGTGGAAGAAAAATAAAGGAAGCAAGCAAGATGGAATAGAAATAAAATAAAAAAAATGAACAAAATGAAAAGGAGAAGCTTATTGAAGGAGCACAAAACAAGTTGTTTTTTATCTCGATCACATCTGCTTTTTTGTATTTGTTCATGTTATTACAATGAAAAACAAAGAAAGAAACTAAATAAATGACACACAGTTTAAAAGAAGAAAGTAGGATATTTTTCGTAAATAAATTGAGCTAAAAATTATGTGAAAAATGTGTTTTATTTACTCCCGCAGATATAATACAAAGAAATTTTAATATAAACATGCCTTAGTGAGGTTATATATCTATTATTCCCATTCATAAATTTTTATTAAATTAGATGAAGAACATCTTTTAGACTTCCCACCATTAAGCTATTTGTAATAAAATGCGCTTATATTAAATCAATGTAATTAACGTTTAGATGCAGAATATTCAAAAACACATTTATATAATTTTATTTTTGTAAGGCATAATTATAGTAAATGTTACATGAATAACCAAAGTTCGAGGCTCTTTGTTTCTGGTGGGGCACCTTAAAAAAATTGCGAAGTTATTATTAAAGGAAATGTAAAATGGGAGACATGTTTTTGATAATATTTCACACATTTCCACCGTTATTTAATAAAGAGATCAAGTTCACCTAAAATGCACTTCTCAAAATGTTTTTCAATTATGTACTTGCCTCTGCCCTTTATGATTTTATCCAAACTATCTTTTATAAAATGTACGGGGGCTGTTCAGATATTATTATCCCTGACATAGATGGCGTTGATTTTTATAGTCGCCACTAACGTCATTTCTTAATTAATTTGCGATAAATCACATGAATTTTAGTTGGTGTTACTCAAATTTCCAAAATAGACAAATTTGGGAACAGCGATTACCAAATCTCTGCAAGAAATATTTGTCACTGCAAGAAATTTATATAGATGTGGTACAAGTATTGGGTGAACCTGCACCTTCATATCAGATGGTGAAAAAGTGAGATTTTATACTTGGCAAGAGACTTGTGAACAAGGTGTTGCTACTATACCTTATGTCAATAAGAGACAAAATTCTGAACAGAGTCAAATGACAGTAGCTTCTTATTGCCTAAAAGCAAGGCAAAATCACATTATGCAATGTTCTGTTATTGTTGTCCGTTGTCAAATATTCTGACATTGTTTATACCACAGCTGTATTTAAAGTTTTACGATAATTAATTATTACATTACTTTATCTACTTTTCGGTATAGATTACTTCTCTTTCACCTTATTTACCAGTGAATGTCACATAAAATTTATTTTGCAAATTGCAAGTTGTCCTTCGGGCTGGGAGTCTGTTCAGAATGTCGTCTGTCTCTTTTTGAAATAAGGTATGAACGACCGAAATTGATCAGGTCGATGACATGGTCCTGAAAGAGAAACGAATCACTCTAAAATAACTCAGACTTGTGGCTTTTCATTAAGGTAGAGCAGAACCCATTTTATATAATGAATTAGGTCTTGAAAAGGTGACACGATGGGTACCGACATTATTGACGCCAGAGCAAAAGCGCATTCGACAAGTCACTTCAGAGACGAATTTAGTCATCATTAAGCAAGATCCACTTTCTAACAAGATTCTTTACTATGGATGAAATCTGGATTGTGATCCTGAATTAAAAAGGCAAAGCATGGATTGGAGGCACAAGGGTTCAGCACCCCATGGAAAGTTTCATCCAAAGTCTTTTGGAACAACGAAGGAATTATCCTTATAGACTTTTTATCACGTTGTCAGACTATAACTGGCCAATATTATGCTGCTTTAATTTGAAAACTGCGGAATTTCATCAAAATCACCTTCCCTTAATAACTTCCACGTAGGTATTTCTCAAACTCAGAGAATACCGTAGTGAAATTCAGTTTTTGGACGATAAAACAATGATGATAGAGGTGAACGAGTGGTTTGCAGCCCAAGACAAAACATTTTTTCTGAATACGTTAAAATTTTTTACCATCATTATACCAAATGTGTCAACGTCTTAGCAGGCTATATTGAAAATAAAAAATTCCACCTTTCCAGGTCGTTTTATTCTATGTCAGGGACAATAATATCTGAACTACTTACCTCGTAGCTTAATGTAATAATAATAAATCACACATGAAAAAAAAGTTTTTGATCTAAGTATATCTGTAACTTTATCAATTCTTAGATCGCAAGTTTTTTTTTGATAAATGCTTTTTTTCAGGGCATGAATGTCAACCATGAAAAATGACAGAAATAGATAATCGGAACGTAAAAAAAATTGTTATTGCTGACTTTCTTGATATATCAAATTTTGCAAAGTGCGATCGAGCAATCAAATTACACTTGTGCATCTTTAAACCGAATAACCGAATAGTCTTGTTCTCTAAGTATACTATACAGGCTGTCCCAGTACTGCGGTGTCGGTTGATATCTCAATACCAGTTGAAAGTACAAAAGTATTTCTAGTATTCGTAAGTTTTTGTTGAGAAAAATGCATCTTTAAAACATGGGACAACTCCCTCTTTAATTTGAGTAAATTAGAATATTGATCTCTTATTTGTTTTCCATGACTGTCTTATTTTTAAGAAATTGTTGTTTTGAAGTGCACGATTTTTTGTAAAGCGATAAAAAAAAAAATGAAAAAATTTATATGACAAGCTGAAGTAAAAATAAAGCACTTTAGTTTAGGAGGAAATTAACATCAAGAAAAGAACTATACATTTCATTTAAATAAATAGAGATTTTTCAATCTGAAATTCGTAATTTTGCTTTCCCTTTCTCGAACACGCTGTATAAAAAAATCTATTTTAGCAATTTGTAAAAATTATTGCACGTATAAAATACTCGCATACCAAAAATGTTTTCTGAGATCAAAGAAGTAATATATGACAGCAAAAATAGTACCTGCAAGTCACTTTTGTTATAGAAAATTTCTAAAACTATTAAGTTTAGGTGTAGACAATGTTATATGAGAAGAGTTTCTATTTTATAGCAGACTCTAAAACTGGAATAAAATGTAGGGTATTTCATTAAAAAAATACAAAGTTACTCTTAGTAGGTACTAATTATCTGAGATATTCCGTATAAACGAAAGTATTTTTGTATCGAGATATCGACCGACACCGCACTATTGAGACAGCCTGTATATTCTACCGTCTTTTCATATTCTTTTAGCTCTTGGCGAATATGAATAAACATGTGTGGCGCTCTCGTTTATAACAACATTACGTACCCACACAGTCCCGATTAATATATTTGGCCAAAGCTGTATATTTCGAAACCATCTAACATTTGGAAGAATACCGAATAATAAAACTTAAACAAATATGTACATTGGTAATTTACAGTGAAAGTGATTTATTGCGGTTTAAAACTGCAATAACAGATCAAAAGTAACTTCAACTGGTAAATCTTATGTTTAGATGTCCACGAAATAAATGAGTTAACTGCAAAATATATATATAACGACTGTAATTAATATTGCACATCTGGTATTTAGAATATCAGACAAAATAAACCAAGGAATTTTGAGAATGGTAAACAGTCATTATTTCGTTTGAGTGCTGTTAACAGATTTTTGATTTCACTAACCAACGTTACGATTTCGTGAAATAAGTATAGGTACAACTGAGTATTACGTTTAATCAATCGTAATGTCTTAAGAATAATTTTGAATTAAAAGAATTATTTTTTAGTCCATAACTTTAAATCGATAAAATCCTACAAATAAAAATATAAAAAACTTTAACTTTTGTTACTCGTCGTGCGTGTATCTTTACTGTAACATACTACATTTGTGCGATTTTGGTGACTCTTGCATTACTGTTTTGTACGCTCTGTATATAATTTTGTTTGTAATTGCCTAAATCGAAAAAATGGCGACTGTTTTCTGACAAAATAAGTTTATTAGTGATTTAGCTTATGATAGTGGAAATGCTAAGTGCTTAATGTGTCGATTTTCTTCTTATAAGAGCACAGCGCGAATTTTTTTTTACTGAGATAAATGTGGAAACATACATATACCTGGATATCTCAATTATTTAATTCATCTTATCTACTTAGGGATTATACAGAAAATGCCTTTTAGGTAAGTGTAGTATATAATAATTTCTAAATTATAACTTATTAATATTTTTATTTGATTTAACAACTATCAAGCGTATGCTCATGCGCATGGTGCGGCGAAAACTTGTTCTTTTTATGATAATTATTGTATGAAAACTACCAGCAATTTATAACTTTTGAGTATGCAGCCATACCATGAATGTTCGCCTTTAATAATGACAATCACTAAACATCCAATAATGTTTAAACTTTTATATAATAAACTAATTTATATACGACAAGCAATAATGTATTCAAAAAAGTATATATATGGATACCTATATCAATTCATCATCATACATTCATAGGAATACTGCTCTAAAAGTTCACAATTTGGTGGCGATCAATTAGCGTAACTTTTAATGATTTTTTAAATATAATTTTCAGGTGTGAAGGAATAAATATAATGAGATATGAGTGTAGGAAATCAGTCAAAATGAAAAAAAAAGAGTTTTTTGAGATAGGTAATCTATTAAGCTAGAGATTAACATTTAAAAAAATGAAGTAAAATGAGTAGGTAAGTGTTTTTAGTGATGCTGCTTGTGAATCTATCACGGACATTTTGTTTAAATTTGACATTTCGGGCATAATATATGTGCGTTATCTCGATTTCATGTGACGTACTAATAATATACAGGCTAACAACTTGAACTACAAAAGCCTATTGATAGGAGAGGGTGGTGGGGGGTAATATTAAACGAATCCATTTCACTATTGTCAACATTTTATGACAGGAATGTCAGTAGTTATGTCAAATACTTCTTCCACTACTAGCGTTAGAAGACGTCATTATTTGGTATGTTTTCGGGCCGAGAAGATGAATTTCTCTCATAGTAGTCAATAATAAAAATTATCTCCTACTAGTAAATAATAAAAACAATTGACACTAATACAATTATGATTACGAATGAAATCCGCAATTCAAGAAAAAAGGTTAGGTTAACATTTAACATAAATAAACAAAGTAGGAAATACATAATTTGGTAAACACTACTTATTAAAATAATAATTAATAGCGCAATTATGGCAGGTTATGTTAATTCCTGACGTACTGGCTTACAATAAAATCTCGTACACCTAGTTTTACCTATATTGATTTCACCTTTTGTGACATTTCTAATTTGACGTTTCATTTCCAAAATTACACTTTTTTATAAGTCACCACAACCTCTATGCATAGTGTCACATCCGTCAAATCTAAAGTCAGTCTTACATTGAAAAATAATCTTCAAAAATTAGCTTGCTTGACATTAAGGTGTACGACATTTTATTGCTAGCCAGTGTACCAGTTTTTTTTTCCATTCTTGTTTGCATTCTGCTTGCCACGATTCTGGAGTAATTTCAGCCAACGCCTGCCTAGTTGAGGATTTCCACATTACAACTACTGTCTGACATTTTTTGAGGCTATTGTGACAAGACATGAATAAAATCTCAATTTGACATTAAATGTTTATTCATTTGTTTTTACAGACTAACATGTTTTCTATGGATATCTTAAATTAAACATTTATCGGAACGGCTTATTATATTACATTATTATTGAAAAGCGGTTAAATATGCTAGTAGTGGAAAAAATTTAACAAAACCACGGATAGAGAAGATTTTTCTCAGCCTGTTAGCTATTATTTCCCTTGTCTTCTCTCCCTTGGTATATAATTACTATTACCGAACCATCAAACTATCCTAATGAAATACACAAATGAAGAAGTGCAAATTATAAAGTGATGTTATAATTTGCCATAGTATTTAACATAACCACTTTCCTGACATTTCTTGTCTTACAAAATTACATTTAATTTTATCATAAAATAAACTATCAAAATTGTTAGTAACATAGACATCTACTATAAATTGAGGCTTATAATATTCAAGCTGTTATCCTGTATGTACATTGTTGCCAAGTCTCTATTGTAAATCGATTATAATCAGATATTAAAGAAGGTTTTGAGATGAAGAATAAAAAAAATGTTTTTATTGTCATTTTAACCAAAAGGTCTTATTATTGCTGGTGTTATTAAGAAATTTATACATAAATATTATTAACGGGTCGATGGCCGCAGTGGTTAAACACTGACTATTGTTGTGAGAGAACGATAGGTGCCGGGGTTCAATTCTCTGGAGGGACGGTGACATTTTTTCAGAGCGTTTAATCCCGGATCGACTTGCCATTCGCTGTTGGGATCAAAGTATTATATTGTTGCATCAAAAAGTCTATGATTGTCAAATCGATTATAATCAGATATTAAAGAACTTTTGAACTAACCGAAAAAGTTGTTTTTATTGTCATTTTAAGTAAACAGGTCTTATTATTGCTGGTATTATTAAGAAATTTATACATAAATATTGTTTTTTTTTAAACTGTTAAGAATATGCGACAATATGTGATATGACAATATATTAGGTATAGCAGGCTTCCTAATGGTGCGGGTCCCTTACAAAAGTAATCGCTCAAGAAATTGTTGGTATTACCGATGCTTTATCTGTAATTTACGAGCCTGCAGTCTTTGAAATCACACAAGAAATTGTTGTTTGACGTCATAAACTTTCAGAAGGAGCTAAAACGGAAGTCAACGACATAGGTACACAGTTATCTTGGTGATTATATTCTCATATGATATAGAAGACAGTCTGATTTATTTATAGAATTTGCCACTAGCTATGACTTCAATTTCTTTAAGTATAAAGTATCTATGCCTTATTTCAAAGAGAGAGAAAATTCTGAACAGACCCAAATGACACTTGTTTCTTATTGGCTGAAAGCAGGGTAAAATCACATTATTCAACGTTGTTATTTCTGTTTATTGTCAAACATTCTGACATTGTTTATACCACAGATGTATTTAACTTATTACATTTGTTTATCTATTTTTCGGTGTAGATTAGTTCTCTTTTACCTTACTTATCAGAGAATGTCACATAAAACTTATTTTGTAAATTATATATTGTAATTTGGGTTGAGGGTCTGTTCAGAATTGTGTCTCTCTCTTTTTGAAATAAGTTATAGATAGATTATATAGATTTACAAAGTAGCGCAATAGGTGAGAAACCTTTGTTAGACAGAGAAGTACATTTTGAACCCAAAATGGCGGTTATAGATAATATAGTATCCATGTCATTGAGATAGAATAAGTAGGGAGACGCTATCACGTGGCTAAAACGGCGCAGGTCGGCCATATTGGTACACCACTTTACGTCAAACACGTAGATTATAGTGGTGTCATGTATTCTTTTGTTTTTTTTTTTTTTTGGTTTCTTGTGCTCTACCTAGTTGAAAGAGTAGAAACAGCGTTAACAAGAAGAATTCGTCGAAAATAACATTTCATAGGTCAGTGTTTAACATAAAAACAATGTGCAGGGTCGTAATTGGAAAATTTCAGTTGGTGTGCCTGTATGTAGGGACATAAATAAACTATTACATATTGAGCGTTTATATTGTAAAATTATGACATTTATGGGCCTTTGGCCTAACAGGCGTGGGATGACGTAATTAATTTTAAATAAAACCATCTGTTAGTTGGAGGCTTAAAATTATCCTTATAATTTTCAGTAGTCCGGACCTGGTGAGGCAGCCATATTGGTACTCCACTTAAGCCGCGCCCAGTACGCTGTTTTGAACATACAGGAAATATGCTTCATAGCGTCTCCTTAGTATACTAGCTCAATGATCCATGTAGTGTCGCTAATTATGATCCTTAGGTATCACCAACACCACAAGTTTTGATTGATTACTCAGAACACGTGTTTCGAGAACGCTTTCTCATCATCAACCGAATTCGGTTGAGCTCGTGCGTCTCGAATGCTTGATGTCCCGAGTAATTAATCAAAACTTTTGGTGTTGGTGATACCGATGTTTTATCTGTATATTACGAGCCACAGTCCTTGAAATCATATTTTAGGTACACCATAGATCAAATATATTTGATTGTTTCACTTTCTAGTTTTTACGATACAACAAAAACGTCTTTACTGGGAAAATGTCGTGTTTTCATCTTTTACAATGAAGAGTTTGTAGAAATAAAACCGAGAGCTTCAAATTTACTGCGTTTCTCTGGACCCAAACTAGACGTACAATGTGAGCATTTTCAAGTGAAGTGTAGTGGTAGTGTAAAAATCCTTGGTTCGCTTGATTTTTACATTCTACAGTTAGCTACACTGAATAAATATGTACTTTCATACTGTCATTTGGTTGTTTTCGTTTGCTGTCATTTTGTTGTTTTCATTTGTTGTCGTTTTGTCGTTGCTGGTTGTATAATTATAGCTTACTTAAGCAGTATACGTATCCTTTACAGAATCTGTCAAAAAAATTTATGTACAAGTTAGATCGCATTATCATTGCTGCCAATTACTCACTGTTCCCAATTGAAAATTTTAGATGACTCACCCTTCACTTGATTTTGTTCATCCTGTATGTATATTGCGGTACTTTCTAAATCTAGGGACTTCATTTAAATACATCTAATCGAGCAATACAGAGATTATTTAGTTTTTCAAATTTGTTTTGGCATGCTATACATCAAACATAATAATTGGAAAATCTAAAAGCTATATATCAAAGACATGCACATCAATGACATCTCTCGAACAAGTGTTAAAGGTCGTACGTCAAATATGTTTCCAATTTTCGCAATTTGTAATTCAACTACGATTACATGATTTTTCTTTATGTTCTAAAGGCTTTATTATTTACTATTATAAATTCTTCATCATGTATTATGTATGCTTATCACAATTTTATAAGTAATTAATCTTTTTAAAATTTTATGATTGTATGATGCAACCCTGATCAACATCACCGACAAAAGTTAATTTTTTTACAAAAATATGTTTTTCACGATTTGAACGCAAGAAATAATAATCAAACATCATATTATTACAACTTTAGCAACGTTTTAAATGTGGTTTTACTGTATACAACACGGTTAAAAGTAAGGTGTCATTGTTAGCAGAGAATGTTTATCACATTTTATTTGTTTACAATGCACTCAAGTAAGCATAACCGTTGCATAACATATAATTACCTAAGTATGGCTAATTTTAATTATATCACCATGAGAAAGATATCAATCTTTAAATTTTAATTTGCGAAGCATCTTCATTTTCAGGTATTTACATTTCATTGTGAAGATTGAAACATTTGTAGTAATTTTTGTAAACATATCCGATGATACTGTGGTGTTATTAAAATTATTATTATTCAGTTTTACAATAATCAGCATGCATTTTGTTATAAAATCTTTGAAACAATAAAATTCAGAGTTAGCAAATGATAATTATTTTAGGTTTCATTAAATGTTACGCATGAGCAATGAGTTAATTTAACAAATCATATTTATATTGTAAAAATTAATTAATTTCTATTCTAATTAAAGTAAAGATGTACGTAAGTCGATTCAGTTAAAGCAAAATTTATTTATAATAATTAAACTCGTGATTTTAAATCGAGTCGCCACAATTCTGTCCTTGAATGTCGTGTGACAATTAGAACAAATTATACTCACTTAACAAAACTAATATTATTTAGTTAGGACATATTTATCGGCGCTAGCTATTATATTTAGCACAGATATTTGAAGGGACGCATCTTTATGAACCACACCTTAAACTAAATCTGCAACAAAAAATTGTATTTTAGGTAATAATAATTAGCGTAAGAAAATTCAATTACAGATTTTATCATGTAGATAAGTAGATACCTTTGGCTTATTTGCATAATTAACGTCATGTTCTAACAAAATCTTTAAAATTAGCTGACGCTAAAAGAACAGAATAAACATGTTTATTGATTTATTGCTGTAAACATGCTAAATTCCCAACATTTTAAATTTAGATAGCAGTAGGTTTAATAGCACAATGTTTTAGCCGAAACAATTGTGAAAAAAGCCTAGCGAATATAGTTAAATGATTTAATTTTTTCGAAAAACATCTATTCCTATATAGCTCCTACACATTTATATTTGGCGCTGTACCTGCTGTCCTTGATTTTAGTGCCTCCTGCAGTGAATAAAACAAACGAAAATAAATAAAAATGGTGGCCACAAGTCGTTTGTTCATATCACCAGTTATAAATTAAATATTGTGTCATTCCTTTAAATTTATTCATTCCATATTCACCCTAGTTCGTAGTATTTATATTCAAGGTATGTACACTAGGGCGGAAAGATTCGGATATTTCGCTGTAAACACCCATAAAATTGTTCTTCAGTATCGGCTGTATATACCATTGATGGGTGGGCATACCTCAAAATTAGATGCATGATGTTAGTTGTTGTCATTGTAATGCATGAAACTGTTTACTTAATTAGTTTAATTAAACGTTTCGTTCGTTTTTCGCGATCTGGAAAATTGAATTAATTTCCCAGAGATGAAACAAACCCATACAATTTAGTATGAAACCGACAAACTCAATCAACATGTGACCCATATTATATTCCGTTGGAAAATATCTTTGAAAAAAAATTGTCAACAAATATAAACGTCTTTTTGTGTATTTTATCTTCAATAATCAGGTGTCTTCTGTTATCTTAACCGGGATTACTTCAACTATTTATTGTACTCATTTAATCTAATCTGTAAATTTTTATCAAAACTTTTGATATAACACGTTCTTAATTGTATAATTTTGTTGCAGAATACGATGTCAACCTTAGATATGTGGCTTGAAGCGACGGATACGTGACGAAGACAGGATAATAAATTGTGAAAAAATGTGGAAAAAGTGTAAAAGTGTGTTTTTAACAGTGATGACTTTACCGCGCAATAATCAAAATAGTATTCAAAAATATTTGGATTAACAAAATCAAGCAAATAACGGAGTAACCATGTCCAGCGATAATAATCGATATATTGTTCAAGTGTATGTGGGGGCACTTAGTGCTTTCTACGAAGCTCTGTCAGTGGAAGCAAGTAAGCAAACAACTGCAGAAGAAATAGTTTCTTGTATTATCGAGAGGTTATCATTGAATGAAAATCCTAGAGGGTCGTATGAATTAGCAGAGGTGATTGGTGATTCTTCTGGTCAGGAATGTAAGGAAAGAAGCTTGGGCCCTAATGAGAGCCCTGTGCAGTTAATGATGTTGTGGCCTAAGATGCGTGTAGATAATTCTTGTTATCGTTTTTATTTGCGTGAAAAAGTTAATGATTATGTGTGGAGGGACAGTTTTGTAATGGATCCGCAATTGATAAAGGACTATTTTCATCGTTTTCTATATCAGCCAAAAGATAGGGAATATCCCGATTTGTGCCAGTTACCTGATCTGAATGAGAAGACTCTCCTCGACAATCTTCGAGCTAGATTTACTGCTGGTCATATTTATACGTATGTAGGCTCAATATTAATAGCTGTTAACCCGTTTAAGTTTTATCCGATTTATAATCCAAAATATGTGAAATTATATCAAAATAGAAGATTAGGACCAAATTTGCCACCGCACATATTTGCTGTTGCCGATACCGCTTATCATTGTATGTTAAAGGATCGTAAAAATCAATGTATTGTGATTAGTGGTGAAAGCGGATCTGGTAAGACAGAAAGTACCAATTTCTTGCTACATCACTTAACTGCACTTAGTCAGAAAGGCTCGCACGGAAGTGGAGTCGAACAGACGATTTTAAGTGCAGGACCCGTTTTAGAAGCGTTTGGTAATGCAAAAACTGCTCATAATAACAATTCGAGTCGTTTCGGGAAGTTTATTCAGGTAAATTATAAAGAATATGGAATGGTACATGGTGCAGTTGTCCAAAAATATTTGCTTGAAAAGTCGAGGATTTGCACACAAGGAAGAAACGAACGGAATTATCACGTCTTTTATTATTTACTTGAAGGTGCTGATTCACAAGAGAAACAATTGCTACATCTAAAATCTCCCGATTGGTATAATTATTTAAATAAAAGCGGTTGTTATAGTTTAGATAATATCGATGAAAGTTACGAGTTTTCACGATTAAAACAATCAATGGAAATGGTAGGATTTACGGCTGAGAAGCAAAGGCGTTTATTCTCTGTGTTGTCAGCTGTTTTACTTTTGGGTAACGTAGAATTCCAACCGAGGAAATCAGCTTATCATCACGATGAAGCCGTCGCTGTTAAGAACCCTGAGATAGTAGCTTTAATCTCTGAGTTATTAAAAGTAAAGCAAGAAACTCTCCTCCAGGCGTTAACAGCGAAAAAAGCAAAAGCTTCAGGTGAAATATTGATAATAAATTATCGCCTACCAGAAGCCATTGCTAGCAGAGATGCAATGGCAAAATGTTTATATGGGGCTCTTTTCGACTGGATTGTGTTACAAGTGAACCACGCTCTCCTTTCGAAGAAAGACACTTTACGGGAGCATCAGGGTAACTCCATAGGTGTTTTGGATATATTCGGTTTCGAAGACTTCGGAATGTGCAATAGTTTTGAACAATTGTGCATCAATTACGCCAACGAACACCTCCAATATTACTTCAATCAGCATGTCTTCAAGTACGAACAAGAAGAGTACAGGAAGGAAGGGATTCGGTGGACCAACATAGAATTTATGGACAATACAGGATGTTTGCAACTGATCGAGGGCAAACCAAATGGATTGCTGTGTCTTTTAGATGATCAATGCAAGTATGTAATTTTCTTTATTTTAATTGATATATTTTTAAGAATAATGTAAATTTTTCATCCAAGACGATATATATCGCTAATTATGTACAGTATTATTGCTATCTACTTTTTACATTTCTCTTTCATTCATTCAGGAAACCAATTAAAGCACTGACTAATGCTTCTGCTATTATAATTTGTAAAAATGTGCGTAAAACAAACGGTAATTTAATAGGTTTCCTTGTATAAGTACTTTTTTTTAGGAGAGAAAGTTATAATTATACTGAAAATTAATTAAATTATTTGTAAGAAGAAGGATTCTCATTAACATTGTTACAATAAGTGGTAACCACATAAACAGAATGTTTCTGAGAAGTACATTATATTATGTGCAGTAATTGTTATATAGGGCAGAAGTAGAATATCATACAGTTATTACAACTTCTGTTATACAATATAGTTGTATGTACATTTTTATAGTGTTGTTAAAAATGAAAACATTCTGATATTTGAGAGCATCATTCCATAAATTTTAATTATGAAATGCTTTATTGTTTTTGAGTCATTTCCTTAATTTTAGAAACAAAAATTATACAGGTAACATCTAGACTTAGTTACTTTAACATTTTTAGGCAACTATTTTGTTGGCTTGTATTACTGTGGAGAATAAACTGTTGTATGTACAGTAGTGTGCATATGGAAAATTTATTGTCTTGCACCATTTTCACAAAAATAACTAAAGGAAACCTTGTTTTACATAAATAATGGAATATCACTCAAAAATATTAATAATAAACATAATAAAAAGCGTAGATGATTTCGTTTGACTTCCTTACACACTAAAGAGCAATTTAATCAGAAATTCTTGTTGAACCTTATTGCATTCTTCTAAAAGGATATGAACCAGTTTTGGTATCCTTTTCTGTTTTGCACAATTGAAATAAAATTTGTTGTACAATGCTGCTCAATTTCATTTCGTTATCTTGCTGCAAAATATAGTTATTTCTAATTAACTGTTCTTGCTGGTACAGAACCTTTTTACGAACATACTGTTACTTTTTAGATCCGAATAATTCAAAATTGGATTTCTCTGTTTAAAATAAACGTCGCCCTGGTCCAGTGTTCTATGGGAATGAATTTGTGCATAATCCAATCGTTTCTCTTTATTACATCTTTGCAATAATAGCTTTCTTTTTTTAATTACATTCACGAAGATCTCTCGCTAATTCTTTAGATGGTTTCGTCCTATCATCTAAGGATGTTAATGGCCAATATTGATCATGATTTTCGTTTAATTTTTTTGGACTTCCCAGGCGTTTTTTCTTAGCTTCCAAACAAAAGCTGAAGACTTCAAACATTGCGTTCTTGTTGCAATTTGTCGTGACTATCTCCGACACTATTCTGTGGAGATTTTCGTCAAATAATCTGAATATTTCACCAAACTTTCGAGAAATTAACCTGAGTAGAATACTGATGATAGGTCACAATAAATCTTGAATTTGCGCTCAACACGCATTAACGCAATAAATGTCCCATTGTTTCGAAATCCTGTGAATGACTGGACTAACATTGCACAGAAACAGTCTCGATTTCGATTGACCACCTTTTGTTCATCGAACACGATTAACCATCGTTTGACCTCTTTGTTTCTTGGATAAAAATTAATCAGCGGATGGTCAAACGATAATCTGCGGTTTCCTGTGATCGACAGGACTGAAGCAACAAGTTTTTACATTTTCAACGTTTGGCCTCACCCTAAAGTTGTGAAATTTTTTGTTCGATGTAATTCCAATTTTATTAGTAAAGGCATTAATATGTTTCTTTCATTTTTTGTGACCATTATTAAGTTATTAAACAATTTATTTCGTGGTCAAACATGGTTAAACGATGGTTATTTCAATTTTGTAACAAAAATTTTGTATCTGTAAAAAACAATTTTTTTTTCTAGTAATTTTTGCATTTTTGTCACGGGAACTCAAAACATGGCGATAGTGGTTATAACCTAACCGAAAAGTCGTTAATCGCAACCGTTATTTTTGTGGATTTTTTGGGTTTTTTGTGGGGCCAATTTGGTGGACCTGATTATCTGTGTACGACTAACTAAGCATATTCTCGCGGAAAAGGGTTTCTTTTTGAGTTCACAATACATTTTTCGATTCCTCAAACTTTATTATAAGAGTAGCTGATGTAAAAGAATAAAATTAAATATGGACACAATATTGTTAAGGAATTGAATTTCTCGCAAGTGGTCACTTTACTTATGCACACTAGTGTACAAGACTCGCCTGGAAAATAATATAAAAGAATACAGCCAAGCAGGTTTTTCTGGGTCTGTATGGGAATGGTTAGTAAATCGACGGGGACAATGTTGTTATTCTTTGCATTTAGAACAAAAACATGGGAACATGGAAAATGCATTGGAACAGAATCGGTGGAAATCTTTTCTGACAGTCAAACTAAAATGATGGGATATCATAGAAAGCTTGAACTGAAGGAACATCGGAATATTGTGTTGAGACGGATGCTAAGTTATTTAGGAACGAGATAATCAACTTTTGAACTGGGGATGTTAGAAAATTACCTTTCACAGATTCTGAACCGACATTTTCTTACTTACGCCAGTATTAAATTTTTGTCTGATTTGAGTTTCGGTGTATGAAATGAGTTATGGTAGATGTTTTGACCGGGGTAATTAGGGAATTATTCTTATTTACTCTCTAATATCAGGGAATACTTTGGAATGATATTGAGTATTTTTTCATAGTTAAGTCAAAATATTTAATACCTATTGCAGTCAGTATTAGGCTCACGATATGTTCCAAGAAATTATCGTTTTATTTTTTCCTAATACATTTATAACAATTAGCTATTAATTTATTGCTAACATGTACTCTTGATAAATTAAATTTTTATTATTCCATCATAAATATTGTATTTAGTTCTGTGGCAAATAATTAAATGTTTTAAATTATCCTAGGATGATGACTTTTTAAGTATTTTCACCTACTTTAAACTACAATAAGCGACCTATTTTTGGGATATTAAGAAATCCACAGGTGGCATAATAATTATGAGTGGTAGTATTATTATTTTGTTTTTTTAAACATGTATTTTTAATTGGATTTAAAGTAACGGATTTGTTATTTAAAAATTTTAGTGTTCGTTTATTTTGCTCAACATATTTATTGAATAAATTCAATATTTTGATATTGTAGGTACACATACTTATGACAATAAGTGTATGTATTATTTGCTGTAGAATTAGATTATTTCCTTTACTGATGAGAAAGAGTATAAACTTAACCGAATATTATACTTAAGCATTGTATATTTTATTATCTATTAAATGCGGTTGCACTATTTTCTTAGAATTTCATATGAAATCGTCTTGATAAATATTCTATTTAATAATTTTTTCAAATATAGAGAAAAATTATTATTGCAATTTATAATAGTAATAAATATTGCATACTAAGAAATCTTTTTAAAGTATTTATAACAACTTTATTATAAAAAATGGAAAATAGGACACAAACATAACTGTGCTTCTTTAGAAAATCACGTTCTACTTACTTAAAGGAGTAAAGTAGTTCTTACTTCAAATTAATTTTAATTATGGCGCATCTGTCGAACTCCATTATCATATTTTGCATGATTTACGAACAACTGTTAAAATTTAAAATTGTCGCAAGTTACTATAGTAGTAAAGAATAATAATAAAAAAAAGAAAACGTCCTGTTCTATGTACCTACTATTTTAAGAACATGTTCTGTTAAGAGTATTTTTTATTGCAAACTATAAAATTTTTAAGCGCCTAAAAATCTTTGTTTAAAAAAACTACTGATGCCTCATCATATAAAATTAGTTAGGATTTTATTAATTAGAATAGTTCACACAGAATTTTAATGTATATATCCATATATGTATTTATATATTGTTATAGATTGATAGATAGTATTGCATTAAAATTAAGTAAATTTGTTTTTAATAATTCCATACTTTAACAGCATTTTGTAAAACACATGGAAGAAGCATGTATATATTTTTAAACCGAGGAAAAAATAATCTTAGGTTGTTATCCTATTTAAATCTAAAAAGTGCAATATCACTGATATCTATATTATTTTCCTCTGCCAATTGAATACCTACGCAGATTGAAGTGATGAATTGCATCTTCATGTTTTAAGCTATAAACCACTACTATCATTTTTCATCATCTCATCAGTCTCATTATCTTCAACAGCTGCCATTAATCTGTTATTATCTTCATTACTATTAATTTTATTTACATTTTAAATATAAGTCTTGACATCCTTTACTGTCTTATCTTTTTCTAAAATAACTAACGGGGGTAATCTACCTCTCAGGTTAAAACTGGATTCGTCTTCTGTCTGATATATTTTCTTCCCGGGTAATTTTTAATACATTGTGATTTAACCTTCATGGAAATAGACTGTGTAGATTTCTATAGCTTAGGTAGTCTTAATCGCTATGTAGATACTGATGTTTTGAACGTGAGATAATTTTTCTAAGCGATTTAATATAAGTTTCATAGAAAGAATACAACAGAAGTATATTTTAAAATTATTGAATTAAAATTTTCAATCAAGAAAGAAATGTGCAATTTATTCAAGAATGCATTCCTTCAATATCATATTTTTCAGTCTTGGTGGACTGAAAAAAATGTGTAAAATGTTTTCGAAAATTTGAAAAAACTGGTTCTGTTTAAGAATTGCAAAAAAAAGAGTGGACAAAAAGCTGTTAATAATGGGGGAACATGAAAGCTAATATTATGGCTGTAGTGGGAAAGCCACATGTTTCTGTTAGATAAATTTGTTGCAAGTACAAGTCAAAGAAAGCTTATAACTCCAAAAGAAGGAATATTTAAAAAATACTATGAACGCGGACGTTTCTGTAGATTTTTTTAGATAGGTAGAAGAAGATAATATGAATCTTCTTTTTTAGGTCTACCTTAGAAATAGAGTTTATTTAATAGGTCAATGGATCTTAGAAGCTTAACAGATTGCATTCGAATATAGATAAGAGCCGTCACATCAGTAAATGATTACAAATATTTTTGACGAATTCAAACGGCAAATTTATTATTGCCAAACTGTAAATGGAGCATAGTTTGCATATATCTTTGTTTATTTATTGATTAATTAAGGTTTGGTTGTTAATTTAGTTCCAATTTCAATTTCTTTTGTTTTGTAACAAAACAGTTTCTAAACATTTAATGATTTATATCTCGAAAATTTTCAGAAGTAAGATATTAACAGATACAATTAAATTGTCTATCACAATCATGGATAAAAAAAATGGTGTCATTACTTAAAAATAAATGAACGTAGACAAATGATTAAGACATGTAGAATGTGCGTTTTTAATAAACAAAATTGACATGTTTTTGGAGATTAAAAAATGTTGTAATGGGTATCAAATTTCTCCATTCTCCCTTTAAACATCAGTAGATATGTTGGCAATTTCTTCCTGGTTTTGTAAGATAGCTTCACAAAAAAGTGTGGTCCCATTAAAACTAGAGAGATTTTGAATAGCCAGCCGTATCGATACAGTGGCTCATTAGTGGAAAGCCCCATTTGTGTTGCTTCGATTAACACCCTCTCCTTCCATGTTTTCATTACATTCCTTTATAAGCGGAGGTTTGGTCTACTTGAATATCTTTTTGAGTTTTTGTTTTGTTAACCGGAAGTACAGAGCACACTTTCGAAGCAATTGTTAAAACACTGTCTTCGCTTTCCTATTTTTTTATTGACTAATTTTCTGTTAAGGACATTCTGAAAGTCGAAGTACACATCAAAATTTTATGTCAAAATATATGCGTATTGCACCAAGAAGAAGATATTAGAAGATATTTTTGTGGCAAATTGTTGAAATACCTTTTGTAGTTACTTTATGGATAATTTAAGTAGATATAAGTACTTTGAGAGTATGTCTCATGAGCTACATAAATGACGTAACTAAATCATACATGAAAGTTTAATATAAATTTAAGCAACAGCACGGAAGATATTTATTGATTTGTAAAATACAGATGGACAAAATTATAGCAACTCTAAAACATTTCTTATTCTTTATAATAATTACAAATGAAGCAGTCCTTAATTTCTATAGATATGTTAATATTTTGTGTGGTACAGCAACTATTACAGCTCTATCTCCGTGACTAATTTTCCGTTAAGGACATTCTGGAAGTCGAAGTACACATCAAAATTTTATGTCAAAATATCTGCGCATTGCACCAAGAAGAAGATATTAGAAGATATTTTTGTGGCAAATTGTTGAAATAGCTTTTGTATGGTTTAAAATAGGCTAGGTATGTATCATATATGCTCATCTTATAGGCGTCACTCAAATGAACCACTTGCAGTCATGCCGTCCCAAAATAGGATACCATGGCTTTTTATCAACTGAGTTATTTTCTTCCATAGAGGCATGATCCAAAAACATTTTTGACATGTTGAAACCGATTTTTTTAAAAATTGGTGAAGAAACAAGTTTACCAGTAGTTTAAAGCAGTAGCCACTCAATATTAGAATATATATAAGAAAAACCAAAACATTTCCTCGATTGTAATATCAGCCGGCCTATTTCTTTGGAGAGCATGTAGGTCGCTAAATCGAACAAGGTCACTTATAAGCTTTGCATCAAGCAGTTTGAAGATATCAGCTGGGAAAAGGATATTTTTTGTTACATAGCTTTGATTCCATTTGGAGTAATGTTCTTGCAGATCAACACCAAGCAAAACTTTAACATTAATACAATAATCTCCCTAACCTCTCGATCTCAATTCGATCGAATTATTGTGCGTTTAAATATTATTGGGGTTTGCCCGTAAATTTTTCGACAAAAAGGATTTTATTTAATTTCGTGATTAAATTCTTGTGTGCTATAGTTATAGACGAATAAAAAAAATCGTATTGAACAACGAATCTAATATTTTTAAACAAGGAAATTATATTTTATATTGCTAAATATGTCGTCTGGAATGAACTCAAATTCTATAAAAGCTATCAATTTTTAAATAAGATTTAATATCTATGATTGTATTGAATCATACTATACTTCTCGGTATTGTTGATTTTGGTGATATATGTAATGACATTTAGCACAATAATATATCGCAAATGCTATCTAATCTCTTCACGAAATTTTAATTCAATTTTTGAAAACGTATCCCCTATATACGAGTTAAAAATGTTATTCCTTATTTCATGAAAAATTTACAATAACAAACTGATATTAATAGACCAAAATTTACGTTTAATTTTATATTAAAGGTTGTCGCAATATTAAAACCGAGGTGTGTTTGGGTGAGGTAAAAATAAAGATAAATAAATAGGTGTATAATTGGCAACAGTTAAATATAAATCGCTTTTATAAATATTATATTTACTTAAGCTGATTTATGTTAGGAATTTTGTATGGTGCCAAAACTACTACTAACAACGCGAAATATTTTAATTATAATTTGCTATTTTTACAATATACGACATTATATAGGTATAGGTATATTTTTAACTGCGGTTATAATATAATTATGAATTTTAAATTCGCTCCTAACAATACTCCTCTATAATATATTCCGTAATATCTTGTTACATGTCAAAATGATTCATTAATTTACAATTAATTGAGATAAAGTTTTACACAATAGGTTTTATCTTTTCCGTGCGTGTTTAGTTTTCGCGGCCTTCGCTAATAGTATAAGGACAATAGATTAAGATAAATTGAAAAGGTTGGCAGATTTTCCTTATAAACGTTTTAAAATAAATAAGTTTGTATAGATAAGCAAAAGTGTGTTTAAATAGAGTTTGTTTTATTTCATAAAATATACCAATAGCGACAAATACAATGTAAAAAGTATTGAATGGATATAGATACTTGCATCATTTCTTATCAGTGATTGTTTCTATTCTAGGTCTTTCAACTTGAATAACAACGATAATATTAATATATTGTAAAATCTATTTCGCTATTTTGTTAAATTCAATAGAGAACCTTGTACCTATTTCGATATGATGGTCTTTTAATGAAATCGAATGATTGTTAACTCGTTAGGGATCAGGTAAATTAATATTTTGTGAGTTGAAAAATGAATCGTAGTTGGTTGGGTGGGTTTAAGTGGTCACTAGTATACGTCAAAGTTTTCCAATGTATACGTCATGTTGATTTGGCAAACTGTTTCATATAAATAAAAATAATTTTATAAATACGTATAGGTAGGTGCCTCGCTAATCTAATTTTTTTTGTGGGTAAACAGGAATAGATAATATAATTTTTGCAAAATATGTTTTTTTTTAGAAAAAAAGATATTTTCGCAATACACGGAATCCCATAGATAATATTACTACGACTACTACTATACTACGCTTTATTTTGGGATTTTATTTTTATATTAAGGGGGAAGTACCGTAGGTTTGGCGCGAAAGTTTTTAATGTGCTTTAACGCATATTTTCTTCCAATTTCTTTCCAGTTTTTGGAAAGTTACTACCTTTGTTTGCGTTCGTTTTTAATAAATTAATTGTTTGTTGTTAATAATTAATTGTTAATAAACGAGTCGATGGCCGCAGTGGTTAGGCGGCTGACTATTGTTGTGAGAGGACGATAGGTGCCGGGGTTCAATTCTCTGGAGGGACGGTGACATTTTTTCAGAGAGTTTAATCCCGGATCGACTTGCCATTCGCTGTTGGGAGCAAAGTGACTAACAGCGCGGCATCATAAAAGGCGATATGATGCTGTCACAAAGCCATTTAAACACAACTTACACACACTAAACTACACCGCAAGAGTTGCAGTGATAGCCAGACAAGTAATCCAGCTTACGGAGTCACAGCAACTAAGCACCCACCACACATTAAAAAAAAAATTAATTAATAAAGTATAGAATATTTTCGCGCCAAATCCAATTGAACTTTCTAATATGATTAGCATGTTTTAACAAAAAATAAATAAATTCATGAAATAATATTTGAATTTATTATAGGGTAGGTTTTGTTTTAGAAGTAATTCGACGTATTATGAAAAGCACTCTGCGGGGCAGCTCTAAATTAAAGAACATACCACAACTGTTCTGATATTGAGTTGGCCGATTTCTTCGTCTTTTACACTGTGTCTACAGAAGAAATAACGTCATTATCATTGAGAAATATGTATGTGGTTCACTACATTATTACTATCCAATTGCTTCTTATTTTTTACTAAATTATTTACTTAGATATTGTTCATGTACTGCTTGTTTGGCACGCTCCTGCTATCGAGCATAAAAGCCAAACCTTACTTATTAGAACTTAATTTATAAAACAAGGCAAATTCATCTTAAATATATGTATTAATACATATTCGGTATTGTCGTCGAAGAATTAAGTTTTTTTAACTAATTTATAAAGAAACGACGTAGGGATGAAAAGTCTACAGGGTGTCTCAGCGAGATCGTTCAGTAGAAGTTTATGGCGTTCTGGTCAAAATATAAATTTGAAAATTTAGAATAAGCCAACTATTTTGTTTTTCCGGTTATACCGGAAGCCGCCATCTACTTTATTGCCACCATCTTGAACAATTATAATTTTTTTCTAGCTTTTCACACCCACTTAAAAAATAAATTAAGAATTTCTTGATTTGTGTAAACATTGCTTTCGTTATTGTTATCCATTTTAACTCTTTATAGCAATACTGTAAAGGCATTTAACAGATAATTATTAACTGACAAGCATCAAACGACGAAGAGTGATTTTGAGGTTAGACTTTGAAAATAAATCTTTGAAAACATTTATTTTCCATGGCACTCTGGATAAGTATCGATGAGTTATTATGTGTGCAATTTTCCGAAAAATCTAAATATCTTTTAAACTATTAATTTTAGGTATAGGATATGTAGGACATAAAAGATAGAAAGTAGAATTGGACCCCGAAAACCACTAAGTAATAAAATATGAGGGGTGCCATTTGAAAAAATAAAGTTATGGTTATTCAAAATTTGGAAGAGTTAATGTGCCATAGTAAAGTAACCACGCAATGTAGACAGCCGTTCTCGGCGCTAAAATATACTCCAATATGTTGTTTAAGTATATTACGAATTTTAAATTGATATACGAAAAATCGAGTGTTCGATGATTTTTTGAATAAATGTCTGTTAGAGCAAATTTCTTCAGAAAAAATCGAATAACTACAAAACGTCCGAATCAAATTGCAAAAATAAAGATATTCATAAAGCTTAAAAATAGGGGAATCCAAATATGCAAAAATATACGGGGTGTTCCATTAAAAATAATAAAGTAAATGGCGACTTCCGGTATAGCCGGAAGCGCTAGAAACCTAATAATATTTTCATTGAAGAGAACAATGAGAAAAATTTATATTTTGACCAGAACGCCATAAACTTCTAATGAACGGTCTCGCTGAGACATCCTGTATGTAGTAGTATGACTCAATACATAAAAGTTGTACGTGCTAGGAGAGATTCAGAAGGCGGAGCTATATGAATCTATAGATTTTATACATTTACAGAATGAACCAAAAGATGTGTTAGTAGCTTCATTGAAATCAATAGGTAGTGAAAAGGAATTATTGAAGACAGACACAGCATTAGAAGGCGGTTTGATCATATGCACATCATTTTGGAGATAATTTATTTCAGTAGGTAGTTGGTTTGATTTCTAATGTAGTTTTTTATTTATTTCTTGCGCTGCATGTCATAATACTAAAATAAACCACTTTGTAGTTGGCACCAACTCCGAACTGATTGCATGGATCCGTTCCTACTTGTCGTGTAGGACTTTTTGGATCAAGATCTTTGACTTTGTGTCGCCGCTTGGGGCTATTAGAGTTGGTATCTCTCAAGGGTCCCTGTGGTTTTCACTGACGACGTATAAAGGAAAAGAAATCCACCCTCCACCCCTTCTCCCCATCTATTTATTTTCGTTAGTGGTGAAAGGCTCTCTTGGAAGCCACATGTTAGATATCTAGACGTCAGTTTAGATACGCGCCTTACATTTAGACAGCACTTCATCAACAGAATTGCTAGGTTTTTATATTCGAGGTCTGCATTGTACCCACTTCTCTGCTGAAAAAGCTCTGTGAGTTTAAAAATTAAGGCTTTATATTCGTCATCCTTCTCAGAGCGATATTCACGTATGGCTTATTAACATGGTTCAACGCTTTTAAGTCTAAGTTTAGAGACCTAATGTCCTTTAAAACCGAGTTTTGTGGATCATCAGCGCGGTCTCTTGATTTGTCTTGAACATTTAATCTATAGAAATTTAGGCATTTCCACTTTGACTACTTACGCGACGACGAGGAGAATTAATAGCGCCAATCTATGATGGAGTCATCGTCTTTGTGGACCATCTGATAACTCGCTTTTTGTAGACCAAACAGCATTCATTTAGAGTTTAGTTGGTAATCTAAAGGTGTTTCACTAAAACTTGTGCAAAAATCCATTGCATGTGCTTCTGATTTTATCTGCACAGTTTCTTAGATCATTATAGTACCATTAATTGGATGGATAATTGTATCATTATTGCACCCTCCTTAGAGGAAAACACGTGTCAAAGTGATACAGAAATGTGTTGTAAACCGTACGTTTTTATTTGCGTCGTCGTCAGATAATGGCAACCAACTGTGAACCAGTCCATAGTATAGGTACCGAAAAACTGATACATATTTCAGAGGAGTTAAAAAATTTAGCTTACTATTTTAATCAAACGGTTAGAAGTGTCTTTGACTATTTGAAGACCTATAACCAAACTTTTCACTCGTTTGCTTTTTAGTGACAAATGCCGATTTAGTGTAATTTATTGTAAAACTGGTCGTGTTTACTTTTTTTTAAGTGTATAAAAACGATGAGCTAGACTTTGAAGACAATTGCAAGCCGATTTATGTTGGAATGAACTGAATGAAAGATCTTTGAAAATCATATTTTCCATTTGCTGATAATTTCGGCGATGGCTTTAATTTTCAACAGGATAATTGCAAATTTGGCACAGCAAATTTATGAAAAAACAAATGATTTTAAGAGCAATAAATCCAAGCGATGGAGAAGCTAACCATGAATCCAGGCATGAATCCTATGAAACATGTTTGGGATTCGCTTAATAGTAATCTTAGCAAGCGCTATTTTGTATTCGCATCATCGGGACATGCACTCAAACAACTCTTTATTCCTGTGAAAATTTTACAAAATGTGTCAGAGAGATTAAAGTACATTTTGATTTTGGTAGTATTCTTAATTATTATAATTGTAACAGTGATTTTTACAAAAATTCCGGACTGTGGGCTTTCGTAATTTATACACATTTTAATCAAACGGTTAGAAAACTTGACTGGAAGTTGGTGATACCGATGTTTTATCTGCCGATTTAGTTATTTATTGTAATGGTCAATAAAATCGTTAAATTAGGAGCGTATTTGTTGTTTGAATTTTGTTAACTAATGTTTTGACGATTTTGTTTACAAAACAGTTAATAATTATCTTAATTTTATAGCTTAATAGCTTAGCAAGCATAAAACTCCTAGCTTGAGTATTATAATTACTAGTATTGAATTAAATTGTAACAACTTGGGCAAAGCTGGGTCCAAAACTGAAATGTTTTATCTGCATGTTATAATTGTACCTACTTAAATTGTATTTGTTTTTGAAAACTAATGTTTTGATCGATTTTAATTTTTATTAAATTTGCTAGCTGTTAAATCTTCCATTCTTTTATCAGTGAAAAAGTAAACTAAATGTGTTAATTTATCAAAAGAAAGTGTTTTTGTAACTTTCTTTGTTAAAAATCTTCTAACGAAAACTTCGTTTCCCCATTAAGGTTCGATATAACCTTATATACTTCTTTGTATACAGACAGGTTTCGGGTTCTGTTCAAGTTTTTTTGCGATTCCCTATTAAAATTTTATGGAGCACGTAAGAGTATAATCTAAAAGCGCTTACTTAGTTAACTTAGATCAGAAAATAGCTACAGGTTTATTACACAAAAGGATTAATAGCATTCAGATCGTATCTCTTATAAAATATCAAACGAAAATATTTTAATTGACCATTGTTGTGGATAAATATAATATAGATTAATAAATTATATTTTTATCTTGTTTTATCAATTAAAAAAAATCATTTAGAAACCATCGAATTACAAACTCTTATTTTCTTTCATAGACAAACAAGATCTTAATATTAACAACATATTTTCTCATTTTACGACACTCTAAAACTTTTTTCACGCGTCCGTAAAACGTGCATTAAGACATTATTTTACGCGATTTGAAAAATTTGATGGTGCTGATGGTTACCATTAACTCGAATGACTTGTTGCTATTTTTTGCACGAAAATGCGTAATTCGCATCAAATTTATTATTAAAGCATAGGACGCGCTTTTATAAATATCAGCCAGACCACCGCACACGCATTCCTCAAGGAGGTAAACATGAAGAAAATCTCACTATGATGTATATCACGAACCTAGGATTTTGTTATAACTATCCGCTTAACGCTTTGATATTTTATGGATCGTTGTTTTGCCAGGAATACAATTCGTATTTCGAGGAAGGATAATAAAGACATTTATTATGATGTACTCTTTAGTGTTACTATAATCTCCACGTATCAAGACTTGAGTTCAGTCACGTCCAATAGAATATAGTATTTTTATATGTTTGTTACATTTTCTTTTATAGAGTAGTTTACTAACAGATTTGTTTAACGATTGTGTAATTAATTTGAAATATGAGCATATGTTTGTCTAGCGTTCTTTTCATAACTTACAATATCTAGATATTATTAGTGATTATTAAAATACAATTATTTTGTGAAATATTTTTCGCGTTTTTTGGGCTAATGATATAAAGAACAAATCTTTTAATCCCAGGTATATTTCCAGTTCTAGGTCAAATAAAGCAGCAATTAATTAGAAATCAATTTATTCCAACACTTGAAATTTAAAAACAACTATTAAAAGAGAATATATACTCAAACTAATGTTCTCTATAAATTAGACTGTAAAGACGGTAACAAATACTATATCGGTCAAACTAAACAGTATTTAAAGAAACGCCTTTATAATCACCAATACAATGTTACACATAACATCACCACAAAACACCAAACACTCAATACGAAGCCACAAGCTCGGAAATAGTGCTTTTTGTGTTTGACTTCCACGCTGATAAGAGATCCATAAAATTATACAGGTTTGGCCAAATGTATTAAGTAGCCTATAACTTACTGAATTTTTATTTTGTAAAGTGGAAAATAAAGGATTTTTTCTTCAGTAAAATTGTTACATCACCATAGAATTACAAACAACCACATTATAATTTGTTAGTCCATTCTGGGGCATATACCCTACAAGTTTCCTACAATCAGCTATATTTATAGCGTCCCACTCGTGAACCAAAGCTTTTTAACGCTGTTTTAGATCATATATTGTCTGCGTACTGATTCTGGACTTTAGAATAACACAGAAGTGTTCGATGGGGGTTTAATTCTGGAATTTGACTCTATCCAAAGCAATGGCTGCATTCAACAGAAGCTAAAAGTTGACAGCGGCTACGTAGAGCTGTGGTATGGTTGATCGAAATTTAAATTTTACCAATCACAGAGTGGCTTGTTAGGTAGCTGCTCTCACTGGTTGGCTTTTGCTGGATGCGACTAATGTAAAAAAAAAAACCTGCGTTAATGAGAATAATTTGTGTACTGTTGCTTGTTCAAGTAGCGTTTCCAAACCAACATTTTACCGATGCCATCGGCAGTCATACAGTTTCAGAACATAATGCTACCTTCCTCTTGTTCTGGTAGTTCATAGTTATCCGTTTTTTGCCAATTGTTATTTTATTTTCGCGAGAGTCAATCATTTTCTGCGTTTAGTGTGTCAAGTGTTTTATGACTGTTCGGTGTGTTGTAGTTGACGTTTGAACACACCTGATCTATGTTTTATAGGAGTGCCTAATATTTTTGGACAAGGTTGCAAATGAAATATTTGCATTTAATTCAAAAACCTAAAAACTGGTTCACTATGTGTAAATTTGGTTAATATTTCGTCAAACGTTACAAACGATTGGACAAATTTGTTGACACCAAATTTACATTACACTGGAACCTCATCTATATCCGCGCTCACTTATGTCCACGCCCACTTATCTCCGCAGTATAACACTCATTTATATCCGCTTGGCATCCACCACCCGATAGTGCACGTATTCACATGAGCCAATCAGCGCGTAGCACGGCCTTTCCTCTCCGCTAACAGGCTAAGAGTGGGGACTCCTCTTGAGAGGAGTGAATGTGAGTGAATGTTTACGTTTCGCAACCGCTGATATAGACGAGGGTCCAGTGTATTTAGTTCTACTTGTCGGAACAGCTCTCGCTGCCACAATTTAAGTACCCAATTTCTTATTCTTATTTTTGGGCAAAATAAATACCTAAATTATTTATTTCTATAACAGGTTGACATGTTAAGTGTTTACATGTTTTTGTTGGGTCATCATGAAAAGCAGTGATTCGCCTAGGATTAGCTAATCCTTTTTGGCAATAAAATTTGTTATCTATCTTCATTTTGTGTTTCTGGCACACAGAGGTATATTAGATCGGGTTTGTATTCGGTCTGCGTCAAACAGTTTCGGTTGTAGCCGTAATTGTATGAAATGTAAGAATGTATATATTTTGCCAATTAATATGTTTATTATTATTAAATAAATGGCTTTCCCCTATTTCGCTGATATTTTTAGTCGAAGTAAAGCACAGATTTTTAATGTATAATACAAAGCAATAAAAATATAAATTTACATACAAGATACATTTATTCGAACACATCACAATCAGCACGTAAAAAATTTAAAACAATAAGGTTTAAATAATTTAATAAAAATTATTGTTTAAGTATACGAGGTCTGGCAATTAAGAAATGAGACTGAGCGTATAAAAACCGTATATTTAAAAATTATTCAACAACCGCATGATCCTCTTCGAAATAGCTCACTTGGGGACCAACACAGCGATTTGTTAATGCATCGTAGCAGTTATGGAAAGCTTTGATCGGAATGTCCGACAGTAGGCTCCTCACGGACTCTTGGATCTCTTCAATCGACTCAAAATGCGTTCCTTTTACCACCGTGATCACATTGGGGGCCAAAAACTGAGTCACACTGAACGCAGTGTGACAGGACGCGTTGTCGTGGTGAAGAATCAAAGTTTGTACGATGTTAGGACGCACTCTGTTGACCCTTTTTCTAAGCCTATCCTGTACTTTGTGGTAGTAGATCTGGTTAAAGGTCTGTACAGCTGGAACGAACTTTTTATGGACCACCCCACGGCTGTTGAAGACGCAGTTGAGCATGGTTTTCATCTTGGACTTGCTTATGCGAGCTTTTTTCGGTCTCGGGTCATTTGGAGATAGCCACTGTTGGCTTTGGCGCTTCGTTTCAGAGTCATATTGGAACCAGCTCCCATCACTCGTAATAATCCGATCAAGCAGCGTAGTACCGTTTTCCACCTGTTGCAAACAATCTTCAGCGACTAATATTCGGCAGAGTTTTTGCTCTTCCGAGAGGTTCTTCGGAACCATTTTCGCGCAGAGCTTTTTCATCTCAAAATCTTCACTTAAAATCAGTCTAACAGTTTCGTGGTTGATATTTAGTTCGTTAGCCAACATTCGAACAGAGAATCACCACCATACACTTTAAGTATTTTACCGTACGTTTCTTTAGCTGAATCGCCCAGTTTTGCCCAAAATTTTATCGCTACACTTTGTTCTAAATTACACTTTTCCATTTTCCTGCGAGCACCACTAAGACACTTCTTCAAAACACGACACAGCTGATGAATGATCGTATCTGGCTGGTAAACACATTAATTGATAGGGCAGGGATGCCAAAATAATAAGTAAAACAATTTCAAAGCTGTAGTGTTACCACAACCGCAGAAAAAAATCATCATCTCATTACTTAATTGTCAGGTCTCGTATAAAAAATCGATTCTTGTGTTTTTCATTGAAATAAAATGTTTCAAAACCGTTTTACCACAATAATTGTCTATGTTGCGAATTAAGCTTTTTTTAAACGATATTAAGTACATTTTCCTCCTGAAGAACCTGTTTACTTTACTTTAAGTGATTATTAATTAATTGTTGATACTACAGATTCCGGTATCAAATCTTTCTTTTATGTGATCTGCTTTTGAGGAAGCATATCTGCACAATTAAGGGTACAACAATGTCCGTATTTAAAGAGACCAGAGAGTCTTTGTGTTTGTAAGGTCGAAGTACTTTTTCCAAGAAGTTTAGTTTACTTTGCCAGCCTACGATTATGTTTTGAGGCAACAACCATTCTCGAATGATATGTAATATTCTAAACATTTTTGCTCAGACTGTTTAGGAAGTCGCGTCATTGAAAATAGATAATAATAATAATTACAACTAGTGCAACAGAATTTAATACATTGTTGTATGACATTGTTCATTTACATTACAAGTATTGGCACAATCAAGTTGTAGTTGATTAAAGAGTTAGGTAAAATACATATTTCGATGAATGTAAAACAATCCTTTGCAGTACTTTTTCAATTATGTTAAGAAAAACAGTGATTTCATACCTTAGTCAATTTTATCATGTTAAAGCTACGTTGTTTTAAACAAACATTCAGGGAAAATGGTAAATTAAAACAGTAAAACGTGTTTCTACTGGATATAGACGTCCTCAAATAAAAATGTTTTGAATCTATTTTATCGGTTTTCGTAAATTAACGGATACAAATGTGCCTCACCCTGTATATTTAATATTTTTTATATATCAAAGTCACTATAACTCGATGTTTTTCTAGTATTGAGTTCGCTTGTTTTTTTGTACAGCGATTATTCATTAAAACTGTTAGAATTAAAATGATAACCGATTGTCACCCACTCGCAGCAAAGAACAATCATAACAGGAGATTATTGACCAAATGTAATATTGCAAATAATAACATGTTTGCATTAAGTATTTAGAAAACGTTGTTTGGTTATTGAAGTAGTAAAACCGATCAGGAGTTATCATGAAAGTACCTACCTATCTTGATTAGCTTTATCGTTGCAATATATATTCACTTCTGTCCTATTAATGAATCCAATATGTTCACAATTTCTGACGCAAATGATTATTGTCGTCATTAGAATAAAGATTTACATTAATATGCATTTTTCACTTGTTGTCAATTTTTTTTTACTACGTTATAATATATTTATTAGCTTTCCCGGAGCTACAAGCGAAACCCTCCTGCAAAAATTCCACTCGGTGCACAAGGAGAATAAATTCTACCAGAAACCGCAAAAAAGGGAAGGCGCGTTTATCGTCGTCCACTACGCTGGAAGAGTAAAATATCAGGTCTCGGATATGCGTGAAAAGAATCTAGATCTCATGAGGCAAGATATTGTCGGAGTATTAAAGAATAGCTCCATGGCATTTGTTAGAGAATTAGTAGGCGCTGATCCAGTTGCTGTTTTTCGATGGGCCATTGTCCGCGCGTTTTTCAGAGCTTATTTCGCATTTCACGAAGCTGGAAGGAGACATCGGCAAGGAAGAGTAGATGGTAACAAAAATAATATACAACAACGCTATAGCAGGAATCACACACCAAACGAGAATATTATAAGGTAAAGATTTTATTAAAGGAGATTCTTATAATATTGTAAGATGTAAATAATTATTAAAAAAAAAGACACTGCTTTATAATTTATTTAAAGATGCTTTAGAATTATCTCCCCGTAATTTTATTTCGTTCGATTTTATTTCCAATTCACTTTATAATTAGATAAATTGCATTTTTAAATGGAAGTAAAAATTTTGAACAAGCAAAATCCTTCAGGGTTATTTTACTTCCGAAAATACGCAAAAAATCTATTCAAAATTTTTACATACGATTAGATGCAAATTTTAAGTTCGAAATTATAATTCCACCAAATGCAAGCGTCGTAAAAACGTTTTTCTCTTGTACTTGTTTGTAGCCATCTAGTGACAGTGTCAGCAGTCAACCTTACAATTAACAGAATAGCGTAAGTTTGCTGACTTTTTTGGTTTTATTTTTCCTATTTATATATTATATATTTATATTTACGAACCAACTATCTTAATACGTCGAAAACAACGATGAGTAGATTCTAGTTTGGATATTACTTTTGTTTAGAGTTTCGGTTTTGTTTCCCTTACAAGCTTTTCGACGTTTATATTTTCGAGAATTTTTGATGGCTATATAGATCTTTAATGTAATCTTGAGGAAAGTTAAGTGTCGTTTTCTGCCGATGTTGTGTATGGCTATGTTTGTGTATGAAGGGCTAATTTTAAATATACTTTTTTTTTTGTTTCAAGAATACTTTGTACATTTTCCAGATGTAATTTTGAAAATCTAAGTATCGGATGAAATGTTGGATTAGACCAACAGGATGTACTTATTAATAGTTTGGAAAGTGGTTTTTAATAGGAGTCTAAATTTAAGCATATATGGGGGCAATGACATAAAATTCAATTTTAAATACGCTTAAATAAGTATTTTCAATATGTAAGGCAGTGCTGGGTAACATTGACACATCTTTAAAAGCTTTTAATACCATTTTCAAAATTTGGTTGCTGATAAACCCTTATTTCTATAGTAGCAATTTTCAATTTAAGTTTTGTTTTTATTTTACAAAAAAACTATTTTTGAATAGCTCACCAAAATGCCAATGTTGTTTTTCAGATGAAGAAAATTGACAATCTGTTAAAATCCGTTAATAAGTCAATGTTTGTTAGCAATATTACACAAAACACAACTCTGATTTTTGCAGAAATTAAAAAAAAACTGGTTTAATTAAGATGGTAACGAAACATAAAGTAAAGTAAAGGACTCATCAAAAACGTTAAGATATACAAAAAATTTCTCCTTCTTTCTTAGAAAAGTAATCTAAAATATTTTTTTGCGATTCAATTCTTCTCGACTTTCAAAGGATTTGATTCATCTTTCTTTTCAACTGGTTCCGTCTACTCTACTTCCGCTTCATTTTCATTATCGTCATTTTCAGAGCCACATGAATGAATCGTTGCCTATATTTAAACTTATTTCGACTTCAGAGCTACTTCTTGGTTGTTTTATTTTTATTGGTAGACTGTTTTTTTTGTTAGCGCTGGATTTGTGGAAGTATCTTGTTCTCTGATTGACGGTTCCTTGGTCTTAAATTTCGGGAAATGTCAGGGTTTTTATTAGATAAACTGGGGGTAAAAATGTTATTCTTATAAGGAAAAATTCTTGAGCCCTCAAATCGTCTGATAGCTCTTGAAAAGTATGCAATGTCGACCAATTTTTTTTCATAAGGAAGGATATAAGTTCGACTACATGTATTATTTTAAAACATTTCGTCATGACTTCTTTACACGTTTAAACACCCCAACATCTAGCGGCAGCTGCAATGAGAGTTATGACCATCAAACACTGATGCCTTCTAACTTTGCCTTTCTTTTATGAAAACAATTTCAAACTAAATAGAGAACTGCAAAGACTCTAATCATAATTTAATCAATTTGTGCACAGATGTGTAGGTTATTGTAGGTGAATACTGCATAAGTAAATTTTGTTACGCTTTTAACAACTTCATGTTTTTATTTCATGTTTTGTATAGAACATTTTTGGGGTACCAACATCCGTCTGAAATCCTTTCTTGTCACAGTAAAAGATGTTGTGAGGCTTGTTTTTTAAGTTATATCCCTCAATTGTTTCTTTAATTTTATTGGAAAAAATGTTCAAGTATTTATTTCATGTGAGAGTGCTTCTGCATGATTTTTTTGAAAGGTTTTGTGCTACCTTTCCCTTTAGCTGTGCTTTCTACAGTTTTCAAAACCTAAAATTTAATAAGAGGAAACTTATTACTAGTTTGCGATTACTTGTCCAATTTTTCTCGATATAAACCATTTCTTAATGGGTTTTTTTCTTTCAACTTCTTTTCAAGCCAAATTTTCGATTTATATCATAAACTTGGATAGCGTTTAATGATATCCATTCAATATGTTTTATAAGATCTCTTGAATGATGAAGTTTTTCCTAAAAATGTTAAACTAAATTAATTAAAATTAACATAACAGCACGTTGAATGTATTTTTTTCCTGTGGAATCTGGAAAAGAACTTAATATATCAGCTTATTTAAATAAATATAAATATAAAAGAGCTTATTTATGGACAAACTACAAAATAATAAAACGTTTAAACAAAGTTTTGTTGTCGTGAATGATGGACGTGGCTTCTAAGTTGCTGTCACCTGAACTGAAGAATGTACACATTTAATTGGTCGGAGAGAAATTTCTTAAATTATTGGGTTAGTGGTATTAGCCAGTCAATGTTACCCGGTATTATCTTATTTATACCAAGTTTTGATGTAGAAGCAAAGTTTTATAACTACTAGGCAGTGGCGGTTCAACAGCACCTTAGGCCCATAAGCAAAAATAAAAATGGGCTCCTACCTTCTAGTCTATTGTAGAATTAAATTTTAAACCTTAGGTAGGTTAGGTAGATAGGTAATGTTTGTTTGTAATACTGATGCACGTGTAGGTATCTACTTATTACCCATATACAGTGTGTTTCACTTTTCATGGGGACACCTAAATAACTTTTTTATTTTGAAAGCAATCAATATAAAATTTTTATCAGTTATGTAGGCCACGACAATGCATCTTTTCATATGAATAGAGTTTTTATAAAGTCAAAATCTAGCCAACTACGATTAAAATAAAAAGTGGCGTTTCAAGTATAGTAGCGATTAAGATAGAGCAAAAAAGTATTAAAAGTTATTACAAATCACTCAAGAACTCCAAATATTAAAAATTTGTAATTTTACATTTTTCTCCATTTTTATGCCATCAGCAGATGATAATTTGTTATTGCAATAATAAAGTGCCATGAAACAAGAAATTCTAATTCAGTATTAAAGAACAAAATATAGCAACAATTTAACGAACAATATTTTAAATAGGATCTTTTTCAACTAGATCACCTTGAATGGATATTTTTTTCCAATCGTCTTTTGTGATTCAGTACAACTCGTCTGGGGAAATTTCTCGGCAGGCTTGTCGGAAAAAATCTTGATGCATACACAACATTTTTATCAAGTGGTGTAATGTCAGGCGATCTATTTAATTAAATATTACGACCTAAATCTTAAAAAGTTCTCGTCTAACCATGCTCGCACTATTCTTGCGTTATGAACCGGGATCCATCTAGCTGGAAGTACAAATCTCGCCTCTCATCCAGTGGTAAATCATCAAGCACATCCATTAATTCAAAGTATTTAAAAAATGTGAAAACCTTTCTGCATTTAGCGTGTCAAAAAAAAACGGGCCAATGATTCGTCATTTAACCACACATTAATTTTCTGTGAAATCTTGCCCAGTATCTACAATAGGTTAGTAGTAAATGTGATAATTTTTTTCAAAAATTCTCATTTAGATAATTACCTTGAGCCCATAGACAATACTCCATTCTTCTATGGAGATCTCCATCTTCAAGAGTGTGTAAATATTTTGGCTTATACGGTTTCAATTTGTGACGACGGAGACATCTCCAAATTTTAGAGTAAGAGATATTTAAATTTCTAGCCATATCTCGTAAACTCGTGTGAGGATTATTACGATACGCTGCTAATATTACTGCATCTAAATGGTGTTCTTCCTCGACATGGTTTAGTAACATTTCCAGTAAGTGTTGAAAATATTACAAGTATGCAACAGTTCATGACGGATGGGTGGACGTTCAGGGTGCCTCGCGTTAAACTCCTAGCCTCATAGAACGTACATTGTCACCAACAATTCGAATAATTTCTACTTTTTCAGCAATATTTAAATGTCTAATTTATTATAAAGTTCGAAACTGAAGTAAACTGTTTTCTTGAATTGACGTTTGATGTTTGACGTTTGAACTGATGAATCGTTTTCTTGTTTCATGGCAAATTTATTATTATTGCAATAACAAATTATCATCTGCTGATGGCATAAAAATGGAGAAAAATGTAAAATTACAAATTTTTCAGAGAAATTTGGTATTTGGAGTTCTTGAGTGATTTGTAATAACTTTTCTTAATACTTTTTTGCTCTTAATCGCTACTATGACCCGACTTGAAACGCTACTTTTTATTTTAATCGTAGTTGGCTAGAATTTGACTTTATAAAAACTCTATTCATATGAAAAGTGCATTGTCGTGGCCTACAATAAAAATTATATTGATTGCTTTCAAAACCCCATGAATGAAACACACTGTATGTAAGCGAATAAATGTAGGTATATGAATGTATAATAATAATAAAATAATAAGATAATATAATAAATAAGATAATAATGATATATTTACAAAAAACAAAAGAAATTCAAAATAAAAATCAAATAAACTAATAACATGAATTATATCAAGAAAACTGGTGAATTAAATTCACTAAAATCGCTTTCGAGAATACTATATTTTTGCACAAAAAAATTTGCTACATCTCGAACAGTCATGACATCATTCAGATCCTCCTGTTTCAATAACGTCACAACATTGACAAATTGAATAGCCAAGTTACTATTCAAGATATCTGAATACTTTTTTAATTATATCACAATGCTGAACTATTTCAGAATCTTTAATTTTTAAAATATATTTTGATACTAAAAATTTAAAATTGTTTGTTAATGTGTCAAAGCTAACAAATCGAGTTGCTAGTCGTTCTATTACAATATCCAAAGTAAAATAAAAAACGTTTATTTTAAATAAAACATTTTGACTTTGAAAGCGATGATCAGAAGTTAACTCATCAAAATGTTTTTTAACTTTTGTTTGTCGTTTTGTTGGGAAATTTGGTTTCACGGATAAAGTTTGCATAGGACGATGGCGATCTAAGATTTTGCAAATTTGTTTTTGTACAGGATAATGTTTTTACAGCTTCGCCAAGGTCCAAGTTCTTTTTCTGCAAAATGTTTGATGAGGAATTTATTTCACTTAAAATTTTGTACATTAGTAAACACTGAAATACAAAGTGAAAAGTGTGCATATTTTTTCGCAAATTTTTGGCTCGATCAATCTCATCTTTCTTTTTACTTTTAAGTATTATTTCTGTGAGCGCTTTTAGGATGTCCATCTAGCGTAATTTTACAGCAGTAACAGATGATAGCCGTCCTGCCCAACGAGTTGTACTTTGTACTACTTTGTAAAATACCAAAAAAATTTTCAATCGGTATACATCCACTCACAGCATCAAGTATAACTAAATTCAAATTATGGCAAGCGCAATGGACGTATTCAGCATTTGGTTGAATATTCTAATTTTTTATTATTTGCTCCATTCATTACGCTTGCACCATCATACCCTTGACCATAACATTTCTTAATGTCATTTCTTTTTTGTTTCAACATATCCATTACGATATCTATCAATTCATCAGCGAAATGATTCAATTTCAACCGTCCTTTCTTGCTCAGTTCGTCCACCCTGCACTTTGGCGTATCTGATGATAAGACTGAGTTGGTCATTTTTTATAATATCCTGGATGGTGTCCAGTATTAACGAAACAAAGCTGTATTATTAATATCCTCTATTAAGGTATTTTCCAGTGTCTCTGCTAAACTATGTATTAGTTCGTTTTGAATTCCTTTTCTTAAATATCTTATGCTGCCTATAATTAAAATGAAAACATTATAAAAATAAAGAAAGAAAAAAAGAAAAATATCAAACCTTTTCGCATTTCAATAAGTTGTTTCATAATATTATCATATCAAAAGTTTCACTTGCTCCAAAAAATATCCGTGGTAATCATCATTTTTTTAAATATCTTCTTGATGTCCTCTCAGTGCTAAAGATCCCCTCGTTAATGTCAGAGTAATATTGAACAAACGATCCAAAACCTGTTTCCAAAACGAAGTTTTATAAGTTTCTCTGTTTCGGCATCAATGGTACGATTCTTTTTCCATAAATCGTATGCTTCTATATGATTTTTAGTAAAACCATGTTGGCGAATTTTCTTAAGTACTAAAATTTTTCCATTCACGGACACCCGTATACCATTGATTTTTGTTACGGGAAAATAACCAACACGGCTCACAGTAAGCTGCATCTAATATTTTAGAATAGCATATCCAAAGGCGAGGTAGTATTCCATATTTGGTGTGGATATTGTAATAGGTTTCAGAAAATCTTCTTCCCTCCTGTTTTGAATCTTTGGGAAATGGACCTTGGGGTCTGCATGGTTGCGAATTTATTATAAGTCGTCTTAATTCATCGTTTATTTCTTTTTGGACAAAGTTACCCAAATCAGTGAATGTTATGGTGATATTAGCAGTAGCAGTAGTTATCTTTTTCTTTCTTCAGTTTTCTTTTTAATGCCCCACTTTTAAATGTATTACCTTGATTCATTTTTAATGAACTGAACTGTTTTAACACTGTTTAACCCAAACGATTCGAACAAAGAAGTTACTTGCTCGGGGAAGCACCGATGGACGTAGTTGGGATTTACACGACTTTCCAAATTATTAACCGACACGATATGGCAATAGCCACGTCCGTGTATTAGGCAATTCTTTGTACAGGCACATGTTTTACTCGCCATCTACCTATTCGTATTTAAAGCTGAAAAAGTACATGGCAAAAAGTTGGTAAATTATAATATACATCCTATATGTAATGTGCAACAACTTAATTAAAAACTCCATTGATTCAGTGATTCTTGATTCGTCCATTTTAAACAATTATTTATTAGTAAAAAGTTTCGGCTGAAGAATAATTTAGATTAAAAGTAAAAAAAAATCAGGGGAATATGATTGTATTACTACGGTTGATCGGGAGTTGGAAGATGGGCCCTCTAAGATCTCGGGCTCGTAAGCATTGCTTACGTTTGCTTACCAATACAACCGCCACTGCTACCAGGATGTGTTTCATTAAACAGAATCAATTTTACGGAAGAAAACCTTGAAATATTAGGGCTTGTGACGAGCTGTTGTTGTTGATACCCTTTTACTCGACTTGAATTTTTGTATTTTATAAATCAATACTTATTTGTTTCAGAATTATGTAGATAACGTAAAAATTCAAATTTTAAACAGCGCCTTTGTGAGTAATCACTCTCAGATGTCCGATCTATAGATAAAAACATATTTCTATGAACTTTATGATCAAAACAGCCCAAAAAATCAGCCCTCAAAGCTCGATAAAATATATTTAGAATCAGTTTGTACAGACGTGATCAATTAATCTGATCTGTATAATAACACAAAGTACATAAAAGTCAAGTATTCTAGTTTTTTTTTTCACATAACAGATATATAGCTAGAGGTTGTTTATGCAATTTCCACGAAATCGACGAGCATGATTAAAGAAATTGCTACGATTTCTCACGAAACGCACCATTTATTATTAGAAATATTTATTAAACTCATTCAAACAACATGATTAACTCCGTTTGTCGGTGTATTTTTTCTAACCTGCAATTTATATATATGTAAGATTAAAACGATATACCCAGAGTATAAATAGAATTATTTACATAATATTCAAAATTAGCCCCTTCGTGCGTACGTTACAGTCCTATAATTGCATGTAATGTTTGTTGGCAACATTTCGCATGTTAGTTTGATCCGATCGTATTCCTTTTTTTAAGATGCAATATTAGGTATTTTGTACAATATTTACATAAGGTGTCTTCTAATTTTAAAGAATACATCTTTAAAGTTCGAAGCTCCATTTTATATCCATTAAAGCAGTAGGGATTCTATTATTCGGAAAACTTTTTCCTTCCTTATTTAGCAAACACCAAAATATGACTGCTTTCAACAGAGCAGGTCATCCCAGCCGTAATAGCGAATCCGACGTCAACAATCATAATAGGCTATCATGGCCGCAATTCTATCAACGAACTAGGTCAATCTCAGGCGGTGGCAGCAATTATGGTAAAAACGAAGACGAGAGGAGGCGGAAAGACTCTTTATCTAACAATAATCCCAATCCCGCGGCTTTAGAAAGGGTTCTTAACCCGAATGAAGCTAGAGTGATGCAGAGGGCTAATCAGATAGTCATGTACGTAATACATTACCATTTTAAACAGATAAAATGGTGTTTTCTTTATTGTCTAATAATTTTTCTTTTATCGTGGTGGTGATGGTATAATCTTATCGCAGATGAAGTTTCAGGTTTAGTGGTGGTGGCTAGATCGGTTCTTCTATTTAAGGTTTTCTTTCTAACTGTGTTATTTTTTACACTTCTCCTCCTCCAGAGGATAATAGAAATTGGGTAGAATATCTTTTCGCACTGTAACTGTACATTTCTTGCTTTTGGGTTCGGTGTTATTAAGAGATGGTGTATCTGGCTTTGGTTAAATATTGTGCTTTAGATGGATTTTTCTTTTATTCATTTTATTTTTTTTTAGGAGCCTGCTTGTAACCGTTAACAAAACTTACTTTGCATCTTCATTACCTGTCTATGCATTTCTTTCAATTTTATCCGGCTAGTAAGTAGTTTGGGGTTTATAACGTAGCAAGCATGATTTTCTTTGGTAATAAATTGCGCATTTTAAGTGTTTAAGGGGATATATGAAAGTCAGTATAATTCTAAAACTATAAAAAAATATATAAGGTGTAACAATTATTTGTCAAAGATTTCTTAGTATTTTCAGGAAAATTTGTTGTGGTATTTTTAATGTATGTTTGTGTTTATACCTCATTGGTTAGAAAGAATGAATGGGTTACTATTAAGAACTACTAAGGATAATAGGTCGATTTTTTTAAATTAATTGTTTAGGACAATTTATTATAAAATTCTCCATTTGTACATACCATAAGTAGTCAGCAACAACTTTAAAGAAGATGTGACGCGACGATAATTCTCATAATATTCTATATTTTTCAGGAGACATTCACTTCAGATATTCTTTTCATTTAACAAGAAAGAATCAAACTCGTGAGTGATTAGTTGAATAGAGTTTATTAATAATTTTTTTGAAGTGTTTTTAACTTATAATCACGCTAAAATTTAGTTTATTGAACTGCTGACATTATACCTATTAACTTCAATGACATGCTTGCTTCTCTTTGTAAGACGAGTTTTGAGCACATCTATTGAGTTGATTTGTGTGTGCTTTGTTACACCCTGTATATAAATATAGTGTATACGCCTTCGCTTACTATACTATTAAAATTATACTAACTTAATAATTTTCTACCCCATTTGATTATTCTTCTTACAGCACTAAAGATCGCTTTAAACACGGTGATATTTTCTATAACAGGAAAAACAAATCGTTTCGACCAAGAGAACGCGCGAAAAAGGGGTTGAAAAATTTGCAGTCCGTCAAAACTCTAGCCGGAAGGACAGGATTATCTGCCGGCAACCAAGGACAACCGGGGAAAGCCCGAAAACAACCGATGACAGTGACGGCTCAATTTCAACAATCGCTGCATTCTCTCATGGAGACTCTGAATCAAGCAAATCCATTTTTTATACGCTGCATCAAATCCAATAGTAATAAATTTCCCAATGAATTCGATGATGATACTGTACAGAGACAGTTGCGATACACCGGCATGTTAGAGACTGTCAGAATTAGACAAGCCGGTTTCAACGTGCGATTAACGTACGATGAGTTTATACAGCTTTATAGGATTTTGCTGCCTAAAGGGTTGTTAAGCTCGCAAATCGATGTTAGAGACTTTCTTTATACATTAAATTTAAACCGTGATAATTATCAATTGGGATCCAGCAAGATATTCTTACGCGAATCGGAGAAATACAAGTTAGACTGCAGGTTGCATCAACAAATTATGGCCAGCATAGTGACATTGCAACGATGGTTCAGAGCCTGTCTTGAGAGGAGACGATTCTTGCGCGTTAGGAATTCGGTGGTTGTTCTTCAGTCGTTCTGTAGAATGTATCTTGTGCAAAAATACGTTAGAACTGTAGCCGCTGTGATTAAAATACAGAAAGTGTGGAGAGGTTATAAGTGCAGAACGTGGCTGCAGAAAATGAAGACTGGCGTTGTTAATTTTCAAGCTCACTGTCGTGGTTTCCTGACGAGAAACAAGGTGGCTGAAATGAAAATCAAGGCTGTAAAGAAACAGGTATGTATTGAGAAATCAGATGCAATGTTGCGATTTATACACTAATATGGTCAGTTTTAAATGTCCTAAGCATTAAGTTGACATTAAAAGCTGGGTTTATATGTTTAATGTCAAAAAGTGGTTAAAAATTAACTGTAATTAACGACTATTAAGTATACAGGGTCATTCACGGAGCTGGTTCGTTAGAACTTTTTGATGTTCTTGAAATTCAACATTTCTGAAAACTTGTAATTATAACTGATATCATCTGAACTCATCAGCAAAATTATTTACGTCATGGTACCACTTCCGGTTTACCGGAAGTAGACGTCAACTTTCTTAATTTAAATAGCATGGTATATTTTTATGAGTTTTTTGTATCGGGCATACAATACTGCATCAAAACTTACTAAGACACCCTATGTCAAAAATCAGCTGTTTTTGAGTTATTCAATTTTTTTCAAATATAGGGCCAATTGCAACGTTATGTTCAAAATTCTGTATTTCTGAAGGCATTGCAGCTAAAGATCTCATATTTGGCATATTATTAGCCAAATTAGCATACATCAAACTTACGTCCTAAAATTTATCATAATTTATACAGGGTCGTCCAAAATTAACGTTCATTTCAACCAAGTTCACATCGATGAAAGTCACTTTTTTTTTATGGAACGCCCTATATATTATTGCATTTTTGAATACACTAAATAATTCTCTATCTTTCCTTATTAAACATATTAGCTTGTATTTTTTACGGTTTCCGAGTTAGATGTACTTTTCTGGTGAAAGTCCGAAAAATATGCTGTTTAATGCGTTTAAAATCTTAGTAATCCTTGAATGTCAAAATAATTGATATTGCATTTGTTACTATATATACAATATCAATTATTTTGACATTCAAGGATTACTGAGATTTTAAATGCATTAAAAAAGTGTCTTTTTCGGACTTTCATCAGGAAATCTCTAATAACTCGAAAACTGTAAAAGATCGAAGCCAATATGTCTAATAATCAATGATATAGAATTATTAAGTGTATTCAAAAATGCAATAATATATAGGGTGTTCCATTTAAAAAAAAGTTACTTCTATCGATGTAAAGTTGGTTGAAATGAGCGTTAATTTTGAACGACCCTGTATAAATTATGATAAATTTTAGGATGTGAATTTGATATATGCTATTTCGGCTAATAACATACCAAATATGAGGTCTTTAGCTGCAATGCCTTCAGAAATACAGAATTTTGTACATCACCTTGCAATTGGCCCTATACATATTTGAAAAAAATTGAATAACTCAAAAACGGCTGATTTTTGACATAGGGTGTCTTAATAAGTTTTGATGCACAATTGTATGCCCGACACAAGAGACTCATAAAAAATATACCATGCTATTTAAATTAAGAAAATTAACGTCAACTTCCGGTAAGCCGGAAGTGTTACAATGGCGCAAATAATTTTGCTGATTAGTTCAGATGATATCAGTTATAATTACAAGTTTTCACAAAATGTTGAATTTCAAGAACATTAAAAAGTTTTAACGAACCAGTTCCGTGAATGACCCTGTATATTCTTCTCTCAGGGCACTTCAAATTGATAACATTGTGTTTATTGATTTATTTTTTAAGGTATAGTAATTTCGATCAGCATTTTCTAATATCTCTTTATATTTTATAACGTAGTGTAGATAGATACTATCGAGAAATCAAAAGAAGGTCAGTTAGGGTTTATTTTTGTAAATGTCTATATCAAACACTATTTTTATTAATACTACATGTTTTATAACATTTGCAAATTTCTGTATTTCCCTGTTACAGAAATTGTTAGCATCACAATCATATCCTAATGTTGGTAGTACCTTAAGCGTCGAAGATGTATTTTCTTCTAGTAAGGAATCGAGTCGTGAAGAATTAGAGTACGATATCGAACAAGAAAAAGGTCGTTTTCGTGAATCCAGCGAGTAAGTATTAAAATTCTGTTATATTAAAAAAAATCGTGACAGTTAGTTCTTGAGTTGATTTTTTTTAAACTTTGCATTAAATAAAACAAACAAGTTCAATATTCTATTAATTTTGTGTAATTGTATTTTACAGAAGTAGTGGTATTTTGGATGATTTAGGTTCAGAACTCTCACATTCAAAATTGTCGTTAAGATCTACACTATCGTTGCCAGCCGTTAGTTCATCATATTTACCTCCAGTTTTGTTACCGTATCAACCTATGAGGTAAGCGGTTTGTTTATTTTTTATGGTTAATTAACTAAAAAAGTCAACAATTTTTATTAACGTATTATAATATTTTTGCTCTTAAAACGTCTCATATTTTTTAGGGACTCTGTATATTAATTATAGTTAAATATTTTTTTTTCCTTAAAAAATAACCTTTTTAAAATAAAGTCTTATCGAAAGGTTAAAGAAAATTGAAATAAAAAAGTAAAAAAAAAACTTCTCAATTACATTGGTTCTTATGGGAGAAAGTAAAAAATTAATTTTTTTAATTGATACAAAATATATATTATTAAAATAAATATCATTTAATATGCGGAATAGATATATTTACAAAATCCAAGAAGCAGATTTTCAATATCTCGACTATGTTTGATATAAAAAATTATTTTACACATAACATTTCTCATTTATATTATGTACGCAACCGTCAGTATATATACGAGCGCTTGACGATGTATTGTTGGAGGTGTGTGTCTGTGATGGCACAACTGAACATTGATCGCTTTAGTCTGGATCTAGGCAGATCTGCTCAGTCGGTGGCGTCACGTGGTCGATCCAGTAGCCAAGGACTCTCTACCGATGCCGGGGGCTGGTCCTCCTCGGGGGATCCGCCCGCCAGTCGCACGGTAGTCATCCTGGCTCCTTGAACGTCCGCCATTACCAAATTCACTTGGGGGGTCACGGATAGGTTTAATATTTAGAACACCTCCATAATACAGGCATTGCGGAAGCACGCAGTCTGCCATTTTTTTGCATATATACGCAATATAAAGATATTAATGCGTCCTTATTACAATTATTAATTGTATCGTTTCGTAAATATTTAGTTTTTGTATTATTTTATTTGAATTGTATTTTACGGTTCATATTTAATATTGTATTTTGATAATAATTAAACGAAAATCATATACACGTCTGTTCGAAAGAAAACCACCTGTTTTAAAATCCGGTTGGAATTATGAAAATATGTATTATTGTATCTATAAAAATATCTTGTAATGGGAGATGCTTTTATTAATTATTGTTTCTAACAAACTTTGGTATTTTATAATTGATTACAAACTCGTGATTGTTTTTAATTTGTTTTTAATATTTACAGTTGTTTTCAATAAATAAGTTCAAATAAATAGTACCGATCTTGGAGTATTGAAAATTAAAATTAGAGGATTTATGATTTTGAACTCGTCTTTTAAAATCTATTATGAAAAGTTAGAAATTTGGTATAAACTTCGGATATAAAAATGTTATAAAAAAAGTTTTTCATTATTTTAGAGTCAATCAATCATAAATATTCTAGTTTAATGTTTTTTTTTGCAATTATAAATTAAAACTACACACGTTTTGTTATTGCTTATTAATTATAAATTAATATTTGAATAAAAATTTTCGAAAATCGACAAAAAATTTAAATTACGATTGTTTTAAAATTTATTACGATGCAAAAATCCAAAATTTGCAGTATTTTGAACATAACATTAAATGCGAATTTTTAGTTTTGACAAAATTTTGTACATTTCATAATATTCTTTAATAAAGATAAACATTTTTATATTTATTTAGATTTATTTGATTACTTATATTGATTGATTATTAATTATAAATATGTATTTGAATAAAAATTTACGAAAATCGACAAAATGTTAAAATTATTATAAATAAAATTACGATTGTTTGTTCTAAAATTTAAAATACAAAAAATAGAAAATTTGCAACATTTTGATCTTTTTTTCTTTAAACGAAAATTTTTAGTTTTGACAAAGATTTGTACATTTCATAATATTCTTTAATGAAGATAAACATTTTTACATTTATTTAGATTTATTTGATTACAAACAAAACGTAAAAGGAAATTATAATATTATTTTTTTATGTCCATGTATAGCAATATTTCGAGCAGCAATTAAATGTGTGACGCACAAAACCGCATACGAATTTCACAAGAAACAGTATTACAGATTTCGCAGACTGTTATATCAATTTCAGTTTTGCTAGCTTTAATATCTTGTAATTAGAACTTTTCTTGAAATTCTTCCAGTATTTTTAGCAACTTTGGTAATTGCTTAGACTTTGCATAATGCATTCTGTTTTCTAATTCGGTGTATGCCTATTTTTGGTTGTTTGCGAATATGATTTTTGTAATTTTGCCGCACATTTTCCGCTACCGTTTGTTGTTTATCTACGCAACATTTTTCCGAGATACTATTGCTTATCTCCAACACTAACTCAAGAATTACGTTTTCGTCACCGTCAGTTTTCAGAAACTTTTCGCATATTTTTCTTGATGAGCACATAATCGCTGGTATTTCTTAATTTTTTTTTTCTTGAAAAGGAAATTTGTATCCTTTGATAAGTAGCATTATTTTATTATTAAAATATGCAGGGTGATTGGTGATAATGGCCTATTAAAAGTATTATACAAACGGAACGAAATTTTAAACCAAATTTTGCAGTTGGATATGGTTGAATATAAACTAACACGTGAAAATATTTTCGAATAAATATCACTTCCGGTTAACCGGAAGTGGACATCAACTTCGATTTTTTAAATAGCATGCTATAAAATAAATTACAAATTCAGCTTCTACGATAAATTTTACACATATTTCATGTATCGCACCCTATACCTAAATACCATTCCTTCTGAATTATTCGCAATTGAAGAAAAAAAGTGACAGATACCGATCTCACTTTACAGTGATATTAGGTCACGTAGGAGTGACAGAGATGAATGAAATTTTGCATTGGCACGGCTGATATTGTGTAGTTATACAAAATTTGAAGTTCTTCTCTGTAACACTATACAGAGTGTTTCAAAACTTAGTTGTTTATAAATAAGTTCAATCGTCGGAAAGTAGATTTTTTTAAATGGGATATATTTTCTTAGATATTCTGATTCTACAAAAGATTCTCTTTTAATCTGTATTAGGTGTTGCTATATCTAAAATGAAAGGTGAATAAGTTATAACGATTTTATTAGCTTTCGTACCTTAAATGCTCAGATGTGTCAATTTACTGAAGCAAGGGTGCTTAGCTCATTTGTTTTACATACTTACTTACCACTGTCTGTCATTTTGTTAATCGTATTTTCGTAAATTATTTCTATTGAATTATGGGAATAAGGGATCCTTTAGGCAAATAACACCAGATGCTATTCGAAGAGCAAAATTTATAGGTTACTTCATATTCAACCATATCCAACCGCAAAATTTTGTTTTAAAATTCCGTTTCCTTTGTATAATACTTTGAATAGCCCATTCTCACCAATCACCCTGTATATTACTTGAGCGATATCATAAAAATAATTACATGTCTTTTGAATCTCTTTTATTTCTTTCTGGTATCAAGTTCCATAATTTATGAGGGAGGTTCCGTCAAGAACCTATTTTCATCGCATGTTATAATAAAACTGAATATTTTGTTTCGTTGAAGCGATTGTGCAGCAAATTTGTGTAAAATTTCACCTGCTCTAACGCCTTTTTAGGCAAGGAAATTGATAGTGATATTTGCCATGTTTAAAAAGCTTTATTTTTCAAGAAAGTTTCCATCTACATTAATACACTTATCCCTATCCTTATCATTTTATCAATGTCCGAATGCCTGCTGCATAAAAGTGTTTGGGCTGCCCAGTGACCTATGTGTCTACTCCTTGTTGAACATCGTTATTATCCTCGAAATGTTTGCCGCCAAGATACTTTTTGAATGGGTCATATAGATGATAGTCGCTTGGCACTAGTTCAGGACTGCAAGCCTTCAAGATGTTCGAATTCTACCGTATTCGTCGGTCAGTTGTCTAGGTACTCACCGCGAGCAAATGTTTAGGAAATTCAAACGATTGTGCATCAATTAGACTAAACCATGAGAACATTCTATTGCAGTTGCTATACTGTTTATTTTTACAAGCCTGCAAGTTCGAATCATCTCTTCCACCATTCGAAAATTTGCGTCTGTCGCAATTTGAACGGGACGGTCACTCGTCGATCGTCAACAACTTTTAAGCGCCATTGAGCGACAAACACTTTTCACCGTAAACAGGAGACATTCACCCTTTGAAAATTTTTATGGAACATCCGGTATATCACCTAGTTAATTATAAATCAATATTAAATATTAATTGTACCTATGATTTAGAGTTACTTCAATTTTGAAAACCAAAAATTCATAAAATGGATATATACTTTATTAAATGAAAATTATACAACAATCGTCGATATTACATAGTTTTTCTAATTTCTTCTATTTTATTTAACAGGATAGACGACATAAAGTACGAAGGTATCTTGTTAGATCAACTATCTAAAAAATCATCGCCGAAAACCAATCAATATGACGATCTCTTATCTTTTCCTTCACCTAAAGGCAGTAAAAGCTCTTTGGGTTCTCAACGGAGTTTCGATTCTACGAAATCTCACGTGAGCCTGCCAACTTCCACACGTGATAGCAAATCTAGTTACTTGAAAGGTGATCAGTGGTCCTCCAGTAGCATTCGTAGCGAAACCGATTCCGAAATTAGTTATGGTTCAACAGCACCTCCTCCATCTGAAGAGTCGTATACTTCGTACGACGCTAGCAGTTCTACTGAAATATGGCAGAAGATCAGTCCGAAGAACACGGGATCGAAAAGTCCGCTATCGCGAGCAGTGCAGGTTCAGAATCGTGCGTCTGGTGGCATTAAAAAGAACGATTCCGGATTGATTAGTTTGCCGCCGGTGAGGAGGAGTAGTCGAGAGGATATTAGTTGGAAGGAAAATGTTGGCGGAAAGGCGGAAGAAATTTTGGGAAAGCCTAAAGTTCCTTTAAGAAATTTGAAAAAGCAATCGAAGAGAAGTCATGTTAGAAGTTTAGGTATGACACCTTCCCATATTTTATTTATTTATTTGACGATATTTTTGTTCTAGGTGAAGAAGTACCCGATAGTGGTCCCGCACAATCGGATAAGAATTCCTTCCAATTACGAACGATCGATGAAAGCTTAGTCCAAATCGAAGATAAATCCAAAGACGATAGTCCAAAATTGAAAGAACTTGATTGGAATAAACAATCGTTTACGACACACACTCCAAAGCGTCATAGAACCGGTTTGAATACCCTCGAATTAAAACGAAGAAACAGCGATCCGGCTACGAAAACGATAGGGGTGTTAGACAACCCTGAAGGTTCACCGACACCACCTTCTGGTGACGACATACAATGGATTACTGATAAACAGACGAGTTTTACGATGGCAGGACACGTGTTTCGTAAATGTAAAGGATTTTCGAAAGATGACGTCTGCGCATTTTGCAAGGAGCAGATGGACGCCTTTATTACGCAAGGGCATAAATGTAGCGTATGCAAGAAAATATTCCACACGAAATGTATTCAGAACCGAAACGTATTGAAAATGCCTTGCGATATCAAGGCTTCCGGAAGTTTGGATAGCGCGAAACCGGGCAGGAGAAAGATACGAAAGCATTCGAAAGCACCCTACGATCTAAATAAGCAAAATGCTTCGACAAATAAGTTTAGTTTGACGAAAACATCCGAATTTACAGATAGAGCCGATCAAATTATTAGTGATACTAAAGAATTGCAACAGATGCAGACGTTTATAACTAGTAAGATATGTAAGATAGAAAGCGAAACTTCAACTGGTAAACCTAGCGAGGTCGATAGGTTATTCAAACAAGCTCTTAGGGAATTTAAAGATAATTTAGTACAAGTGTACAGTGCGGCGAATCGTAACAGCGAGGCGTATAGTATTAAATACAAAGATCTAATAATGAATTTCATGCAAGCTATGGAAACTGTCTGCCAAAAAGAACAAACCGATAAGGATTTCCCTGTTACGATGGGTGTAAACGCTTTTCGAGGTTTTATGGATGAGTTTATGACATCCAGGCCCGAAGCGGAGAAGCCTAATAAGGTAAAGAGGAAGAAGGATAAAAAGAGAAAGCTGGATGATCTTATCGAACACGCTGGGCATACGTTCCTGTTAACTATAATCAATATACCCACAGCTTGTGAGATCTGTAGTTCTTTCTTTATGTGGCCGATCGAAAGAGGATTAGTTTGCCAAAATTGTAAAGTTACCTGCCATAAAAAGTGTTACTTGAAGACTGGAAATTGTACCAAAGGTATGAATTCGGCGGATAAGAAATTATTCGGTGTACCTTTGGTGTTGTTGATCAAAGATGATTGTTCTATTCCGGTTGTCTTTGAGAAATTATTAGCAACGATAGAGCTGAGAGGGTTGTACATTGAAGGTAGGTATTTCTTGATTTTTCATTAAAGTAGTTGATACAATAATCTAAATATTTTGTTTATATCTATACGGGTTGTGGCAGTATATTTTCTTTCTTTAATAAGCGGTTCATTTTTTTTCTTAAGTTGTTTTAAATCGCATAATATTTGAAAGTTAGGCTACATATGTTCATAAAAATACTGTCGCTATTGTGCTATATTTACTTTTTCTTTTCTTTTAAAGGTATATACAGAAAATCAGGCGTTAGTTCGAAAGTCCGAGAATTGAAAAACAAAATGGAAGAAGACCCGGTAAACGTGAATTTCGATAACTTCCAAATCCACGTGCTTACATCCGTTTTAAAATCATTCCTTCGAGAAATGCCCGAGCCTCTGCTTACATTCGAATGTTACGAAAATTTCATCACAGCGGCGAATATGTCCGATCAACAAGATAGGGTATCTACATTATATGATATCCTTAAAAAGCTTCCGAAACCTAACTTTGATCTGATGGAGAGATTAGTTTTCCATCTGGCTAGGGTAGCGTTGCACGAAGAGGTAAATCGGATGAGTGCTGCTTCATTGGCTATCGTCTTCGCACCTTGCATTTTAAGGACGAATAAATTCCTACCTGCTCAGGATAGTCTCCACGACATTGGAAGCCAAACCCAGTGTATAGAAACGATAATTACCGAACAATTAAGAAAAGTACGTAGTACGCTAGATGATATAGATACTTTAGATACAGCAAGACAAGCTGCAACGAAACGTTTAACGTCATTAAGAAGTTCGAAAGTGTTTAGTCCAGAGGAACTTCTACAAGCCGAGCCTATGCCGACTAATGTGGACGATGAAGCAAATCTTTTAGAGGACCATATACAAGAAATACAGAAGGAAAAGGAACATTTAACGTCAACATTGCCTACGTTAAGTCATACTTCTGATGATGATATGTTGTCGACGGATGGAGATGGTAGTTTAGACGATATTTCAAGCATGGGCGAAAGTAAAAAGCTCAAAGGACCAATAATTCGTTCGATATCGGGCGGTGATCATCTGCCAAAACAAATGTTACCTACTCAGAAATTAAAAAGACAATCTTCTTCTGATGTTAGCGTTAAAATATTGGATGATTGTACGGAGGATGCTCCTATAATGGTGTGAAATAAAACGCGTGTATATATTTAATTTAGAGGAAAAAAAAAGAGAGAGAGAAATCTGATAAAACTAACGCGGATTTGGTTTTAACGATTAAATAGAAACAAAAAAAGAAAGAAACAGATTTATTTTTGTGTAAAAATAAAATGAATTAATGAATATATATTATATATTATACAGTGTGATAAAACAAAGAAAAATAAGCTAATGGCGCATATTTTAAAACTATATAAGAGACTTCTTAAAGAGAGAAAAAAAAATTAAGAGCAAAAAAAATCGAAAGAGATACTCATGAACGTGTGCATAATATAATAATCCTTTTGTAAATTTATTTTCTTACATCTTCTTACAATCTAATATTCTACATGACAGATACAAATACAAAATAATAACGATAGGAGTAAAATAATAAATAGTAATTAATTAATTTAACAGTTATATTGTAATATTATAAAGCATCAACAATGTAATGGAAGAATATATCGAACGTAAATGTGTTATCTAACACGAAAATATATGTAAATGTATACAATTTCGAAAGAGACAAAATAGAGGTAAAAACGATGGAAATTAAAACGACTTGCCATCCTTGTTAAAAAAAGTAGTCACCGTTGTATTTATATGCAAATGTTTTTTGAAACTAATACGGTGTGATTTGTTTTATTTAAATTATATTATGTATAGAATATGTCGGATACGAATTTACAAATTTCAGTAAAATTTGAAATATATAATCAGTATTATAATCATAATTGTCATTTTGTCATTTTTTTATATTTTTTTTTCCGTTTGAGAGCAACAACAAGAGTTGACAGCAATAGTAAGGAGAACATTTATCAAAAAGCTGACATGCAAGTAACCTTATTTGAGGGCTTCATCTTTCGTTAATTTTTTTCCGTAAAAATGTCATAATGTTTAACACAAACCAATGTTGGCATAAAAATAATTGCATGAAAGTTCATCTGGGTGACATTCGCATCTGTCTATTGGAATGAAAGTAAATCTATTCATACTAAGTGAGAGTTTATCGAGGTTTGCAATTAATAACTTTATTTGTGACTTTTTCCTGACAAAGTTAGATAGTTGGAGATAACTGCAGTTTGAAAATTCGTCGACCAGAATGTGGATCATTTTCCGCATTTACCCACAGTATCTAACACCACTACTTTTCTACTGCCACATTATTCGTTTAAATTGTTTTGTTGCAAAATGCAAATTTTTCAGCAGTGCATGTGTATTTAGTAAATAAAAGTGTTGTTTTAAAGCAAATTTAGTTACTCTAAAGCCGTTGATGAAAGCAATAATCTTTTTTGCAGAAATAAAATTCTTCATTGGTAAATTCGCTTTTAATTTAAAAAAGATGGTACATTTGAAGCAATCGAACACGATAGCCATGAAAAATAAAAACTTCGTTGCGCTAGGCGTACATTTGTGCTAATTATATTTCCATTATTTGTAATTTTTCTTCCTTATCATTGGATCTTTATCGAGAAATTGACGATTTTCACAAGCGAGTCAGGATCTTCAAATTATCTAGGCTTCATTTAAAGTTATGTAATGCATTTTTTTATTTTCAGTTTACCAAATTTTATGTGCTTTTAAGTTTGTATTTACGTTTCTGACATATTCTGTATTTTCAGTGTCACTCATAAAATCCGCATTAAATGGAATTTTTTTCCCCTGTTTATGTTAAGTATATGAATTTTTATTTTATTAGTGCTTCTTGCTTAAAAAATCGTGCCAATTATTGTACATCAGAATAATCAGTTGACATTTTGAACTTTTTAAATTAAACATTAACAAAAAATCGCAAAATATGGCATTATTTTTTAAAATTTCGAGTATTACGAGAAAAACTTGTTTATCTGCGAATTTTGCGCCCATGTAGGATAACATTTATTTAATCAGCAACAATTTCAATTTTCTCTTGAGATCTTGCCATTGTTTAATTTATAATATAAGATTAAATCCTAATTAATACAGCTGTTGAATGATTTTTTAAAGTAAGAACCACTCACAAAACAAAAATTCATATGATGTGGACTTTATGTATGGCACTGTAAACATTTTGCAGAAACTGTTATGATTTTGGAAAATCACACCTATTCATACTCTACATATAAACAATCTTTTCATAATCTTCCTATTTATAAATGGGTTGTCATCTTCAAAAATCATAACAATTTTTGCACATCTTGTTATTCCTCCTGTACGTGAAAAATAAAAACTGTTCTTGATATTTAATATTTCTGTACATTTTCTATAAGGTTTTGCCCATGCAAATATATTTGTGTCTTGTTCTTTCACAAACGATGTTCTAGTCAACTGTTTCATGTTCTAACCACCATTTTATTCTTGCCCCTGATTGCAAACGATGAATTCTCTTCAAAATGGAAAAGGTAACTGTTCAAGTTTTCCAAAACTTAAAAAAAGTATCAGGGGTAGAAATATTTTTTCTCCATTATAAAATTAAGTTCTTTTTTATGTTAGTCATAAATAACCTTATTTTTCTGTACAAATGGATTAATGTAAGAAAAGTAATAGATCGGAAAATATTTTGTTTTGTGCAATCAGCGTAAGTAAAAACCCGTCGAAGAAAGTGTTTAGAAATATTGTTTTTTGTATTAACGTTGTAATCTTAAGTAATTTTTATAAATTATACAACAAATTTTTCTACTTAATATATTTATAAGGACTTTTTTTCGTTTTTTTCATTTTTTTTTAAATACTCATCTTGTATGTATATTTTTAAAATAATGTAATAAGTAATAACTACAACTTGTACTGAATTAAGTTTACGTATTGTTTCGTATGTAATGTGTACATTGAATTTTACACGTGTTAGTTAAACCTTGCATTACGAAATTAATTTAAAATTACCGCAAGATACGAATATACACAAATAATAAAATGTCTTTTTTTATTCAAATTTGACCGTTTTTATTTTTATTTAATTTTTAAACGTTTTTTTGTTTCACAAAGAGGGCGAAAGGAAAGTCTAGAAATTCTACAAGTTCTACGATTTTATTTATTATATCGCAGTAAGTAAAAATACATTTTAATTAACAACAGGGTATGGGCTATTCCTATTCTAATCTGATAGAGGTTTCACTTATGCTTTATTATTTTAATCTATCTTTAAATTACATTTTTAACTTTATAATTACAAAATTACTACAATACCAGCAACCATATTTAAAGGCAAACGTCTTCAAATTAATTTGCAACAAAGAAATCTTTTTGAAACGAATTTTAAGCTTTGCCAACTAAGAAAGCCCCTCAGTCATATCCCAGGAACGGTTTACAGTACAACTTTGGGAAAAAATATTACTGACTATTGTGACTCCGGGAAACATCTGGAAATTATTTAGAAAAGCGTAGGATGATAGCTAGAGGGCGTAACTGATCACCAAAAATTTTAATTCTTATTTTACGCAAAATTTACCAACTTAAAGTCTATCATAAATTTGAAAATCGGAATCTACTGAAAATTTTACATATTTTACATCGGACAACTTTTTTGTATTTTGTCAATTAAGGGGCGAGGAGGAGAGGAAACTTTGTATTGTATTATTATTGTATAACTTCGGTTCTGTTGAACCGAATTTTGCAAACTTTGTCCCGTTGAAAACAGGATTAGTCCTCCAGTCTACTGCTTACAAACTGGAACCGATCTAATATGTGACGTGCATGCTAGAGGGCGCTGTTTAAATTTTTGCGGGAATTTTGTTTTTTCACGAAAATATTAAATAGAAACATACATTTTTGACAACAAATTTAAAAAGTAGGTCAAATTATGAAGAAATCAGCGAAAACCGGGTCTCCCTATCTTTTACAAATCCGAAGATATCTTCAGAAACGTGTGGATGGTAAAAATTTCTTCTATAAACTTAAATTATTCTGCTTCCCGTCAACGGAATTTAGCAAATTTGGTCTTATTAGAAAGGATTTTCATTGGCCTATGTTTCGTGATTCAAACTGTTTAATATTGTTTCGTCCATTACCGCTAGAGGGCGTTAAGGAAATTAAATATCTAAATTTTATGATTTTTTGAAAAGAACAATGCGTGTAAGGTTATATTTATGTTCGTACTATAAAACAATGAATTGAAAGCTTAAGATTTTAGTGAAAAGCACAACGGTATAATTAAAATAAACAATGCAGAAAAACAACAAAAAAGGAAACAGCATAATAAAGTTAGTCCTTTTATTTTCGATGCAAACTTTCACTCTACAATGAGTGGATAGAACTACAGTCTCTATTTGTGTCTTAGAAATACTTTGAACGATATTTCCTATTCCTACAACCAAGTTGTAACGAGCAGTAGATTGTGTTGCAAAAATAAGATATATTTTTCGCCCACACAAATAAAAATCTAAACAAGTCAAATTTGGGGTTCTGGGTGGCCATGGAAATAAACTGGTAATTTACTGGTAATTCAGCTTACTTTTTTAATTTCTTGTCAAAAATATGTTTCGATTTAATATTTTCGAGAAAAAACAAAATTCCCGAAAACAATTAAACAGCATCCTCTAGCATTCATGTCACATATTAGATCGATTCCAATTTGTAAGCATTAAATTGGAGGATTAATGCTGTTTTCAACGAGAGCAAGTTTGCAAAATACGGTTCAACAGAACCGGAGTTATAAATGTTCCTTCAAAACATAGTTCCTCCTCCCCCTCCCTCATTTGACAAAATACAAAAGGTTGTCCAACGTAAAATATGCAAAATTTTCAGTAGATTCCGATTTTATGATAGACCTTAAGTTGGTAAATTTTGCGTAAAATAAGAATTAAAATTTTTGGTGATCAGTTACGCCCTCTAGCGGTCATCCTACGTTTTTCTAAATAATTTCCAAATGTTTCTCGGGGTCACTTTAGTCGATGATATTTTTTCCCAAAGCTGTACTACAAACCGTTCCTGAGATATGGCCGAGCGACATTGTTAGTTGACCACCCGGTACAAGAAAAATAAGACCAGTCTTTACTAGTCTTTTTTTAGACCATAAAGTTACTAATTTTGTTTTGAATGCTCATATCTCGGATATTGGTACTCGGTCACATTAACAATCATACTTTGACTCCAGCCAATATTTAACGACTAAATAGTACAGGAATGTAATACAATAAATTTAAAATCAACAATTTTTATTTGTAGAATATAATTCGTCGTATAGATATGTCATTTAGCCTATCGGTAGATCACCGGTAGGTGCCGATTAGTGAAGTAGTGTACTGAATATCTATACCGCAAGCATTGTACCATAGACGGGGATTATATTCAGTGCGGTACTTCACTCATCTGTATCTACCGGTGATTTCCTGATGTGCTAACTAGCTAACTAAACACGACCACTGAGTAGGTACTTATTCAACTTGTCAAGTACCTTATTCTATTGTGAAATTTCTTTTTATATGAAAGGAAGCAATTGATTCCATCCAGTCCAACTAGTACAAGAAAAGAAACTTAGAAGCACATTAGTTTAAAGAGCCTGTTTTTTTTTAAGCGGATGCAATCTTTCATAGTTTGTGACTTAGAATATTCAAAACAATCATGAGTTTAAAAGTTGTTTATTTTTGAAGCTAGCTGGTTTGTATGAATGCAACATGATTTGTGCTACAGTTGTTTGTCTTTTATCTTTAATTTGGGCAATTGATCCAATTACCTTTTATTCGATCATTCAAGACTGTAGCCAATTCTCCTTCACTTTTTTATTGGATAAGAATAATTCAATAAGGGTTGGTAGTCTATATAGAAGAATACAAAACAGCCAATTCGGCGAATTTGATAAATTTTGTGATTGCTAAGTATTTCCTTTATCAGTTGTACTACTGGTATATCTAGCAACGATACTGCTTCTAGTACTTTCCATTATTAGTTTTAGTAAATGTGCAGTGTTTTAGCAGTTTAGCAAGGAACATGGAATTTGTTAATGTCGATTATTGAATATAGGAATCATAGACAAAGACTTGCTACTAAGAATTGCCCACAATAAAGTTGCTAACAAAAATTATATTTGCTAGTGTCAATTACACTATTTAGATTCAAGGAATGCCAAGATTACTTTGTAACGTTTTCTTCGCTTGATGGAATTTGCTAGTAGATTTTTTTAACATAAAAAATTGATTACTGATCATTTATAAGCTATATAGAAGCCGGAATTAGGATATAGGTTTGTATAGCATTAAATAATGGAGACTTTCGTCTTCATCAATAAGGTGATACATGTATTTGAACATTTAAAACGACAACTTGAAGTAAATGGACAAGATTCAACTCTCAATGTAGTTTATGATACCAATAAACTAGCCATATAGATAATACATATTAATAAATAATATAAAGTTCTAAGATAAAAGTATTTTTGATTTTTTTCTATATTTTTGTAGATTTATCTAATGCAAAGAAAATATATTTGTCAAAATTAGTAGCGCATATCAATTTTGCAAAATTATAGTCTTATTATTTTGTCTTCCTCCCAACTGGGGCTTCCAAAATTTAAAACATTCATTACTCTATAACTGGGATACTTTATACTGGTTATATTTTGAATTGCTTCACTATATAAGATCACAACCTATCTAATTCAAAACTTGCCGACTGATAAGTATTATAATATGTCATTCAACAAAATTAGTTAAACAGATTTTTCGGTTGCAACTCGATTTGAATTTAATTTTAAATGTGGTTGTTGAACAAAAAGTTGTGTGGATTTATTTTGTGAATAAAAATGAATAAACACGACAAAAGAAATTGTTTTTTGCTAAAAATTAATTTAGAAGTATATTTATAGGCGCTTTTTTATTTTAGTTTTTGAGAAGTTCGTCGAAACAATAAATATAAAATTGTGGAAGAGGATCCGAAACAACGGATTTATTTTGTAATAAGGTTTTTCCAAATCGTGAAATACCGTCGTGGACACAATGATACTTATTAACATCGATTGCACCATACGGCAGAAACCTCTTTGAAATTTATGTACAGAGCGATTCAAAAGATGTGATCGAAATTGCATTTATATAATAAGTAATTTCGACGTCATAATTTTGAGGTTGGGTAAACTTGATCTTTTTTTCGTCTGGAATTTAATGATATATCTCTATGTATCGAATTTCGACTAGATTTCTTGAAAGATCTTGCATATGTGATGATGGGAATCGAAAAATCAAATTATTTATATCTTAAATGCCACAATTATTGCTCTATGTTCTACGTGTATTTAGGATATGTAATCCTTAGTTAAAACTGTTATACGTATATTAAAAGAAAACGCGATTGTATATAACTATCTGTTGTTTAAAGATACATAATAAAGTTGATATTTTCTAAAAAAATCTAAAAAAAATAACTGTCTATTAATTGCTGTGTATACTGTTTAAGATAAGTAAGAAGAGTGTGTATTTAACGGTGAAGCTTTCTGTAATAATCTACAAGAAAAAAAAAAACTAATTGTGGCAGAAATATAAGAAAGTATAACGATGGAATAAAGTTTGTTATACAGAGCTGGTTGTCAATGTATCAAGGCAATATAAAACTAATTTTGTTTCGTATAATATTACCTATATTTAAACGATAATAATCTTTATAATGCTCTGCCCTCTATTTATTCAATATTCTAATTGATGTTCAAGCATTATTCTAATGTATGTATGTTTGTGACCAGTCTGTATATCAAATAACATATGAAAATACATCCTGTTAGTTTATTAAAAATCTTGGCAAACTGTGATACTTTAACATATTATTCTTGATCTATTTATGCATTATTGTAATACTCACATTATATTCATATTATAGGCAGACTTTTTAAACTATTGGTTATAAACGTATTTCTATATGTATACAATTTATACAATAAATGGTTAACGTTCTATGAATAAAAAAAAATTGAAAAGTATAGATATATCAAAATAATTGTCGACGTTTTCTATTATTTCGTAATATGTAAGGGTAAAACTTATGTGTATACATATGTAATTATTATTTTTTACTATGAAAATAGATCACGATTTTTTTGTGTTAGTTAAATACTGATGAAATTTTTTCCCGCTTACGTTGAATTTTCTCATCTAATTTTTATAATCCAAGAGAAAAAAGTATGTAAAATTATGGTTTTAATATTGTAAATATTGTTATAATAAACTCGAAGATAAGATATCACGCGTATTTTTCGATTTCTGTGAAAGGTGATACCATATAATAACATTTCAAAATGTATTTCTTTTTAAACAGAAATAAGTTGTTTCCTGTATGGTAAGTATCTAGATAGATATATCCCTACAGTGATTGAGGTTTCTAAAGCAACCAAAGTATGTTGGTAAGTTGCCTTTCTTTATCTTCCTCTTAAGATTCGTTTCCTTAATATTTTCTCTCCTTAGTTTTGCTTCCCCATCTTCATATTTTGTGTTTTTAGGTTTCTCCACATTTTCGTTTTTCTTTGCCGACTTATTCTGCATGTTTATTTTTTCTTCTTTTTCGTTTTCTGTCATCGTTTTCTTTAGTTTCTTTATCTTTTTTAATTAATCTTCAAATAAAGTATGATATATAAGGATGTTTTCAAAAATATTTGACAGATTTGAATGCAATAACATTAATCAAACTAATTGCTACATTGGGAGATTCAAACGAGTCTACTTGTCTGTATTATAATTATGTTACGAGAAAGTCGCTTTGAAATGAGTTTAGAATGTTACGCCACTCACTGTATTTTCGAAGCGGAGTATTCCAATATTCAGCTTTCTGAATTTCGTTTTCGAGATTTTCGCCTTTATATATCACCGCTATATTAACGTATATAGAAGAGAACAAAGTTTGTGTGCCTCCCCTGTGTTGAACAAATCTAGCCAACTTAAGCTGAGTCTAAGGTACGCGAATTTTGTTGAAGTTTTAAAGGGTAGAATTTATTTGATGGGATTAAAATATCGGGATACATACATCTTTAAAGACATTTATTTTCCACTCAACTAGACAAATTTTCGGGAAATTCACCTATAGGTCTGTATAGTGAATATGTTTGATGAACATGTTAAAAATATTAGATTATTTTATTCAAATGCATATAACAAATAAATTATGTTCCCATTTCAAGTAAAAGTTGGTCTGGATAACTGAAAAACTTATCCTAAGTTGCCGTCAAATGGGTTAACTACCGATAGCGTGACATAAGCAATAGCCACGCACTAGCAATTTCGGACAAATTAAAATCTGTTTATACTGCCATCTTGCGCTTACAGTCTGAATATGTTTGTATGAGTAAAAGTGGTCACTGTCTTTTGAGCTTGCACAGCAAAAAGCGAAATAGACTGTTTTGATGTGGGATTTAAATAGTAAGGTTGGTTTAATATTAATTTTAAAATGTTGCCTCTTAGATAAGTATTTAAAATAAGATAATTTCGGATATGCAAAAAATTATAGAGAAATTATAAAAAAAGATTGGAGTGGAGGTCATACAATAGATATTATGATAAAGGAAAAGCTGCATATGTGAGAGGGACATTATGGATTTAGTTCACCAAGGGATTCAAAGACAGAAATATTCTTGGCAAAAAACGTTCCTCAGAAAACGCATCAAAGCTGTCATTAACCAAAGCAGCATCATATAGTGTTTTCTTTGGTGGTCGTTGGATAGAAAGAATACCAAGTTTGTTTGTTCTCATAGGGAAATTACTGTATTACCTACATGTTACGAACAAGAATATTTGTAAAATATTCTTAATGACGTTATCTGTCAAATATTGACGTCAATTATGTCATTTGTGTGTCATAAATGAAGTCTGTGTGTGGTTTTTTTTTGTCGGGATCAATTAAACTCGGAGTCACTGTGCGCATTCAGCAGAAGCCAACAGTTGGAAGCGACTATGGAGCACTCTGTTATGATCGGTAAACATTTAAATTTCAACCTGTCACAGGGTAGTGCTACATAGCCTCTCTCAACTGTTTGCTTCTGTTGAAGGGTGCCACTGTATTACGAAACAAAGATGTTTATATTCTATTGTAGTATGCCCATTTACAATACCAATTAAAAAATAAGGCAGCGGATGTAATTGGTACCCAGATGACAAACGATGTCCAGTGGACATTCATTACAGGTTCATAATAAGTCCGAATGTCCATGGACATAAATAGGATATGATGAACATCCATACGATATCCAAATATGGATATTCTTAGAATATTCATGAACGTTTGTGCAATGGACGTCCATCGTACGAAAGTCTTATGCATGTTTGTTATTCTTTGTACAATGGATGTCCATTATCACACATGCACTGTGGATATCATCTTTTGACGAAAATTTATGGAATATATGAATTTGAATGGTATATGTGGGTATATCGGACACCCAAATAACAGATCCTATACGCATGTTGCATAATATTGATAATAACATATCGGAAGAACACGTTATGTTGATTTAGGATTTTGATGTTATTGATAATTTAATTAATTCCACTTGATGTAACACCGAAAGTGACGGTTTAGTAACTCAATATTTTAATGACTTGGTCCTTTAATGGATTTGAAACGGACACCCTATGGATGACCAATTTGGTAGAAAATGGCTCCTTCTCTGGACATCCTTTGTGCATATGACGAATATCCGATGGACGTCCGCTTATCCAACAAGGGATGTACATTGGATGTTATATGGACGTTCATATGCTGATCGGGTACTTGCTTCAGAATACGCTATGATTGATGTAATATTGCTTTTACGCTTTCTACCAAATTACTTGATACTCAGTTACTGCATTTTGAGTCTCTTCTTCAAATATTCACCACAAACAATAAAGCTTCAAATAACCTGTATAACAAAATCTAAAACGTCGTGATTTTGCTCGACAAAACTAGAAATACGAACAGATCTTCAAAAGCGAAGGAAAAAAATTATATACAGGCTGTTACAAATTCGCGGGTCACCATTGGGATCTCGAAAACGGTAAGAGATACAAAGTCGGTTAAATTAGGGCAAAGTTGCGTTTTTTGCTGCTGAACAATAGTCCGTTTTAAAAAAATTTCTATGATTTGTTGTTTTTGAAATATTTCCGAAAAACACACTTTTCCTTTTTCTTCTGTTCTGAAGTTATTTTGCAGGGATCAAAACAAGATTAATACATTCTACAGGCACTTTTTTGAGCTCTTTACGAAGGTATTATTAGATTCTGCTTAAAGCGTTTCGTCTCGCTTTGATTGTTGTCAACTTCATTTTTTCTTATGGCCGCCATATTAGATCTTGGCATCATTAAATAGATTGATTTTTTCTGATATTTTTTCATGTATCACGCATCCTCATTAAGGAAAGTTAAATGGCTATAACTGCAGAAAATGTTAAAAATAACAGTATTAAGAAAAATATGATGTGCTGTGATGGCAAAAATTTAACGTTTTGACATATCTCCGCATAGTTTAGTTTGTTTACTGTTTAACTCAAATGCAATTCGTTTTAAACTTATTCAAATGATGAAAACAACGCATAACAACGTGACATGTTACAACTTTAGTAACAGCGAGCGAAATTTACTTCCAACAGTATCCATAAAGACGTCAACCAAATAGAACATTGTTTGGTAAATTAGATAGAAACGTTGTTCTTTATGGATCTTTTAGTAAAATTCGAAGGAAGTAGGAATTTCAGAATTTTAGTACAAATTCAGAAAACAACAGTCATATTAACAACTTTTAATATCCAGCTCATTGCTGAAAAATTAAGTAGGTATTATAACATTCACAAAAAGAAAAAACCCAAAATATGTATTACAATGTCGATACTGTAGTCTGTGTCTTTGAAATTCTGAATAAGTTATATTTTACAATACTCGTCACATTGCATTAATACCAAACATGACTAACACGAACGAATTAAATTAGAAAAAATAACGGTGTACTCGACAGTTCTGAAAGTACCTACTTGATAGACATATTCATAATTATTATAGTCTACAAATTTAATAGTTCACAAACAAAACAAAATTGTCAGAGTAGATATTCGAAATATCCTCCGTTCTTTGCTATACATAGATTTTATTCTTCGTCGAACGTTATTAACAGCACGTTGAACATCTCTTCTTCGTAACGAATTAAATGAAACCAAAATTTTATTGCGTAGCTCGGCAATGTCATTAACTGGTTCAGCATAAACTTTATTTTTCAGAATACCCCACAAAAAAAATCTGATGGCGAGAGATTCTGTGACCTTGCAGGCCAACGTACTACTCCACTATTCCCAATCCACTGATTTGGAATTTGTTCGTTTAAATGATCACACACCGCCCTTGTATTGTGCGCTGGTGCACCATCATGTTGAAACCATAATTCTGGAAGTCTCCTTAAATTTATATTATCCAAATATTCAGCAAATGTAGTTCTAAGAAAATTTAGGTATCGTTCTGAGTTTAAGTTTTCCTCATAAATAAATGGGCCAATAACTTGTTCTACCACAATTCCCGCCCAAACATTTAAGCTAAATCTAACTTGATTTCGATCTGGTCTATTGATTCTTGGATTTTCAAGCGACCAGACGTGCTCATTATTTCGATTAAATAATCTACAATTTGTAAATTTACTTTCATCCGTCCAAATAATGTAATTTAAAAAATTGCTGTCTCTGTTGCTAAGCCAATGACACCATTCTAAAAGTCTTTCGGTATCCCCAGGAAGTAATGCGTGCGAAACGTGTATTTGGTAGCATATGTAATTGTTCTTACTCAAGAGTCACCAAATTTTAACATGATGCGCGGCATCGATAGTGTTTGCAACTTGTCGGGTAGAATTGGAAGGGTTATTGTTAATCTAAAAGAGGAAATTATAAAAGAAAATTGAAACTGTTAAAACAGCTCTTGACTGGACTTTTATTTAAACTATACGTTTTTATAAATAAAGTAACAATTAAGAGAATATTATATATTTAAAAAATAAAAACTATTAGTTACCTCTTCTAAAATTTGTTCATTCTCATTATTATTAGAGCGATCTCCATACTTCTTTCGAGTTTTACGAAAAGATCCATAAAGAGAAATGTTTCTATCTAATTTACTAAAGAATGTTCTATGGGTTGTTGTATTTCTGGATATTGTTGAAAGCAAATTGCGCTTGCTATTACTGAATTGCTGTAATTAGCATAATAACACTTTAACATGTCGCATTTCTCTTCATCGGAAAAATCCATTGTAATAAGTAAAACGATTTTCAGTAGGATTAAACAGTAAACAAACTAAACTATGCGGAGATATGTCAAAACGTTTAATTTTCATACCACACAGCACACCATATTTTTCTTAATACTGTTATTTTTAACATTTTCTGTATTTATAGCCATTTAACTTTCTTTAGTGAGGATACGTGATACATGAAAAAATATCAGAAAAAAATGATCTATTTAATGATGCCAAGATCTAATATGGCGGCCATAGGAAAAAATGAAGTTGACGGTGGTTAAAGCGAGACGAAACGCTTTAAGCAAAATCTAATAACACCTTCGTAAAGAGTTCAAAAAAGTGCCTGTAGAATGTATTAACCTTATTTGCATCCCTGCAATAATAACTTCAGAAGAAAAAAGAAAAGTGTGTTTTTCGGTTTTTCGGAAATATTTCAAAAACTACAAATCATAGAAAATTTTTTAAAACGGATTATTATTCAGCAGCAAAAACCGCAACTTTGTCCAAATTTAACCGACTTTGTATCTCTTACCGTTTTCGAGATCCCAATGGTGACTCGCGAATTTGTAACAGCCTGTATACTACCTGGAAAAGAAATAATTTTAGATGAAAATGAGCAAAACGAAAGCGAGAATAGTTAAGTGGAACGAACGAACTATTTTATTTCACACATGCTTTAGATTGTGCTATTGCTTAAGCACGCGGTTTTGATACATTTGTAATGATATTTATGTCAAAATCATTCGCTCATGCATTGCCACAACCTTAAGCATGAACTGTAAATAAATTGTAATGTGGATCTTAGGTTAGGCTTAGATGTATGTACTGTATGCTTACAGTACAAAAAAAAAATATAGGTATTACTATACTTATAGGGAAACTTCTTTAAATGTTTCCAGATAATCTTAACGTTGACTTTAGTAGTGCCATCATTGGAAAAAAGGTCACACAAATAAATTAGACAAAATGTTCCAGAAGCTTATATATTTTGCTGTTGGAATAATAGTAATTTGAAAGTTAACTAACTGTGTAAATTACCTATATACTATATAACGTAAGGTTTGTTTTCTTCAGTAAATAAATGCTTGTGATATTGCACTATCATCGCTTGTTTTAATTACTAAAATCACTGTTTTTCAAAACGGCAAAAAATGAATAGGATGCTCTACTTATCTGTAATGTTAAAGTATTATATTATTGTAAAACTTACATGTGGTGTATTTACCGTCAAAAAAGTTGATAAAGTTAATGGAGTAAATTTACCAATGGTAAAATAAATCGGCTTTTGCATCCTGGACATTGTAATTAACATGCTCCGTTTGAAAGATGTAGATGTAGAATACCAGTCACCATTGTATATTGAACTAGAGATATTGCCGCTCTACAAAATAATTATATTAATTACAAACATACAACAAAACATACTGTATATGTATTTATATATACAGTGTGTCCCAAAATGTCCGCAACAGCCCTGTAAGTCCTGTGCTATAGTCGTAATAAAAAAGTGTTTCAAATAAAAGTTGTTCCAATTTACAAGATCTACTTTGTGCTATGAAGAGATTTCGAAAATTTTATACAGCTAATACATGGGAAAAATAAATATTTGACGATCGAGTTGAAATTTTGCATACGGCGGTATTTCGTAATTCTGAACAACTTTTTCTTATAACATTTTTCGATTGGAAGGGAATTCAAGATGGCTGCCATAAGAGATGAAAAGAAGTAACGACATAATGACCAGGCTGTATAAAATTTTCGAAATCTCTTCATATTACAAAGTAGATCTTGTAAATTGGAACAACTTTTATTTGTAACACTTTTTTATTACGACTATAGCACAGGACTTACAGGCCTGTTGCGGACATTTTGGGACACACTGTATGTAATATTTTACGATATGGAGATAAACCGTTAAAAGGATACTTACACTAACAGTCACTTTATTTCCAAAAACGCAGTATATGAGTAACTGGCACTCTATTGCAATCATATAGATCATTTCTGCTGCGAAGTTTAAGCTCATCATAGGTAACTACAAAATATAAACAAATTGTTTTGTGTTTGCTCAATTAAATATTTAAGATATACTAACGTTTGAAACTAGGAAGATACACGTGCAGAAAACTATTAAGGATATCATGACTTGAGCTAAAATAACGTTGGTGAAGATTTCCTCTAGTCGACGGCAAATGCTGAAAAATATTGTTAAATTTAATAATAAAGCTAAAGCATTCTTACTCTAAAAGAACTTGAAGATGGTTGACAACTTTATTCATTTCTTTATGCATCTCATCCATCAATGTAGGTGGGTCTCTTAGGATATTTTGTGATAGCTTTAGACCAAGTCTGACCATACATCGCGGTCTTATGGTTTCAAATGCGCCTTGAATAATATCCAATTGAGCAGAGACGTAACCCAGAATTGCTGTATATAAAGTATCGAAACCTACGGAGAGAAAATTATGAAGAATCAATTCAGTTTTCTCTTCAAATATGCTTTTTTGCTTTGTTGATTAAGAATTGCCGTACCAATAATAATATAAGCGTAATTAATTACAGCAACAAATTGATACAAAATCGCTGCAATAAACGCTGATTTAGTTGATCTGTAATCAAACGGCATATAACTGTAATACGGTAATTTCAAAGGAATTCGTTCACCCTTCGATACTTCAAATCTTAAGACGCTAATTAAGCAAGATACACTGCTACTAATTCCAGTGAATAGAGCAAGAAGCAGAAAGCAGATAGTAAACCCATCTTTATATATCTTAGCTTTGCGAGTAATTTTCGTCGCGTCAAATTCCTCGTAAGGTTCATATCTTTCTCCGTAAATTTCAAGAGTTTTGATGATATTCGTAATTTCACTTCTATGATATAAAAAGAGACACACTTTTATGTTTCCCAGTAAGTGTGTCATGCCCATATTGATGTTTTTCACAAAATCCTTTAAACTTGAAAATGTATTGGCGAAATATATCAGTTCTGATGGACAAAATAATAAACAGGAGAACGCTGTAATTGGAATGTTATAAGCTATATACGCTAACTTGATTCGAAATTCTGATTCCTGCGGGGGTATCCAAATACCAGCAAATTTAAGTATAATAAAATTTATGTGGAAAAATTCGTACATGTTAATTGTACTGATATTTTTAACGGAATAAAATGGTTATTTTTTTAGAGAGATTACGTGGAAGTATGTAGTATATATAACTGTGACTAATGTTAATCAAATATTGCGTAATTACAATGAATCTCCGAACTTTAACAATACGCCGGACTTCTTAATGAAACTATGTAAATATCGTACCGTATATTTTTCTTCTAATTTTGAACTTTGTTAATGTTCTATCGTTCTTGCTCCGTAAGCAATGTTTTACCTCTGAAAGTTGTAATAGTTATTGGGTAAATACTGTAGCACGAAATTAATATAATGTGAATTACAGAGAAAATTGTTAGTAATTGGAAATTGACGTGTATTTTAATTTCGAAAATATTCTTGATACGTAGGTAGGTATTTAATATTTTAGGTATGTGTAATTTAATGCTTGCAATATAGTATATGGGCCTTGGTGATCGCAGAGACCACTACCAGAGACCGGCCGTTCTCTGGTAGTGACAGACCAGGGTTGCGATGATCTAATCCTTGCGGCAGCGTTGTGGTGTGTCTCGCTAAAATCAGTTTCCCGGCTAAATACTACTGCTTGTTGGCAACCAATTAATAACGCAATATTACTTACAGTGAGGTAACGTTGTAACGAAGCTTAGAAAATATAGTTCTTCACACAAAAAGCAAGCGCTCCAGTGGTAATCTGATAAACAATACAGCTTGCAAGCCACTACAGCTCTAGATTCTTCTAGATATTCCCTCCACGAGCTGCCGTATATTGTTTTGTGGAATATTTTCCCATTCTTGCTGAAGAATTTGCTGAAATTCTTCAAAAGTGGTAGATAATTGCGAACTGTTCTACCGAGCATAGCCCGCACATGCTCAATAGGATTTAGATCCGGACTATGTGCCAACCAGTCCATTTGAAGAATGTCAAGTTTATTTAGGTAGTCCCTCACTACTCCAGTGATATGTGACTTAGCGTTGTCATGCAGAAAAATGAAGTTGTCTCTTATCAATTGTGTATAAGAGACAACATAGTCTTTCGGTACCTGGTTCCGTAGATATTTCGGCTGACTCTTTCACTAAAAATGTATGATGCATAGCACTCTTCTGATCGTCGCCACACTCTACCATTTCCATCTGGTCCCCTAAGACTAACAACATACGACTCCAATCGTGCAGTTAGATTTGCTTCTTCTAACCTCTTTCTAATGGTCCTTTCACTCACATTAACATTGCGTACTTCTTGCATCTGATTTCTGAGACTGACAACAGTTCCATGATGATTTCTTAAACTTTTTAAGACAAGGAAATGGCAGTCTTGAGCAGTAGTCCCTCTTTGGAGACCTACACAGTGCACAGTGCTTTGAGAGTCAAACTATCGGTGCGCTTTGACGGTGACGCAAGGTTCACCCAGCATTTGTCAAATCATAAATCGCTAAAAATCAAAAGTCTGACCATCAAAAACGTTAAAACCGTGGACGTTTAAATTAAAAATCACTACAACACACTATGATTAATTTCATCGCAAAATATTTTTCAACATCACTTATCAGTGCTAGAAAACTGCTGACCAGGAGAAGTTTAGGCACTCAGTAACCGATCGGACTTAAAATAAGTTTCGTCAATAATTAAAACTTGTTCTAACGTAAAATGTTGTGTGAATTTGGTAAAAGGATGGCTTAACATTTGTGACAGCTTAGTAACCAAAGTAATGCAACATTGCTTGCTTGACTGTATTGTTGCTTTGCTTTTGTACTTGTTCAAAACTTTGCTGTTCCTTGTGATTTTGGTCGATCGATAGTCATTACAATTAAAAAACTAATGACTATGAAATTGCTAGGAAGTCACTGGGGGACAAGATGCCAGTATTTTTATCAGTTGGAAAACTAAAACTGACCATGAAACGAAGTCCATTCGAAGGAGTAATTCACAAGTCGTAGAACAGTTTTATTTTACGAAGGAGCGTTTTTATATTCGCGGAATGGGGGATAAGGCGTGGAAATAAAAAAACCAAATTATTTTTCTTTTTCAATATATTCACCTGCAAGACGGATACATTTTTCACAAATACGCCGCAACTGCCTCCTTGACTTCATCATCGGCAGTAAATTTTTTACCCCGCAGCTCTTTTCATTTTCGGAAACAGGTAATAATCACTCGGGGCCAGGTCTGGGCTGTAGGGTGGGTGATTCACAATTTCGAAGCCCACCTTATGCAGGGCAGCTAACGCAATGCGGCTCTTGTGGACGGACGCGTTGTCGTGCAAAAGCAGCACACCTTTCGTCAATTTTCCCCGTCTTTTCTCTTTAATGGCTTCTTTTAGTCGCTCTAATATTGAAGCGTAATATTCTCCGGTTATAGAAACACCTTTATCTTTATAATCAATCAACAATATTCTTTCCGAGTCCCAAAATACCGTTGCCATGAGTTTTCCAGCTGATTGTGACACTTTAAATTTCTCGGGAGGTGCTGTGGCCTTTTTATGCCACTGCATGGAGTCTTGTTTGGACTCAGGTTCATAATGATGAACCCAAGTTTCGTCTCCAGTAACAATTCGACTCAATACACCGTCCTTGTCTTCATTACAGAGGTCGAAAAATGCACGCAAACACTCTACGCGCTGTAGTTTTTGCGGCGGCGTGAGCATTCTCGGCACCCATCTTGCCCTGACCTTAGACATGCCGAGATGATCGTGTCGGATTTGAAAAATTGTTGTATCGGATACTCCAACCATTTCTGCGTGTAGTTTCTTCTTTAGTCGAGCATCTTCGAGTACAATGTTTTCAACTTTTCGGATAAGTGCTGGCGTGGTCACCTCAATGCTCCTGCCCGGCCTCGGATCGTCTTTAAGGGATTCCCTTCCTTGTTTAAATAAACTATGCCACTACACCATGGTTTTTTCCTGGACAAGAGTCGCCGTAAACCAATGACATCTCATTCATTATGGTCGCGACTGATATTCCTTGCCTGGTAAGGAACTTTATAACGGCACGATATACGATTTTTTCCATATTTCACTTTTCACTCCTGATTATGTTACTTGGTTGACGATAGCTCAAAGACTAACTGTCTAATAACAATGAAACTTCGTATTTATACTAATTATGAGTCGCTGCACAGGCCACGCCTCCAATGCGCCTAATCACCCCCCTACAACGCGCTCATTCCGCGAATATAAAAACGCTCCCTCTGTAACACATACCATAAGGACTTATTCTCGACCAGAAGCTCATCTGGAAGCGACACACTGAGTTCCTAAAAGAACGTTTTTTCACCGCCAGGAACATGCTAATCCCACTCCTCGGAAGGGAGAGCAAGCTGAATCTCCGGAATAAAATGACTATATACAAGTTTATGTTAAGGCCGATTTTAATCTGTTTGGTCTGGGCCACCATCTCCAAGACCAACTTAAATCAATTGGAGATCTTACAAAATAAAACACTGCGTATGCTGTGCAATTCTCCTGATTTCATTAGCAATGCCCAGTTGCGCAGAGATCTGCAGATCCCCAGTTTGGAGGAACATTTGAGGTCAACAGCAAGATCGACACTAGATAGGGTAAGGAGAACGACAAATCCACTTCTGGCAGACATGGTGATTCCCAAGATCGCCCGCCCCCTCGAGTTAGGATAAGACATTCCATCGACGTCATACAACAACTTTTTGCTTAGATTTGGTTGCAGAGATCTCTGAGTTTTTCACACAACAGTCCCACGTGGTTGAGCTTTTAGTCCACATCCCCATTTCCTCCCCGCCCTTCTCAGCACAAAATTTCCAATGCTGAGAAAAATTTTTTTGTTCATGGACGATCAAAGAATCGACAAACATCAAGGCATAGAAGGCCATTTCACTTGAAGGTAGAGGGTCAAAGGACAATAAATCCGACCCATAGAAAGAGAGAGGATCCAGGACATACCATAATAATGGTGCAATTTGGATTTAATTGGTCGGTATGTTCTTGCGATGGAAATGGTATGTGTTGTGATCGATCTCTTAGGTTTCTTTTGCCTTTCTTTTATATTGTAGTGCTATTTTCATCGGAAGGTGTTCCTGTTCAAAAATCATGATCAAGTTTTCTTTCGAACATCTCTAGATATGTTAACTGAACACGATTATTAATAGTTTATGCTTATTTTATTTTCTTGAGGATGTGGACAAGGTTCAAGTGAATGTGATTATCCTATTATTATACACTTCTACACTCGTAACAATAACAATTAAGTAACTTGTACATGAATTAAGAAAGTTTAATACTGACTTACCTACGATGATGTATGCGTAGTTAAACACTGGAAAGAATTGATACCATATAGCGATTGAAAATGCCGCTTTAGAAGCTTTATAATTAAACGGAACATAACTAAAATACGGCAGTTTCATATCAATTTCTTCACCAGGCGGTATCTCTGCCGTTATTACGTTTAAAAAACATATCAAACAACTGCTGATCGAAGTAAACATGGCAAAATTTAGAAATAATACTGAGAAGATATCTTTGAACCTTTTCGCGTTTTGTACAATTTTATCCGTATCAAAATCACCATAAGATTCATATCTCCTTCCGTATATACCTAAAGTTTCTATGATAGCCATGATTTCTTTCCTGTGATAGAACCACAAGCAAACTTTTATATTAGCGAGAAAATGCGTCATACCCATGTTGACGTTTTTCACTAAATCTGGTACGTATGTCACTGTATTAGCGAAGTAGACTAATTCAGATGGACAGAAAAATAGGCAAGAGTAGCATATCCATAATGTATTGTATAGAAGGTATAACAGCTTTATGATAGGTTGAGATGATGTATCTGGTATCCAAATACCTGACATTCTTAACATTGTAAAATTCACGTCGAAGAAATTATCCATTTTGCTGCACTAATCTGACGATATATTCTATCACGTTTGGCTTTTATACAACGATGAAATATCCTTTGTAGTGGATAGGAGTTTAAATTATAAACTAGATAAACAGTGGCGGTGTGTTATGATTTAAACTTTTGTTTAAGTTACAAGTTAATGGAGTTTGGTTTTATTATTTCTTAGTTTAATAAATGCATTACCTCTCCTCGTGTCCCTTAAATGAAAAACCATACCAAGTTATAATTGCAGTAAAAATTAGAACATATTAATTTCTCTATCTTCAATTTTAATTTTTGCATTCTTACCGAATGATTGTACGAATGTAAACATGTAAAATTATTCCTACTTAATTGGTAAGGTCTATTTCAATTTTAGATATCCATATTCATATTTCGCATAAATTTGCATTAATCCTATCCTACGCCAATGTACACATATCCGTAGCGTAGGTACAACATTCAGTAACAAAGTACATCTGTCAGTCTGTTAATTACAGCCGTCGGACATCAACAATATGTCAACGCCTAATAATTAACTACTTTCGTTCATCGCGCGGAAGAAAGGCCGTGGAGGACATCACGGTGGCTAACGCGTCCCTCGTTTTGAATCTTTAATCGTGCGAATATTAGAAAGTGCAGAGGATCCGTCTTGCTGTCGGTACGTGTAATTAATTTTAGATAGGTAAAGGTTTACCTCGTCGCTAACGGATTGTTAAATTAACGTTCGTATCTTCCTATATAATTGATAATGAGTTATTTTGTACTATCATTTTGATTAGAATCGTGTAAAAGCATTATAGCAGTAATTATTATGGGAATGTATGGAATCTAATCATCGAATCAAGTCCTTTCTATAGCTTACACAAATTTTATACAGAATGGTTTTAATTGTGGAAGTACTGAACAAATGTTTGGAATAATGAAAATTTGTTGTGGTTTTCGTTAAGTTAAAATAAAAACTAGTAATAAATGTTTTTACTTTAATAACACTAATACACACACACTAAAATAATGCCACTTCCCAGGATATTTGATTTTTTCCTCTAGAGCTATGACGAAAAATAATGATATTTGGAACATTTACTTTTGATTTTGATCAGTGAACTTTATTCTAGCTTGAATAGGTTTTTTATTTAAACAATGAAGATACTGATGTTCCGAATTGAACTTGATGGTTGAGCGTTACCAAATTATGTTCTAATTATATGGATGAACATAAAAGAGGTTTAACAAATAGATGGGTTGGTAGGAGGTTTTATTCCTTTAGGTTATCTTAAAACGGAAGTTTTATATTAATCCACAAACTATCAGTGAGCAATGGCAACAAAGAATTTGTGAAGAAATAAGACAAGTCCTATATGCTTGGAAAAGTTTGCTCTGAATTAATTCAAAACCGATTTGCGCGGTGTACAAAAATACAGCGTCATTAATTAAAACATTTAGTTTGATTATTTTTGGTTGTGTATTAATAGCACATCAGAGTGCTATTAATTCATCAGTAAGTTTCGTTTCTGTTGAATCCGCCTATTGTTCAAATCAGAATTTGATGATTAATCCAAATCTACAAAAAGAATTAATAGGGACCATTTGAAAATAGGAGATTTCACGGAAAAGAGGATGGTCAAAAAAATAGAAACCTCTGGAATATGTTTCTAAATGTTTATAAAATAATTTAATTCATAAACTCATGAGAAGAAGTACGTATTCATTCATTCATTTGTTGAACAGTCATTTTTAATATGTTGGATATTATGATTATTTTGGTATACCTTTCAGTCACCTTACTATGCCAAGAACACAATTCTTTTCTTTTTTTCGAAGAAAGACAAATATTTCTTGTCATCGTCGTTCTCTTTATCTTCTTTGATTTTGACGTTGCGTTTGTCTCTAACGTCCATTTAATTTTCTGCTTCTCTCATTTTGCTTGGATTTTTTCTTCCTTTCTTTCTTTTTTTCTTGTCTTCATTTCAGTCGCGTAATTTTTTGCTTTTTTCTTTGGCATCCTCTTTTTTGCTTTTTCAGTAATCTTCTTTTTGTGTTTGTCAAAGTAGTCAGATTGGTCGGAAATTGACTTAAAATGACATATTTAATTAACCAATCATTTTTACAAGGTCAGTTTCCGTCAATGCTTAAATCTGCAAAATTAATTCCAATTTATAAAAAGGCGGATAAAATACTTATGTGTAACTATCGACCTATATCTATCTTGTCATGTTTTTCGAAAGTACTGGAGAAAGTCATGTATACTCGGTTATATAACTTTTTGGAAAGCCTGTCGTTCTTCTCAAAGTGTCAGTACGGTTACCTTAAAAATAAATCAATTAATGATGCATTGTTTGGTGCCCATACAAAACATTTACAATTTATTAGAAAATAAGTTTAAGGTAGGGTTTATGATGTTTGACTTGTCTAAAGGTTTTGATCTGGTTGATCATACTGTGCTACTGCGTAAATTATATGACAATGGTGTCCGTGGGGCATGTTATGGCTGGATAGCTTCATACTTGCATAAAGGTAGCCAAACTGTAGTTATCAAACTAAAGAAAAAGAATGGTATTGCAACATATTCACAACCAAACTGTTTTAATATTGGTGTACCGCAGGGGTCTGTTTTGCGGCCACTGCTGTTTGTGGTTTACGTTAATGATCTACAATATAGCCTTGAGAATTTGAAAGACATAATATGTCAATTCGCTGATGATACATCTGCTACGATGCATGGAATGGATTATAGCGAACTATCAGTCGCTAGTCATAAATCCGCCTCACTGATTTCTGAATGGCCAATAAATAACTGGGGTGTCATCATTTAGATACCCACTGTCCACATTTAGTAGAGATTAATTTACTCTAAAGTAAGACGTAGATATTCGATAATGTTTACATTTATCCCAAAATTTTTGGGTAAACAGTAATTTCTGGTAAAGTTTCGTTGCACATCTTCAATCAATTTACACATTGAAATAATGTACAAATTGAGCTAGTGCAATGAATTCCTGATGCAGTATAATACGCAAGATTTATTATAATCTTTGAACCCATATTTACAGGAGCTTTAGATGAATTTTATAAATAAACGTAGGTAGTCATACATGTGTAAAGGCAATTTTCGGTGGTATTTGCAATTAATATGGAATCTTATACGCATCCATTAAAACCTAACACGGTTATTCAATTTATGTAATTAAATTTTCATCTTTCAGGCGGTAACGAAAATTATACGATATCGAAAGCATTTTTTACGCACACATATATCCATAGCGAGATTATACCGCGCATTAACACGAAATGGAATAGAAATCTAGCTGTAATTTAGTGTCATTCAGTACTAATAGAAATAAGAAATATCTAGTGGAACAAACGGTAAACTAAAAGCAACAGATTAGTAATAGTACAAGTACAGCATTGAAAAAGACTTCGTCGAAGCATTAAATAAGACGTTTACACGATTATAATTCACAGAACTCGTAACACACAGTTACATGAGAGTTGACTGCTATAATATAACTTTAGTAACATTTATATACATATACAGATCAAACAGCCGCCCTATAGTAGAGAAGTAGGGATGTATTACTAGATAGTTAGATGCACGCTTCACTTGAGGCCGTACGGTTGTATTCTGTTCAATACATATGCACAATACAATAATTATTTGCTTATTCTCAAAATGTCTATAAACTTTATAAACTAATCAGAAGCTTCTGGTAAAAACGTAGATGATGAACTCTTCTTGAAAATGTGATTCACAAATAAGAGAAGCAATTACACACGTAAAGAAGACAATAAAGCATTTCCCCTGTAAAAAAAAATAAACATCTTTCCGTAAGCTATCCCTTGAAAATGTGCAAATAAGTAAGCTTTTCTAATATAGCAATCTTTAGAATTCATTTAATAAAAACTGTTCTAGTAAAAAATGTAGAAATAACGCAAAAATTATTCTAAAACCTAAATAATGTATTTCCTTAGAAAAGTAAACCACAAACGATGTTTTATTGGTGAAGTCTAAATAAACGATAAGGCAAACAAGTCGTCAATTTATGGTATTACATGTTCAAAACGATCTCCTGCTGCGAAGACACAATACCCTATTCTATCGTAGAAGCTTCTCAGAACATTTGAAATTGTTTCAGGTTGAATATTTGCCATATGATGGACAATTTGTGCTCGTAATTGTTCTATTGTGTTAGGCCTGTTATTTCGAAATTGATAAATTGAAGACTTAAGGTACCCCCATAGAAAAAATCATTAGGGGCAAGGTCAGGTGATCTGGGAGGCCAGTGAATAGCACTCCAGTTAGTTAACAACCTGTTATCAAATATGCTTCGCAAATATTGTTGTAACGGTGCAGCACTGTGCGCAGGACATCCGTCTTGCTGAAACCAAAGCGTGTTTATATCTGCTACATTTCGTAAAGCTGGAATTATATTATTCTGTAAAAGATCGAGATATTTTGCTGCATTTAGATTTCCCTCTATGAAAAATGGCGCAATTATATTGTTATGTAATAGGCCAGCCCAAACATTTAATTTTGCAGGGTATTGTGTTCGAGCGTCATAAGTACAAGGTCTCTTTTCTTGTGACCAATACCTTGCAACACTTGGGTTGTGTCGACCATGTAAAACGAACGAAGATTCGTCTGTAAATACAATTTTTCTTATAAACCCGTTGTCATTGTTACATTGTTCGATAATCCTCTCGCAAAATTCTAGGCGTTCATATTTATCATCGGGAAATATTTCATTTGATTTTTGTAATTTATACGAGCGATATTTACATTTTTTTAACACACTACGAACCGTAGTGGCAGAAACATCAAATTGTTCTGCGTTGTTTTGCGAAGATATTTGTGGTTGCTCCTCTACAGCAGCACAAATTAAAACATCGCGTTGCTCATTTTGTAGCACTTTCTCCTTTTTGTGTTTACACGGATTTAAACAGCCATACCTTTCAAAGTTATTGATTATATAACGAACTGTTTCAAAACAAATAGTTTGTTGGAACTCATCGTGAAATAGCCGTACAATATCTCTTATCGAGTAACCACAGTGATGTTGTTTTATAACATATTTCTTTTGTTGAAGGGTAAAAATGTCCATCATGAATTACAAAACAATCAGCATCTGTAATAGTAACAATAATAGTCATATATTCACAATAGCATGCATTACTCTATCTCGCTAACAGACTACAACTGTGCGCTGTCGAGTAAAACCTACTAATGCATCCCTACTTCTCTACTTCCGAATGCTTCCGACAGACGATGCCCCGACTATAGGGAGGCTGTTTGATCTGTATATCATTTAAATGGATGTTGGTATTACATAGTTATTAGGGTAGATATTGCAAATTCAAATTCAATTAAGTCCTAATGGTGTTCAGTTTAGTTGATAAACTGATAGAACCAATTAGTTATAAAATTGTTAACCATCTAGAACAAAGCTCTGCAATATAATTTTACTTACGTATCAATATATTCCGTCTTAATGTTATTTACCAACTATATGCACGTGTAATTGAAAATAATGTTATGGTCGTATTTATATGAAATATAATCACTCTGTGTCGATATTTTTAATTTTTGCCAATATTTCTCCGAAGGCTAAGAATATGCGGTAATTTAGAAGTTACTATTATGTTTCTCCACTTACGTCAATCAAATATATACAGGAACTTTCAGAAATTTCCACAAAAACTTGAGCATTAATTTCGGCAAAAAAATTATAGAGAAATAAATCGATTTCAAATCGGGCATGACGGATCTTTCTTGAAGTAGCACAGATAACGCAAAATTTATTGTCAAGTCAAGGATATCGCTATCTTCTCCTACTTCTTATCTTCGCGAAGCTGGTTTTCCTGCCGTGACTGCTTCCAAGTCTAGATATACAACACAATTCTTTCATTTTGATTATATACTTGACATAAAAACGCAAAGAATTATTTCGTGTCGTCGGACGCCTCCTCTTCCCAAGCAGTATAATGTTATGTGTTACGTTAGTGAACGTATATTTACTAAACTATACGTTCCTGTCGTTCATGAAATACTTATAGAGTATCTATAGAAATTGATAGGAGTTCTGAGTGCATATGGTAAAACAATAAATCACCGTAGGTTTACTTCTGAATTCTGAAGGAATGAATCCTATGATTTCTATTACATAATAATAATTACATTTTAATCTTGTAACGTATTCATAACCATTTACCAGGTATCGATTCCCTGGTGTAATTTTGGGGTTGCCATATAAGATGTTGAAGATATGAAGTAATACTTGGCCTGATATACTTTTGTACTTTAATCAACATTGTTAGTATGAAACTTGTCATAAAATGCGATGTTTGTTATTAAGCTTTTTGCATCAGCAAATGAATAGAGCGCAACAACAAAAATAAAATATTTATTTCACTGAGACGATTAGGTATTTATTTATTATTTAGGTGCTGCTGTTGTTGGTGCTTGAGTTGTTTCTGCTGGCTTTAATGTGATTTTCGTTTCAGCAGTTGTACTTTGTTTATCGTCTTGTTTCTCTGGTGCTTTTTCTGTTTGTTTCTCTGGTATTTTTTCTGTTTGCTTCTCTGTAGTTGACTCTGTTTGTTTCTCTGGTGCTTTTTCTGTTTGTTTCTCTGGTGCCTTTTCTGTTTGTTTGTCCGGTGCTTTTTCTGTTTGTTTCTCTGGTGCTTTTTCTGTTTGCTTGTCTGTAGTTGATTCTGTTTGCTTCTCTGTAGTTGGCGCTGTTTGCTTTTGTGTTGTTTTATCTGTGTATTTTTTTGTTGTTGGTGGGGGTGTAGAAGAGTTTTCATCATCATCATCATCATCTACATAATCGTAGCAAAGTACATTACAAACAATGCTGTCTAACCAATAGTAATAATCGTCATCAGTATCATCGCAATCATCACAAATCTGAGAACCAAAATATATAATTAACAATGAAATTAATGGGATTCGATAAAGTAGCTATGATATGTATATAGGTACAGAGTCTAACATTATCATTACTTGCTACTCGTAGATTTTTACAATTATGAATTGAAATATTTTAAAAATTTTCCATAATATTTGTTGTAATAATAAATGTAATAGATTATCCTAGAAATGAAAGTTTTTGTGCTACTTACGATTGATAACCATTGACTATTAACCGAAGAAACCATAACGATTCCGATTATGAATCCAAAAAGGCAAATTCTACTCATCTTGTATTAAAGCTCAAGAAATATTCAATTGTATCGATTGTTACGCTGGGTATTGTTTTGTAAATCTGGGTTAATAATTTATTTGTCGTCTTATATACTTCACACGCATATATGATACCTTTTGTGATTTGCACGTACTGCATGATTATCTAATAAGTAATAGACTTTGTTCAAAGTAAAATGTGGCGTAATATATCACGATTCTTAAAAAGATATTAAATTAAATAAGTCAAGATCGTGCACAGTAAATATTCTTTATCGAGTACTAAAATATTTCGCATAACCTTATTTTTTTATTCTTCGAAAATTTTGTGATAAAAACTGTCAAATACGTCACGTTAAATATGACTAGTAGTTTACATGTTATCGCCTCAATGATTTTTAAAAACAAATAATAAATTTGCATGCTCCATTTGTTTGTTAACCATTTCCTCATATTGTTTCTTATTTGTGATTTTTTGAGATGTCAACTTCTATATTGGTAATAAACTTGCTAACCTGTAAGTGTATAAATTGAAATAGAAACGAAGTAGTTTTAGTAGAATCATAATAGTTTCTAATAAGTTACTTTCGGTTTATTTGTACTATTTAACAGATGGATTATGAAATAAAAAGCTTCTTGGCGAGATTAATTTTTAAGAAAGTGGTTGTACATTACATCGGCTCAAATTATGTTTTAAATAACAGCTTTAATAAATATAGGAAATTTATGGAAGGCACAGTTAACATCGTTTATACCACATATTTTTTTTTCTGTTGGTGGAAAGTGAATGTTTCCAGCGCAAAAGTTTATAAGATATAAATAGTGTAATTTAATTGATATTTTAACAACTTTTAACATCTGTGTTTACGCAATGTAGCTATCTATGTTACGAAATTGGTAACAGACAAGTATAACATCTCACAGAAAAGTAAAGTGGTGTATATATTATATTGTATCAGAAAAAAACAAATATCTATTACACTATTGACTATACAGGATGTCCAGTTTAAAATGCAGTACATAGGGATATTGGAAACGGTTGCAGATACAACGTCGGTTAAATGGGAGAAAAGTTGTGTATTCATTTTTCCATAAATAATCCGACATCAGATTTTGAAATTTTTGTTAAATAAGGCAGATACAGGATGAAAAAGAAAAAAATGCATTTTTGAAAATCTTCCATATTTTGTTTCCTAAAAGAGATAAATTTACAAAAGTTGCAGGCTAGGGATAACAAGTCATAAGGATATTAAAAATGATTTCAAAAAAAATTTAGTCTACTAGATTTTGCGTGACAATAATCAACTTTTGTTTTTCTGATGGCAGCCATATTGTATTTTGACATTCTTAATATACAAAAAAAATGCTATTCAATGATGTATAACATGTTTATGTTCAAGATAGTAAAAACATGAAAAATAGAGAAAGTAAGATTTTAACATAGTAGGCCATGGAACTGTGAATAACTTAAGTGCGTATACTGTTAAAAAAACAAAAAATAACAAGTCTCCAACTACTGTCAAAATATCTTTAACATTTTGATTGTTAGTGTTCTTTAAATAAACGTGCTTAAGTAGCTGAATCATTAATGTAACTGTTGAAATAAGCCACCGTTCATTCGTATGCACATGTTCGGTGTCATTCCATTCACTGCTTCTTCAACTGCTTGTCATTGTCATAAGATCTCGAATACACCTCCTTTTTCAGATAGCCCTATACAAAAAAAAATCAAGAGGTGTGAGGTCCGGGGATCTACAGGCCACCCTATTGGTCCTTGGTTACCAATCCAGTTATTGTCATATTGATTATTTAAATAATTCGTAACCAAAAAGGAATTGTGTGGAGGCGCTTTATCTTGCTGAAAATACATATTTTGCAACGTTGCAAGTGGAAGTTCTTCAATTCGTTCAGCAAGATGTGTGCGCAAAAATTCTAAATACCTTTCAGAATTCAAATTCTCATTGAAAAAGAATGGACCGATAACACGGGTATCAATAACGCCGATCCAGACATTAAATCCCCATCTGACTTGCTGTCTAATGCCACGAACTAGGTGTGGATTTTCATCGGACCAAAAGATCATTCCAGAGTTAGTAAATCGACTCTCATCAGACCATAAAATTTTCGCAAAGAGGTTTGAATTTTTATTATGTTTTTCGATGAACCAATGACAGAATTGTGCTCTCCGTATTTCGTCACCATTTTGAAGCCCTTGACTGGCTCTTTCACGATAAGGTTTGAATTTGGCACGCTTTAAAATAGTACCAGCTGTTGACCTAGCGACGCCAAGCGTATTTTCAATTACCCGTAAAGGCGTACAGTGGATTTTCAATTACAGCTTGAAGAACAATATTTTAATTATTTTCATTGTTGTGCCGTCTTTTAGGTTTGACAAAACTTCCATACATTATCAAATTATCACGCAATCGGCGAAAAATGCTTTTTTTCTGGCTGCGCTTTTCAGGGTATCTATCGAAATACATTTCTACAGCCAATTCATCATTTCTTCCACACAAAATAAAACACTCCAGCATTTGATATTGTACAGATACTTGTAACAATACAATGAGATTAATCTCATTGTATTGTTAACAATAAGATTACTGACATTTCAGAATAAACTTCACAGCTTTCAGAGTTGTTTAATACAAATGTCACATTTATTATCACGGCGTACTATGGTAAAATCTTACTTTCTCTATTTTTCATGTTTTTATTATCTTGAACATAAATGTTATACATCATTGAATAGAATTGTTTTTGAAGATAGTAAAAATGTCAAAATCCAATATAGCAGCCATAAGAAAAACAAAAGTTGATTATTGTCACGCAAAATCTAGTAGACCTAGACCAGTTTTAAAATCCATATGACTTGTTATCCCTAGCCTGCAACTTTTGTAAATTTATCTCGTTTAGGAAACTAAATATGGAAGTTTTTCAAAAATGCATTTTTTTTCTTTTTCATCCTGTATGTATGTATGTACCTAATGAAACAAACATTTCAAAATCTCCCAATCATTCTCCCATTTAACCGACGTTGTATCTCCAACGGTTTCCAATATCCCCATGTACTGCATTTTAAACTGGACAGGGTGTATATTTGGGTTCATACAGCAGAATCATATAGAATCATCATCATTCAATTTAATACGGAATAGTCCTTTCCAGCAAAACATGCAATAATCTAATTAAAACTAAGCACCCACAACACATAAAAAAAGATGTTTTATTGATACCTATCATGCGGGAGCTTATTCATTACACGTAACATATTTCATTTGTACTCCATTACTTCGGTTCATGGAGCGGTTTTGATCGTCTAGATTTGAAATATAATACATTAATGGGAGACCACCATCTGAATCACTAGACTCAAGGTCAGGTTAGAAAATCGGATGACCTAGAAGTAGTAATACATCTCTGATTCCCTCAGATCCTTTAATTTATTCTTCGCTGTTTTCAATCCAATTGATCCAGCTTCATCATTAATTTCGACCATTTATGAGTATGACTAATTACTTGTTTTACTGCTTCCGTTTTCGGTGTCGATATATAACTCTTTGTCTTCGCACATTTTTGGTGGTTGGTATTGAAACTATGTCGTTATCTATCTATAACGTTTTGGCAGCAATTCATTGTCCGTGAAAATACCTTCTTGTCGGATAAATTCCAGTTGTACTAAAATCCTTAACCTAATTTGGTCGTCAGAAATGCCCTTATAAATAACAGGTAGACATCAAAATGTGTCGCTGGACGACTTTATGTTCCCATGAAAATTTTTATCTCTAAAGTGTTTTAAATGCACCAATAACAGTGTTATTTAAGGGTTGCATTTTGTGGATCTTGTTTGGTGTACAGTTTATCTAGGCTTCTAGTATGATGACGATACCCATCTATGTAGTATTAGCAGTATTCGACTCTTTTCTATAAAAATCTCAAACGATTGGACAAATAGGACTGCTAGAATCCATTCGGAGGGATGAAAATTAAACGAAGACTACTTATTTATGTATAACATATTTGTCACCAAAGAGCTCCATCTGCATATTTGACTAGAGTCATAATCTTTTTCTTCTCCAACTGGTTCAAGTACACTAAAAAAAACTGAGCTACATCTTGGATTGTACGTCACTTCGTGTGAGGCCATAAAACTCTAGGTCCATTGTTAGACTGTACTTCTAGTTTCCACGTACCCGAGGTTAGTTTACCATACCATGTTGGCATGGAGATATTAGCTTACCTTGAAACATCCGACCAGAGATGCTGACTGATACTGCGGGGTCACGGAGAGCCCCCAGGACTTTGATGACTTTGGTGTAGGACCATTGCTGGGGTAGTGGTTGATAGTCCTTTTCGCCGATTATAGAGCGGCAGCTTGCTGTGCTCTTGACGAGAGAGCAGCGTATCTGCTCGGATACTGACACTGCTTAGCCAACAGGGGGCCTTAATTGTGTAGAAATAGTCTCGTTAAACATCTCAAGGGTTCGTGTACTTCGTTAGTTCATTTTCTTACTCAGTAAAGCGTGATTTCTGAAACTTTAAATTCTTAGACAGCGGCTTAATAACTCAAATTTTTGCTCCTCAACTTTTCTATAGCTTTTTTTGTATGACTTAAGGTTTAACGTTTGCAAAGCTATACAATTGTATCTTTGAAGTAGAAAGCGACTTTTTAAAAAACTTGTTAATACTATAACCAATTAACAGCAGGAGCCTGCTGTTTTAAAAATATCAGATATTTCATAGTAGGCGGTCTATACCATATATGCTGACTTTACAAATTCATAATCTCAAAGCTGACACGTTTTATTTTAGAAAACGCCAATTCAAAAAAAAAGCAGGAAAAATTTACCACCATCTCGTGTATCCATTAATTTACTCCAAACGGTAATTGACTTTCATGTTTTAATATTCTTGTTCTGGCTGATATTAATTCTGTCTATTATACGTATCCAGAAACTGTTGCAACAAAGGGCTGTAAAGATGAAATTCCATTTTTGTTGTACCACTTTAACCATCTTCCTAAAGACGTAAAGCATTTCAAATTTTTCTGTGACTTTTGCCTTGAGACCAGAATAAAAATTATGCTTTTTTGCGTTTGCTGTCTCATATGGTTATTATAGAAAACTGTTTCGATTTAGTCATGGCCACCTTTCCTATATATATATAATAAAAATATAATCTTTGTACGTGCCATTCTTAGCGTTATTGCTAATCAAGTGCATCCAGAAACAAATAAATGTCTTAAATATCCTAAATGTTACGCTTTAACTTGTTCAAAGACAAGAATATTTAACCTCCAGAAACACATAATCTTACTCCTTATGCTTCCAAACCCCTTTAGTTGTACAGTCCTTGTCCAAAAATACATGAAAAAGATATTTTTTACTATCAGGGTTTCTATGAAGTCTGAGATTCATTTATAGGTATTCTTCTTTAATACATTATCAGTACTATTGATTCCTGTACTTATAATTTGGCCATTCCCAACTTTTACAGTAAAGCTGATATTGTCAAGCAAGGAGGGAAATTTTGGGATAGGCAAAATCAAACGATGATTTAAAAAATCTCCATTTAATATTCTAAGCTTTCGATAATTAGTTGTTACCTTCTTCAGAGAAAAATTGTGGAGAAAACGATGCTAACACTAGATTTAAACATGTAGTCTACCAAACCAGAAGCACATTGTAAAATATTATGTGCTACAAAATCAAACGATGATCGTTTGATTTTGGCTGCCTATCCCAACATTTCCCTCCTTGCTTGACCTTAACGTTGTACAGCTATGTGCTAAATCAACTTTAAATTTCATTGTTAGGTACTTCGGATATGAATCCGTTAGAAGATGATTATGAATATATTACAAAGAGCAGTTGCAAACGCAAATAATCATACTAATAATAGTCAAGACCTCTTCAGAGTTCAAAGATAGAATGAAGAACAATAACTCAAGAGGACATTGACCAATTAATTTTAAGCAAACCTAATCACGTTAGTTAACCGTAGAGTGATACAAGCTGTTGAAATCGCACGAAGTATAGAAATTTATGGTTTCTAACGATTTTTATGACACAACACTTAATAATTTATAATAAGTGAATTAATAATAATTAATAACAAAAACCAGCATGCATACTTTACGACAATTCATCTTTTATTGATAAGTTGAAACTGTTAGTTGTTGGGCAATAAATAAACTTAGAGCATTTACGAGGATGGCTTACACTGGATGTTTTTCATAAATGATTGAAGTTAAAGCATTGCTTATGCTGGATAACGTCCTTGGGCATCTCTATGTGGAAGAATTGTAGATGTACTGACGAGAAAAGTATCCAAGCTATATTTTGACGATTAAATTATATTCCCAGTCGATCAATATGTAATTGAAAAGGTGAAACTACATTAATGGATATCTTTATTAATGTTATGCCAGATCTGAAGATGTCCATACCATCATTTTTATAATTATTATCAATATTTGCAATAATATACTAGCGGTTCTAATTAAAGAAGATGAAGAAAATTTCATTATTAACTGCGGATTAAATAAGAGAAAATTCCACATGAGACATGGAGTACAAAAAATAGCATACTAGGTGATCATTCGTTGCTTCTACAGCAATGAGCTGCTGCTCATGTAAAATCCCTGAAGCTTATTAGAAGCAATGTCATATAGATTCATAGTTTAATGTGTGATATTGATTTAGTTTGAAATTAAATTTTTTTCGGTGTTCACAAAGTGTTCAAATCCATATATGTAATTTTTCAATCTCGAATCAAAATCTAATTAAAATATATCGGACCAGTATAGTAGATTTGGTTTTTAATCCCAATAGAAATTTCTTCGAAATTCGCTATGACTTTAGCTGCGAGCTGTATATTTACATTTGTATACCTGAATTTTAATTCTCGATGACTAAGATCATCTTCACAATGAATCTCAAATACTGCATATACCTACATCTATAAACAGAAAAAACCCAGCCTCTCGGCCGCTAGGTAAACTCCTTTTCGCCTGTTACTGCCTGCTGTTAAGTCCTCTCTTAGCAAGCTCTGGAGCGTTTCTGTGTCAAGTTTAGTCCGCAATTGTCAGTCTTTAGTGCGAGGCGATGAAGATCGGTGGCCCAACAACTAACATGAGTTGTTCCGCTATTCCACCTAATAGCGCTGCTGCTAGTGGTGTTGTGGCGACGAAGAGCGGTCGCAGCGGCGTCAGAATTGTGCGCTGGTTGGTTTTCGCGTTTTTCGCGGCGATGCAGGCGTCCCTTGTGCCCGTCTTGTTCGTCAACCAGGGCGGTCTGCCTTTCGTGGCGGCGAGATGCAGGTTTAAGCACGCACAAAACGATCCGATTTTGTTGACGGTGTGCGAGGCGAGATGTTTAAATCACAATAGCAAGGACAAATCACTGGTAGGTTTGTTGACAGTATCGCCGATGCATATAATAAATTGTGAATGTCGATACGCGATTGTCTTTAAATTCTATGTCAAGGTATATTACCTCTAGCATAATTTAAATTATTTAAAAATAATATTTTAAATTCGGTCATTTAGAATCTTTCAATTTGTTTTTTATCGCCTATATCAATAACTGCAACTAAATATTAACATAAATGAGAATTATAAGATAATTAAAAATTTGCCTGTATTTATTTAATATTTTTGGAAACAGAATTGGAAATATTGATAAATAGGAAATTTCTGCAACCTATTTTTAAATGTATATGTATACCAAAAAAAGGTAACAGTACAAAATGTGCTTTTAACAGATGTGAAAACAAGAAAGAAACTTTAATAAACTCACGTTAAATCCTTAATGGTTTTCGAGGGATATGTTTAAATATTATTGACTTCGTTATGACTGACATTGATAATAGCATTCAAATCATTAAGTTGGTTGGTTTCTACAATGGTCACATTCATTTCAGCAGATCACGCTGACATTCACTTGTGTGTCAAGAAATGAAACCACAAGCTTAGAAAAACGTGATGTATTATAATTTAGTCTTGAAAATCAAATATTAAACTGTAGATAATAATCTTTGTGGGAGTGCGACGTTCATAATTACAATCCAAATTAGAAAGAATTTAGAAGGTCTCATTATGAATGAATTTTTCATTTTCAGGAGATTACCCATCCTTGAATTTCGAAACGTTGCCGTTTACGGCTGTTATAAAAAAGAATGTTATCCCATCACGATAAAATTTAAAAACAAACAAAAATTTCTAACAAGAACTAAGCTAAGCAGCTATATGAAATACATATAAAGTATTTCAAACTGCAAAAAAATTATCAAACAGTTGAAACAAAGTACACTCAAAAAAACAAAAATAAATGTTCTTAAAATGAATCAGCAATATCTGTAAAATCTTAACTTGATTCAATGCAAAATTCTGAAATTCTAGATAGATACATATTCATGTAATGGTTTTCATAGCGTGGATCTTCTAAATATCCATGACACATTCAATTATGTGAAGTGTGGGCAAGTCTCATTTCAAAATGCCACTCCTTGTAGTGAAAGTTTCGAAAATACCAAGACACATAATTTTGCAGCAAGTATGTCAACCCACCACTCATTATTTGTTTCCCAGGGAATCTAAGAAAAAAATCTTCATTAGAGGAATCAAAACCCAAATACATAATAAATTAAAACCTCACAACAAAGCATACGACTATACAACACCAGCAGGGACATTCAACTGATCTGCTAACCAATTTGATTTTTTTTATCTAAACTTTTAAGGAAAGCACATGCTTAAGCTTACATTTGGTCCCGGTTATCTAAAGTCTCTCCTCTTTTTTCTTAAAGCTCTTTTATTTAAAAAAAATAACAACAGAAAATGTTACTTCCCTAGAAATAGTCCTTAAAGCTCACTTTAACTGAATATGTCATCCAGATGAGGAAATATTTTGACGTAACCACTAACACGAGTAAAAGCTCGTTTAAAAGTTGGTGCTATCATGATATGAAGAAGATAGATTAATTAAAAAACACACACTATTATAAGATGTGTTTATATTGTGATGTATCTCCTATAAAGTTTCTAATTAAAATTGATGTTTAATGCTTACGGGTAGTATACGGTACGACTTGTTTTTCTTGATTACCTTAAGCAGAAATAATGTCCGTTTAGATCCCATGATTTATGTCTAGTTTTCAGTACATGATCGTAATTGCCATGCTGACTCAAATCGCACGTTTTATTGACTCCATAATTACGATACGATAGCGACTTGTATTTGCGTTGTCATCGTTGTAACTTCATGTTGTACCAACATATCATCTCCGACGCGACAATATCTGTTACACATTCTAGTACGAACTGTATGTGTAGTTTTTAGATTAGATTCCGCATAAAACTACATACGTCAGTAGTACAACTTGTGGTTAACGTGTTTTTATATATAACCCGGTGCAAGAGTTGAATCATTTACAAATGGTGATAATATATTGTGATTTGTAACTTTATTTTATCACCTCTCTTACATTTTTTTTTAAAAATAAAAGGGTTTAACACTGTTGGTGTATTATGATTTTGACCAGATTTTTTCCAGGAGTTATCTTAATTCTGATCAGTACCTACTGATAATTTTTATTTTTGTTTTAAGAAATACATGGATTAAACATAAAAATATACTCATAAACATCTAAAAAACAGTTGTAGAAAAATCTTCTGAGTTTGAGTTTAGGCTGTAGAACGCTTCTATGTCTTAAGGCAGAAAGCGTACGGAGTATGCAAAGGCAAAAGTAAAAAAATCGGTTTATGTTTTAAGAATAACAAGCCTATACATCTATTTTGTATGAAAGACGAAAAATCAGTTTTTATCATTAAGACATAGTCCCACATTGTTAGGGTTTGTTATGTTTTGACATACGAGCTCCCTATTTCTGAGCACCCAATTTCTGTAGACACTTTGCGCTTGTAATTGCTGCGAACTGAGCACCATGATTTCGGCTCAATCTTGGTAATTCAAATTTAGCCCCATTCGTTCAGGCATCACTGCAACAAATTTTTAAGCTTAGCGATTTTGTTTGACATATTTTCTTGAACGAAATGTAAAACTTCACCAGCAACACATCAACGAAATAAGCAAAATTGGATTTACGGTTTACCTCGTAAATGGATTTGAATCTTTCTTTTATGAATTGATTCTTAATTAACAAAACACCTTTCTGTCCGTTCATTTCAAATAATCCTACTCTCTATAGTCTCTAGTTATTTCTGACGATTGATAGAGTTGTCAAAATATAAGTGATAACCATTCTTTTACTAAATCCGTGGTTAAATTAGTGACAACCATAATATCGAAGTTGTTCTAAATCTTCCTATTAAAGATTGGAAGCAACAGACACACTTGCTCTCGCTAATCCTGATCCAGACATTATACCTATCTTGGTAGGCTCCACATGCATATATTCACGTTGCATTGATGGGCGCTCTTTAATTCTGATCATCGACTGATCTACTGCTTGATGTTTAGATGGCTTTTAAGACGACATAAAAGTGCTAGAAAGTTTAGTTAATCTATAGTTAAGAAAAAGTGAATTAATTTCCAAGTTTTAGCCTCTGCCATGGCACATTTGCCAACATTTTAATACTAATCATTTGTTGACAATTATCACATATTACCATTAGAATATCCATTAAAATCCATTAGAAATTTCGAATCATTCGTGAGTTAAAATCACGAGAAATATGTACTGTCCATTTTAGAGTCATTCAGAAATGAACGGATTTACGTTCAAAATATATAAAACAGCTATCGCATTTAGGCGTGGCAAGTGCTTGTTTTTGAACCAATCGTTTCCAAAATCGATATTTACGGAATCCTGAGTTTTTCGATCAAATTCAGTGATCGAATTTGATCAAAGAGGTTGCCATTTTAAACTTTCTTGTTTTTGAACCACTTGCTTCCAAATCGATATCTATGGAACTCTAAAACCTCCAAACACAATAATAACTTTTTTTGTTTTTGGGCCGATCATTTTCAAAATCAATATCGATAGGACATTGAGACCTGCAAACTTGATTATATGGTCAAATTATAAAAAGTTACCGCCATTTTGAAGTTAGTTGGTTTTGGACCGGTCGATTTCAAGATTGATTGATGGTAGGCATCAAGATGCGAGAGGTATCTTCTCTCATACTCTCTCTCATTTTCAGAGCTTTTTTATTGGACCCTTCTTTATGCACCATTATGTTTACTACCTTGTCCTAGATGTAGGCCCCAAAAAGTTCTTTTCATTTTCACTGTAATGTCATCAGGTTAAAGTTCCTTTTTTACCTTTTTAATATATATTTATTTTTGTAAACATTTAATATATGCTCTCACTCGAATTCTCGAAGGGGATATATGAATAGTTGCACAAGTTGCCGAATCATCTAGATTCCATGCAAACATGATGCTTGTATTGGTGGGAGCAATTTTTTTGTACTTTTCAATTGTTGTTCGCTTTGAAATATGCATTTTTAGTAATTAAAATAGGCTCTGAATTGCACTATTAATTTCAATTCACCATCCAGAATTTGGTATTTAACAATTTTGGAACCTGACACTATCACTTTTAAAACCTCTACATTTTTATATCGATATTTGGTAAGGTCAAGTTGTTAAATTTTTATGTATCAAGCTTTAAAATCACGTGACCTCCATTCATTTCAGCCATTATGCTCCACCTTTTTGTAGGATTTCTGAAAACTTTTTGTTCATAATTTTCACGTCATCAAAAAATAGCTATTTTTTCCTTATGAATTCTCTAATTTTTAAGTACTTTATTGAGATATTTTGTTTCTTGATGTTGTGCTTTTACCGACGAAATCTTGATGTTGGACTGTACTGCAGAGTTGCACGGGCGAATTTAGTCCTTTATGTTTTGGAGGCAGTTCATTCCATTTTGTTCGATTCTTTTCTGCTTCTTCTCTGATTCTGTCGATTCACTTTATTCCTGGTCCTTGTCTACTATCCTTATGTGACATTTACGTCTCACACTCTTTTTGTAAGCATTCGACATCTTCAACACTTGTTAAAACCATCTTACTTCTTCTACAATTTTTTTGTTAATTTACTTGTATGTTTTGTCTGTATTTTGTTTCCTGTTGTTGTCTTTTCTGGTTTTATTTCCTATTCTTCTCAGCAAGCTCATTTCCATTGCGTTGATTTTGGATTTCTATTTTTGTCATGTCTCGCTGCTGTCAATTATTCTGGCACTGCACTTCTTGATATTTCAATGTACACAAAATACTTGATAAGATTATAAAAATTTAATTTTTAAATTTTTTCAATAAAATATAGTACCTACATATTCTATAGTGCTCTTAAATGAATATTTATTGTAACAGATATGTGTGAGTAAAGTTATAGGGCGGACTAAGTTATTACTTATTAGGCTAATAAAATGCTTGATATGTACGCCGATAAATATTAAACCATCGTTTTTGATAGCATAAAACATTCTTGATTCGATATTTATTGTTTTATAATAAATCTGCTCGGGTCTATAGATTACCGCTCCAATAAAAAACAAAAGGCTACTAAGAACGACATTGTTTTGTCTCGACAGGTAGGAAATTTAATGCTAGCAAAGCAGTTTAAAGCCAGTTTAGTCGTAAAGACTCGTTTTTTTTTTACTTTGTGTGTAACCTGTTGAGATATATGTATCTGTGTGTACGCGATATATTTACGTATGTGTATTTGAACAAAGACAACATTCTGATAATTATCATAAACCATATCATTATGTATGCATATCTTAATGTGTCGAATAAATTAGATTAGATTAAACGATTAGATTAACTCTAATTTATGGCATATATTTGATTAACATGCGAATTTTTATTTTTACGGATTCTGTTCTCTAGGAGTGTTGTCTCTTGTTTGTATGGTGCTGTTTTTTAATATATATTTAAATGATTTATATATTATTCTAAGAGGTAATTGGTTCCTATTTTTTGTCTCGAAGATAGCCATGCAATACACCCCGAGGGAAGATTGGCCAAGTCGTACTCATTATGCACAGCCTTCCTGTACCACTATATTATTTTGCTATCTTGTCCCAGTCTAGCTTAACTTACTATTTTGTATTGAGAAATGTTTCATTGTTATAATTTGACTTTTTCCTTGCCCTCCTTTTATTAGTTCTTTTAGACGTTTCAATGAATAACAGTAATAAATAAAAACATGAAATAAGTGACATTATCATGACCGAAAGTGATACATTTTCTATACAAACACAGGTTTTTAATTAAAAATTTCCATGATCGTTTTGCATATCAGGCTAACAACTTAAACTACGACAGCCTATTGATAGGAGAGGGTGGTGGGAGTCAAAATTAAATGTATCCATTTTACTATTGTCAACTTTTTATATGACAGGAATGTCAGTGGTTATGCCAATTACTTTACCGAACCATCAAACTTTATCCTAATGGAATACACAGTTAATAAAAAAGTGCAAATTATAAAGTGGTTTTATAATTTGCCATAGTATTTGACATAACCACTGACATTCGTGTCATACAAACAATTGACAATATTAAAATGGATACATTTAATTTTACCTCCCACTACCTTCCCCTATCAATAGGCTTTCGTAGTTCAAGTTGTTATCCTGTATATAGCTGAATTTTGTTGATATACATAGGACTCAATTTATTCCTTTAAAGTGTAGATGATCATGAAGTTGTTGGTATAAATTTTAAGCTGCAAAAAACCCTTAAAGAATATAAGTCCAACGGCGTTAATTCTAATCACCAATCATCTTGCCCTGTATGGCATATAGCACCATCTTGTTGAAACCACATGTTGTCCACATCCATATCTTGCAATTTAGAGACAAAAAACTGGATTATCATATCGCGATAGCGAGTTGTTCGAAAAATCTGCATCGATTCTTGTTCAACAAATTCTCTTTGCTGTAAGTGGTGAGTAGGTTTCAGTCTTATCCAGTCAATTGAACTTGGTAAGCATGAAGATGCAAATCTTTTGTTAGAATACGTTGTGGAGAGCCTCTCAAATTGACCAATTCTTGTCCACCGTGTCGAATTGATGCTCCTGGATCTTCAGCAACACTCTCACGAACTGCTTTGATGTTTTGTGTATGTGTTAGTGTTTCAGACCACTATTTGCGCCAGAATACCACTGAATTTATTCATTCATCTTTTCACACAATTGTTATTTCGTTAGGTATGCTATTGACTCTCACTTTTCTGATTTTTAATTTCGTCAACTGTTTTGTACTTTTCTCCGTAGTCTCATATTCTTGCATTTCGATTATTTCTTCCAATCTGTCGTCAGTCGTTTGAAATAACTCTCCCATGGACGGGCTTTTTCCTGTTTCAGAGCATTTTTCATATTTACTTCTCTGCTCCAGTGGTCTGTTTTAATAGTCTTCATTCTTGAGTTAACGGAGCTCTAAATTTCTTCGTAGTTAGTGCGTTGATATTCTGTTAGTAAGCTTCTGTAGATTAAATAGGTTTTGATTTTTTTCTGCAAGTTCTCTTCTTCACAGAATCACAGTTTGCTATGGCTTGTGCCATTTATGTTTATTCTGCGCTTACCTACGGCTTCATAGCAGCTTCCCACTTCAGTTTGGCATGTTATGTTAGTGTTTTGCAGTTTAACAGAGATTTCAAATTGTATTTCTCTCAAACGGCTCCTTCTTGAGCTTAATGGGTTGTTGCATTATTATTTTGCATATGATACGGTTGTGATCAGTTCCTAAGTTAGTTGATATCAGGCTTCACCCGTCGCACATGTGTGGGGGGTTATTGCTAACTAACTAAATTTACTCATTGTCAGTATTACGTACCTGGTGTCCACCAGGTCTTCGTGATACTTTGCTACTTTTTTTTTTACTTTTTTAAGAGACAAAGAGCGGCGCAAGCAGAGTTCCAGTGGCGGATTTGTTCCAATTGAAACAAATCAATGTCTGGATTTTTGTTATTTTCGACTTCTAAACTATCATTCTCACCTTCAATACATTGAATATCATAAAAAATCATGTCGTATTTTTCATATTGTTCAAAATTGACATAAATGATATTACCTTATTTTTGTTTTTCAAGTAAACTACTCAACTCTACTCAACGACTATTGCCAACTATGAAAAATGAATATTAAAAAAATGTTTAATGTTGAAAATATACATTTGTGAGGTGTCCGTTTTAATCTCGATGATGTCTAAAAATATATAATACATAAAGACTCATCTTTGAATGGGACAGCCAGTGAGAGTATTTTGGCAGTTGCATTCATAAACAGCGACGATTATCAAAACTGTAGAAATATCCGTATTCATAATTTGACACCTGTCAAAAATACTTTGACAATTACAACAAATATTGAAAAATATGCCAGATCTTTATGTAAAATGCGGTCTTAATCGTATCCATTGAAAGGCATGCCTACAAGTCACACACAATTTCTGCTGGTATTTTGATTACCCACAGGTAATTGAAAAACTGAAAGTTATGTACTCTGTGAGTAGGCTTCTGAAATTTGACATAAATCATCATCGGTATTATATTACGTAAGACGTTTGGACTGCCAAATATGATATTTAATGTTCTGCATGTGTAACAATCAAATTCATTTAACGACTCATAAATACAAATTTACACAACTCTCGATTGTATACTCACAAAAGTTGGACGCATTTTATACAGGGTGCGACTAAAGTATTGCACCAAGTTGAATAACAGGCAATCGTCTAGAAATTTAGATTTGATATTCGGTAGTTATAAAGTTGTTTATTGAGAAATAATTTTAAAAAATCGTGAAAAATTAATAATGAAATAGAAATATAGATAAATAAACAAACTTGTAATAAATGTTCAAAATGCGGCCCGTTCACTTCTTGACACGAATAAAGTCGTCTCACAAAAACGTCTAATGAATGATGCAGGTGTTCTGCGGCAATATATTTGCTGTCACATTTCTAATTCAGCCTTCTAAATCATCTAATGATATTGGTTTATTAACATACACTAAACTTTTCAAGTGTCTCCAGAAGAAAAAGTCCATTATAGTCATGCTTGGCGATCGAGGAGGCCATTCAATCTGACCTCTTCGCCCAATCCATTTTTCGGGAAACGTCTGGTTCAAGTAATCACGGACTTGCTGGCCAAAATGAGATGGGGCGCCGTCTTGTTGAAACCATATGCCTGAATGCACTGGATTCACTGGATTAGGTTTAATTTCCTGTATTCGTGGTACAATTTGATTTTGTAGTAGTTCCAAGTAGATAATTGATGTTTTACGTAAAAAGAAGGGGCCAATGATGTTTCCATTTAATATACCACACCAAACATTAATCTTTTCTGGATGTTGTGTATGAATTTCGAGACTTACGTGTGGATTATTAGCGTGCCAATATCTATAATACAATTATGCCTATATACATAACCGTTTAACATAAACGTAGCCTCATCCGAAAAAACAATGTAATTAACAAAACTTTGATTTCCTTCAATTTTGCCAATCACTATTTCCGAAAATTGTACCCTGCGGTCAAAGTCATCTTCTGATAGTTCCTGCACTAAATGTGGTTTGTATAATTTTGATTTTAGTATTTTTCTTACTAATTTTTCTGAAATATCATAATCAGCAGCAAGTTGTGTGTATAAATGTCTGTATTTTGGGAGTAAGTAGCTCTCAAATGCTCTAAAGTTAAACCCTTGTTCCTATTTGAAAAAAGCAAGATGGCGTCGTCCTGCCCACATCAATTGCACAAAACAAGTGAAATTTATGTCAAAACCTTGGCTATAATATACAGTTTAATGCTACCAAATATCAAATCTATATTTCTAAGCGTTTGCCTGTTATTCCACTTGGTGCAATAGTTTAGCCGCACCCTGTATAATATGCAGAATATTCAATAATCTATTCTACATAAACTTTCTCTACAGCTTTATTAATGTTATCGATATTATTATTTACTACTATATATTTTAATATTTCCCATAAGATAACTTGTATACCAGATGTTGAAAAGTTCAAAGTCAAGAAAAAAGAACAATTTGAAATCATTTGACGGATCTATCGTTGAATACGCGAAACATAATATAGTAAGCAGTAATAAAAATAGCTGTTAAACTTATACAAATGCAGTAGCAGTGAGGCCATTAGTCCATTTCGAGTTCACTAACAAAACCTCTTTAACTGTCACATTATTTACAGTCGCATCATATACAGACAATAATAGAGTTCTTAGAAAAAACAACCACCACTTTCGGTATGTAATGTTAGAAATTTCATCTGAAGATCTTTTGGATCAGGGCAATAATATATCAGTACTTATCAAACGAGGAATCAAGAACATTATATTTTCCTTTTGCAATATACATAGCAGACGTAAACCACACATTCCGATTCTTCCGCTCCTGTCTCCATTTATAGAGGCAGAACGTTTTCTTAAAGAACGTACACCATTACTAAGAAATATTTCGCACTTTTTCGTCATTATTACTGCCTCTTGCTCGCCAAAATAGGGAAATTTAAATTTAATTGCGCGTTAAGTATTTGTTTTATTGAAGTAACATCTAGGAGGCAACATTAAAAAAGACATTAGTCGGTAGTTCTACAATTTAATCTCCTACTTCATACACGCATTATTATTACCGTCTTAATTGTACGGGGTATAAAATTATGATTTATTATTCTTTGTAAGCATTTTATGCTTAAGTGCAGGTGTAAAAAAGTTATGCGTAGAAGGAATTACTGACTGTTAAGTATCTTGAACGTTATTTTATGTTTCCTTTTCATTTCTTACAGTGCGTTAAGGCATGCTTACGCAATGGAATAGAAAAACCAGGTGTCTGTCCCGATCTCATCTCGCACATTGGCAATGCCACCCAGTCACCTTTCGCTACTGTCTGCATGGAAACCTGTTGGAAGGATTCCGAGTGTCCTGGCGTATTAAAGTGCTGCCGACATAAATGCGGTGTAACCTGCCAGTATCCGTTGGAACTTCAAAATGCTAAAGGTACATTTATTTAATGTAAATAGTTTTTCCTATTACCGGCTAGCTAAATTGGTTGTTTTGTTCTGACTGGAGGGATGTAACTGTAATTTACGATGTATGTACATTCATTGTCTTTGATCGTGGAAGTCAGACCTTCTTCTAGAATAAATGTGAAAAAATATATATTAAACAAGTGCAAACAAAAGCTTGTAATAAGTTTTCATTTCTAATATTAAAATTAGAGGACGAACATTGATCATGAATAAATTATTATTATAGGAATCAAAAGAAATGTCAAATTTAAGTTTTCCCTTTTTGGAAACAGTGGGATTTGTTCATTGAAAACATGACCAAGAACGAATTTTGCAAATTTTGCCTCTAAACAAAAGTTTGTTTCGGTTATCTGCCAGTCATAAAATTTGTTTACCTTTCTGGGACAGAACATAGTTAGTATCCAGTCCACAATGTTTATGAAGGAAAGATTTCAGTTAATGATGGCCGTAAGTCTAAGATTCCTTGTTTATTTAATAAACTTCTTTTTGTATATTCTAAAGAAAAACTGCTTAATGTACCTCTCCGATAATACTTTAAATATTAATCTTTCAAGTTTTCACCTTCTACTTCTTGATTAATTTCAATCGGTATTTTCATGTTCTTTAGTGACATCTGTTTCTTATATTCCTTTTATTTTCCACTTCTTTCAGTTTTTCAATTTGTTCTAAAGGCATAATCTCCGTTCTTTCACAAATTCTTTGTCTAGAAATTCTGGCTTACGATTGTTAATGGATGAAATACATGCATTAAAGTCTTCTTCCAAAAGCGTGGCATGAAAGAGTGTGCAGCCACACCCCTTTCTCATAGAACTCTGATCCAAGAATGATCAAGACAGAGTTTTGTTTCAATATTGTGAATGCAGCTTGGTAGAACGTTTCTTAATTCTATCATTAGAACTTTAAAGTAAATGAGGCTTTTTGTGCCTCTTATAAATGTAATAAAGAATCAATCCATAGAATTGCATTTTTGATTAGTGTGGATATATTGTTTCCGTTCACAAAGCAAACAAGTAGCTCGCTGACTTCCTGATTGGACAGTCCAAAACCCCATTTTTCCCCCAATTTTTACGGCATACTTAGAGTTAGGCTCCCTGATTTTATTGTCGTTGTAATAACATTGTATTTAAGACCCCAAAAAGAGTTTGGTGACGAATTTGATGGTTTGGGGTACAGGATTGCATAGTAATATTTATTCAAGTCAAGTAGGTATTTCCTATTTTTCAGCAATTTCATATATTTCATTTTGAATCCTTTCAATAAAGTTTATCTTTAATGGACGTAATAGATAATACTCTATAGGTAAACAACTAAATAGTAACATTACAAAGTTAATTTATCTTGTGTTATATACATACATATATGTATATATCTCTTATAGAATTCCTTCAAGATTATTTCTTAAAGGAATTCCTTTAGAAATAAATCGAAATCGTAAATCAGGTAATATGTATAATTTATCGGAAATTTACCGAGATTTCTCGCTACATAATCATACCACCATGAAGTAACAGGAAAAAAACAACAAAAACGAAATAAGAAAACAATTCCATCCAATTTCGACAACAACTGTGCATTAAGAACAACAACGGAGGAAAGAATCCAAAAATTACGTCAATTATGAGAGGGGAGGGGATTAAAGAAGCAGATATGTTTGAACACATGTGGAGAAGATTCAATACAATTAAGAAAATTACAGAGCGCAAGGTTAATTTAAAAATATTCAACTGTGAAAAGCAGAATGACTTAGGGCAACAGAGTAAAGAGGTCGTATATGTATGAGTATTGGTCAAAAAATTATACAGGCTTTCATGTATTGATTACAGCATTGCTACAAAATTATTCTGACAACGTTTTTACAGACATGATGATATGATCTATTATTCAAAATGCAATATTCAAAAGCAAAACATTTTAATGTGAACTAACTGTACCTTCTTACATATTTGAAATAATAATCAAATTCTTGTCTAATGCAGCAATCTATAAAATTATTAAATACATACACTGACACCAGCAATAACTTATCACGTTTTGTACCACCTTTCTATCGTTATTAGTTTTGTCCGCATACATGGAATTATTGTAGCGATTTCACTTTCATAAACGATTTTGTATTTTTTTAAATATTATTATCTGTATAACAGTAATTTACTTTTAGTAATTTCTTAAGCATATACAAGCAGTATATGTATTAATTTTAGAAAACGTATCATAATTAACGTGATGCATTGAATTTACGGGTGCATTTTACGAGTAATGGCAAGGCAATAATGACGCTGAAATAACGGTGTTGTATTATATAAATCTGAAATATCAGAAAATAACTCCACATCAACTATACAAGAGCAGAGAACGAATTAATAAGAAGATTAATGAATATATGACAGACCATAAAGGATAATAATTTCATCTTTGCGGAACACTGCTATTAAAATGAGATAAAGTCATTCTGTGATATTGTGCTACAGTACCGAGAGGAAATTTTTTTTTGTCTTAAAAACAGAGAAAGCAGGTTTCCAACTAACTGGAAATTGAGTTCAACCTCGACAGATATATGGAGATTATCTTCACAATATAGGGAATGCAATTACACATAATTACTATCTGATTATCTTACCGTTTCAGTGATAGCAGAGTAAGACTTTTAACTGTAGACGAGCCAATTGTAAGAAGCGACGTCAGGTGCTTAGTAGTTCTTATTTGTAAAATCATAAGAGACAACATGCTGATATCTGATGTTAGACGTCACATTTTGAATTTCCTTAAAACCACACCTCGGACTTCACCAAAGTATTAAAATCCAGATTTTTTATGAAAGATATTATGCACTTTTTGGTTGATGCATATTGGATACTTCATAAAAATAGGAAGTCTATTTGACAATGGATAAAGTTTTAGCCTCCGTTATTTATTAGTAGAACTGTAATAGGCGCTTATGGTATATTGTGCGAAATCACCCTGCGAACGAGCGCAATAAAAATAGATCATTAAAACCGAACCATATGGTTTCGATCTATCCGATCTCGTCAACGATCCTCCAAATGAAAGACCTAATTTTATCGCAACTCGTTCCTCCACCTTAATCGTATAACACCTGTGACAAATGTACTAATTTTAACTGCATGCTCTCTAGTGAGCAAGGTCGGAAGTAGCACACCGCAGAGTACTACATAACACAGTATTATCTAATTAAGAGTAAAGAGCGAGTTGCGATGAAATTAGGTCTTGTATTTGGAAGATCGCTGATGAGATCGGATAGATCGAAACCATGTGGTTCAGTTTTAATGCTTGATCTATTTTCATTGCACTTGTTTGCAGGGTGATTTCCAATAATATACCTCTCGATGTTTTCAATATTTAACATACATATTTTAGATGAGCCCCAATACCAAATATTTGCTGTTGATAGCATTTTATACTCATTCTGCTTCAGCTATTCTGGCCAATTAATACTGATCAATCTAAACACGAGTTGTTAAGTTGTAGAATTCTCATGAATTACCCATTTTTTGTGGTAGTTTATCGAAAAGCAAAAAGACAAACATGGTCCTTCAAGTATACTACAATAGAAACTAGGAGCTAGCATTGACCCAAACGACCCAAAATTTTTCTTGTAAAATGGTGTTCTGTAGTGTACTTTTTCAAATTTCTAAACCAAAATGATTCAAGCGGAGCCAAATCTATATTATATGGTGGGTGATTCAGTTCCAAAAAATTACATTTGCGGAGAATAAGTTGGTTGTGTGGTTGCTATTACATGACAAAGACAGCAAACTTTTTTGGGAAATTAGTTGGCTAAGCAGTCTGGGGGTTGGAACAGAAGCTTGGAATCCAGATTGCTGAAAATTTATTTACTCGCTAGCTTATTTTCTAAAATTGTTTAACATATAATATTTTAGCAATTATACGAACTCTTAAACGGTGAAAGTTGTATCCATTAAATCCATTAAATTACAATTTAACCGTAACATACAGCTCGAAATTCAAATTAATAAGCACATAAATATTTAATAATAAACAGAAATGTAATAAAGATACTGTAAGTCTACAATTTGTTAGTTACAAAATGTGTTCCATTTTCAGAGCTAATCATAGCTGTCACCATTACTTCCTTATTGCCCAACTATATACACATACTTATAAAGTATAAGCGACCACACCTCGTATACACGAGGAGATTATTCTCATCGGTTAGTAATTCAAGGTTGTCAGACTACTTTGTTAACGTCTCGTTACGTATTGAGATGTTAATATTCTCGGTTTTCTTGGTGGTCCCTGGGTGGACCGCAGTGCTGCGCGTACACTTTGTTGATTGAGGCAATGCTATAAGAAGAACCAGAAAAAAAAGGAGAGAAAGAAAACAAGCGGAAAAAAAAGGAAAAAGTAGAGGCCGAAAGCGGCCCTTACACAGATGAGACCATAAAAACTGGGTCATTATTTTGATATCTGGACTCGATCTGATAGATTCTTTAAAATCCATCGGTTCCCACCGATCAGTGGCGTATCAAATATGTATATGGTGCTTTCAGATTTGTTGTAAAATTTTTCTAAATACCCGTTTCTTTCTCTAATTGTCCCATGCAATAAATAAATAAAATAAAAAATAATTGTATAGTTTTTTTTAGTTATTATTGTTTTCTGACATTCTTATATATCTTTGAATTTAAACGGCATACAAATGTATAGCAAGTAATAAGAACAAAAGCTTATAGTAGATGTATCAATGGAGCTATATTAACTGCATACCGATCTTCCAGAACAAAACATTTAACAATGTTGTCCGAAAGTGGAACAACTGCGTGCAATGTATGAAACATCATCAATAACTGATTTTTGTGACAGTGTAATTAATTTCCACCGATAAGAAACAGTTTATGTACACCAATATTTGACTTTGGAACAAAAATATTTTTAATGCATGATATTAATTGTTGTTCAAGGGCTGTCTTTGTCGTCTGAAACAACTACAAAGTAGACAAGTAGTTTGAAAATTGTGAACGGTTCCTTTATTTTGGTAAAGGTGCCCATTGTACTTGTGGGTGAAATGCCTGACTGTTTCGAGGTAGGTCCAACCATTTAATATGATAACAGATTATTGAGTTTGTGAAATATGTGAAGTGAATTAATATAATAATAACAAAGCCCCACTTTCTCAAGAGCTAATGTGCCAACCAATACATTAGCAAATGTCAATTTTGGAGAAATTGGTCCCAAGAGAAACTCAATCCGGCTATAAGATATGTTCGAAATAACATCACGACTTTGAGAGTATCTTCCAGAGAATTTGGTATACCACCCAGCATTTTGAAAGGATAAATTGAAATAAACAATACTGTGAAGAAAGGAATGGAACCACCTTCAATTTTGAAGAGCAAACAATCGTCACTGATTGTCTGAAACTTCAGAAACATGGTTTTTCTCCTTCAAAAACTGATGTAGGGGAAATTGTGTTTCGTCTAGGTGGATTCCAAAAATCAAACATAGATTTTATATTGAGAAAGTCATGATCGGTTACGATTGGCTCACATCATTTCTTCGAAGTTATCTAGCTCCTGATCGGAAAGGCTGAAGGATTCTTAAAACACCATGAATAAAGAAACTGTTATTTAGTATATTGCTCTGTTATTGGCAGAATTTTGAAAGAGAACGAAGTGTTTGATAATCCATAAAACATGTATACAATGAACGAGACATGCAAACAGTTTAATAATAAAGGGAGACGTGTTAGTGCTAGGAAAGGTTTCAATGCTGACGGAGTATTTCTTCTATCCGTACGTATCTTCAAGAGAAAATTTTTTGGGTGATATGCCGTCTGGTTCCCAGGTATACATGTCCCCAAAGTCTACCCACATCAGTTCATTTTTTTTTTGCTTTTGAAGCGGCTTTTTATCGTAATAAACGTTTTACTATTTAATGGACAAAATTTTAAAGTTTGCAGAAAACCACGATATGTTTACCGTCCCACACTACATACTGCTTACAACCACTCGACCAATGAGTGTTTAAATCGTTAAAAGCAGTATTAAAGATTGAATGAAATAATTGGAATCAAATCATAAATCATTGTGACAGAAAAATTTCCAAATCAGCAACTGTTCAAAATGAGTTATCTGATTTTTCAACTACAGATAAGTATCTAGATGCCTACGATATGTATAACTTTACTGCAGTAATATTACGCATTCGTAGAAACCTTTCCCGCTGACCTGAACGGGTGCGATCAATGCAACAAACCAGTAGATAAAAAAACTCCTGCAAATTGACCAAAGACATCAGGTAACAAATCACGCACTTTCTAGAGATGACGATGCAAAAGATCATTATTAAATCAGTTCGATTTTCATGCCAGCAGTTACAAACGTAACAACCTCTGGCACAATGGTTGAAATATTTGACGAAGAGGAAGCAGTTTCAAATACTTTATTTTCTATTAGCGGAAAAACAAAAAAGTAGCTCAAATTTTGATTAGTCCCGAAAATATAGCGAAGAGAAAGTGTTGCTCTACTTAACAAAAGCAAAACAAGCGACCACTCCCATCTAAGCTTACCACAGAAGAACCAAAACTAGGGTTACTCAGAATAAAAGTGACAACATTGCAAAAACGGACAAAATATAACAAAATAGTATAAATAACTGTATACAACATTATAAACAGGGAAATGACATGTAATAAAAGCTGAAGACAAGATAATGGAAAGAATTTATCAGGAGAAAACACGATACAGAGGAAGATCTAAAGATAATTAAAAGAATGATGAAACGTTCATAACAAAAAGGAGTATCCGATCTATAGGATTCTCATTGGTCGAAGTGCAAGAATTATATTACCACATTACAATACCAACTTCATTCCATCTGGACAGACTTTAACCGTTTTGTCATCCATAACAATTTCTCTTTTATATGCATATGACGGAACCTGCTTTTCACAAAAAAGGCAGAAGCAGAATGTACAGCAAGAGTCAAAGCAAATATCATAAGAAATTATGGAAAGGACACTCCAAAGTGATGAGCCAATATTCGAAATCGTTCCTAGGCAAACGTAAACACGAGCTAAGAGGAACATTTTTGAAGACACAACCAGTTCGGATTCTTCAACAGGCTTACAGATAGATGTGTTAAAGATTCGAAAGCTTGAACAGATGCTTTGCGATTTTGTATTTGGTTTATAAAACATCTTTCAACTTAAGTACATATATTAAGAAATTCTGGTGCTCATTGATTGGTGTCGCTACCACTCCCTTCCCTCTCCCTCCCCCTCACCTCCAACAGTTGGTCAGCATTTGCTCAATTAAACTGTGCCATCTCATGTCTAGTTTGAAGCTTTTGGGGGAGGAATAAATTAAATGACTATGGTCTAATCGTGAAAGAAAGAATTTTTGGTTTACGTCACGATAGCAGAGCTGGTACAAAGTGGCTAAAGTTCCCTAGAAGCAGTGCAGAAATGCTTTAACATATTTGGACCTGAATTTGCCGTGATGCAGTATTAACGTTCTAAAGTAACAGATTTGAAAATAAAAGTAATAAGTTTCTGGCTACATACTTCTGTGACTCTTGTCACTGGTGTCACATGCACTACATCTACTGGTAATTATATCCACCCATGTTCGTATGCTAGAGTGAGAATACCACCCCACCACATTCTGTTTATGCGTTCCATCCATGCCGTGACATAAAGCTGCCTCCCCAAGAGGTCGACCAGTTCATAAGAAGAAATATAAGTAAATTTGGTAATGCCTATGAACAAGCTGTTATAGTTCAAAATGCTGAAAATCGATGTATGGTTTCTGGCTTCTATCTCTGTGACAGAAACAAATTCTGTTCTCACGACTTTCCTCTAGCAACGTAAAGAAATCTAAGTTTGAATGACCCTGTTTTGGCAGTTATCTTCTCATACAAATCTCCGCAAATTAACTTGCAGAGAGCTGTGTGGCAGGCTCTTGTAATTCAACTTCTAGTAGCTCATTTTAACATGAGCTTGTCAATTGCTTCTAATTCATACATCTAATAGCATTCAACCAACCAACTTCATTCCATCTGTACAGACTTTAACCGTTTTGTCATCCATAATAATTTCTATTTTACATGCATATGACGGAACCTGCTTCTCAAAAAAAAAGGCAGAAGCAGAATGTAAAGCAAACGTAAACGCGAGTTAAGTGGAAAATGTTTGACGACACCAACAAAATGGTTTGGGCAAGTTGGTTGCATTTCCAAAGAAAAAACACTGAAAGAATATATCAGGCCAAAGAAACCGGAAAAAAAGAACTGTAAGGTTAAGACTAAAAGATCGCATAAAAGAACATATGGAACTACGCCACTGATTAACAACGGAGTAGGTTTCGGTAATCGCAAAATGAATTTCATCGTGCCGTAACCGCATGTGTGCAGCCACAGCGGGACTTGGACCACCCATCAATGGACTCCATTCTCGTCTAAATGTCATAACTTTTATTAATATTATCGAAAGTTTTGTAGATACAGGTTTTTCGATTGCCTGCAGCTACTTTATGATCGTTTTTACATTTAGTAAAATATTACACAGGAGGACCCGAGGAAATTGTAATCGCTACATCTGCAATACCAGGATTAAAATCGTTAAAATACTTTCTACAACAATACCGTGAACTGTAACAGTTTAGGAGAATGTTTTTATTTTAGTTACCGATAACGGTTTTGGGTTGTGTATGTATATATGTATATTGTCGGCTACCACGTCTACATTGTAGAATCTGTATCATCTACTACATGTTTAGCAAGTTATTTTCTGGCTTTTCACTACAAACTTGGTTTGGAGCTTTGAGGTTTATTGACTTTGTGTAACGTTTTCACTCGATCCATTACTGATTTATGACTAACAGCTGTTATATTTAAGAACGTGCGTTTCTTTAACAAATCATAAATCGTTCACACAACACTCATTTCATTTCTGACAAGCGTTATTTTGAGAAGTTGATATGTGTGCACAAATACACATGGATACTATTGCGGCATTTATGTGTGCGCGCCATGCGGCCTTTGTCGACATTGATATGCATTCGTTGTTCGTTTTAGTTATTCAAAAAAAGTTTAGAATTGTCGGCTAGTGTAATCAGAAACAGTAAAATCTTTCTTCTCGTAACTGGTGTTATTAGACTTTACCCAAGCGAATTTCTGTTTGATGCAGATCATTTAATTTACCGCAAGAAGTAGTAGCTAATAATTTACTACGTCTTCTTGATACGTGCCAACGCCTTTTACGAAATTTTTCAATACACTTATGTATGCATGGTCAATTGCTATTGTGGGTACCTACGATTTTTTACCCTATGACTATCACTTTAGCATTATTGTTAATTAGCATATTATGCGGTATAATAAATAAAATGTTGATAATCAAACAGTAGTGCAAATTATTCACCAGAAAATATTTTTATGGACATTGTTGGCCAACCTCCAGATACCAAAGCTTTACTGGTGGACCTATGTATACATTATGAAAGTGTGTGTAGGTGTGCTGTAGGTACAAGATTCAAATAGAGTGAAAAACGTTAATTTTCCTTTTAAACTTGTATTTTAATGTCGGAATGAATTTCAATTATTCTAATTCTTTTAGTAACTAGATATAATAAACAGCATAACGTTCATAAGCAAATATATATTTTGTTGAATTAGCTACTTAAACATGCTACTAATGTTTAGTATTTAGTTTCATAAATAAAGATCGTATGTCGAGATTTGCGGTTCATATTTTGCATCTGTCAAATTGGCGTTGCAAATACCGCATAAAATTAAATGATGTGTGTCAACGCAGTTCCGACAATTTGTAGGTGGCATAGGCGATAAACGCGAACACCATTAAATCAGTACGTGCTCGTACTACATTAAGAAAAGCAGTTTGTTTTTTTTCTTATTTTGTAATGACTTTATAATTCAAATGCGTCGCTATATGTCAACGCCTTAGTTGCATACTTATTGGGATTTTGTCTTTTGTTAAATCTCACGGCTATGCATATGCATATTGTTTGTCGGTAAAAGTGCATAGTTGTAGGTATTATGTGTAACTTGCTTGTAGATGCATGACGTCCTCGATATTTTTAATTATAAAACAGTGTTAGTTTTACATATAGCGCACGTATATATGTCTGATGTATATGTATGTATTGTTTAACAATTCTTAAATTTGCCGATCTGAAACTAGTTCTAGTTAATGGTTTTATGTTTATTAATATCTAATCTAATCAATAAGCTTTTGAATTTCTCATTACACATAATACTTGGGTGAATCTTTACGTTCATATTAGGCGGTGAAAAGCTGGGCAAGGGATTTTAAACTTGACAGAGGACCTGTGAACAAGGTGCTGGTTCTGGGCAGCCGAAACCTGTTGTTTGCACTTCAAAGACAAATTTGGCCATTATTAGTCAAGATCCTGTACACTTCGTAGCAAGATTAGTTATTATGGATAAAACCTAGGTTCACCATTGTTATCTTGAATCAAAAAGGCAGATCATCGAATGGACGCATAAAGGTTCACACCCCCTCGTGAAAGTTTCGTGCAATTAGCATCTTAATTTCAAAACTGTGTTTTCAATTTTAAAGAAGGAACTGTGATTCTATCAAAGAAGAAAGACAGGAGCTGTGTTTCAATGGCTGCAATTCATAATATAGGCTTTTAAATTTTCCAAACATTCGTCCTATTCTCCAGATTTAGCCTATAGTGACTTCCATGTATTCCCCAAACTCAAAGGCCATTTTCCTGGGATTCACTTTCGAATATTTTTCCCCAGGGTGTTAAAGTTCTTTACCACAATAATTATACCAAGTATGTCAACGTTTTGGCAGATTATTTTGAATAACAAAAAATTCCAAAAATGGTTTGGAGCATAAATATTGGATTTTATGAAATTTATTTCATACTTTACAACCTCACTATACATAATAAATTTTCTGAAAAAATGAGACTTCCTATATAGATTCTTACCACACATATTTATAGTTACAAATTCTTTGTCTATATCCAGGGTGCCCGGATTTCGTAGGGACAACATCGGATAACTTTTTTATTTGAAGACATAGAGGGACGGTTAAAGTATCAAAAAAGTGTAGATTCAAAAGCTCACTAAGAATACATTTTCAAATTTTACTTGTCATGCTTCATTCTTCATTTGTTTAATATTGAAGAAAAACTGAAATCTCCTAACTTCTTTTATTTGCTAACTTTTTTGTTATTTGAGATATTAAGATGCGGTTTGAAGCAATTCGAATTGTCATCTAAATACTTTTATTGACGTTTAATAAAACAAAATTTCTTTTGCGCAAATGTTTAGTGATTTCACCTAACTTCAAAATTTTAAATTGGAACCGTGGAATTTTTGTGGCTCTTTTAAAAGGAGATTTTTTTGTGAATACAATTATGTATCGCATGATATGAGCTTTTGAATCTACACCTTTTTGCTAATTTAACTGTTTCTCTATGTCTTCAAATTAAAATGTTACCCATGTTGTCCCTACGAAATCCAGGCACCCTGTATTTACTTATTCGTCAATCTAGACTATTCTACTACCATTAAAGATTGCTACAACATGCGTATACATTGGATACGCCATTCGTTTTTACTTGCTAAAATGAATAAAAAACATGCCTATATTTAACCATTTTTATTTATTGGCAACATCTAAATCAACATCTATCTCGATTGTACCAATTTCAAATCTATTTTACATTATTCTGATTCACGTCACCATATATGGATTAGATCTTATGGGTGATGGATGTATGGGCAGTGAAATTGAATATTTCTCTGGTGATATATTGTTAGATTATGCTGAAGTGACGCCTTTCTCTTTGCGAAATAATATTATTAATTGTAGGCATTAATTTTCTATCCATGTCTGTTTTAAAGTACACGGATTTATATTACATAATTGTCATTTTTTTACTTCTGAATGTATGAGTGTAAATGTGTATAATGTATGAGTATTAGATTAGGCTTAAGATTTTTAAAATTATCCCGAGAAATGTCAAATTATTTATAGTGTCCATCTCTATTTATAGAAATGAGAAATCGTCCTTTTCGATTTTATCAAAGGCAAGTTTAACAACGTTTTACACATACATACATTGTATATACATCATCGTAAAGCACTGTTAATATTCTTAAGAATCTGCACTTACGAGCTGTTTGCATATCGAAAAATAGAAGACCGCTATTTTGTTTAAGAAGGTGAAAAGGCCGTCCAAAGTTACCTCTTCAAAACACACTTTTGGTTATATCTCAAGAACGACATAAGATATCAACATGAAACAAGAATGTATATGTGTGGTATACTTTATCCAAAAAGATTTTAATGGGTGGTGAGGAGTGGTTTTAAACTCTTTTTTTCACCTCAGACTGCCATTGCTTTTATCAGAAGTATACACAGCTGGGCCAGCAAAGATAAAGAAAGGTAAAAAGGTAGTTCAGTCAATTGCAGCGACTACACGCATAAGTACCTACACCATTCATTCTACCATGGAATGTTATTTTCCCTACTGTTAATATGTTTAAACGAAGTAAGTAGCTGATTGGGGTGAGTACTACAACGAAGAATATATCATCCACCATATATTTGTATTATGGTCATAAAATCTGCGAAACTAACAAAACAGTTAGTACTAGAGGTGACTACCAAAATAAGTACGCCTAACTTTTGGGAAGGACAAATATGTGAAGACATCGATACCTAAGGGTGCCACCGTACAAGGTGGGGCAAAATGTATCATCTGATTTTCTTTTGCTGTAATGCCATATATAAAATATACAGGGTGCCCACCTATCTAGTACGCGGAAGTCCAATATCTCGGTTGATAAGAGAGATAATTGAATCTTTTTATATTTCATGTGTCTAGTTTTTTCAAGATCTACAAACTTAAAATAATGCCGATTATACAGAATGTTTCATTTCTTCTGTACAGACAACTTTGCATACAAACCTTTTTTTTATCACTTATTTTGATTCTACATGCAACTCTTCTTTGAGATATTTGGCTTACTATGTTTTTGTAGTAAATTTTCGTCAATCATAATATTGCAAATTTTGTGGTTACGCTAATTAATAGAAAACTTATTTTTTGATCAAATGTTAGGCAATAATGGTTCTTCAAAACACCATGTCAGAAACTGACCTACAGTATAAGAGGTGCCCAGAAAATGTCGAATTTGGCGAAGAAAAATATGAAAAATCTCCGTTAAAATTATATTATTGATTAGTAAAACGCAGAATTAAATATTCTACAACATTCCCTACCTAAGTTTAACATTTTAGGCAAAGATCACTATTACAGCAAAAAGTTAAATTTATGCCAGGATTTACTTTTAAAAAAAACCAAAAAATGTAAAAAAACAATCATAATATCTATTTTGCATTTCTTTGATTGTAGTAGGCTTGTTTTTCCCAAAAAACATCTTTACATTATTATTTGTTGTGAAATCATTGAATGCGAATATTTTTCTAGTCGATTCAGGTAATTGTTAAAAACCAAAGAAAATCAAAGAGTTTGTTTGAAATTTTTGACGAAAATTTATTAAAAAACATAGTAAGCCAAATATCTCCAAGACATTTTTTCATAATTACCATACAAAAAGTTCCTTTTATTTTTCATGTAGATTCAAAGTAAGATAAAAAGTATAGGTTTATATTTAAAAAAACAAAGTTGCTTTCATGGAAATGAACATTCGAGAACACTAAACACTTTAACCCACTAAACACCAAAAAAAGTTTTAACATGGTCGCCATTTGCAAGGACCATCAAAAAAGTTTCCAATAACATGTTCTGGGTAAAAATCATAACGTCATTTGTGTGGATAGAGTGGTGTCTCATCAGAACACGAGAACTGTCGCTCGCCATAAATTTCTTGGGTATTGAGCTGCAACAACCTCTATACGCCACGCGGATTTAGCGGTCAGCTAGCATCAGCTGTTGAACCATTCGAATTTTGTATGGAAACGTCTTCAAATCGTTGATCAAAATTCTTTGAAGGGATCGCCGACACTATCCCTCACAGCTTGGTTCTTCTTAAGTGACCGTGTGGCTTTAAAGTTACTTGTGATATTGAATTATTGTAAAGATGCTCTTTATCAATGAAGAAGATATAAAAGTGAATTTTATTGTAGATTTAAGTAATAAATAAGAATAGCGCTTTTAAAATTATAAAAAATTGCGAGATTACCAAGTTTTTTATCATAATTTCTAGAAGCCCTGGTTCTTGCCGCAACAAAATATCTACCACTGAGCAAGATCGCCGTTTCACAAATGTATTTATGGAGAATCCAATTTCTTCAGGGGTGAATGCAATCAAAGAACACTTCTGGAATAGGTACTATGACACTAACATGGAAAAATGGATTGATCGATCTATTACCTACTAAAAGATATTCGATATGAAGGAACTTTTATTAATAATGTGGATTCGACTTCAATTAATGGGATGCTAAATAATGTAGTGTTGCTTTCAGATGACTCATATTTTTTTCAAATTGTAATTGCGTAACACCATGAAAACATTGTTCAGTACAAATAATATCAATGTATTAGGGTTTCTGTTGAAGTCTTGTTGTTGATTAATATTATCGAAAAAAATGGGGCGAGGTTTGAAGATCAAAAAAATAAACAAATTAAATGAAAAACCTCAAAATATGGTAGCATTGGTAAAAATAATTATTGTGCCAATCTTTATAACTCTAATCCCAATAGACTGCCAGATATTTTAAATAAACACTTTGGTACAATCGCCCATATTCTTTAATGTTTTTTTTTAATTAGTACTCTGATTTATAGCGAACAAATAGATGTTTTTATATTTATTTGATATTCCATAGAATACAAATGACATTGACCCTAATTATAAGTTAATAAAGCCAAATTTAGAAAGCACAACATTTTTTGTCAACTTTTTTTGCTTTCGACCGTATATAATCTTGACACATTCAGTTATAAAATCATTTTTACGTTTAAATGTTCTATATTCACGCAGGAGTTCCACCAATTCCAAGAGATATTATCATAAAGGAGCGAAGGCGGAAGAAGTCCGTAATCATTGAATGGAAGCCTGGGGAACATTCAACAACAAAGAAGAACGACGTTTTTTATATAATACAGGAGAGGCACTTCACGGGTAAACATCTACTCAACGACTACATGAGCGAATGGACCTCCTGTATGAGAACGACGAAGCCTAGAATCCGGCATACTGTAAAGCCGGGTAGATGGTATCACTTCAGAGTGGCCGCCGTTAATGGCAACGGTACAAGAGGATTTTCAGAGAGATCTTTAAATTTTATCTTCTCTACCGGTATGTAAGTTTGAATGAATAGATCCATTTAATTTTAGATTAATTTAATTTTTCTATGCAAATTTATCATAGCTATTAGATAATAATACGATCTAAAATAAATAGAGATTTATCCTTGTAAAAATCTACGATTCATGTTTTAGATCCAAAACCACCTAAGCAGCCTTACAATGTTGAAGTGGGACCGCTTTGGGCTCGAAATGGTACCGTAAATGCAGAAGTCAGATGGACACCTCCTCAATCCGATTTACCAATACAAAGATATAACGTATTTTGGAGTCGTAGACTTAATGGAGCAACCGATTCTGTTTTAGTCAGAATGCAAAGTGTTCCAAAGGTATTAAAAACTTTAGTAATTAAAACAAATTCAGCCAATTAATTAGCTATTTTTTTTAATAAGCAATAAGCTTAATCTAACATATGTATCACATAAATATAGTTTAGTTTATTTCATATTTACATTGGCAGTCAATAGTAATATTTTTGAGTATACGAACAAAACTATAACTCAATTCCAATGGCAAAGATGACGAAGAATCGATATCACCAGGCTTCCTTTTTTTCAATAATGTGACTTCGTAGTCAACTGGTTTGCACTGTCCGACTATGCAGTTTTCTAATTTGCAAGATGCAGTGGTTAAAAATCTGGGAACAAGCATTTCGAATAAAGTAAATAAATAAGAAAATTTTGATATAAATTTTACCTTGGCACGTACTCATTTCCTAAATCGATACGATTAAATACTACGTCACAACCGCAATTCTTGTGAGTTCTGATATCTCTCTGTAATATAAAAGGCGGGCTCCTTATATTTATTTCGTTGGGAATTTCATTCTCAAAGACACGCATGTGGAATGGGGAACTTTGGTCAATATTGGGAAAGTGTTGATCTGGTCGTGCTTGATGGAATTCCATATTAGCATATTGCGGAAACTGTCTTAAAACTTCTTGTTGGGTATATGAGACGAAGAGGATAACCATGGTGCTTATAAGAAACCTCATCTAAAAAATGATTATATTAACTAAACTTGGACAAATGCATATATGACCTGCAACATAGTGTTTGGTAACTTTAAGATTATATTTTACAAAACAATTAGGTCTCAATACAGAAACTAAAGATAAGAATGCAGTAATTATAAAAGCGGAGATTATGATACAACCTACCTTACTACTGAGACTTTGGAGACACTGATAATAATTTGCAGCATCGCCAAGTATTTATACAAGAATTTACAAAAGAAGGTGTTATTTTTTTATCGAAGATAGCAAAGTGACATATCCATTAAAATATAATATTACCGACAAACATGTTTTTGTAGTTTGATATCATTTCATTAATAAACTGCAGCATTTCCAAAAAGATATATATCTACGTCTAAGGATCTCACACGTTTAGTCTATTTTTATGTAATCCATTTGTAAACATCCTCAAATTACCTTTTGTTATTTTCATTCGTGATACTCAAGGGTGAAATGTAAACAATAGGTATTGTTTCAGGAACAGACGAAGTTCTTATTATATGATCTACAACCAAATTCATCTTATTTCTTACAAATCCAGGCTATCGTACATTATGGGAAGGATAAAATTAAAGGGGAGAAGTCTGGCCTTGTACTTAACACAACAAATTTTGTAAATGGTATATTTTGTTTTATTTTTAGTAATTTCCTATAACTCGCTGTAATTATTTTAGTTAGTAATGTCCAAACAGGTTTAGTTCTATATCAACCTCACAGTATCGATGGTCTCAATGTCAGGAAACCGTTTTGGAGTAATAGCAACCTAAAAACTAGAATAGTTTGGAAAGCGAAAAAAATATGAAATACAATGTGACATGGTGGACTACAGAGAGTGGTAATCTACCTCAAGTAAAGTTGTATGAAATTACTAAGGTAATATAGTATTTAACTACATATCTATAAAATTTTCTTCATTTAAATAATTATCAATATTAGCAGACCATTTCTTTCTTTAGGGACCTAAATTTGACCTCCATAGCTTACGATTTAATAGCAGATACAATGCTATGGTAAAGGAAATAACTCAAAAACCAACGAAATCAACTCAGGATACTTCAATAACATTTACAACTCCCACCTGTGAAGAGCTTTTGAAACGTTATAAGAAAGTTAAATGTATTAAATGATAACATTTTATATATTGTTAAGTATTATTGTACACAAATAAATTATTTTGTTATATTTTTGGTACTAGTTTTTGTTATTACCAGTTATATCGCATATTTAATAATAATAATAATAATAATAAATGCCTTTATTACACAGAAATAATACCAGCCACAACAATGAACTATTCACCATGGTACAACATCTAATAGATACTATTTCCACACAATCACATGGCGAGATACAGTAGAGTTGCCTCTCCTGATTGATGCACCCATGACAACACTATCAAATTAACAAATAAACAAACAAAAATGCCTAATACTACTTATACATACTAACTTCATATGAAGTAATTAAACAGAAGCTAATTTTACAATTTTTACTATTCGGCGATTCACAATTGCTATAAATTGACATTGATTATAAGGAGCACAACGTACATTCCCGTGCCATATTCACACAACTCTAGAACGACCAAAGAAGAAGTAATCAACAAACAAGAAAGTATCAATAGACTCTACCTATGCTATCAAGTGATATCTCAGGACTGCAGACATCAAAACTCAAGGCCTCCACTCAGCAACTCCTTGATTTTAGACGCAAACCGTTTTATATTATATTGTTTTAGTTCAGAAGGAATATTATTATATTTGCTGTAAATGTTGTAACGAAATGATCGCTGAAACAATGCAGTGAAATACCGTGGAGGTGAAATTAATCCGCGAAACCGAGTGGTGATATTGTGGACGTCGCACCTGTATGTAATTTTATTATATAGATAAGGTGGAGTTTTACTTAGAATGATTTTGTGATAAAAGGATAGCACCTGTCCTTCCCTCCTGCGCCGCATGTCCATCCAACCCGCCCAATCAAACGCACGTGAGATATGATCAAATTTTCGTAGTCCGTATATATAACGCAAACAAGAGTTTTGCATTAATTGTATTCTGTAGGTAGTGTTGTGGTCAATGGCAGCATGATATACAGGGACGCAATAGTTAAACCCAGACAGAACGTATGCCTCGCACAATTTTTTCTTGACACTAGTATTGAGTAGGTTCCTGTAAGGGTAAATTCTTTTTAAATAATAGTATCCCCTAGCAATACATTTGGATATATGTGTACGGTATCTGAAGCTATTGTCTATAATCAACCCTAGATTTTTTACTTCACGACTGAATGCAATCTGCTGATTATCGATCTGAATTCGCATACAATGTTCTAGCTCCGTACAATGGCGTGAATTTCCAAAGAGAATGGCCTGCGTTTTAATGGGATTGATAATTAGTGAATGCGCGGCAGACATTTCATGGACTTTTTTTAAATCGGAGTTAATCTTATCCAGGGCAGACTGCCAGTCAGAAGGTTCAAAGGAGAGATACAATTGCGTATCATCCGCACACATATGTGTACTGCAAAACTCAATACAACTGAAAAGTCTCGAGGTATATATGGTAAACAGTAATGGTCCTAGAATGGAACCCTGCGGTACGCCAGCGGCTACAGGTACAAATTCGGAGGTGCATGAATCTAATTCAACCCTTTGCATCCGATTGGAAAGATAACTCTTAAATAAATGCAGGCAATTCTCCTGGAAACCAATATATCGTAGTACATCCATCAAAATGTTATGATCAACCGTGTCGAACGCTTTACTATAGTCAAGCAGTACTAGTGCAGTTACCCTTCCCTTATCAGCAGCCTCAATTATATCATCCGTAACCCTAACAAGCGCAGTAGAACAGCTGAAACCTCTACGAAAACCAGACTGTACTCCTGGAAGCAAATTGTTGGCATTAATGTACTCATTAATCTGAGAGGAAATTACCCGTTCGAAAATTTTAGATATAGTAGGAAGTATATTAATCGGGCGTAAATCCCCAAAGACTTTAGGCTCAGGCATTTTAGGTAAGGGTCGTATCACAGACAGCTTCCATATGCTTGGAAAGGTAGATTTCTCAATACAACAGTTAATAATGTGCGTAACAATAGGAAGAATTACAGGACAACACAACTTCAACATACTAATATTAATACCATCATAGCCCGTTGCATTAGATTCAATATCTGAAATTATCTTAAATATCGTGTCTGAGTCAACGTACTGGAGATCAAAAGAAATATTATCATTAAAATTGCCAGAATATAAATTAAGAGTAGTTGCAATTTTGGGTGAAGGAATTGAATCTATAAAAGTAGTATTAATAGTTGCAACATCTTTCAAGTGGTCGGGAATGTATGTGTTTTTACGTCTGTTTAAATCAAGGTGCCTCAGGCCCCGCCATAGGGATGCATCCGTGCGCGATCTACCTACATAATCGTAATAAGCTTTCTTTTCTAGCCTGATTGACTTTGTGGTTAAATTTCTTAGTGATCTATAATATTCCAGGCTCTGAGGAGTCCGAACTCGTTCATATTTAGCTCGAGCCTTGTCGCGCAAGGACATCAACAATTTCAAATTATCAGTTAGCCATGGCGCCTGTGGCTTAGTGAATCGTCTGGTAATGAAAGGTGCATGCGTATCAAATAAATATAGTATAAAATTATTAAATGCTTCCACCTTGGAATCCACGTCATTTATTCTAAATATTGTATGAAATGGCATACTCCGCAGATCTTGGACAAATAAATCAAAGTTCATATTTTTAAAATCTCTGTAAGTGCGCACAACAGGCTCTTTCCCCGGCACACGACCTACCACTCTGCAATGTATCAGATCATGATCAGATAGATCACAATCAATAACCCCCAGCCGCGCACCTCCACCTCGCTACTGACTAAGAAAACGTCAATCAAAGATACAGCGTCAACCGTCGACCTAGTAGGTTGATTTATTAATTGTTTGAGATCAAGGGACTCAATAAAGTCATGAAAGTAAGATGATACCGGATTGGTGCGCAATATGTTTATATTCAAATCACCACCACACACAATATAATTGGACATCGGTAGACACGAATTTAACGAAACTTCTACTTCAGATAGAAATGATTTATAATCGAAATGTGGAGGTCTATAAAGACCACCAATAATAAATTTAAAGTTATTCCTCCCAACTAGTAGCCACAGCTGTTCAATATTATCATTAGTTTCTATTACAGACGCGACAAGACAACTACGAAGCAGGATGGCAATACCACCACCACGCCCATTTCTATCCCTTCTGTACAATGAAAAACCATTCACAGCCAGTAATTCGTCAGTAATTGAATTAGAGAGTTTCGGTAATAATTAAAATGTCAAAATCATGACTGTAAAGAACATATTTTAAATCATTTAATTTTGGCAACAAAGATCTAATATTGATGTGTGCAATCCTAATACAGTCACTCATTCTAATTTAACTCGGTAATGGAAAGTTCGAGACAGCACCTATCGAGCTACTCCCGCAATGCACCAAAATACTATGCAAAATAAAGGCTACAGTAAACAGTTAACATTCCGAGAGCCCAAATAAAATCGTTCTTAAATTCTTTAAAAACTAAATATCCCAGGAAAAAAAAAGTACACGCATATATCATCCTTCACAGTCTAGAAATTCAAACATTAAACATAGCAAAATTCCATCTACATAAGAAATGCAAATAATCGTTTTTATACTATCCAAATAGACAGGACACAAGATTAAAAAAAAAAAAAAAACTTAAAGAGAGATAATATCAGATATTCAGTAATAACAATGCAAGAAATATTTACCAATATTCAAGCATGCGTTACGCTCTCGCTGCCTTTTTCTAATTTACTTAATAAATTTTTATAGTCGACCATAGATTTCAATTTAATTATCTTACCGTTGTACTTTACAAGAATTATACCGTTACTGGTAAAAACATTTTTACTATTAAGATATTTCGCTAAGATTTTAACTCTACTTATTCTTACTCTAGTTAGATCTTCGGTAATTACTATTCTTGTACCCTTGAGTTTTCTTTTGTCGTTGAAGACCTTATTCTTTACGTCTCTGCGGACGAAACGAACAATAATGGGTTTATTCGTGCCTTCTTTGCCTGCGAGACGATGGCAGCAGTCAATGTCGCTATTGGTGATGTTAATTTTCAGTTTTTCACGGCATAGATTAACGAACACCTCACACGTGTTTTCATGCGTAATTTCAGGAACTCCATAAATTCGGATGTTGTTTCTGCGCGAATATTGTTCCTGTTCATCCAGAGCTTCTTCTATGCGCAACATTCGCTTATCGAGCGAATCGATGTTATTTTTACAACTCTTAAGCTCATTATTACAAATGTTAAGCTTATCGGTAACTGCAGACACAAGTTTTTCGAGAAATAGCGGGCTAACAAGGACTTTTTCCACAATTTTCTGTATCAGCTCAACATCCTCATCTTTATCTTGTTCGGCACGCGATCGCAACAACATACGGTACTCAGCCATTCTATAAATTGTTAATACATACGACTATCGGTTTAAACTTTTAACGCAGCGAGCGTACACGTCTATTCAGATCGAAGGCACATCGCCGAATCATTTACCTCATTCAACAAATTTATATATAGTTTCCATAATAAATTAATAGATAGCAATGATGAAAACTTTTGAGGTAGGTACTACAAACCGTCATTAGTGGAGGTACAAATGACGTCAACATTTTATGTACAACTGACATCACTATTTAACGTACAAATAACGTCATTTTAGGAATAAGTTACAAGTACTATGTATTTTATGTTTATAATCTTTTAATTCCTCATGGAAAGACCGAACAATGAACGAGCCAACAAGAAATATGGAAATGACAGCAGCAACCAGCATTTGTTATCCAGGTATCAATACATTTTTAATTTAAAAAAGTAGTCAACAAAAAGGGAGTAAAACATAGTTCTCGTGTATAACAATTGCACATTTTTTAAAATAAACTAACGTTTTCGATTCTGCATACCTGATGATCTCATTATGTCATCAAATCCCATGATATAATTGACCTATTATAGACACGTAACTTTTCATTATTCAATGTAGGTTTTCTGATCAATTAATATGCAATTTAATGTGATACTGCAATGCTTACGAATCAGAATGCGAACGATAATGTATCAATATAAAATTACTAATATCTACTTAAACATCGTAATAAGTAAGAACAGCCAACTATGACAGCGAATATCAGAGTATGACAATCGTTTACATTACACAGTACACAGAAAAATAAATGTTAGATTATATTATACAAATTGCATAGTATGAAATATACAATTTTAGAAAATCATGCAAATGCAAAATAGAAAAAAATCTATAGAAAACTCGTTTCATATTATAGACGTTATATCTTTTTGTATATATAGGTTATTGGTCACGTCATATTGACGTTTAACGAGGGATGCTAAATTGACACCAAACCTTGTCGAAATATAAAAGTTTTCAAGCGGCACAGGCACGTTACATTGACGTCAATTTAAGGTATTCATTGGTCGCAGACCTCAAATGAGGAACTGCTAATGTGGTAAAAACGTTTAATAATTTCACGTCCCTTAATATTGATGTTAAACAATAGAACATTGTCAATGACCTGTATGGCGTAGTAGTTATAATGTCTTTACAATTAAGTATTCATACGGCTAGGTAATAGGTATATCCTTTCTGATACTTCGCACACTATAGCACAGAATCTAGGGGTGCATTCCGAAATCTGCTGAGAGTACTGACAGTACTGAATTAGCGTTCCGTAATCAGATTATGCATGCTGAGGAAACTATACAAAGCGCCATGTCAGTAAAGAGTGAGGTCACAAGTTACTGCTGAAACTGCTGTTGGTTATGAGGTGAAGTCAAGGTCACATATAAACGGGCTGGCAACTATTTGAAAGAAAACATCCTTATCTAATTAGATTCTTCACATTTTGATATTGGTTGACCTGGGTGTGCCATGTGTAATGTGTACGCTGTTGACTGTATTGTAGTACAGTTTATATGCTGTCAAGCACTGATACATCAACCGAACTATAGTGAATGGCTGAAATCGTTCCGAAATTGCGTGACGGCATATGCTCAATTACCTTACTGAACTATTACGGAACGATCTCTGCTCTGCGATCTCAGTAAAGCAGTAACAGCTATTTCAGCAGATTTCGGAATGCACCCTAGTTCTGGCGTCTCTCTTAACGTCATGTCCATCATTAGAAACACTAGAATATTATGTTAACATGACATCAGTGCGTAATTTGGGTTTTTATCATGTTATTAGTTAGATATTTGACTTAATAAATTGACGTCAAAATGACGCACAGGTGCTATGTGGATCGCTAATGGCACCCATATGCCTGATTTGTATGTTCCTAATCAACTTCGCTGCTTGTACTGTTGTAAGTGTGTTACTTTTACTATCATAATATTTTTTTAACGCAGTATTTCTAATCAATTTTCATTCATTTTTGATCATATAATTTATTTAGAAAAGCTTTAGATTTCAATACACATTTTAAATATTCGTGAAGATCCTAAAACTAGCACATTTTGACGTAAATATGACTTCATATTTTAGCGATTCTTATAATGGACGTCTTCCATAACATCAGTTATGAAAGACATCTGAAGTATCAGCAGCTGACGTCAATTTGTCACAATCAGAAGATGTCATTTACGGATGTATAAATGACGTCAACATTTCAGGTATGTACAAGTAATGTCAATATACCTATGGCGTACAAGTAATGGTAACTTTTGACGTTTGGTATAAGTAACGTTAAATGTGTTTGCTTTGTGTCCTTGTACCGCAAATAACATACAGATACTACGTAAAAATAACGTCATTGTTAGGAATGAGAGAACGGATAATAAAAAAAAAAAAACAGAATGTTTAGAGCATGTCCTAAGGTCGAGATTTTATAATAATTTAACTTATATTGAAATAAAGTAATAAACAATTATTATCATAAACATTAAGGTATTGTTTCAAATCTGTAAATATCCTCTTACTAATTTGAAATCTGAATGGAGAGGCATATCAGAGTCTTCCACAAAACCCGTTAGTTAGAAAGTTTAGGGAATCTACTGCTAGTACAATTCTAAAATTTTGACAGTTGCATTTGTAGTATTGGTTCTATTGTCTTAAAATATTTTCAACAAAATCTGACTTTCGATTATACCGGAAGTAACTATTAGCAACTTTGTTATTTTAAATGCAATGGTATAATTTTTTTTTAGTGATTGTTATAGATTGTTTATATTGTTTGCAAATATTTTGTATTAGGGTACCCTATACCTAAATTCAACTGTTTCTAAGATATTTGAATAAGAGTGTCTTAATAGCCATTAAATGCGAGTTGCATACACTATTTTTTTTGACGTCCTCATAATATCATACGTATTTCTTTAATTTTTACTATATTTAGATACAGAGAACTGTCAATTTTAATTAATTTTTATATCTGTCAGCTATGTAGTCACGGCCATATTGAATATTGGAATGTCGCATTCCTATTGGATATACACTTATATCGTAATAAAAAATCTGTATTCCTATTGGATTAAACTTGTATCATAATGAAAATCTGTATCGTAATGGACATCATTAAAGTACCGGTTCAGCATATCTAATAATACAATTACACTATGGGAATAGAAAAAAATACCATTGTATTTAAAATAATAAAGTTGCTATTTCCGGTATAAGCGGAAGTCAGATTTTGTTGAAAATATTTTAAAACAATAGAACCAATACTACAAATGCAACTGTCAAAATTTCAGAATTGTACTAACAGTAATTCCCTAAACTTTCTAACTTCAACAATTTGTAATGGAATTCTTTTGGAATTAATTAACGAAATTAGGGAACGACAAATACATGTCCAATGTACAAGATTGAATTGAATAACTTTGACTCGAGGTTTTATGACATGCTGTGTTGGTTGTATTCGAATAAACTTACTGACTCCCTGTAGATGAACATTTTAAAATTGCCGCCATAACGTATTCGACAAGAACGGAGCCACCCGAAATTAACGATTCAATTAAAATATGTAAAATGGCTACCGTAATATTTTTAATTATTTATTAACTTGATTATTTTGCGATAATGTCTAAATAATTAAAATTAAATTGGTAATGAAGTAAACTAAACATGTAGTGTGTTCGAAGATTTATAGTCTAATTAAGTGATTGTTTTTCAACCCAAACAGATGGTAAGTTCGTTATAATTCTGTTCTAAAGTAAACAACAGTTTTATTTTTGATGTATCTTATTTTTCTCACAGAATCTGCAAAAGAAGAAAGGCTCTTGTTGTCTTCTTTTTATATTACAAAAATTGATGCAATTTCGACAATCTTGTTTCGTATTTTGTAGGTATAAAACAGGTACGTAACCAAAATGAGGCATTTAGAAATAAAGCAAGAGGATTTAAATGAATTAGAAATCCTGGAAAGTGAGGCTTTAAAAGAAGAAATGCCTGAATTAAATTTAGACGAATATGAACAACTCATGAAAAGCGAATTTGAGAATACTGTTTATGTTGTTGTGAACGATCTTGAATTTGGTTTAAACAGTGAAACGGAACTTAACTTAACATGTGAACCTAGTAAGAAGACCGAATCACGTAAAAGCAGACGTAAGGCGCTAACTCCTCAAAGACTACAAGCAGGAAATAGTCGCAGTGCTTCCATCAATAATAATACAGAAAGTAGTCGGGATTTAGCAGAAAGTATTATTTCCGATATTAGTCTTCCAGCATGTCCAGTCACCGATTCACTTATTAATGGCAATTTATTTAATTGTGATTTAGAACTACCTGATGATGATTTATTACAAGATATTGACGAAGAAAATATATTTAAAGGAATACAAAATGAAACAGGTTAGTGTGCAATGTATATCTTGTTTAGAATTTGGTTTTTATCATAGTTTTCTAGATGGGGAGAAATTAGATGATGATATGATGGATAACGTTAAAGAAGAATGGAAAGCTCTTTGGGGTGTTAAATGTAATATGTGCGACAAGGTTTTTCCGGACAATGCGGAATTTGATACTCATTACATAAACTCGTACAATATGATTCCGGTTTACACATGTTCTTCTTGTAATAAGACTATTGAGAAATATACCACATTCAGATCGCATTGTTATAGGCATATAACGGAAGGAAGATACAAGTAAGTTTTTATTTAAATATTTGAACTCTTTCTGTTTTGAATTGTAGTTTTATGCATTTTCTTGTATGTATGAAGAGCGTATTATTTAGTAAATCATATTAAATTATTTCCGCATATGCTACATATTGAGTAGTTCTAAACTGTTCTGTGCGACTTTTGAAAAATACAGAATATAGTAAAACTTCTCTTAAACGGAGACTGTTACACGAACATTCCTCTGCAACAGGCATTTTTTGTCGGAACCGCCAAAATCGCTATGTTTTTTTAATAAAATATATTCTCTTACACCAGCTCCCTTTTAATTGCACATGGACACACAAATCGTGCAGATAGCAAATGAATTGTAGATTGTGTGTGTGTCAAGCATACAGTCAATGATTAGGACATTGTATCTGCGAAAAATTTCCTACGCAAGCGGTTTGTTATGTACAGTATTTTTATTCGACACCAATTTAGCTTAAAAAGTTCTTTCTTTTCGTCCGGTTACATCATGTCAACCGAAAAATGTACTTTATCTTAAAAAAAAGTAAAATCAAGTGTCCGTAATTTGGCAGCTAAATTTAAAATTGGAAAGACTCAATCAGTTGCAACAATAAAAAAGTAGAAGTGTAATAGTGGATCTATGGCTTTTAGTATCTACTACAGTGGAATCCGGTTACTTTTGTGTTACATAAAAAGTAGATACTTTATCCATGAAACTGCTTTAACAAGTCAAGAGAATCATTGTTCGAAAAACTTTCTTACTTTTAATAAAGATTGTCTCGCCTGATGTATGGTAACAATATCATCATCTATTTGATGCACAATATCATTATTAGATTCTTCTGAAGCACTTTCATTAGTTGAGGAAAATGCTGAACAAATGATTTCACTGTCTGTAAGTAGCTGATCGTTAATGATTGCATTGTCCACTTCCACAGTCTGCCATTGTTACAGATTTATTGCCGAAAAGTCTCATGTAATGTGCGAGTGACAAATGATCTTCTAATTCATCGGCGTTGAATATATCACAATCCATGCAACCGGAGTTCACTATTGGCCATATATTAACTAACCAATCAGAAGTTACTTCTTTATTCACCGACGTAGCCTCTCCAGATATTTTACCAAGTCCAATGTTATACAGTTTCTTCCATTTAGAAATCCAGCCCATAGAACATGGATAGTCATCACTACATCCTAATGCTTTACCGAAAGAGATTGCTTTCTCTACAAGTATTAGCCCACTAATTGGTTTGTTGGGGCTCCGTTGTTGTTTGAACCAGTTAAGCAGAACTTCATCTAAATCTTCGAACGTTCTAGTTTTTAGTCTCTTACGTTCCTTGGAATTATAAGCTAAACTTTTAGCCAATTTTTCCTTATTCTTTAATAAGGTGGTGATGAGGATGGTAAATTATATTTACGATATACATCTGTCTTTTTAACACGAAAACTTACTTCTATTATGGTCATTTTATTGTCTATATTCAATTGTTTTCGTTTTACTGTTCTATCGGACATCTTGTACATTAAATTGTTACTTAATTTAATAAAACAAACACTGTCACTGATCTCAACGAATAAAGGCGTACTGAAAAAGTTCGTACAAATTCATGACGTTGCAGAAAAATTCATTGAATCCGTAATTCCGTGAATGAATGAGGAAAAAATAGTTTATGAAAAGCGAAATTTCGCTGTATCCCAAAAACTTTACATCAGACCTAATACCGAACCAACCTAAATCATGAGCTTACTTCGCAAACACCGATATTTCGTTGTAACAGTGTTCGTAGTAAGCGGATTCCACTGTCATACCAAATAAGATTTTTTCATCAAGAAAGAAGTTAGTTAGATAAATTATGCTACGACTGGTTTGTTAAGATCCGGAGTAAGGACGAGCCAGTGTCTGGAACTCTAGCACGGGCGAAAGCTAAAGCTCTAAATAATATAAAACTCAATACAATTTGTAGTAAAGCTGCATATATAAATACAGGTGACATTAATGACTACATGTACAAAATCAACTAATCCTAAGTAATTGCGCTCCAAAGGACATACACATTAAAAGATGAACGATGTGTGGCTGGAAAATTGTTCAAAAAAGATTGGTTATCTTATATTGCATAACCCTGGTTGAGGAAAAGAAAAAATTGGTAATTATTGGTAAATCTGCTCGTCCGCGCTCATCTAAAATTTTTAATGTAGAAAATTTGCCAATACTATGATCCAATAAAAAATCGTGTATGACAAGCTCGACATTTACTGACTGGCTTTTTAAATTGGATAGAAAAATTGGTTTACAAAGAAGAAATATTTTACTGTTTATAGACAACGCAGCCTGTGATCCACGTGAAATAGAATTAGAAAATATAAAAGTCAAGACTTGATATATGTAGATTACGAAAGTCTAGGTGGGTTTATTGGGCGCAATTTATTTTATTTAAAATGTGTGGAAAACTGTATCTAGTATTACAATTCAAAATTGCTTTAGAAAAACTGGCTTTGAGCATAGTCTTATTGAGAGTGATGAAAATTTCGACGAGGAAGATCTGTTTCTTGCAGACATATCAAATTTGATAAAACTGTTGGAAACCGAAAAAAAACTGTCATTCATTGAAATGTCAGAATTACAGTGAATGATGAAAATCAAAATTAAAGAAAAATAGTATAATGGTCAGAAATGAAAAACTCACCAATCACATATTACAGCTAAATTTATTTGAGTAAATATGTTAAAAAGACAATAAAAAAACAATAGAATGGCAGATAAAAAAATTAACGTTAATTCCAAAAATAAATAGAATATTCCTTCAATTATTCGTAAAATAATTTTGTGTGACAGATAAACTACACTCTACTACTGATAAGGTTACACTGAATTCTATCACCAGGTCTGACCAATGCTCTGTTACGAGAGGGGATCAAACTGATGTGGATGGGGTGTAGGCACCTCCCACATCGTTCAGTTTGCTCGTATCCACACGGTATATGTCAATCAACAATGTTCGAATTTTTTATACTTTACCTGAACATTGTCGTACACATTGTCTTTAACTTGTATTAGCAAAGTAATGGTAAAAGTATAACAAAGAACTACTGTATTGTTAGCAATCTATTAGTCAGCAAAAAAGATGAAAAATATGAGGACAGGGATAGTGTATATACTCCTAAAATGGGAGAGTAAATATTAATACATAATATGTATTCTTTCATTTTGCCATTGCCTGATACACAAAGGTCTCAGCTATATTTTCCGTCAACATACACACTGTTTGAAAAGTATTGTCTCCCCTCTGCGGATATCTTGATATCTACAACATTTTATTCATTTCCCCATGCCCATCGGACATATTTGGCCAATCGATCATTTAAAAATTTGCTATTTGTATATTCACATGGACACTTCCATAATATTCACAGCACGGTTAGCTATCTAGATTATTTGTATGTAAATATGTATTAGTTATGTATGTTGCATACACATAAGAAGAAGAAAAACTTTCTCCGTGATGTTTGGGATACAGTATATCCTATAATCCGACTATAATGATTGACAGATGTTTGTATTGTTTTAGTGTGTCATTACCTTTAAATGTATACTTAACAGAGAAAGAATACAAAATTCTACTGATCATGTTAACTGGTGGCACTTGATCAGTGCGAATTTGTACGATGATTTTTTTGTCATACTAAAATAAAAATGTGAACACGTTACACCGTCTTTAGGAGAGAAATTACAGGTACTTGAAAGGTTCGATAAAATTGCAAATGAGTTGGGTGTGAGCAATACTACAATTAAAGTTTGGACTATCGAAATTGTGAGATGCATTACACAAGGTTCTATACTTGGACCAATTATATTTCTAATTTATACAATAGATCTGTCTAGGTGTATAAGTAACCAATCTACCTTTTTGGTTTATGATGTTAGATCAGAAATTAATATAAAAGTTGATAAACACTATATAAGAAGAAAATAATTTGCTTACGAATGAAAAGAGTTCAGTTTGTCTGTTTTTGAAATTACAACTCGATTTGTTTCCAATATAGTTCTTACATTATTTATTTTTCTTTCAGGTGTAAGGAATGCTCGAAGGGATTCAGTTTGCAAAGTTTGCTCCAAGTACACATTTTAAGTAAACACAGCAAAGCAAAACCATTTATGTGCGACGAATGTGGGAAAAGTTTTGTCACGAAACCAGGCTTGAAAATTCACCTGAAAAAACATAAAAACGAAATTAAAGAGGATTATCCATGCGTTGTTTGTGGGAAAGTGTAAGATTGTAGATCTTTCTGCGATATTTTCACATAATATTTTTATATTTTATCGCAGATTACATACAAGAGGTGGCTTAACATCTCACATGAATGTTCATAGATTAGGTAAGCGTTTCATGTGCGACATATGCGGGAAAACTTTCACGCAGAAAGTCAATATGCAACAGCATTGTAAGCAACACACCGGAGATAAACCTCATGGCTGTGATAAATGCGGCAAAACGTAAGGATGTTTATATTAGGCAATGTATTTTTATATTTATCAATTTGTTTGTATGTATTGCAGCTTTGCTGAAAAATCGCATTTGGCGAGACATTACAGCTTTCATAGCGAACACAGACCTTATAAATGTGAAGTATGCCAAAAAATGTATAAGACTGAACGCTGCTTGAAGGTGCATAGTATGGTTCATGCAGCTGAGAGACCTTTTATCTGTAAGATATGTAGTAAACGTTTCTTGAGCAGTACTAAGCTCAAGGCAAGTATTTAGTTGTAATTATATAGAATATGAAATATACACAAATTGGTATTAAAACTTAAGATATTTATTTTCATGTATCTTTTTTTAATATTTACAGCAACACCACAACATTCACACTGGTGAGAAACCATATGCTTGCAATTACTGTGAACGCAAGTTCACTAACTACCCGAACTGGTTAAAACATACAAGAAGAAGACATAAAGTTGATCATAAAACTGGAAAGGTTCTCGAAATTAAAAGTCCCAAAACTGAAAATCTACCAGCTTCTCTACCTGCATTACAAGAAACTCGTTCAAATGTATCTATCGTGGATTCTCTCCCACAAGATATCATTTCGAGCGATTTTACATTGACCAAAACCGAAGAACTATTCCTACAGCAGACATTGATGAATTATCCTCTCATCGATGAGAAATTCATGTTCCATCCGCAAATTGATCTTATAGGAGGTAAAAAAAAATTATTTGAGTATTATGCTGCAGATTATAAAAACTGATAAATTTATTTGCGTAGGTACCACAAGCAATTCCATGGGGTTACTAGTTCCTTATTTCCAATCGCAGTGTTCCAGTCAATCGATACCTCAAACTCCATTTCCACTTTCTGTTCAATTGAACGAATTTATGTCATCTCAACTTATTCCATCGACTTTTAATTGTGATTGATCTTGAAAAGCACAAAAACGTACTATTTTTTAAAGTTCTTTATGCGTGAAAGGTAAACGAAATTTATAACTAAGAAAAACCTTTTTTGTGCCATGATCATTGTTGTCGGTACGGCTGGGCGATACCGACATTTTTGGTATTGGGTATCGATACCAATCGAGGTATCGATACTTACCGATGTATCGATTCCGTGCACGGTATCGATTCCGAGTGCTGGAATCGGTTAAGTATCGACAGGTATCGATACTTGGGAATCGATACCTCAAATTGATTCCTCGAATCGATACCTAGGACTGATTTGTAGGTATAGATTTTTTCAAGTTAATTTCAATAATTATATTCAATAACATACCTATGTACAGTATCAAATGTACAATATTATGACACTTTGGTTTTTTTTGTAACAATTATTTTTATTTTACGCGAATAATTACACCAACCTTCATTCGTTAATATTTGAGTCAATATATGAAAACTAATTCCAATTGTTACGGTAGTTCGTTGGTATCGATAACTAGGTATCGTTGTGTTAGTATCGATATCTAGGTATTGATTCCTAGGAATCGATTCCAAAGCGTCGGTATCGATTGCTTGGAATCGATACCGATGTTATCCAAGGTATCGGCAAATCGATACCAGTAATGGTATCGAATACTGGATGATGTATCCATACTTCGCCCAGCCCTAGTTGTCAGAGTGTATGTTGATGACTGATTTATGTGTAAGTTGTGTGATTTTAATAATAAGATTGGTAGAAAAGGAATTGAAGGGATAGTCATGATAATCTTATAAAATATTTGTTGTAATACATTTTTATTTATTTTCTCTTTCTTCGTTTTAGTTGGTTATGATCCGAATAAGATTAGTTTGCAGTGCTGGAATTTTATAAAATACAAATTTTAAGGAAATATGAGTCGGACTGATACTGTTACTGAATGTTTGTGATCTCCAATCAACATGTCTGCAATTTTTTTTTATGCAGTTAATAAAAATTCTTCATTTATCATTGTAAACTGGTAACATAATTTTTACTTTTTTTTGTATATTAATTAGTCATGGTTAATCAACGTAATGTAAGTTTTAACCATGTATTGCCAAATAATCAGATCCAGTATTAATGCTTTATCTCACTATAGAATAATTATATTTTTTATTGGGGTGTTCCAAATAACCCTTGGCTGGGCCTTTTTGGTTTGTGAATTAAAAATCACACCGTTTCAATTGATGCTACTTCCAAGATCAATTTGAACTCATCAAAAATAACAAAATCTTTTAGAAGAAGAAAGAATGTCAGGTGAAACCGCTGAAGTATGTTTAAAAACTTTCAATATAGTCCCACGACTAACCTTGCTTATCCGATAATTAACGAGTATCTAGGGATCCACAGAAAATTGGAAAACTGTTATCTGGTTTTCTATTCTATTTCAGATAAATGCTGGCGTGTAAAACTTTTTCCAGAGTATACATACATTAATTTTCAGTTTTCTCGTTCATTTTGTAGTAGTATCAATGAAATTTTGAAATTGACTTGCCCACGTTGGTTTTTCCTGCAGAACGAATTCTACTTTTTGATCGTTCTGGGTATACAGGATGAAGACTTGTTTTGCTGAAACCAGAAATTAAATCCTGTTAACTATTAATCCGTTTTTTTGCGTCATTTTGTATGTTTGATAAATTCTTAAATATGAATTTGTAGAATATTACGATATTTTCTATCCTATTTTTCTTCAATCTTATGAAAATGCTGTAATGATCCTTAGTGATATAAGATTTTCAAGTTTTAGAATAAGAAATAATAGTAAAATTAGTGTAGCTACCAAAACATTCCGTTTCCTTTTTATCGCCACTTCGTTCTTATTATGCAAATAAAGGCATATTTTAATCTATTTAACATCTTTTTTTGTGATAGCTCAATTATCATTTTATCATTTAACACGTATCACTATTTTACTTGTGATCACAATAAGTGTTTTCGTTTTGAGAGATTCGTTCCTATAGAAATGTAAGCATCATCTAGTATGTTAAATTTTATAACTTTGTATACAATATGCAGACTTGTCAATGTTACTATTGCATTAATTCGTTATTTTAAGTCTATTTATACCGTAAATTAATGTGTGTAAAGACCTGATTATGAATATCTAATGTTTCGTAATTTATCGTACATTATATGATGTTTTTGTTTTTACACTGCATGTGTTAGTTAAGCATACGTTTAGAGACTGAGTATTGTAAAAGTAAAATTAAAAGTTTTGTATTTTTATATTGCGATTTAAATAAAAAATAATAACTAGTATTATTTAAGTGAATATGTAGCACAAACATGTAACAGATTTTTTAAAAATTTTAACGTCAGGTTACCAAATAAAGATTAGTTTCTTCCATTGAATTTTTTGAACATGAAAAATATTTGTGTCAACTCCTATACAACATAAAAATTTGTCTAAGAGAAGCAAGAAATAGTTTTTTTTTATTTTTGGTCTTTATTTAACGCCTTAAAAAACGGAACACTAAACACTTTAATCCACAAAACACCGAAAAACTTTTTTAAAAATCGACGCGTTTCGACAGTCATCATTAATGACAGTTTCGTTGTCGAAACGCTAGTGTTTAGTGTTCTATTTCTGCACCAAGAGATCCAGTGAAGAATTTTGCTCTAAAATGGGATAAATTGGATTGTTGCGCTGTCACGTTGAGTCACCATTTGCTATTTGGACGTAATTACTATTATTTGCGGCGAAGTAATATAGCAAAGCCATGGAAACACATTTACACAGAACAGCTACAGCTACACTCATCATAAAAAAAACATAATTCAGATATGTGTATGGTATGTTCTTAGCCGCCATATAATCTAATCGTAGGTGATGAAAGGAATTTCTTTTATAGCGGCTTAATATTGAAAGAAGTTATTGATAATTAGAATTTAATTCATATTACCATCATGCAATGACGCAGTGGTGAATAATGGTAATATTACTGAAATTCTAATTATTAATTGTTTCAATGTTAAGCCGCTACAGCCAAGATTAACATCATCGTTTATGATTTGTAATGTTTAGTTGCAAGTTTTTTTTCAGAGATCTTGTAATTTTTTAGACAGGAGCACATGAATGACATTTAAAAAATCGGATCCACGAATGAAGTAAACTGTAACTTAGAAATATCAACCTGCTTATTGAAACAATATTCAATCTCCATAAAAATCTGTCTGAGAAGTATCTTAAAGATAAAGGTGGCAGGCTGCTATGGAAACCATGCTAAACTTGCCTCCCCTCGATATCTTTATCATGGGAGAGGCTAGAATGGGAGCATCCAGACTAAGGAATACTAGCAACTGGAGACTCCACTATGGGTCGGGGCACACCAGAATAGAAGCAATAGTACAAAAACCAATCTTTGATATGGGGAGCGACATATTAATCACCAGGATTTCCTATGACAAACCCTTCAAGATTTTCTTGAATTGGGATGAATGGAAAAATGGTGAGGGGAGAAAACCGCACGCCCAAAACTGGTATACAGATGGGTCAAGGGCGGGCACTAATTCTGGCGTTGGTATATACGAGGAAAACCAGCAGGGTTACAAGGTATGTGAACCACTTGGGCGATACACAACGGTATTTCAAACAGAAATATATACAAACCTGTGCGTTGAAGAGTGTGCGCCGCCAACCGCGAGGGCAGGCGATCTGTATTCTCTCTGACAGTCAGGCAGCCTTAAAGGCTCTAGCATCTTATTACATAGCCTCCAAACTAGTATGGGAGCGTCTGCAAAACCTAACTGTCCTGGCCAGAGACAACAAGGTTACCTTGGTGTGGGTGCCGGGACACAGGGGCATAGCAGGCAATGAAACCGCAGACCAGCTAGCGAGGGAAGGTTCCCAAATTAAATTCACCGGGCCGGAGCCAGGTCTGGGTATCACAAAGAGTGCAGTACGTGGTGCAATTAATGAGTGGATTATAAAACAACAACTAAATTAGAACCATGTAGCTGGACAAAGACACAGCAAACGGATGATGGAACGACCGTCACAACGACTAACTGCTGACTTACTTGCATTAAACAGGACTCAGCTTAGGGCAGTGACATGTCTATTAACAGGACACGGCTGTCTAAGAGGTCATCTGCACAAGATGGGGATCTATAAAGATGAACCCCTATGCAGACTCTGCAATGAGGAGGAGGAAACAGCCCTTCATATCATCTTCGAATGTGTGGCACTAAGTCAACGTAGGGTTTCTTTGCAAAGCGCATTTGATCTACCAGTGGAGAAAGATTTACCAAATAGGCTTCTAAACCTGATCGAGGGAACTAACCTGTTAGAGTAAAATGGAATCAAGGCAGGAATACCACAATAGGCCCAGTGGGCCACAGTGTTAGGAATAATTAGAGACTGCCCTGCCTTGATAGCAATCAATCAATCAAGGTGGCAGGATCATGTAGGAAAGTATTCAAACGGTATAACCTACTTGCCGTTAGCGGTACTTCATAAGTGAATGTTTTGCAAAAAGATATTATGATCGTTTCTACATGTCGGAAAACCTAAAATCGATTTTGATGTCACATCACCACCGCTTTGGCGGTAATTTTGAAAAATTCATTACGAATGAAAAAAAAGTTTAATATTTAATTTTAGACGCATGTGATGTTTTTTTTACTGGACTCAAATAAACAGTTATGAAACTCAAAAGAAAATTTAAAGAAATCAACAAAAAATATTTCAAAAATTGCAATTTTCAATTATTGTGGTTAGATATTTCCAATTTCGCACATGGGGTTAAAATAAAATGAAAAAACTTTCAACTAACTTTTCACCATCTGTAAAAATAATGTAACATTTTTCTCTTTTACCATAAATTTTTTAAAATTGTCAGTAGTGATGGTGGTGGCTGCCCAGTGTTGAGTGAACGCTAGTAGGTGGTGTTCAATTCTGGAGGGGGAGGGAGAGGCAGTGACATTTTTCTTATAGAATTGTATTCCGATCGATCTACCATTTGATGTTAGGAGCAAACTGATTAACATCGAGTTATAAACGGCTGTAATAAGGCTATTTAACATACAATTTAATTAACAGGAGTTGCGGTAGTCAGACAAGCAACACAGTTTACGTAGCTGTTGGAACGAGCACCCATTACAGATAAAAAATAATTTGGTAAGAACATTACAAGATGTGTGACCGTGTAATACAATCAACTGCAAGGAATAAAATTTGTTGGATGACACACAAACAATAAATTATATTAATAGAATATTGTATTTCACCAACTCAGGTTTTTTTGTCTCATTGGCTGCATGTATGCAGCATATTGTGATATTGTTTTTTTTAGTTTTCTACAAAATAATCAAATTGGAAATATTTGTCAACACCAACTGACGAACACAGTAAAGCCAACTCTCATATTGAGGCCATATTTGTATGCACCATGTTAAGAACATCAAAGAATATGTCAGATTAAATATGTTGCGATTAGAGAGTATAATGAGTTTAAGTGTTATGAGTCTTATCTATGGTTATGAGCAGGGGCTTACAACCATTAATTTTTTCTGTTTGTACTATTTTTTATTAGTCCTAATGTGCAATTATACCAAATAGTAGCTTCAAATACCAAGCTTTTGTGTATTTAGTAGGGGTTCTACTCCTTGGCTGCATCCTCATTTTGCCCACATGCTGTAGGTTCCCTAAATTATTAAGAAACAGAAAAAGAAACTACTATTTGAATGCATCAAAAATATACATTTCTTTATTTTTAGTCTTTAACCTTACTAGATTCATTAAAAATTCAGTACTTAATAAAATCTATCTACAAAAATATGTACAGTTTATTTTGCATTTTATTATAATAAGTAACTTTTAATAACAGGTAACGTAGCCAAAATTATTACAGGCATGATAGAGGCACTGAGAGCAGTCGTTCCACCTCTGGTTTGTATATTCCTAACGGATAGAGTCCTAGAGTTCAATGGCTGTATTGATCTGTAGTTCAACACTAGAGGACCATCAACGGACCATACTGATTCAAAATACCTCATCTGGAAAATAAATCCGTTTGTTTTACATAACAAATGCATTTATTAGTATTGTAATACATTATCACGCTTATGGGTTTGAGAAATTTTTAGACTATTTTGTTGCATACGTTATGCATATTTATCCTAAATATTTGTTCGATCTACATAAAAATATACCTAAATAAAATAACTTTATCTATTATATTACCTGACTCGCAGATAGAGGTAATGTTTTGTGGAATACTGTCCAAATGACACCTTCATTGCAGTTTGGAGTAGTTAATGAGCCCTTGTATCTATAATAATCACCAGTGTTTCTAGGCAAGAAACTTCTGGCCTGTATATTTCTCTGTAGCTTTTCTTCGGTGTGAGGCCTTTGAGCTATATTTTCCATCACTTCGATCAATGGTATGAAGTCGTCATCATCATCAAGGGACCTCTGAAATATGAAGAAAACTATGAAATAAATAAATTTATTAAGATTGCAAATAATGATCTTTTAAATTGCATTTCATGGAATCATAAAAAGCATTGCCGAGACACTTTTGTATATTTCTACAAATAAATTGCTCTTAAGGATTATACGTTTTATTGACAGATTTATTAATATATGTAATTGTAACATAATCGCATATCTATATATTCTATTTGATTTACAAGGGAATAAGTAGGTTACACGTATGTCCACGAGTCTTAGTTGCCATTGACTTGATGATATAAATGGATGAATGTCCTTTCAAGTTAAGAGGAAAATCAAACGAACTTGAACCAGTTGTAGATATTAACCTAGATGCAGTACAATTTATGCCTAATCAGTTGATTTTTTAAAAAGAAAAATAAATCTCGAGTATATGTAGGTAATCAGGTCGTTGAATTTTCTGCAGCTTTATCGTACTATACAAATATAAGTACAATATTGGATTTAAACAAGCTAAGATATTGTAATGTAATGCGTCGTCGTTTAGGTAATATAATTAAACGTGAAGACTGCATTATAACAATGAATTAAATATCGCTACAATTGCAATTGAAAGACTGGAAACAAGTGATTATTATCCCCTTATTCTTCAATAAAGAGATATTTGAAATTAAGAGGAGATAACAGATGAAATTATAGAAAACTGTTACTGTTGTCTCTGATAGAGAACGCCACATAATTACTTGTACTTACTTCGAAAAATACACCTAATACTGCGATTCCTTCAGCATATACAGCGGCTTCTGCTAAACTCTTATATTTCACTGAGTAATGTACAAGATGCATTTCCAGAGGGTACCTGAAACAATTTTTTTTTTTTTTTTACAAATTGTATATACTTAGAGGCATTTTTCTTAAATTCAGGATTGAGTTGTTGCATGTTTATGTTAACAAATCAAACCAAGTTTGTAAGTTGTGGTCATAAACGACAGATTTGTCTAAATACAAGCGTTTGTTTTTTAATTCCTTTGATTTGAACGATGACTTTTATTCAATGAATTGGGGAAGTTTTGTAGTTACAAGAAGTACCTATATATTTGTGGTACTGTTAACAAAATACGAAGTACATGTCTGATTAAAAAGAAAGAATGATTTTCAAGTTGTTTGAATCAATTCTACCAATAATAACCATGATAATAATAATAATACATAAATAATAATGTCAATTCACAAAATAACAAAAGAAATTCGGGTGATAGACTGGGATGGATACATGTATGAATGAATTTGCAAACACACTTTACTTGCAAAAGGTCGGCAACTATTGTTGTGTTACAATCACCATCTTTTTACAAAGTTTGTGAGTAAAGAGCTTATATCACATCTAATAAAACATATTATTATACTTAGTCTTGTTTTAGAATTAGAATTTTGTTCATAAATAAATTGTGTTTTCCATTTTTAATTTCTACCAACACAATATAATTAGGTTGTATTTATAGTAAAGCGGTAGCTGTATTTTTATTTTGCAGACATTACCGACTCACAAGTCGGAAAGTGGTCCGTTTGAACCCCCCGTAACAACCATCTCTGGAACTGTCTTTCTAGACATATCGTCAGGGTGCTTGGGCTGTCTTATAGGTCTTGGCCATAGGGATTAGGAGTTCGGTGGGCTGTCATTATCGATCTTCGTTACATTGCTGCCTACCTTTCACTCTCTTCAATTTCCGTTTGCGTCGTGATATCTTTTAACATTTTATGTATTATCTTTCATTTTTCTTCTGAAGATATAATATGGATTATATTATCCAGCGTGATTTGTGTGCTAAGCACAAGAAGCGCGACACTCCGAAGCTTTACCCATCTTCGATACACAAACATTGGGTGAGCTACAGCCTCTCTGTCCTCTTCTCCGTAGTATATGCAAGTATCACTGTTGTCCTTTTAGAGTTTGAGAGCGCACGCCCTAAAACGCAGGTATTGAGAAGGAATGCTGTCCCTCCCAATATCTGCGTGAGGTAATGGTCCATCCTCCTAAAGTTGCAGGTTAGCTAAGATTCTAGGTTTGGTATTAAACGTTTAGGCCACAGATCATTGGCAGTATTTTCATTCCACCTCGTCCGCCAGTTGTTAACCGTGTTGCTTTTAGCAATAACCTTGTATTGGACGCTACCTATCGTTTGAAAACAAATTCGCGAGCTAACGGTTGTCAATGTGTTCAAGCTCCGCGTATGCTGCATTGACAAAAAAATTACATTTTATCGTAAACATCCGATAACATAAAAGAAATTGTGTAATCAGTTTGCTGCAGAATTATTTAGAAACGTCACTACCGATTGACACCCTTATTTTATTTGCAGATAATTGTGTCGGTCAAAATAAAAATAATGCTGTATTGCATTACTTGCTGTGGAGAGTAGAAAAGAGCAAAATGGTGTATTTAAGTCTAAATATTCTGCTACCAATATAGACACCTCATACTACTCATAATAAAGCCATATCCGCCGGGAATGTTACTTGATATTGATGGGATACATACTTGAGCAAGTTCTTCAAACCACTTCCGAACATTACGAAGTTTCACCATTTTAATATTTGCGACTAAGGGATAGTGAAGACAAAATTATTTGCAGTTACAGAGGAATTACGGCAATGGTGTATCTTTCACGTCAAAAGTCTAGTGACAGATTCTTCTGCATATATACCTAGTAGCGCCAAAACCTACAGAATAACTGCCTAAAAAGAGAAAACAAGATACTAATTCATTTATTAATAAACATTTGGTAAACCATCTACATTTTTATTTTGCCTTATCTTAACATTTCCTTTATTTTAAGAATTAATTAAGATAACAGTATCCATGCTACAGGTCTGAGCATGGTAGCATTAAAGAGAGGATACTCTTTTGTACACGAGATACGCCAAAAGTGAAAATCGATATTTTGACACGATAAGTCTCATTTCGTATCCGATGTCACATATACTTCCTTTCGCGTACTAGGAGGTCTGTCGGGAGAGTATCTGCAATCACTTGAAGGGCCGCTGTAGACGTGGTACGAAAAGCTGACGCAACCCTAACTAACATTTTTCTCTGTGCCTGTTATGCTATATTGCGATAAACCTTGTTATCTAGAGCTTCATGCTAAACCAATGCTCCATGTAGGATGATGGAGTTACCTCTGCTAATGTCTTGTGCTTGGTAGTAGTCTGGCATTATTGGACGCAGTTCAAATTTCGATCAATGATGCGACCAATATATCCGGTAACTGTTTGCTTTTACTGGATAGGCTCAATCAAGTGTTTTTGAATTTCAGAGGAGTGTGTACGTATTTATATAACAGGTCCTCATTTGTTGGTTACGTACTTTTAATACAATCTTATTAGACTGCTGTTCGTCTAGTCTATTTTCCTGTTTCTTTTTTCCACATCCACTAAATAATATTTCCTATGTTGGGTTTTATACGCAACTGTTTAAGAAACTAATTAAGCCACGCATATTGCTAATCATTTTTGTATGAGTCGCCAATTCGCCATAATTGGCATAAAAAAAATGAAATAGATTTTCCAAAGGGACAAAAGGACTTTGACAAATAGTGAAGTATATTCGACAACTGAGAATTACAAATGAGAAATGGAGAAATATAATTGAGATATAAGGAAAACATGCTCGCTAATTTTTGTAATAATCCGGTTTTTTGTTACTTAATACAATAACAAATCATTTTATAAACAAATCTGTGCCGTGATTTGAAAGATTAACAAAACCAATATACAAAACAAAACGTGCTTTCAGATACAAGTCAATTTCAAATAGTAAACAGTACGAGCTTTATACAATATTGATCCTAGAATAACGAATTACTGCGAATATATTTTTATTTTAGATCACGTGCAAATATGAACAAGATTAAAAATGCTAGATATGTTTGCCTTAGTAATCCGAAAGAATTATTAATTGATGTATTTATTTAAATTTCAATTATTATTTTATCCTCTTTTCACTATTCGTTTATCTATGCTTTAGGATATGTGACACGTTAATGTATTATAGAACAAACATGTAGGGGAGAGTCACTTAAAACGGGACACTTTTTTTAGAGGGGCTATATGGAGCTTTATGAACATACTAAATGAAAACATATTTAATAAACCAATGCATATTTATTTAGAAAGTAACATATACGGTAATATTTCAAAAAACGAAAATACGTTTTGTAAAAACTAACATTTTTAAAAACTCTGCATTTGGCCCATCTTAGGCAACCGGTATTCCAAGACGGGACAAGAGGTTACCTAAGATGAGACGTTTAATTGTGGCAAGTTTGGCACGTGAAATAGAGGTCATCCAGGATCCCACAAGTTTCGTGTGCCCACATGGAACAGACGTGGCACTGGTACCAGTCTTCGTTGCTATTGCCGAACTTCCCACCACAGGCTGAACACTCTTCCGTAGTTGATGTGTTCATTTTTGCAATCTTCTTGTGTTTTATTTTTTCTCATTTGTATTTTTTTTGGTTTCTTGGTAGTCTTGACGTGCTCTTCTTCAACACGTCTCTTTGCAGCTTGTTTTTTCCTGTTCTGGATAGAGTCTTTCGATTCCAGCTCGTTCTTATACGGGGATTCAGTTAATATTGTAGATGGTAGGGATCTTCTAGTGTTTTTTAGTTTTCTATAAAACGATGGCGTAGGAATCGGACTGATGTCCAATACTGCTACTTTCACTTTCGAGTCTGGAGGACGGCTCTTCTGATGTCTATCTTCTCGAGATTTTTCAATAATTGTTGACGTAGACGGTTGAGGGTTAAAATATAAATCGGTAATTTCTACAGAATCTGGAGGTTGTGCATCTTCAGAATCTGGAGGTTGCACATCTTCAGAATCTGAAGGTTGTACATCTTCAGAATCTGAAGGTTGTACATTGTCGTTGGTCGATAATTCATCTTCAGGAAAAGTTGTATTTGAAGTGGTCGGAATTGCCGCTGGTTCTACATTTTCCTCTAAAGGGCGGTCAATCGTCCTAGATGGAGCGAATTCATGTTCCTCAAATACTTCTGGATTTAATCTCCAAATTCCTGTTCGCGCAAATGCATTACAGGCTGTCGTCACGCAAGCAGCCTTACCAAAGGCACTTGCAACAGCTCCAGCAATTTGGTACATGCCAAATATTCGTCCACAGTGATCTCTCAACCATTTCGTTATGTAGGCGTCATAGTAGGTCATGAAGGGCTTAAAAAATCCGACGTCTAACGGTTGCAACTTGTGTGTGCAGTGAGGGGGTAGGGATAACAATATTACGTGGTTTTCACGGGCATAAGTTATTACTGGTAGACTTCTAGTATGGGATACATGCCCATCCAATATAATTAATACTGGTCTGTCTGCTGATGGGCGAGTTTGGTCCACAAAGAAGGCTAGAAATTTCAAAAATACTTCTTTATCCATCCACCCTTTGTCCTGCGTAAAAGCAACGCTTCCATTTGGAGCACCATCCATTAGCTCAGGTTTTATTCGTTTTCGTGCGAATATAAAGGCAGGGGCAATATAATGTCCGACAGCATTCATTCCGCATACTAATGTGACATTAGTTCCTCTCTCCGCACTTGTTAGGCCCCCCACTTGGCGCCTTCCTCTTCGGGCTAAAATTTTAGAAAGTTTTTGGACTGTTGTCACACCAGTCTCGTCCACATTCCAAATCCTGTCTGGTGTTAGGTTGTATTTCGTATAAACCAAGGCAAGATTTTGGAAGAAAGAAGCCACTGCAGTCTTATTAAAACCAGTAGCCCTAGCAAACGATGTCGCCTCTGGTTTTCTTAAAGAAATGTTAGGATGTCTAGCTAGAAAACCATAAAGCCATTTTTTGGAGGCCATTTTAGTTGTCTCACTGAAATTGTGTGATTTTGAATTGGCTTTAGCAAAATCATAGGCTAATTTACGCAATTCTGTGAGGGTTATGCCAAAAAAATTTACTTCCATCTCCAATATATAATCAACAATTTCTTTTTCTTCTTCTTGCGAAAAAATTGGTCGGTAACGACCCAGGTTCTGCTCATTTTCTTTAATAATTTTATTTTTTCCCGATACACGACGGGCTAAAGTGCTTCGGGGGACATTGTACTGCTCAGCTGCACTTCTTACTGTTAATTCATGATTTCGCACTTTTTCAATTGCCAGTTGCATGTCCGAAACAGACCACGAACCCCTGTTGCTTTTTCTTACGTATTTATATTTATTGGGATTATAAGGCATCTAAAAAGAAGACCACTTTGGTAACTGTTCGTAGTTTTAATGCAATCAAAACAATTTTTGCCACGGTTCCTAAGATGAGACAGGGACCATCTTGGGTAACTTTTCCCTGTCCCGACTTAGGAAACTTTGCGTAGTTTGCAAAGTGACAGCTAACCCCAATTTGTTTGAAAGAATTCACCGCCGTTCTTTTAAGAAATGAAAACTACACTAAATGGACTGTCCTTTGACCTTAATACAATTTGCTTTTCCTTACCTCGTATTTTTGGAATCACTCTTATCACTATTATAAAATATTTTAAGAAACTATTTCAAAACTTTATTTACGCTCCTGAATACAGACAACAAATGCGGGGCAGTCCCTTCTGTGACGGAAGGTGGGTGGTATAACGAGGTACCACAATTCACACACAGATGTCAGCTGTATTAACTTTTGTCCTTATAATTTAAAAGTCTCGTCTTATGCTACCGTCCCATCTTCGGTAACTCTCCCCTACGTTAATTTGCGGTTATGTTTAATAAACCGCAAAAAATACGATTTCTTTTTATTTAACAACGCCAAGTGGTTAACATAAGCGCAATTTATACTTTCATAAACAGTCTGTAATCTGGAATAAATTCTGTAAAGTGTATCCTAAATTTGAGATATGACGTCATCGACAATTTTTTAAATGGCAGCCCTAATTTTTTTTAATAACTATGCTTAAAGGATATATTAAATTGCACATGCGCACTAAATTTTAAGTTTTTATTCCTTGTCATTAAAAAGATATGTAACAATAACTAATTCGAAAAATGAAGAAATCTGATTCACCTCAATCGTATCTCTTCTACAATAAATGTTCAAAATGTTATCCATGTACTTCCTGACAATGCCCTAAACGGAATTGAAACTCATTTGGAATATTTCAAATTACCACCACAAGAAATAGTCGATTGGTGTTAAATCCGGAGACTTGGGTGGCCATTTAAAATGTCCTGTTCTACCAATCCATCTGTCTGGAAACACATCATCTGCATAGATACTCTTGCAAAATGAGGAGGCGCTCCGTCTTGTTGAAACCAGATATTCTGGACATCAGCTTCAAGCGGACCAGGGAATAGAGTAGCCAAATTCGAAACTAGTTCTTCCTGCAAGAATTCTAAATATCTCGCTCCATTGAGATTTTCTTGGAAGAAAATTGGTCCTATTACTCGATCACCAACAATGCCTATCCAAACATTTCCTTTTTCTGGATATTGAGATGTTTACAACATTTCTCTCTAGTACATCCATCATTTGTTTGCAAAACTGAAGTCTTCGATCCGGATCATCGTTTACCCGAAACTGTCTTTCAATTTTGCTTACGGTACTTCGAGATATGGGTGGTAAATCAGGATACTTTTCTCTGAATAAATGAGTAACTTCATTTTGTGTTCTTATCCTATCTCCGTAGCCAATCATCATTAAAATTTCAATTTTGTGGGTTTCAGCTAAATACAGCATTTTGGTCGATTTTTCAACAAACGGTGTTTCTTACAAAACGGCAAACTAATAAGTGTCTTCGCTCAATACGAATCGTATACTAGCTTCGCTTCTTACTTATATTTATTACCTTGTTTTTGACATTATGATAAGACGTCGACCGGATTTGACAAAAAAAATTATAAACAAAAACCTTTTGTCGTGCCATTTTTAAACTTCATAAAAATAAAGTTGAATCAGATTTCTTCATGTTTCGAATTAGTTATTGTTAAATATCTTTTTAATGACAAGGAATAAAAACTTGCAATTTGATATAGGTAGGTACCCTTTAAGAATAATTATTAAAAAATTAGGGCTGCCATTTAAGAAATTGTCGCTTGCGTCATTTCTCAAATTTGGGACACGCTGTATAAAATTTTGTCAGATGAAAAAGTGAGCAATTTAAAATACTAATCGACATGTCCGAGCATATTTCCGAAGAAAAGACTGTCTTCGCTTTGTTGAATTTTATAATCTCTTCAGAAATACTACTACTTATTTATTTTGTTGATAAATATAAACTGCAAGTGTGTTGATGTTATAGCTACTACATATTATACTAAATTTAATCATTTTTTATTCTACGTTTTTATTTTGAGTTTATAAGAAGTACAACATGAACAAATTTTCGTATACTGAGTGACTAGTAACATCGTACTGTTTACGGGCAAGGTGATGTAATAAGTGATAACGTGTATGATTGTGTGGGTATTAATTAGTATCACAATTTAAAAATATTTTACATCCGTAAGTAAGTAAATTACAGTGCATAAAATTAACTTACTGTCTTCCATCCACAGTATGCTCCGATTCCCAATGGAAATGAAAAGAATCCAGGGTATAATTTCCTATTAGTCCACCACCACTTAACAGTATACGATTATCACCAGTATCTAATGTTATTGTCACTGAAATTCGAGTTTAATTATTTATGTAATTTCATATTAGACATAGGGTGTAATACCTGTGTGTCCATTGTTTGTCATTGTAGCTGGGAAAGCGGTATCGTAGTTGTAAAATTTAAATTGTGCGAAAATCTGTGATAAGACGGTTTTATCCGCTACCAAGTTTATAGGTGACTGTTCCAAGCCAGATGAACATAGTCCACCCCACGCACCTATACAAAAAAATAAAAATAGTAATCAACCAGAACATAATGTATGTAGGTAATTTGGTGAAAGGTTTTTTTTTCTTTGGTGAAAATAGCTCTAAAGTCAAAGCTGAAGCATGAAGGATGCTTCAGCTGAAGGTGTCACATTTAAAAAATATTTTGAAAACAATTTTTTACAACACATTGGTAATGCGAGACCAGTTGTATTAATCTACGATGGACATGCTTCTCATATTAGTATTCCCTTAATAGAAAAGGCCGTTGCTAGCAATGTAATTATTTTAAAACTTCTACCCCATTCCAGTCACTTACTGCAGCCAATGGATTTATGTGTCTTTAAATCGTTAAAAATGGCGTGGGATGCAGGTCATAAAGTGGCAAAGAAAACACTATGGCATGAAAATACCTAAAGCAACCTTTGCTAGCATAATTTCCCAAATATGGTCGCAATTAAACCCTACATTACTTACAAAAGGATTTGAAAACGCAGGGATATACCCGTACAACAAAGAAGTCATTTCCGCTGAGAAGTTCGACCAGGAAGCATACAAAAGGTGGATTGATTTCGAGAAGAGTAAAAGCGGCGAAGAAAGAGTTCACCATAATATTATTCCGCATGAGGATACAGTGCAAACTACTCCCGACAATAAAAAAATGCAACCTGCGCCAAACGACGACATAGTACAATCTACTGCGGTTCCAATCTTAGATGAAATATTTAACACACCATCCATTTCGAGAGCAAACAGTGAAGCAAAACCATCATCCACTCCAAGAGCACCATTGACAATTTCCGAGAAAACTAATTCGCCGTTTGGCTCTCCCAACAGTTTCGAAGTGCTGCTTTTAGAGCAGATAAAGCAGACTCCGAGAATGGAGAAAATCGGAAGAAAAAGGATTTGTACTGGGGCGGAAGTTATAACATCTGTAGAGGTTGTTGCTAGATTGAACGAAGAAGCAAATAAAAAGAATCCAAAGATGATCGGTAGAAAAACCAAGAAAAAGGTAACAGAGAATGAAGATACAGACACAGAAAGTGAGAAAGATATGAAAGAAAATTATTCGGACGACGATGTTAGTTTAGGGGATGAAGTAGCCTCACTTAATGAAGAAAATGAATTTATGGAAACTTTGAATAAGGATTCGAATACGCTTGAACTGGGTGACTGGATTTTAGTTAAATTTGCCACTAAAAAGTTGTTCAAATTCTACGTTGGTCAAGTGACAAATCTGGATCCGGGTTTAGAGGCGAAATTCGCCCGAAGAATTAGGTCTTCCTCGCACTTTTCTTGGCCTAATTTAGAAGACATTTCACAACTGAGTACGGACCAAATATACAAGATCTTACCTGCACCAACGTTTGACAGATGAGGGCACTTTACATTTTCAATCGTATTTGAAGCAAATGTAAATTAATTTCTATAGTATTTTGTCTGCGCTTTCATTCATACTTCCCTGTTTAAAGTTCCATTGCATTTTAGGTACACCAGACACCAAATTCACACTTGCCCCAATTTGATGGGGAAGTGTGAATCATTGAATTGTTTTGGAGTTCAATAAAAAAAAATTATCAATATTTCGCATTGAGTGTTTAGCTATCAACTCAAAACATGTTGAGTGTACACCACCTAAACTTGCATTTAGTAGTAGTAAGTATACAATGAAATTAAAAGGAGTCAAAATCGAACTAATGGATTTGGCGGTCACATTTGTTCCAGTGTACCTTATTCTGTAAAAAAAAATATTGACACATTAACAATATATTTTATCGATCAAAAATTTGAATAGTAGCCTTACAGATTAAGCATTCAGACTTAATCTAATCGGAAATTATAGAATTACTGTTTATAGTTTTTTATGTTTTGAATGAATAACATACGAAATTTTTCATTTACAAGTGTATAGATATATTGAAGTTTAAGGTCCTATATTAATGCGTTATCTGTGCTAGTTCTCTGATCTGATAATTGTAAGGACGTGTAGTGTTTCAATATGTTTATTTTTCCGTGTTATTGAATGTTTACTGTTTCAGTCTTTCGCGTAGATTTATTTTACACAATATTATAATTAAAAAAATTGTGTAGCGAAATGTATAAATATAATTTAACGTCACAGCATCTCGATGTACACGCGAATTTAAAGATGTTTTTCTATAAATGATATGCTGAAAATGTAGCAATTATAACGTCAATAAAATGATTCCTCTAATCCCAATAAGCTTAGACGTTTTATAAAAGCAAAATTATTGCGATTTTTTGCTTGCTTCTAGATAAGTTTGGCTGTATTAAACAACCGAGAACAATTGAATTTAGATAATCAGCTATGATTTAAATTTTGACAGATTTATAATACATATTTCTAGATTTTTTTTTAGTCGATGGCAATTTCTATGACGTCGAATAAGTGTGCTTGGTTATTAAGACATAAAGATAATTGAGAGAAATCAATCATTATAAAAGATTTTATCTGATGGATTATAGCAGACGCCACTTAAAAATTAAAATTTGAAATTTTTTTTTCAAGAATTTCATTGCTAGTAGATATGATTTATATCCCCACATATTTTTTGTTGTGTGCGGTACCGAAATGAAGTTCCCTCGCTGAATCTTCTTTTGGAATCATAGTTTGATCTTTCTGTCACTATTTTATCTTTAATACGTCTACTGTTTTCCTGACAGAGCTTCAAAAGGATTGAACATTCGAGGAGAAAGAAAGAAGATAAATAAATTTATTCTCTTTTCCGTAAATTTGAAATATTATAAATGAAATTAAACACAATGCTATTTTTCGACATGTTTTTTAAAGGCCAAAAATTTTGCAATCCAATTACAAGAAGGCAATCAGGAAAATGATTATTTGCGAGATGGGTTAGTAGGTGATTTTGCAATTGAAGAGATTTGAGAAAGATTCTATAAACATATATCGGAAAACATTTTGTCTTCAAAATACAAAGTATCAAAGCATTATCTTTTTATATTCATTCCATGTATTACATAGTGAGCCATCAAAAGAATAATCTTATAATGAAATTTATCTACGGGTGGTATTTTTTGTAAGGTGATGACCCTATTTACTCTCCCAATTTTTTATTGCACGACATGGGCTTTCGTTTTGTGAGAAAATAGAGTTCTAGTTTTGTTTCCTGTGGTTTTTAAATATCTTGCATGGTTCATTTGATATTCGGCGAAGTAGTATTACTCTCAGACGTTTACATTTAACGAGTCTATGAATGGGACACTAGTTTAATCAAAATTCTTGAAAAACAGTTATTATTTCATCGTCGCGTCGTCATTGGTGATTGTCGCTATCATTTCGTACTTACTCGATTTTTCTAGATTGGGTACGAGGATGACTTTCTCAGATAGGTACACTAAAGCCTAACAAGTACGATGTTGGTAAATCTTGAAATATCCAAACAATTGAATTAGAAGAAGTTCTGAACATAATAGGACAGGATCTCAGTACAAGTACAAGAAAAATCGCTAAGGCAATGCAACCAGATTATGTTGCTGTATGCAGAGTTGTCCATGTGTAACAACTATACCCATTTTGTCATCTGAATGCTTATGTTATCTCTATGTCATCTGAATGTTATATTTTTATTTAAAAATGTGCGTCTATGTATGGAAAAGAACCATGAAACATAGTTCGAAACCTTTTCATCACAAATGCATATGGCACCAAATAGAAACGCTATGTATGTATACATATAGAAAATACTACCCGTTATAAGATATTTTTCAATACTGATACAGTTATTTTCTTGATAATTTAATATTATGTAATACATGTGTATGAAGATAATAAAACAAAACACTGAAACCAAAATAGGAAAGCTAGATACGTTTCGAGCCCTACCAAAAACTGAAATCTTCCTTGATAATAAAACAATTTTAATAATATCAAAATTCTACTCTATGAAAAGATAAAAAAAACAGGTCATGTCGTAGAGATGATTTACATAAAAATATATAAAAAAGGCACACACACACATAACAGTGTTAATGCCAGTAGTAATGCTCAGGGTATATCCAAATTTTATTATCATTGAATCGAAGAAATTGTAATAATTATGTTAATTATATTAAAATTAATTTATCTGTCAAACTCAAAATATTTTCGCACAACACTTATACCGGGTGCCCGTTTTTCGAGCGCATGCATGGGGAACTCGGTTATTATAAGAGATAGGAGATCGGTTAAATTAGGGCAAAGTTGCGCATTTGGGAGAGAAAAGATATGCTGCCGAGAAACTTTTCATGAGTTGCTGAGATTTTTGGAAAAAAGTGAAATTTTAAACTTTCGTTTTAACGTTGTATATCGAAAACCGATGAACGTAGACGTTTCTAACTCAGACATTATTAAGGCACTTTTTTACAAGGAATCCAAATGTGCCATCCATTTTTTTCAAGACGTTCTAGATTCAAAAGTTACGGTAGTCAACTTTGTTTTTTCTTATGGGCACCATATAGGATTTTTACATTTTTGAGTAAAGCCCTTGATTCTGATTACGATGATGTATCACACGATATGGTCCAGTTTCACAATTTTATCAAAATAATAAAAAAAAACCGATTTTAAGAAGCATGCCTTGGAAATAATATCCATACTACATAACGAGATATGCTAGAGATTTATTACACGCTTCACATCGAAATGTACAAGTTACTTCAGCAACATATCTTCAGCGGTATCCAGAAAGGCAACAACCAGCTCAGACCTATTTTCTGCTACTTCACCGAAATTTAGGCGATTTTGGTTCGTTTTGTAAGCCTAGAAAATATGATGCTAGACCGCCGCATGAAAATGAAGTGGATATTTTACAAAGAGTAAGAGAATTCCGAAGAATCTCGCACAAAATAAATAATATCAATGAAATAAATTTTTCTTTAGGTACAAGAAAATCCTTCTACCTCCACACGAGCCATTGCAGCAGATCTAAACATAACGAACGAGATTTTATTTAAGTAATATTTTCAAAGATCGATAACTTGGAAACGGTTGGATTTAGGTGCATTATGTGTATTACAATTTTTACTTAAATTGAAGAAGGAATTGAATTATCTAATAATATACAGGTGGTTCCATTTAAAAAGATGTAACTTTGACGTGCCACGACTTTACCACCGACCCTCTGTATTCTTAAAATTATTCTTAGCTAATAAGCATTTAAAAACCCTAAAACTTTTGTATTTAACTTTTTCCGGTATCTCGTATATTTTACCCAATAATCGACCGTTTCCATACATATCAGCGACCCTGTATATTACATTTTACCACATAATATGCCAATGTTATTTTAAGAAAAATTGTAGTACAAACAGCTCTATACCTAACAACAGAAAAAACGCGGGCATTTGGATTCAGAAAAATTCTTATTTTAACAGTGACTACAGCCAATAAGGTCGTGACAAATATCAAAAATATATAAGTCATATACAGTCGACTCCGTTTAATTGGGTCCTCGAATAATCAGGACAACCGCTTTATTGGGACATTTCTAACAAAACGGAATCAAAGATAAATAAAACTTTACGTTTTATCGGGACAAAAAAAACCGTTTTATCGGAATAAAACATAAAATAATCGGGGGAAATGCAAACCAAGAGGACAAAAGTGGACTCATTTTTTAATGTGCGTTCTCCCAAATACGTAATAAAAAATGTGTGTGGGCTCGTTTTTTCAAAATGCCCCGGAGAGACTTAAGTGTTGTTCAAAAAGTGGAACTGTTGAATAAAATAAAAGAGCATCCAAGCACATCGAATCGGAATTTGTTTGAAATTTTAAAGATACCGAAAACTACGATTGCGCGAATTCGTCCAAATGAAAGTGAACTCCGTGAACAAATTAGCATCGCAAGTGCGAGCGGGCGTAGAGTGCAACAAAAACGTAAACGAAAAGGAAAAGATGCTGAAGTTGACAAAGCGCTCAGCAAATGGTTTAGCATTTTTACTAAAAGAGGTAGGTGTCCGGGCTTATGTTAAAATGCAAAGCCGAAGAGTTTGAAAAGAAGCTGGGCCAGAAGTATGAAAATTTTAAGTGGATAAGTGGAAACTCGAAAGGCTTCCCGAAATTATCAACGAATTTGCAGCTCCAGATGGTTCCCTTTTAAAAAAAAAAGACAATTTGGCAGGTTTGAAGAAAGCAATGACCGGGAATGACAAGAAAAAGCTGCTTGTTATTGGAAAAAGCAAAAGAGAGAGATTGCCCGTCGAATGCCATGCTAATTCTAATGCATGGATGACGTCGCTAATTTTTTTAGATTGCCTGAAAAGTTGGGATAAAGAATTGCGACGCCAGATCCATAATTCTGATTTTAGACAATTGTGCTGCTCATCCACACATCGACGCTCTAAAGAACATAACCCTTGAATATCTGCCACCAAACACAATATCATTGACATGGGCATTATTAAAAACCTAAAAACTAAGTACAGAACTAAACTAGTAAATTTCATTTTAGAAAAAATTGAAGAAAATTTATTGGGATCAAACTCATCAGCTAAAGATGTAAGCAGTAAAATTAACATTCTGCAAGCCATAAACTTCGTTGTAGAAAGCTGAAGGGATATTAATAGCAAAACAATAAAATATTGTTGAGTGTGTGCATTTACCGATCTGGGACAGATAACTTTCCATAAATTCAAGAATGCTGTAATTATTTGAAATGTAAGACTTGAAAATATACGAAATAGAGGCGCTTTGTGTTCTTTTTTTCAAAACTAAGACAAACTATACTATAACTATATGCCAAAGAAATCTCGGATTAGAGATGATCCCAGAAAGAAAATATCACTGACAAACAAAAATATAGTATTCTGAAAACTGGAGGAAAATCTGTGAATTATAGCAACTTATGCTGACTAATAGGGCACATCTACTAAACTCACAGGCGTTTTACAGGTATCTTAAAACTGAAAGCAATCACATTCAGTATTTATTATCCGACAATCAAAAAATTTAGGACTATCAAAACAACAATTCCACTTGTATTTTATGGTCGTAAAGTGCCCATTATCTATTAAGCTCAATCCCGATAGCATAAAGGTGCGTCTTAGCGGATTTGCACAGCTCATTCAGCTCAGCTCGTTAGCACAGCTCATCTAAGCTAAACGAGCTGTGCGAAAAAGTTCGCTAAGACGCAGCTTAATTTCATATATATGAACCGATCAGCATTTAGATACTAAAAAATTAGCGTAATAGCCTCAGTTCTCTTTCATATCCGCTCAAAATTAAACTTTTATTGAAGAAATTGCCACTCTATGTATTTGACTCGTGGATATGGATGGATATGTTTGCTACGTGGTTTTATTAGAGTTGCAACAAATTGGGTTCATTGATATTAAACAAATGGTTGGCGACAACTATATATTTACTTTAAGGTTGATGAAATTACCGATACTTATGGATGTCATACATTAGACGTAGAGATTTTACATGAAAATAAAACAGTTAATTTATCTTGAACAAATTTTCGGTAATACAATTTGCGTCACTTCCATAGAATTATAGAACTATTTTCTGCAAATTTATAAAATAACGATAAAGTGAAATTACTTACTGTCATTTACGTAATTCCAATGATCGTCGTCGTTCCTTATTCCAACTGAAACAAGAGCACAAGAATTTATTAAACATTAATTCTACACTTTGAGAAATAATAGATTTAATGCAAAAATTCAGAAATCCTACCTGCTAAGAAAGCAACAATAAAAACTAATTTGTATATCATTTTTATAACGTTATTAACAGTCTATCCGATACCCAATCACCGCTGAGGGGTGGCCTAACTAATCAAGCTGTAGAACTACAGAAACTAAATGATTTTCTACGGTTGAAGTACCCACATATCAATACTCCTGATAAGCTCGCAAAGCATTCAGTTATCTCACTTAATTCCTATACAAGATTGATTGACAATTATTGCAGGTTTACAGCAAAAAAAAAAACAAAAACCTAAAAATAAAACTTAACGCGTGCTGGTTAAATTTATAATTGTGTAATAGGTGTGTACAATAGTTAACTGGGGGAATTAGTTGACGTGAGATAGAGAAAAAAGAATTGATGTAAACGTTGAAAGACGGGCGGTAACGTACCACCTTGGATTTGTTATTAAATGCAGACGAGATTGATCTGTTCTCTGGTTCATGTTCTAATTTGTTTGAAAATTGCGTGTTAATTTTATAATTTGAGTTCCGTTCCAAAATAACTTTTTCCAGTTTAGATAAATTACCATGTTAAAAAGAAATTGGATTTTTCATTATAAGATATATTGACTTAGCAAGTTACGGAGATCATTCTTAAAATTAGGATAGAATATTTTCAATTGTAATTTGGACATGTGTAATGTATCATTTTTTTCGACATAAGTAAGTTTGAATTTTTCTTCTTTTCATAAAATTTAAATAAAATATAATATGGAATATGTAATAGTACTGTTCACAGACATGTATAAACATACAGCTTTAGCCAAAAGTATTAGGCAGCCTATAATTTATTGAATCCCTACAAAACAAACTATTAATATTTTCTTGGTTCACATTTTTATTTGGTGGCAGCAATCTTGTGGGACATGCTGCATACAACTTTTGTACATTCAGCTTATTAATGGCGTCCCACTCGTGAACCAAAGCATTTTAACGTTGTTTTGGCTGTTTCGGCGTTTCAGAATGCCCCAAAGATGTTTGATGGAGTTGATCTGGGTAGTGGGCTAGCTCGTTTAACAAGACAATGATATTGCCTTTAATCTATATGATCGTATTTGCTGTTTTGTGACAAGAAGCATTGTTATGTGGGAATTGGATTCTATTCGAAACAATGTTATAAAAACCGTGCATTGACGAAAGTACTAGTGCAGTTTCTAACACAATTCTGTACTGTTGACTGTAGATATAATACAGCCTCAAATCATAATGCCTGTCTTTTCTATGCTTAACATTGGCACTAATCAATTGGGATGATATTTCTCGCCAACACACTGCGCCGTCTCAAGAAGGTCATACCAGTTGTTCCAAATACCCGTAAGAAACAAAAAAATGGGCGTTCAAAAATTTTTTCATCACTTTTTCGAAAGCGGACTAGAGCAAGATGAGATGGTGGCATCGTTTAAAAAAATGGTAACCCTGCTCCTGTGAAATTTTGCTATCAAAGAACAGATTCCAACCGATTTTTTTTATTTTCTGAAATCTACGGTTTCTTTTTAGCCGAACACCCTTTCAGATCCGTGACTGTGAGTCTTCTTTTTTCCATGGTCCAAAGACTTCGACCAGAAAACATATTTTCTGTTCTGGTGTTCGGTAGTTATACGTTTTCTGTCTATTCTCATTCTGTTTTCGTAAGAACTAATTACGTGTTATCAATTCGACAATCTAAGCTTGAAATTTTCGCTGTTCACACCCACTAAAGTTTTTTTATACTATGAGTAAAAATGCAACAAGCAAAATATTTTAGTATCTTTCAAAAAATCGCGTTTTTTGATTTTGTGTGCAAGCGTTTTATAGTTCTTTGTAAAAAATAGTCTGCATATTAGATTAGATTAGATTAGATTTGTGGGCAGTGACACTGCTGCGTTTAGTCACCGCGACCTGCATGGATCTATTGTAACATTGCCCTTCTAGTTGTTAGATTAATTGTAGGCTTTTGATGAACCGTAGAATTAGTCTGGGATTTCCGTCCTGGTGGTAAAAACGGCCTACTGAAGTGTTGTTGTCGGGTATGACTGGCAGCAACACAATTACACAAAATGTGTTCTGCCGTCTCTAGATCTACTTGACATAGACGGTAGATTTGATCTTCAGCTTTTCCGAGTTTATATAAGTGGTACTTTAGGGCCACATGACCTGTCAGAAACCCTGCCAGCAATCTAAGGTTCCCTTTGCTGAAAGATAGCAGCGACTGTGATGAAAGGCGATCCCGATAGCAGTTCGCTGCTTTGTCCTGGCAATTCTGCCAGTAGGAGACCTTTCTGTTGACCTCCCATTTGTTAACTACTTGTTTTAGGTGGTTCTTTTGCAGCCCACAACAAGGATAGGGTCCACTGAAAGGCATTTTCGCTGCTTCTTTGGCAAGCTTATCTGCCTTTTCGTTCCCTTCGATCTCTTGATGGCTGATTGAAGAGTTACATTCATTGCCTCCCAATTGACTGAAATTGCATATGTGTAGGCACTCACAGCCTTCAACGCCGCTTGGCTGTCCTTTGATATACAAATTGTTGCGCCACGTATCCCTAACTCGAGGTTCTTTACGGCGCATAAGTTAATAGCCGAAATCTCCGCTTGGAATATGTTGGAGTGGAGTACCATAGGCACTTTGAGGTAGTGGTTAGGCCCACTGACCCCGATGCCCGTCCCCACTCCTTCTATTCTAGAGCCGTCCGTGTACCATCCCAGGGTTCCTCTTTTAAGTTGAGGCTCACCGGCTTAGTACGGCTTTCCATGACCACTTCGTAGGGTTGGTCGACGTTGTATTGCATAGGGATCTTGTCTTTTGCAATGTAAACTAGATAGTTGATGTTGGGATCTTCAAGGATTTTAAGGTGTCCTCTAATGTCTCCACGTTTTAATTCCTGAAGTCTGTCCAGATATAGGGCACCTAATATAGTCTGCTTTTGGATGCAAATGTGCAGCGGCGTGATTCCCAGTAGTTCTCTTAGCGCTGCAGTGGGACAGGTCCGTATCACTCCTGTGACATTTAGACAAGTGAGTCTTTGGATTTGTTGAAGCTGTTGTTGTACAGTCTTCTGTGTTGTTTTTGGCCACCAAACCGGCGTAGGTGATCATTAGTCTACATATGGTTGCAATTGATGTTTGAACACACGCATTGTTTACTTATGTTTTATAGTGGTGTCTAATACTTCTGTTCAGGACTGTATATTTGTAATAAAATTTTATCTATAATTGTATAATTTATAATACTACAAATTTTTTTATTGCATTATTTGTAGAGGTGGCAGGGGTACACCGATATCTAGTATCAAGATTATCAAAAATTAAAAAAATATATATTTAAAATTATTTCGTTTGTTTTTTGTACCAATGTGCCTGATTACAGGAGTGAATTAAGATTAACATTTTCTTTTTTGTTGTTTCGAAAACCTTCACTCTTTTCACAGTATTCAATACGATATTTTACGTTGTGGTTGCATCATATAGAAGCAATGTTAGGGAAATATTACTGAACGGATTAATTTTTTTTCTATAATATTTTCATTAGGACAGACAATGGGTAAAAGTAAAGATTTCTTCATTTTATGCTAATACTGCTTGTGCCATTGGTTTTCTGTCTTTTCTTGCGATAACTTTAGAAGTATCTAAGACGATAATTATGTCAATTTCATCAAGATTAGAAATGATCAGTTTATCAAAAATTTTTTTACGTATTTTACATTTGTTGCATTAAACTAGCAAATCTTGTTAAGTTTTCTATCCAATTCTCGCTAGCTTTGTTTGTTATGTTCCAACTTTTAACATTTAAACATGGCTTGAATACATAATCTTATTCTGTTTTTTGCTTCTTCTATCTTCTGCTGACAGGTAGTTTTTTCAAATTGTAACAGCGTTATTGTCCTTTGGAATTATATTAGGTGTGTTATGTCACTGCTAACGTAATGAAGAACAATAATTTACAGTAATTTATTAATTAATCTTATAGGATAATCAGCTTCCTTTAATTTTTACACTAACTGAGTTTAAAAAAAGATCAGTCTTGTTTAATCTGCGTACCTATCTACACCTACACATACGAACAAACCCTACGCAAGTCAAAACCGAAGTTTGTTTATTATATTTATAATGATAGGCATTGAGCTTGTGAGGGCGAATTTTTACAGTCGAACAAATTTCTTTTAATTAAACATACTTTCTACATAATTTGATACATTTATTACAACAAACGCCTCTAGACCTTTCAATTTTTTTTGGATCTTGCTCTGCAAACCAGGCCTCCATTGCTTCGTTGGAAGAAAATTTACGACCTTTTAAACTTTGTTTTTAGTTGAAGAAAGACATGATAGTCGGACGGAGCCAGATCTGGTGAATAAGAGGAGTCCTCGAGTAATTCGAATCCTAAGTAATGAATTGGTTAAATGGCAATATGCGATTTGTGTACAGGGGCATTGCCCTGCAAAAACCAAACCCGTTTGGACATCTTTCCGCGTCTTCTCTCCATAATTTTTTGTCATAGAGTGGTCAGTAACGTCGAATAATAATTCCCAGGTATTGTTCCACCTTTATCGAGAAAATTAATCATGATTACTCCATAGCAATCGCAAAAAACTTAAACAAGAACTTTTCCAGCAGATTGTTTAACATGAAACTTCTTAGGCCTTGACCATCAGAATGTCTCTATTCCATAGATTTTTTTGGACAAGATGTTTCTATCTAGTAGCATATTTTGGCACTAAATACTTTTGTGCCAATTATGGCGAATAGTTAGAAACAACTTGTCTCCTGTTATGTACAAACGCTTGACACTTTTTAAAGTGATTATCCCCCGAATCTATGCACGTTTGTTTCATTTGAATTCATTATGTGCCAAATAGGAATGTAAGAGCCATAGCACCGTAATAAAATATTTAATCAAATTTCGCCGAAATTTAGGAACATGTTGAATGTTTTTCAGAATTTTCCACATACTATACATGAGGAAATGTGCAATTTTGCAAAGTAGCACAATAAATTTGAAGATTCATATCAACAGAAGAATTTGATCGACATATACACATACTAGCACACTAATTGAAATAAATACTCGCTATTACAATTTTCTGAATCGCTACTACCAATCATGAACTGTAATATTATCTAAATTGCTGTTCATAAAGATTTAGATGAAATTAAATTTCAGTCTTTAATATCGCAAATATATAACAATACCTCTCTATACTATAATTACTGAAATTATCAGGAACTTAATACACCTAATATCTTACCAAACAGTTATTTATTGCAGTTTTATAAGAAACAACAATTTATAATAATTAAATTGATTATTAAAATATGGCAGATTTGTTTTATAGCGATTATAAAACTGGGAAAATAGAATTTAAACAGCAATTTTTATAGTAGGGGGTAATTATAGTGCCATTAAATTAGTTCAAACACTAAACATGCTTTAAACGGAAGCATATATAATTCCGTAATGTATATTGTTAATTATTTTGCCTCAATTTGTGCGTGAAACAAAACCAGAGTATTGTGCGCTATTAAAATAAAAAGTTGTGGAGTTTTGATTTTAAAAAAGTCAGGTGCGTGTGGCTATCGCCTTCGAACTTTTCCACAGTGATTGAAGCATTTTTGCACAGATTAGAATTAAAATTTTTGTGACATTTTATTAGTTATTAAAGTATATCGCGATATACAGGACTATCTATTTTAAAAACTGACATTTTCTGAAATCATTCTAAAAGATTTCATTTCCGTTTATTCGATTATTTTTATTTATTACATGATTACAATCAGTTGAAAAAAAATCTACGCACTTGACAATTTTAGCAACGTTGTACTTTTAATTACAATATCAGTTTAGTTATACTGTACAGATAACTTTGAACGGTCTGTATATCTATTGAGATTGTTGGGTATTATGTATTCACATACAATTAATTATCCCTGAAATATATGCCAGATTAAATCTGTCTAAATTTGATATAAACAGAATATGTCGCATGTTTGTATCGTGTGAGTAGATTTATAGATTGATAAATATTGCTGTAGTGCTTGCGACTTGCTTTTTATATCGATGTCTAACGATTTAACTGCAATAAATCATATCAAGTGTGAATTAATAAATAATGCCGAATATGTCAAAACACGTATTGTGTTTGATTGTAATGTGGACATTTTTGCAATTTAACGTAAAATATTGGATTAGTTGTTGGGTTAAATCTAAAGTAGATGGTCGGTACTACAAAATGTTGAAAACAGACGTTAAAAATGCGGAGAAAAATTATAAAAATGTTTTAATTCCAACTACTTCATTATAATTTAAATTTTGATAAAATAATGATGAAATGCGTATGTCGATTAAATTTTGTGTGCAATGGATTAATTAAAAATTATTAATGTTGTTGGATAATTTAGAAGTGAGGATATAATAAAATAGCGCAATTAAGTATTGTATTGTAATAGGATAATGGTATGTGTTGCTTGCTTTTAATCAAGATTTAAACGAGATCTCCAGGACACAGTTTTGCTTAATTTTGTGATAATATCATACTTTGAAATAGACTTAATTTCTAAGCGCATTACATTCATTTTCGTGGTATTTCGCAGATGTTATAATCATCCTTCCATGGCTGTTATGTACGATACTTGTTTAGTGAACTAATATTTATAGTCAGCTGTTCAATCATGTTTGATGATTCGTTAATTTCACATTCAAGGATTTCCAAAAGTATTGGCAGGTGCAGGTATTAGATTTCTTGTTCAGTCAAATAGAAAAAAAAAACTGAGAGATAAGATCGGAACAGAAATTTTGTGGAAGCATAATACTTGGTTACTCTTCCATTTTAGGATGAAAGATGTAAGTAAACATACAACTTTTTTCAGAATTTATGGACAGTCGAAGAACATGGACACATATTTAGATCAACTTTCAAAGGTTTCAAAAAGTGCAAATTGGGGGCCTCGCTTATCTTATCAGACTCTTAAGTTTTTTGTTCTGTCACCACTAAAATATTTTTATCTTAACATTATTTTGAAAGAACTTGCGTCATTGAGTGATGATATTTCCAATGAGATGTAGAAAAAAAAAACTAAAAACAATAGCGGATCTAACTTTCAACCTCTGATCTTTTTTTTTCATTTGAATAAGGTATCTAAACGGAAAAAATAAGTTCAGATAAAAGAATGCTGTGACGCACTGAGTTAAATTCAGAGAATAATTAGCTTGTATCAGATCCATCTAGAATTTCACCAATATATTATGATAAGGTACACAAGTTTGTGATAATGAAATGACCAGTACTTAATCTCAGCTTCAAGTTAAATACATAATAAAGAATAAACTTACAAACAAGTATATAAAAGAGGACTTTTTTGGTCGAGTCAAAACTATGTTACACTCTATAATATGCAAATAAATTCTATTATTATTATAAAGACGAGGACAAAATGGTTATTGAGGTATCAAGGGCATAAAACAGGCGTTTATGGATTCCAACATGCACGTAAGAGCTTTAGCCGCTAGGCGATGGCTATTAACACATTAAGGTCCATAAACGTTATTTACGCCTGGAATACATACAAAATTTAATGTATAACCGTTTTACAGTTTTTTTTTAGAAAATTGTCATCAAAAGTTGACTTATACATGAATACATCTGTTTTTATTAATAAATAGTCTTTCTATTTATTAGTAATCGAGTATATATTGTTAAAAGAAATTTATTTTACCGCCCGTGGGTGGTAAACCGAACTTATAATCTAAAAATACTTACGCAACATATAGTAAATGGTGTGAATTCACGGTTAGTCATTTTGATATTTAACAGAATTTTGACTAAATGTAAACATCTTGTACCAGTTTTTAAATTTTGGAGGGTATTGTGTTGCAAATATTGTCTGTGTATATTATCTGTCAATGTGACAGCGATGATCGATAATCCATATGACAGATCAAGAACTATTTCAAATGCAAAATAAAGACGGACAGTTTACTAAGCGGGAGTTTAAATCCAAAGAAATTGTAGAAGTTTTTGAGTTGATTTTTGATACTTAGTTTACACAAGTACAAGGACTTTAAAGTGATAGTTATGATGATGTCAAACATAATCACTCAATACTACAGTTTTATAAACTGTTGCTAAATTTTAATGCCTTTGCCAAGTTTCTTCGGCTACAGAAAATTTGGCGAAACCATTCAAAAAATCTAGCTTATCATATCTATCTTGGTCGTGGTTTGAACTTAATTTTTTTAATTTAAATACTTATTACTTGAGTAGTTAAATATTTATATAATGGGGACAGATTAAAGTCTATCAATATACAGGTCCATTTCAAGGAATTAATGCGCGAAGTAGGTATTAACTGTTTTTTTTCTCATATTTTTAAAATCAATTAACAATACATTATTATTAATATAATGATAACGTCAATAACAGGGAATCATGTGACCTGCAACTAAAGACAATATATAAGCGTTGATTTGTATCTTTCTCGTAGCTATAATTATCGTGCTATGATGCATTTGATCAAGTAATCTAGTTTGAATTTACAAGGAATTACAGATAAGCCCGATGGAATATGAATTACGACAAGTAACGTGATTAAAACGTGGAAATATCTTGCGGTCTAACAAAGTCAGATCATTAAAATCCTCACCGCTAATTACTAGCAATATATTAATTATTACGTAACGAAAATTGAGTGTTTTTGGTTGTATTGTATGGTTGTTGTATTGTATTTACACCGCTTTTTATATTTCTCATAAACGTATATAGATTTAATGTGTGAAATAAAATAATAAAAAGTGTAGTGTAATAAATATTTAAGTTAGCGCTCAATTGAGAGAAAATTAAATTCGTGACTAACCCAAGTGTGATTGCAGAAAGCAAATCCAATATTTTAGACAAGCATAAGAAGACAACTAAGTTAGTGAGCACTATGATAATACGAAAGAACCATCAATGTTCACAAATGAATTTCGATAAAAGCAAAAACTCAAGTTTCTTTCTTTCTCATCTTTACAGATCTATCAAAAAAATCTCTTAGTTGGTTGTAATAACAGTAAAATTTTATAGTTGCAATTTTTGCAGGGATTATAATAATGTTCAGGTAGCCCACCGACCAGCTAGTCCACCCACCAGCTAGTCCCACTGATCAGCATTTTTGCTGATTTAAACCTTTTCGAAAATGTTTGTGTTCAACATTATTCGGCGTACGCCCTCGTTAGGATTAGTGTTATGCACTGTAAAACTATTGTAGAGTTAGAGCTTGAATATTTTCGAGTTTCAAACAGTTCGGGACAATCTAGAAATCTTAACATTATTATTGTTATATGAATAGAATAAGACTTTATCCATATAATAGTATGATATAAACCAAAGGTGTAATATACACGAAACATACATATGTACGTTCGATATGTTGCCATCTGTAACATAAGGAGCGAAATTAGTTTTGGAAATGCAGTTATATCTCCGATTATTTAAATAATCTCAATACCACATCTACATTTTATCATAGTATGTATCACAAAATGTATTAGATATGCTGATAGTGTGTTTATTTTAGAACTTACAACTCATGATCTTGATGTAACATCAGATGAAGATTGGGATCAGTTTGAATTCAAGATGGCTTCAAAACAAAGAAAAGCCCAAAGCCCCCTACATTTATACGAGGGAGCGTTTTTATATTCGCGGAATGGGGGATAAGGGGTGGAAATAAAAAAACCAAATTATTTTCTTTTTCAATATATTCACCTGCAAGACGGATACATTTTTCACATCTTTCAATTAATTTATTTATACCCTCATAAAAAAATGATTTCTCTTTATCTGCAAAATACGCCGAAACTGCCTCCTTGACTTCATCATCGGCAGTAAATTTTTTACCCCGCAGCTCTTTTTTCATTTTCGGAAACAGGTAATAATCACTCGGGGCCAGGTCTGGGCTGTAGGGTGGGTGATTCACAATTTCGAAGCCCACCTTATGCAGGGCAGCTAACGCAACGCGGCTCTTGTGGACGGGCGCGTTGTCGTGCAAAAGCAGCACACCTTTCGTCATTTTCCTCCGTCTTTTCTCTTTAATGGCTTCTTTTAGTCGCTCTAATATTGAAGCGTAATATTTTCCGGTTATAGAAACACCTTTATCTTTATAATCAATCAACAATATTCCTTCCGAGTCCCAAAATACCGTTGCTATGAGTTTCCCAGCTGATTGTGACACTTTAAATTTCTTGGGAGGTGCTGTGCCCTTTTTATGCCACTGCATGGAGTCTTGTTTGGACTCAGGTTCATAATGATGAACCCAAGTTTCGTCTCCAGTAACAATTCGACTCAATACACCATCCTTGTCTTCATTACAGAGGTCCAAAAATGCACGCGAACACTCTACGCGCTGTTGTTTTTGCGGCTGCGTGAGCATTCTCGGCACCCATCTTGCGCTGACCTTAGACATGCCGAGATGATCGTGTAGGATTTGAAAAATTGTTGTATCGGATACTCCAACCATTTCTGCGAGTTGTTTCTTCTTTAGTCGAGCATCTTCGAGTACAATTTTTTCAACTTTTTGGATAAGTGCTGGCGTGGTCACCTCAACGCTCCTGCCCGGCCTCGGGTCGTCTTCAAGGGATTCCCTTCCTTGTTTAATAAACTATGCTACTTGTACACCATGTTTTTCCTGGACAAGAGTCGCCGTAAACCAATGACATCTCATTCATTATGGTCGCGACTTATTTTCGTTGCCTGGTAAGGAACTTTAAGATATTCGATTTTTTCCATATTTCACTTTTCACTCCTGATTATGTTACTTGGTTGATGATAGCTCAAAGACTAACAATGAAACTTCGTATTTATACTAATTACAATGAGTCGCTGCACAGGCCACGCCCCCAATGCGCCTAATCACTCCCTCCCCTACAACCCGCTCATTTCGCGAATATAAAAACGCTCCCTCGTATATAGGTTTTGGAAGATATACTTTTAACACAATAAGAATTATAATTCGATTGGTAGTTTGATGTTATATTGGACATACTTGGAGAGTAAGATGTTGGAAACGAAGCGGATGTCAACAATTCTGCTTTTCTTATTCTTTTTGTTTTGGAAAATATCGTAGTCCTCGTTATGGCGAATACATTTGCTCATAGGTACTTTTTATGTACAGTGCACCGTTTGGGAGTTATGGGCGGTTAAAGTTCCATCGGAATCGGATTTCTCGATTAAACGGAAACTTATTCAGCTTTGTCTAGAACTAAAAACATGCATATGATGTAATATGGGTTACTTGCAGCACTAGGAACTGTCAAGATAATTGTCTAATTATAAAAAATACAATTCATCGGTTCTAAATACAATAGCATAGTGAAACTGAACATTGTTGCATGCAGTGCTGTCCTGATGATTCGCCATGCTTACTGATTATCGAACTACTATATAAATTAGCACTGCGAGCCTAGTTGGCCCATGGCTTGGTTCATCATCTTCTTCCATAACTCCCTACTCTTGGCTTTTTCCCTCCATCCGGTAGTTCTTAACTGCTCTAGATCTTTCTCCACTTCTGTTATCCATCATGCGTTCTTATTAACACTATTACGTTTGTTTCTTGATAAAGTTCTTCCAGTTCCTTGTTAGTTCTCCTCATCCATCTATCTCCCATTTTCTTTCCTCCAAGTAAGTGCCTTTCGTTTCCAAATCTCCAATCTTATTTGTACTGTTTTATTTAATGTCCATGTCTCACTCGCATATACTACAATTTATTGGTTTAATTATGGTATTATACAATTTTATTTTGGCTCTCCTGGAGATATTTTTATTTCTGAATATTCTGCTGAGTGATTCCAGACATCGGTTCCCCTTCATTATTCTAGATTCTATTTCTCTTTCAATGTTAGGGTTTTCTTGCGAAGGTGGTCCCAAGATACACAAATTCATCCATTTCTTCAAATTAGTACACTTTTCGTTTTTCCTTGTGTATTCTTAAAAATGTTCTTCCTTGAAAGTCCTTCTCGGTCCATTCTATATACTTGTTTTTTTCCTCATTTATGTAGACGTCCAATGTTGATGGTGGTGATTGCTTTTTCTTCTAAACTTCTAGTTACTAGTTCTTCTCGACTTTTTGATAAGATTACTACATCATCTTCAAACGCTGGAGCCGTTTATGATAAACAATTCCAGTTCTATTAATATTTGCGTCTTATAATTTTTTCCAGTACTATATTAAAAAGCACCGGCGACAGTGGATCCCCTTGCCTCAGTCCTTCCCTGAACTCAAGTTTTCTTGACATTTTGTTATTTATTCGCACTACACTCTGTGTTTCATGTAATGTTAGTTTTATCATATTTATCAACTTTCTATTTATTTTTAGTTCTTCTGACGTTTTGTAGAGTTGCTTTCTTCTCAGTTTATCATACGCTTGCTTGAAATCTATAAATAATGCCATCGTGGGTTTTTCATGTTAGTAACTTTCTGCTTGGATTTCTCTTAACACAAAAATCTGATCTGTCGTACTCCTACCTTGTCTAAATCCACATTGGTACTCTCCTACCATGTTTTCAGCCTTCTTTGTTAGTTTATTTTTTATGTGTGTTGCCAATATTTTATAGGCTACGTTTAAAAGTAAGATGCCTCTGTAGTTGCAGCATTCACTTTTATCTCCTTTTTTTAGTATTGGACATATAACTGCTTGCTTGCATTCTGATGGTATTTGTTCCTTTTTCCATATTACTTCAATTAATTTATGAGTACGTTCTGCTAAAGCTTGTCCTCCGTATTTAAATAACTCGGCCGTTAATCCATCAGCTCTCGGGCTTTTATTGATTTTCATATCGAGCTTTAATTTTCTCGTTGACTCACTTGCACGTTGATCTTGTCTACGTAATTTTCTACTACCTCTTCGTCATTAAAATAGGTCGCAGAAGTATTCCCTCCATCTATCGAGATTCTCCTCCTCTCCTGCTATAATTTCTCCATTTTTGTCTTTGTAAAAAACTGTTTTGGCTTGGTATCCTTTCCGTTTGTTTTTAACGCCTTGGTACAAATTTCTGATTTGGTTATTTTTATAATTGTCTTCTATTTCTCCGAGCTTTTTTTCATTGTACTTTCGTTTCTTGTTTCTCAATAGATTTCTTGTTTTCTTCCTTTGATGTTTGATTTGCGGTTCTAGTGATGTTCTTCGTGGCAATACTCTCCTTTTAAAACGTGATGCTCTGTCTTTGTTGTTTCATACTAACCTATTTGAAGTTCAAGTACTATAGGCCATTGGCTGCCATTTTTGTTCTTTACAGTTGAGTTTTATTAGAAGCTGGTTTATGTTTTCATAGCATTATTTCATCTATATCGAAATAAAACTTCTTTCAGACTCGTCTTGGAGGAGTCTCCATTCAGTTGATTTGTAGCGGATAAGAACAGCTGTCAAAAGTCTATTTGCATCATCAGAAAAGATGGCCATTCATTTTGAAAAATAATTGAGTGAAACGTTGTCTTCCAGAAGATTTCATTGCTGTAAATTGGATATCAACAGCTTAGATATATATTTTGACAATTCATTACTTATGATCACTGTTTTTAATTTACAACCTGGTATTGTTTCTCTGTAGCCTATTCAGAGAAGAGATGATTTTCAACATTTTATAGTTCTTCTGGTTTTTAGGTGTCAATATTTTGGTGTCGAGTGATGCCATAGTTTCTTAAGTCAAAGCCAAGTAGTATACCGGTGCATGAAAAATTCTATGTATGAAATATAATAAAATATACCTACCACAATGGACGCATTAAGTAGTTTTTTAAAATACTTATTTTATTGTGTAAGACGTTCGTTCTACAGCTGACTGACCAGTATTAAAGTATTGATTTATGAATCAGAAACGTGCAAAGGTTTCAATTAATTGGGAAAGGAAGATGTTGCAGTGCAAATATAGTTACAAGTTGTCGAGTATGTAGTGACAATATTCTAACATAACAAGAAAGGTTATATTAATTATTTAGAATAAAAGCAGATATCTGTTAGATTTTATTCGAGATACATGTCGAATGTACATGTACATACATGAGATTATAAATGAATAATTTCTTGTCGGATTCATTATATAGATTTATATACATACATAGATCGAAAAAGAAACAAATGTCATCGGATACTGTTCGCTATAATCACAATAAATACATTAACATACTAATCGAAAGTATAAACATTAAAAATACGTATTACATACAGATAACATTCATTTAGTGGTTTGACACTAACACATTAGGCATTTTGCCAAACTCCAAAGAACAAAAATGTGTACCTCAGTGTCGTTTGTCATATTATGCAACTTGGCGCTTACGTTCCCGACTTTTTATTTTTGAATTCAAGCATATGAGCTTATTCCGAGTATTTCAAAGATCTATTATAGTTACAACTAGCACTTCATAATGTTTCTAGGAATCTGCATCTACACATTATATACGGACACGTTTTCCAAAACCCTTTCATCACTTAACAAAATACTTTGATGTAGTTTATTATGCGGAATTTATAATTTTCGAAAACAATAAATTGTTCTTCTACATAGTCATCTAAAATTAGACTCATACATCTGGGAATGGTGCCACATTATTAGTGGCTAATTTATCAGCAATCTTTATATTTTAAAATATATCCACGATACACACAAATAAATATTATAAAACAGACTCTAAATTCTCCGCGGAGATAATTTCTTGACAATTATTGCTGGATTTGTCAAAACAATTAAAGTTTTATTGTTTTATATGGTTGATTCATAGCAGATGTTGATTTAGCTTCAATCTGGTGTAAAGATTCTTTTATCAAATAATCTCTAAGAGTAACAAAAATATAATTTAAATTAATCCATGATTTTTTAATTTTTTAGGTTAAATTTTTTCTATTTATATTGTATATATGAATCAACAGGAGGATTAATGAATTGCTTGAAAGAAAACATTAAACGTCAATAAATGATACAACAGTTTTATAAATTAGAAGGGCAACAAAGGTTGTGTGATTAAGGACACTAAAAACGATATTCTAGATACTTAATTATATATTCCATGTATGGAAATCTTGTTCAATTTATAGGACCATTTTGTTAAAATCTAAGAACACTATAATTTTTATTCTTTACATTTGGTAATTGGCAGTATGAATGAATACAAGTAACATCAACAGATGTGATGTGTTTCGATCAGTTGAAACAATAAAGTGTGAACCATTGTTTGTTTATTTATTCAGCGTTTGTAAGCAATAACTTATGATAATACGTTGATGCATTGATACGATTTTTGTTATAGTACAAGAAAAATTATTTGAGAATCCGAAAAATAGGAACTGGTTATTCAGTAAAACATCGGAACTGATACTGAAAAACTGAAAACAAGACGCTGCTCAGTGTAGACGGCGTTAAAACAATGTTATATCCTCAGGAAGACATTAATTAGACAACAGCTACAAGAAAATGAGCCATATTACCATGAAATTAACAGTTACCAAGAAATGGGTACCTAAATATCTAATTTCCAACGACTAAGAAACAAGCCAAACATGGTGACAAAATAATTGAGAAGATCATTGAAAAATAATGTATACGGTACACAAAAGAACCCTAACACTGTACTAAGTTTTACTGAAAATGACGTAAGATTATAATTTGAAAAAGGTATTTGAAAATATATCTTCAATGTTTAAGATTACTCGACCTTTAATTTAGAGGATTTACTGAAGGAGTACCAAGACTACAACGGACGAAATAAACCTCTACATTTGAATCCGTACCTGAATGAACAATTTTCCATCCAAGCATTCAACTTCAAAATGCTGTTTCAGTTGACGGACAGATGTGATTAACAAAATGAAATAAAACACATTGTGAAGCAATACATGCCAATGAAACCTTACAAATTGGGTTTGAGGCTTTGAAATATAGAAAATATTTAAAAGATTTTCTTGTATTTGTGTCTTTTTTTTGTGTCCTTTTTGTCTTCACCTATTCCTATAATCATTAACAAAGTCACTCGCTCGTATTCTGTCAGTTGATTTAGTTTAACTAAATCAACTTATTTCAAACAATGTATTATGTTTGCACTTTTGTCTACCTTGCGGACATGCAGCTAGTAAAATTTTATAGATCAAGATTTTTAAAAAATTAGAAAAATAATGGATGGAAGGAAATTATCACACTGTTGTAATACAAAGAAAAACTTTAAGTCCAGCTTAGCTGTAAACTTTAACCCTTAAATTCTTTTCGTCGTTTTTGTTATTTTTTTTTCTAAATTAGAAATGTATTAGTATTTCAGCAACAACGATAGTTGCCACAGTAATTTAATTTAAAATGTAAAATTGTAGAAAAATCTTCCATCAAAATTTTAAATAGTTACTATCGTCGTATATTCAGCCTTAGGGTGGGATGGGTTTTCAGTGTAGATCATTAAAAGTTCTAATAAGAATCTAATAATCCGTATTTTTGATATAAAATTAATTAACTTAAATGTCAGTCAGTATAGTCTTAAAATAGTTAGCTATGTGTTGTAAAATGCTCTAAATAACTTTTCATTCTCCAAATGATCCATGCTTTGGATGATTATTTGAAAATAACTTAAGACCCTCTCAGTTTTCGTGGAGATTCATTTTAAGTAAACAAAAGGGGAGCTTTCCACAAAAAAAAATCTTTTCAAAATTAAGTTTGTATTTCAGTATCGGTTCAAAGAAGCTATTTTTCTCGAGGCATATTCATTGCATAAAAATTGCAAAAAATATAAATATCTAAAGAATAGTGCAAGATAGAGAAATAATTCTATACACAAAGCACTTTTGTTTAAAAACCTTTTCAAGAATGTTTCAGTATATTTTTGTTAACCCTGTAATAGTCGTCCGGAGTGACTTGGCAAATGACTGGGAAATCATATACTCACCGACCCTTTTGACTATTGGTATATAGTATAGTAACTTATGTAGGTACGGAGGACCACTAAAAAAGATCTATTTAGCCATGAAAAAAATCATTGATAGATTCGAGAGCAAGTTTCCACTTAGTGACAAGTGTTTTAATTCTACACGTAAAGTTTGAATTCATTCCGATAATTTGCATTTTATAAAGTATTTTGTGCGGATGTACAATTTAAAATTACTACCGTAGTGTGATAAAATTTATAACAAAGGAGGGCTATCAACCAGAGACAATTTATGAAAGAGTGATTCAGGTTTATGGAGAGGATGCACCATCATATTACGTAATAAAATGTTGGTCAAAAGAGTTTCGACGAGGGACGTGAATCCATCGTGGATGATTCAAAAAGTGGCAGGCCCAAAACGGCAACAAATACGGAAATTACTCAAAAAGTTGAAGCCATGATCCTTGGGGATCGTCGTGTGAAAGTGTCGATTATTAGCATGACATTAGGAATATCTGAATCTCGCGTAATAAACATTTTACATGACAATTTAAATAATTTGGTACAAATTTTGACAGAAACGAGACATGCGTGTATCACTGGGACTCCGAAACAAAATCAGAATCAATGCGATGGGTGTACAAAGGGTCTCCACCGTCAAAAGACGCAAGGACTCAATCATCTGTTGAAAAATTTATGGCATTAGTTTTCTGCGGTACTAAGGGCATTCTCCTCATTGAAAATATGCCGAACCGAACCACGATAAATGCAAACATTTATGAAAATATTTTAAAGAACTTGCGAAGAGCAATTAACCTGGAACGTTCAGATTTCTGTAATCGAAAAGTGTTTCTGTTGCACGATAATGCGACTATGCATAAGTCTGCGAAAATCAGATCAATTATCTTCCTTATAGTCTTCACCTGACTCCATCTGACTTTCACCTTTTCAGATTATTAAAAAAACATCTTCGAAGACACTGTTTCAACTTTGATGAGTGTCGTAAAGAGGCAGTCAACAATTTCTTTTTACCGATTAAGAAGGAACATTTTTTTCAGAAAGATATAAAGTCATTAGAGGAGAAATGGTGCAAGTGCATTGATGTAAGGGGGAAATATATTAAAAAATAAAATTATTAAGAAAATCATATCTCGTTTATTTCATATCTAGGTAGATTTCTGTTCTATAATATAATAATATAATTTACAACAAAATACAAAATTTTGAAAAACTTGAAACAATGATTCGTCTAAATTTTTTGCTTAAGCTTAATATATTCATTGAAGTAATAGCATTCATACCTATTGTAATACATCTGTTACGATGAATTCAAATAAGGTTAGTGCGCACTCAATTAATTGTAATGATCCCTACTGTTAGGTACATACATATAAGTGCAGAGATAAATATATAACAAGTGTTTACATCCACTATTCGAATTGTTAAGTGCAAGATATGATCATAAAGGCACATAATAATAAATGTATCCGTATTACAACTAATTTAAATTCAACTCACATCGATTTATTATATTTTTTAAGTGCATATACTTGTTTCATTGGGATGTGTGTTTCTATAACAATGACTAAAACGTTTGCAAATAATTATGCATGAAATTCCAGATAATTTTATATGCCTAAAACCTCTTAAGCAATCTTTAAATAATGATATTTTGGTGTTCACGAACTAACAGCTATCTGACTTGATCACTTGGAACCGGGATTATTACATCAAAATGTAAGAGGAAAGTAAGTTAAAAAGGTAAATGACATGATGCATGTCTTTATATTGTTGTTGTATTTACACAACAAAATAGCTTGAAAAAAAATGAAAGGAACATTTAAATATGTCTCATTTGCCAGGACGTTTATCTTTGTTTTGATTCAAATGAATCAATTTCAGAATCTGATTTCGAGATTGAAATAATATGCTAAAGATATGCTAACCTAAGTACTATATTGAGTTTAGGAAAATTGCTGGACCATTATTTACCCAAAGAAATATTGTTCTAACAAAAAATTTGCCAGAATGACAATAGTCCAAGTAGCAATAATTCGAAAGCAAGATAATCCTAATATATATTTAATAGCAGTTGTCTCCATTATGGAGGTAGATATTCAAAGCACTCTGTGGAGGAAACGTATTATCGACTCTTTTAGGAACACGTGGATTGGACATCCTCAAAGCCAATATCCTTGGTATTGAGATTTTGAATTGCAAATTGCTTTTAAACATGTTAGCATTTTGCTGCCTAAGTTCTAACAATGAATTTGAGGGCATGCGCGAGAGTTGGTAATATTGAACCGTTTAAAGTATTCTGCAGCACACATGGTAAGTGTCCAATAGGAAGTCTCAGCGTGGATTTCCTAAATTCGAATGAATGGCTTGTTGTCCAATGTAATTCTGGTTAACAATATTTATTCTCTGTGATCAAAGATGATAAAAAAATAGTTTCTATAGTGCATAAGATTTAACATCTGATACACGATGTAGCCAATCCAAAATTTTTAAAATAGAGTTGGTAAGGTTGAGTTTAACAAATTCAAGTTCGCCATTTATTTTTATTATAAAATATTGATCAAATAACCATCCTCAGTATCTTTGCCCGATCTATTATTTTACCTCTTCAACTCTTTACTTTTAACGCATCTAAAGTTTTAATTTTATTGCTGCAAAACTCCAGGAAGGAATCTTCTCAAAATAATCACTTTTTAATAGGCTGATCCATTGATTGTCGTCAAGAAATGGGGTCCCATTATTTTTCCATTAAATAAGGGTCATATAATTTTTTTTCCAGAAATGAGCAATTTGGGTTTTAAGATTAGCATTACTATACCGTACTTGGTGTGCATGACCTGCTCCCTGAATTTTTTGTTAGCTGTGCAGCTGTAATTCTTTCATTAAAATTACTTATAATGTAAATTGGGAAATGGCTGGAAATTGCGTGCATCATAAAGACGGTCTATATTTTTCTTTGAACGAATCATTTCAGGTCTGTTAAGATGTGGTTCATCAGTCGAATCAGTCAAATTTTGTAGCAGTCAAACTGGTGTACAGCGTTTCATGATTTTTATCGTCAAAATGTCAAAATATTATTAATCTAAAAACTTTATAATGAGGGATTAAACTAAACAAGCCAATAAGTAATAATTTGTACATAAGTTGAGATATGGTTGGCAAACTATTAATCAGCAAAAGAAAAGGTAAGTACATATTGTCCGATGAATTTTATTTCTGTTTAAGCAGGAAAAATTATTGTACTCTGGCACCAATTATGGCTTTACTTACAAAAAAAAACTGGTTTTGTTCCACAAAATTATTGTACTTTGGCACCAATTATGGCTTTAGGTACTTATTAAAAAAACTGGTTTTGTTTATAGTTCTCTTGACGTCAATTGTTTGACAAGAAACATTTCAACCTATAGTTGATATAGAAAGAGTAAGGAAGCGGTGCCAGCATTTTGTAGAAAGTTTAAAAGTTCATGTACAAATTCTCTATGTCAGCATGCGTTTAGAAGCCGTTCAACTTTAACAATTGCATGTTACCTACAGATTTTCCAAAGTCAGCTTACTGGAGCGTGAAATCGATAAAAAACTATCCCTAGCAAAAGAGGCGCCAATTACCCACGAAATTATTGTACTTTGGCACCAATTATGGCTTTACTTATAAAAAAAAACTGGTTTTGTTTATAGTTTTCTTGACGTCAATTTTTTGACAAAAAACATTTCAACCTATAGTTGATATAGAAAAAGTAAGGAAGCGGTGCCAGCCTTTTGTAGAAAGTTTAAAAGTTCATGTACAAGTTCTCTGTTACCATGCGTTTAGAAGCCGTTCAACTTGAACAATTACATGTTACAGATTTTCCAAAGTCAGCTTATTGGAGCGTGGAATCGATAAAAAGAAAATAGGCGCCAATTAGCCACGATTAAATGGGGGAAAAGAAATCATTGGGCTATTTCGCTTTTACAATTCGAGATAATCGAATATTTTTGTGAAGAGAGAGAGACAAAAAATTACTTTAATGATAATACTCTGCTCCACCACACCAGAATTGTCAATTACTGTATTGAACATCATGGTATCGAATATATTGGCTAGCTTCTTCTGAGGATCAAATAATTTAACCACCTACACCCATCCTCCCATCCGAGACATTATAATAGTTTATCAATGTTTTGCGGGACATTTGATAAAATAGATCGGGAATTCGAAAACATTACAAATTCAGGAGAAACCGCTAAGTCCATGAGCTCTTATTTGGAATATGACTAAAAAGGATCGGCATGTTACTGTAAGGAGTATTTAATCAACCCTGAAGATTAGCATGGCGTGGATTTCCTACAATTTTGGCTCCAGTTCAATTGGGAATTGAGAGTTTGGTTGATAAAAAATGAGTTTTTCGAGGAAAAAAAAGCCGAAACAAAAAAACATCTTCATGAATGTGTCGGGGAATATTTTGAACTATTATAAATAAAAGTGTTTTTTATAAAATGTGAATTGTTTCATTACGTTTAAGAAAAGAAAGAATAGCGCTGATATATTAAAAAATTTTGATAGCTCAAGGATTCATTTTGCATCCAGAAATTACGTCAGTCCATTTAAGTAACAAAAATCAGAATTAACAGGTCTTACGAGCGGCTTCCGTTTCTCTAATACTGAACAAACAATGTTAAACTAGGCATTATTTCTACTTAACGTGTTAACAAAATAGAATTATTAGTTGAGGATTATTATTATTTTCTAATGATTTAAATCACAATTACATTTGCAATAATAATAGCTAGTAAGTATATTATTTTATTGGCTACAAGTGATATTCAATATTATGTCGTAGATTTGAAATGAAACCCAATACAGTGTTTTAAAATATCTTTTGGCTTCGACGATTGTCAAAAAAAACGTATGATTTACTACCGCTCCATGAATAGCAATTTTTGCTATATTCTCAGCCAAAAAGAATATAAATTGCGGTAATTACCATGCTCCAAGATCGATTTAATTATTTTGTACTTTAAATGATGTATGTTGTAGTCAGATATTAATTAAAACTTCTAATAAAATTTTGTAAAAAAATAAAATCCTACCTGGTAGCAAAATGAAAATTACGTAAACACAAAGGTAATTCATACTCCCGAAAAATCCTACAATTTTTTCTTCTGAAGCTTAACATCAAACAAAACACTTTTTTCCACACAATGTTTAAACTGCAAGTGCACCGAATAGAATGGACTTGCTACAATTTCATTTGGAGTATGCGGTGTTCAATTTAAACGTGTTCTTATGACAGCACAGGAATTATTGGCAATGCTCCCCTAATACGCGGACAATTTATAAACTGTTGCCCTAGAATTTAAACAGTCGCAGTTAATGCATTAGATCGCGGAAACCTAAGCGCGTGGTTCAAAGATCCTCACGGTATATGCGTTATAGTGGATGGACGGTGATTGTTTTGTACTAACCACTAATGTTATTATCACTGTTGTCATTACGTGCACGTATTACATTTAAAAAATGTTATAAGAAGATTAAAATGTTACTGGTTTTAAAATGTTAGTCATTTGGAATTTTATATAATCTTTTTTTTATATTGTCGACTTACTAGAAATTTAAATTATTATACCGGTAGTGTATAAAACGATGCGACGATAACAATTGAAATTACTGATAATTACCTGATATTATTATATAATTAAATTATATAATTAATCTATTAAAGTTTTATAATTATCATTTCAAAATATTAGGAAGATCACAACTTAATGTTAAAGTTGCTTTCTAACTAAACTGTAAGTAAATAAGTTGTAGAGAATCTTAAAAGCTAAAATTAGTAAATGTACATCAATGTTATCTAAAAATTTGCTAAAAGCGAAAAGGGAAGATAGTTCTATTACCACACAGCACAGTAGACAAACATAGAAAATTTCCTGGAGTGTTTCCATACGACATAGTTCTCAGCAGTTAATTGTGCTACCAACACCCCTTCATCGGATTTTGCATTGACGCAAGGATTTTTATTTTTACCTCAGGGTCTGCAAAATCCAATTGACGCAGGAATTGAGACCAATTGCCCATGCTGGGCAGAGAATTTCTATGCTGGAAATAAAACGATATAACACTTTTTTTTTCATTTCAAAATAATCTTTTCGGATAAACTTGTTTCCACTTGAAGAATAACGACATGCCATTCATGAACCAACCATGCATGCATTCTAGAAAAATCACAGTTTGGAGTGGATTTTGCTTCAGAGGTTTTTTGATTGTTTTTTTTGGTGTATTTGAAAAGTCAGGTGTCTACAAGAACAATCCTCCAACAATTTCCGACCTAAACAATAAAATCCAACCCTACATGCATCGAAATATGTACAACTTACGCGAAAAAATTGAATATATAATCCATACTTACTAATATATAGGCTTAGCAAAAAAGAATGTAGACACGTTTTTTAATTGGCTAACCTGTGTAATTAAAAATAAACCTTTGCAATCATTTTGACCAACCTAAGATAAAAAATTTAAAGGAGGAAATTTAACTTCTTCTGTTTGGCTTAGTCTCTATGTAGATTGATAAGATGTGTAATTATTCATGATGGTGTTATCCAGTCAGTAGAAGTAACAGTTATAGTGCCATTTATTAAACTAATGGGCTTCAAGTAATTAAGCTTAGACCTTTATGTTGACAATTTTGTTTTATTGACGTTTCCAATGAAAGCTATCCTATTATCCTTACCTAAAAGATTTGAAACAGGACAGATTATTTGACTGAAAAAGGGAGAATCAAAAATACAGAATTAATGTTAATAAAGGGTCTAACGTGGTAACTATTGTTGAATCTCTCCTGAAAGAAATTTCGGAAATAATGTTTCTGGAGGTGTTGGCTAGTCAAGAGAATACGATGTATGCCGTTTTCGGACGTTGGCCTTGAAAAATTCTGGCAATAATCAAACAAATAGGGGAAGGTGGGGAAATATCGACCGTTGGGCAAAATCGACCACCTTAACATCTCATAAACTTGGCGCCATTCAAGAGACCGTTACAGTGCAGACGCTAGACGCTGTTTGACAAAATACTACGATAGTATGCTGCTTCAACGCATCAGGGCAATATATCCCACCCATTTTTATATTTAAAACATTAAGAATGAAAGATGGCTTGGAAAAAAATGGCCCGGTAGGTGCCCTATCCAAGTGTTCAAAATCTGGTAATAGAGGAGCTGTTTACAAAATGGTTGCAGCATTTCGCAAAATTTGCCAATGCTTCTCCAGAGCAACCCATACTTCTCATACTCGACAATCATTCCACTGATTCCTCATTTCCTTCATATCTATTTTTTTGTCGTAATTCTGAGATTCATTTATTATCACTTCCACCTCACACTTCTCATTGAACACAGCCTTTAGACGTAACATTCTATAAGCCTCTAAAACTGCATACCAGCAAGAATGCGATAAATATATGGAAAGCAGAAATTATGATAAAATTAGAGACACCGACATAGCCGAACTCTTTGGAAATGCGTGTAAACGAGTAAGCACGATAGAGAAAGTTTTAAACGGGTTTAAAACCATCGGAATATTCCCGATCAATCAGGATGCGTTTTGCGAGGAAGACTTTCTTCATATCGTTGAAGTAATTGAAGATCAGCAAAATGCAACGATTCCAGCATTAACTGAAGACACACCCCAGGGTATTTCAGAGCCAATGGAGTCCAGGCATCAGACGCCATCTCCACAACCAGGGACAAGTGGAACTGATCCGGGCAGATCAAATATCTTACGAAATAGATTGCCATCAGATTCGTCTGAATGTTGCTGAAGATTATTTAACCGATGATGATGATAAAACCGTAAAGGCCAAAGAAAAAAAAACATATATTTCTTTTCGAGACTTATGTTCAGCTCCAGTTTTAAACCAAGAACTTCACAGCGGAAAAGGCAACACTCTAAAATATTGACATCAAGAGAAAGCCAGAAAGGAGGTTTGTCACAAGAAAAATTACAGGCAACATTAAAAGAAGATCTCGAAAAAAAAGCTAGAGAAAAAGCCAAACATACTTTATGCAAAACCATTTACTTGTTTTGAAAAATGAAAAGAAAAAAATCAAAGTAGATAAATTAACCAAGCTATTGTACCATTTTGAGCTTGTCTCTGTTATGAGGGCTTCCGGGTTTTGACCGCGTCATAGTAAAGTACATATATACAATACAAAGTAAAATAAGACAAAAATGAAAAAGAAAATTACAAAAAATATATATACAACTTACTCAAACTCGACGTTTCGCCACTAATGTAAGTGGCTTCTTCAGGAGCAAAACTAGGTGAGGGGCGCCAGAAGGTCACGGTAACTCGACGTGTCAACCACGATAGAGGCGAAAACCTTCTGACAAGGAGAAGATAGACGTGCGGGGGTATATATACCATTGTGCATGGAAACGGAACGGTTAGCGCGAGGCAACGATGCGGAACAGTGAGCACGGGTCGAAGAAGCGGAAAGGACGGGTTTCCAAATGCTGGAGAGTGGGTAACCAATATCGCGATTGAGATTTTGAGGATGTCTCTGGATCTCGATAGCTTTCTTTACCTTTCGTGGAAAATAGCGATGAGACTTGCTTACAACAGATACCTGATCAAAACAAATTTTATGGCCCGTATCAATGAAGTGTTCGGCTAAGGCTGAGTGTGTTGAGGAACGTGACTTAACGTACCGTTGGTGTTCCTTGATTCTAGTTTGAATAGAACGTCCAGTTTCGCCAATGCACACTGAGCCACAGTCAGGGAATTTTGTAAATGCCTTTATGGGAGAGAGCAGGGCGAGTGTCCTTGGGCGAAGGAAGAATTTGGGAGATCTTGTTTAAAGGTTTAAAGATTGGTTGGATAAGAATTCTACTGATGTGATCTGTAACGCCATGGATGTAGGAAAGAACGATGGTACTTAGCTGATTACTAGATTCTGGTGCTACCTTAGGAGACCGTGGATGAATGTACCTATTTATGACCCTTTGTATGTTGCCGGAGGTATAGCCATTCTTGAGCTTCTTATTACAAAAATTACTACCTGAAATTTTGAATAGGGCTTAAGTAGTCGATGTTCCCCCACGTTTATCTACGCTCAGGAGCCATTATATTACGGACGAAATGATATCGAAGGCTTTCACGGTCCAAGTCTCTCTTTTTTTTCTAGATGAACTCTTTTATGGTATAAGTAAACACTGCCAACAGTATCCCTGACTGTTTCTAGTGTGGCATCTTTACAGGATGTGCACTAAAATGAACTTTAAAAGCTATTTCTGTTTTTTTTTTTTGCATTATATAATATATTAGACAATAATCTCTGGCGAGTTTTTGCTTGATTTCTTTACCTACAATACTTTCTTAGAAAAAGCAATCCGTAATATAATGATCTCCACGCGGATTTATTTATTTCTTACTTCTTATTGTTCACAAACAATATTTCCAAAATTTCTTTCAGGAGCCATTTGACATTGATTATCACGCTACATCCTTTGTAGGCACTTGCTTTGGTGATAGATAATCAAGGGAACGGAAACTATAGACGACAGTCTATAGGTTATGTAGCTACAAAATCAATCAAAGTAGTCAACTGGATTAGGTGCAGGAAAATGGTTTGTTATAAAAATGATCAACCGAAATCTCATTTCAAGATATATCTGATGTGCAATTGATGAAATTAAGATTGTGTGTGTATGTGAATGTTGTTCCAAACGCAGAAATTATGAAATAATAATATTTCCAAAATTAGTTACAGTTTCAAAAATAAAATATTGTTCAGGGTATTATAGTATTTGCAATATGAAAAAACAAGACCATTGTGTAATAAACTTAAGAAAACGTGGTTAAGTAGTAATAATAGTAGTAATAATAATTATTTTATTTTATTATTATATCTTCGACTTCCAATAACTTATATTTCGCGCATACTTTTCTATGTATAATGCATTAGTTTTGCCTTTAAATTCTGTTCTATAAAAAGCTGTGCTGCAACCATCTCCTATATGCATGAAAATATATGAAAATTCAATGCTGAAATATAAACGAACGATCGAGACACACACAGTTTGGACAATATAGGTTTTTGACGGTCAGCTGTTATCTAAGACACACTTTCATGATTGTTAAAAATTAAAAGATGAATCCTGTATATTAAGTAATGATTATTCACAATTATAATAGAAAATGTGTTCCATTAAATCAGAAATCAAAAATTGTTTTTTTTTTACTTCTTGCTATTATTAACAATTACAATAGCACTACTAGCTAATTGAATAATTGTTAATAATTTTGTATTACTAATAATTGCATGTTTGGATAAATTAAAAGATTAAGTATTCCGAATGATTTAATTCTCGTTACTCGAAGACGTATTTAAGTTGAAATTACTATAATCAGTTCTGTTAAAAAGGAAATAATTACAAATAACTCAAAGCTAAAAAGATTCATCGTTTGTAGTTATGTACATTTCATGAGCAATGAGTAACGACGGTAACGGTAAAAGATAAAAGGCAAACAGATTTTCTAATTTTACAAAATAAGGTAATTTTTATTGAATAATACAATATACACATTTTAAGTGTATGTACTTACATACGTCACTAATATTTTCAAAGAACCGGTTCGAATTTCTGATTTGTCACATAAAATTTCTGTGGATTACCTGGAACGGAAGGAAACTTGTAATGTTACTTATTAATACGGAAGTATATATCAGATTACGTTAACATATACATATCTGTATATTGCTTTTCAGAATAGCAATTTCTATGGGAGTTTTTGATGTGTATACACAAATGCGGATATTATTAAAGTGTCCATTTCCAGTATCAATTTTCCGAATTAGAAATACTTTTGTAGTCTTTTGTTTACTTGTATTAAATAGGTTATTAACAGAATTTCCTAATATTTGTGATAGATATGTTAGTACGTATTTGTCAAAGAAAATTCTAAATATTAGAACAATGAACAAATGAAATATAATTCCTCTTATAGTTTTTTTTGTATGTGTGTGGTAGGTGCTAGTCGCAGCAAATAAATGCATTATTTGTTAAGGTGCATGTTCACCAATAGCAAGTAACTAACTTGCAACATTTATTGCGAAATAAGTTTCCCTGTTGTCTACATACATACTTAATCTGTACAGTGTCTGACACTAATCTTGGTTCTACCGTATTAGAATGTGTCTGTATGCAGCTACCCACTACGCTCCTTTTTTGAAATTTTGACAGATGATACATATTGTTTTGTGTCTGTACTGCATTGTTCCAGAGTTTGGAAAATTAATATTAAAAATTAGTCCGGGTTTAGCTCAGTGGGGAGAGACTTTCTCGAAATTTTAAAAGCTGTTTCAGACTGTTTCGAAGATTTTACACAAATTTAGCCTGCCATCATGTTCTCAAAACAATTGAAAAATGCAAAATTTCTAACAATAAACTTAAAATAACTTGGAACAATTATCCAAATTTCGAAAAACTGGGAGCTTATTTCACGAACTAAATATGTATGATAGAAGGCCTTAAACAATATAGAATAAACTTAGAAAAACTAGGAAGAAAAAGAAGGACCAAACCTTACATAGTCTGGATTTCGCTTGCTTCAATTATTTCACGAAGTATTCATGGCAGCAGGCTAAAACAGCTGTCAAAAATTCGACCTTCAAAGAAGAAGGTGCAGAAGGGCTAGTGAGATTTCTCCTGTAGGCTCAAATTTTGGGACAATGTTCAGAACAACTAAAATCTAAAAGTTGAGCGTAGATTTTTACGACCGTTGTTTACTGTGTTAAAGTCTTCCGGGTGTTGTCGCGTAGATAAGTCTTCGCTGATCATGCTGTCCGATTCTTCAGAAGGTTTCTAAGAACCCTTCAGAAGACCCTTCTAGAAACCTTCTGAAGAAGCTGACAGCATGATCAGCGAAACGTCAAGTACAAACTTATCCACGCGACAACACCCAGAAGACTTCAACACAACTAAAATCTAGAACAATAGAGGAGACTTTCGAACAATGATTTTCTTTTGCTTCCTTTTTTAAGATTCTTTGTCTGATATAACTCAGCAGGTCTTAAATAATGCGACTCTCTCTCTACTTTATTTTCCATTGTGTCTGGTGTACCTCAGGGTAGTATCCTGAGCCCTTGGTTGTACATCATTTACTCGCCTAACTCGTCTACTCGGCTTTTAAATATTGTGTGCACATTAATACTAGACAAATTACTGCCTTGGTTTTCGGCCGAACTACGGTGATATAGAAAATAAATACATAAATAGGCTCATTCTGTAAGTGTATCACATACATAAACAATCCACCACTGTTATAGCTTTAAAACCAACGTAAATGAACTCAGTAACACTTTACAATTTTCAACATAACTTTCGACCTTTTGTACGACTCCATATACCTATCGCTTGTTTATTTATTTCGACTTCTTATTTACGAGTTATTAGTTCGATTTAGACATTAACAATTTTAAGATTTACGTTTATTATAATTATTATTGTTAAACCAAACCCCATAATATACCTGAAATATGATAAAATGTACCTACCCAAAACAAGCAGAACATATTGATTAAGCTTGTGTAATAATACATCATGATCTATAGAGCAACACGCTTAATGATAGTTTGATCTCGAGCTATTGAGTTACGAGCCTGCTCTGTACTGCAAACTTCAAGTCAAAATTAATTTTATGACAGGTTGATATCGATATGGTCACATAACTTATGGTGTATTTGAAATAGTAGATGACATTAGTGACATCCAGTGTCATTTTCCTGACAGCTTATCAATTGTATTGTACGATAATCTAAATTAGACTGTTAGAATTAGGAGTTTAGTAGCGCTTGATGTAACATTATAATCAAGCTTACAGCGTATGGTGGATGATCACAAGAGCACCTCTGATTATAGATAACAGCCACTATATAGTACTAGAGGAAATGTGCAACATAGACATACCTGAGGCTACATCGCGTACTAATAGCTGGAGACTGGCAATGAACGTTAGCAGGGAACCACATTTTACACAGGTTTTTAAGGGTTTTCTATCACAAGGCATTTTATGTAAAAGTAATTCTACACCTCACCGTCTTTTATTATATTAGAATCTAGTAACTAGATCTTGGTTTCGAAATCGAACCATATATTCAAAAGTATTTTGATTAGTTCTGGAAAGTTTATTTTTATCTACTTAAGATTTCGCTTATTACCTTAGAAGAGTGTTTAATGAATTAGCTGTCAGTTGTATATCTGCAACTCTCCGATTATTTTGTATTTGGATTTTATGAACGATAGCATGAATGAATATTGTAGTATCGGCTTAAAAAGATATGCTGCATTTTTACAGCAATATTCTTATTATTGTGTTGGTAATTTTCCATGATCATAAAACATACTTATACAATTCATGATACATACCTACTCGTATACTATAAAAGTGTAGTATATGGTGATATGGTATAGATATAATAGACATCTGTCTATATATCTTAAGCCAGCTATGATATTGAATACAATAAAAAGATATTTTCTTATTTAAACTTGGTTTTGTTTTATAAGATTGGTTTAACTTGATTATATTCCTTTAAAATTTTACCATCGTTTGTTTCAATAATGCAACCTAAGTAATATTATATGCTAATACAATAAAAGACATTTTTAATTGAATGATTCACCACCGCGTTTGTGTTTTTCTATATTAATTTAAATTTCAAAGTGAGTTCATATATTCCACTTCCGTAGAACTTGTAAAGATGAATACTTTGTAATAAAATATTGGTCCTATTATTACATTCGGCTTAAGAAATAAATTTCCCAAGTACAACACGACCTTGATCCATCAGCGTCTATTTTTACTGTTGCTGAATTTCTTGTGTGGTTTGCAATTCGATTGGACATAATTTTGGCACTAACAATCAAAGACTAACACGATACAACAACGTGTTTTCATTATTGAACAATATTCGAAAAGTTGGGGGTTAGTTCGTAAATTTTATATAAAATATGATCAAAATAGTGTTTTAACCTCGTCAACTGTGAAAAATTTAAGGAGACTGGATCAGTTGGAGACGCTTAACACACCGGTCATCCAAAAACAAGCCGTTCAAATGTCAATATCGACGTAGTGCGTGAGAGTGTTGGTGAAAACCCAGGGATATCAATTCGGTGTCGTGGACAAGGACTGCAAATTTCAAGAAGCTCTCTACAGCGTAGACTCACAAAAGATCTGTGTCTCTATACTTACAAAATTCAATTAACACAACAACTGAAGCCTATTGACCATGATCAGCGAAGAGAGTTCGTGGAATGGACTATTGAACATCAACAAGTGGATCTGATTTTTCGAGCAAAATCATCCTAAGCGATGAAGCACATTTTCACGTTGATGGCTTTGCTAATCGCCAAAATTGCCGTGTTTTGGGTTTGGAGAACCCCAGAACGTATCACTGTTTGGTGCGGATTTTGGGCTGAAGGCATCATTGGACCACCATTTTTTGAAAATGAGGCTGGTGAAGCAGTAACTGTTACTAGTGTTTGATATCGCAATATGATAACACAGTTCATTCTGCCGAATTGGATGTTATTGATGTGGCCAATATGTGGTTTAAAAAAGACGGTGTCACATGCCATACAGTCAGAGAATCAATTCAATTACTGCATGATACATTTCCTGGTCGTGTACTCTTTCGTTTCGATGATTAGAATTGGCCGAGATCGTATGATTTAACATTAGATTTCTTCTTATGGGGTTATTTGAAGTCAAAGGTCTATGTCAACAACCCCATAACCGCCCGTGCAATACAAGAGGAAATTAAACGCTGCATCAACGAAATTCAGCCACAATTATCCAGAAAGGTAATGAAAAATTTCGACAAAAAAGTAAAACAGTAACTCAATAGAGAAGCGACTATACAGACTATGAGGAGACAGAATTATGCTCTAGAATCAACTGATGTAATAAAAAAAAATTAAAAAATAGAAGAAGCTCCTGAAAATGACAAAATAGTGGCAGAAATGATTAAGAACATTGGTGAAGCAGGAACAAAGATACTTTTGGAGATCATTAATACGGCGTCGAAATAAGAAAGCAGCCCAGAAGATTGGGAAGGGGCAGTATAAGCTGTTAATTAACAACAAGCTATGACCGTTAATCGAACCATCACTATTGGAATCGCAAAGTGGATTTAGATCTGAAAGGAGCACGCAAGATCACATATTTACGCTAAAACAAATAGTTGAGATATGTATATGGAAAGGTATTGAAGAAAGAGGAGTAAATAAAAAATAATTCAAAATATCCAAACGTTATATAAGTACAACATAAATTATAAAAAAGACGAAACTTGAGATCCAAATGAATTGTTACTCAAAATGGGTTAAGGCAAGGGTGAGGATTAAGTCCTTCTAAGGATTATTTATCTTTCAGAGATAATAGGTCAAAGACCCAATGTAAGTTTTTTGAACGCAAATTATATGAACACATTTTCTACATAACACCTAAATTATCAACATTTATTGTTATTTAAAATTAGTTAAAGTTAGAAAGCTGTTTGATTACATATAAAGATATATTTAGAAAATTGAATCTAAGCACCCACCATACAAAAAAAGAAGAAATATTGTAAGTAGCAATTCTAAATCCGAAATTAGTTTCCCTCCTTATTTAATTATAAATAAATTATGGATACTAATAGTAGTTTCTATTTTTGCCTTATAGTGTCATCTAGCATTGAATGTACTAAATATGAGCCGGTAATTGTAGGATCTACTTGTGTGTGATTAATTATAGTATGTCCTATACATAGCAGATGGCACCACCATCTACAGCACACGCTTTTTTAAATATGATCTAATGATTGTATATGTTACATAATGCGTTTTTGTTACGTTTTATCACTTGTTTTGCGATAATGTTCGTTAGCAGTTATTAAAGAACATTATAAAGAAAGTTACAGTGTTTTTGTATCTTGTTTATGGTATATTTCTCACACGTTTTAACGCGTGAAAATATTTTAAATAAACAAAAAATTATCATCGTTCTATTTGACAATGCCACACACAGAAAGGACCAATTGTGAGTTTTACGCCTCGTGAAAAAGTGGAATAAGGCGGGAGGTGCTTGAAAGAGGTATTTTACGAATCCAAAAAGGAGGCCAATAACGCGAAGCGTAAAGGACCAGAAAAGAAGAAAAAAAAAAGAAGAAAACAAAATAAATAAACACACACGAAATTCCTGCCGAGAGCCTTCTTTTTTGTGGACCGTGTGAATCTCCGTGAGGTGTTGGTTCCGGAGTTGTTTGCGGAGGGCAGCACTTTGGCTGTCATAGAATGGGCTTTTTTGGTGTGTTTCGACACCTCTACCAATAATCCTGACGACGCTCTTGAGTAAATAAAACATGTTTTCTTATGTTCTTGTTCCATCTCCACTTGATATAAAGACGATGTTTGTATATACTGGGTAAATATTTTCTAAAAAATTATCCTGTGTGATTTGTTTCTGGTTAGAAATATTGCAGAAAGCTGAAACGCTTTCTACATATTTCGGGGATACTTTTGATTATCTGCTTTGATAGTTTCGGCGTTTGTATATTTAGGTAGCGTTGAAGAGATTTAGTATTACGTATAGGAAAACCCATTAAAATTCCATTGCACTCAGCAGGTGCTACATTTAGATGATTTTGACGAGCTTTATGGCTCGAATTTTTATTATAATTATGGTAGATAGAGAAAAATTTACATTTCTATGTATTAATTTCTTTAATTAGGGTTAAACTAAACTGGATTATTAAATGTTTACAATTTCTTTAATATGTAGTGTAGTTTTCCTTGAAAAATTAAGAAAAAGCTATAGGTACAGGATTTGAAATAAACATTAATTAAGAAATATATAATAAAGATGTGTAACTGATAAACTGATGATTACTTGTGTTGGTGAAGAATATTCTACGACATGCCCATTACAGATTTTTAAGATGAATCATTTATTTGAATTATTGCGTACTTATTGGATAATTATCTAAATAACCTGTTTTCACTTAGTTCATATGAACTCTGTAAGTCGACTTCTTGTTGGACCACTTGGGTGGATGTAGCTTTTGCTCTGGACTTCTAATGTAAGTTTAAAATATTGTAAGTAAAATATAAATAAATAATAATAAAACAACATTCTAGTTTTGCTAATTGCTTCATAAGGCGAGAAGCGTTTTAAGTTATACAGGTTGATGATGTAAAATATTTGTGGGAGTACCTACATTAATAATTTTAAAAGCATCCTAATTAATATCGTTCAAATTCCATCATAGATCTTTCATTAATGAGAAGCGTTTAAAATTTTGATTACGACCTCAGAATTACCCAAATGTAAATAATTTATCCAGCAATGTGGAGGTATTTCAAGAATTACAGTTAGAGACGTAGTTTCCTAATAACTTTTGCGAAATAGACGATCTACCAAGAGTGTTAACGAAGACTTGTGTATTTTCATACGCACCTTTTTAACGACTTAATTTTATCGCTGGTATATTTTTCATCCATATAATATGAAGAAGAAAAATAACATTTTCGCGAGTCGCGAGCTGTTTTCGCCTTCCAATATCCAGATTCCCTCAATCTAATTTTAATCTGGTTTTCTTAACGATCGAGGCAGAAGGATATAACTGTCGTGACTAGTCACGGTTTATATGCAAAATATTGCATTTTTTTTACAGTTATTTCGAAAATTTCGATTGGTATTTACATTCTTTTCAGTGTAAGTATACAGAGATGTTTATTTAGAACTCAAGCACAAATACGTGAGATGTTTTCGTAATCTTTAACATAGCGATATTGAATTATGACTAATTTAAAAATTATATCACATATATGCGTGGTGTGCTTCTCTTTTGTCTTCTTAGTTAAGTTATTCTTATTGATGGCTTAGATCTGCTTACGAAGATTACGATTTCGACGAAGTAATTCCTGAATATCTACTATAAACAAGTTGATGTGTTTTTTAGATAATGATATACAAGGTGTTATTTACAAGAATTACTTTTACATACTATAAACTATTTTTATTTAATGTAGAGACCTACACATGACTCATCTACAAAGATTTAATTAAAACGACGAAGAAACTAATAAATACTATTTTATTTTTAAGTTAGCTAGATTGTGATCTATGTGGGTTGATCGATCAAACGACAGGAAGTTTGGAGACGAGGGTTTAATATGTTTTGAAAAACGTACATTGAATAAACAATCCATAAATATTGGATATAATTTTGACCAGAAAAACACCAAATTACCTAAATATTAAGAAATCGAAATTTGTGGAGTTGTAAAGGAAGTACTATAAACGCAGGTTTATGGTGACAAGTTTTTATGGTCGAGTAAAAATTCAAGTTTTTGCATTAAAGTTGAGATCATAATATTGATTATGATCTCACTTGAGCGAAAGTACAGTCTTCAAAAATTGCTCTCTTACATATTCCCATAAAATAAAGGTAGTTAATATACCGGGTGTTCAAATTGAAGTCGGCACTATTGCTAACTTCGTTATTATTGATGCTACGATGTCAGTTAAATTAGCAAAGTAGTAGGGTTTTGCCTTCCGAATACGATGATAAAATAAAAAAAACAATTGAACTTCGCGTTTTCGAGATATTAACGAAAATTACATTTTTTTAAATGGAATACCCTGTATATTTTTGCACATTTTAAATGATAATTTAATTATAAACAAAATCTATTAATACATAGACACCAAAAAATTAACAAATAAACGAAATACAAGCATTAATGCAAAATCATGTAGACATTGACTAGTTATCGAAAAATTAATACACTTTGCTCTTTATTATTGTCACTATTAATCTTATTTGAACAACAAAAAAGGAATATAATTACCATCAAAGCACCAACGATTTTTTGTTCACCTTAGATGATAGATGATAATAAAATGTTTCTTTTACTTGCCAGTAATCGGACATTCATTGGCCCTACACGATATTCAGATCAACTTGAACTGGTACATATAAATGCTTGTAGTTCATTTATTTGTTAATTTTTGGGTGTCTATGTATTAATAGATTTGGTTTGAAATTAAATTTTCATTCAAAATGTGCAAAAATATACAGGGTATTCCATTTAAAAAAATGTTATTTTTTTTAATATCTCGAAAACCCGAAGTTCAATTGTTTTTAAAATTTTACCATCGTAAGCGGAAGAAAAAACGCTACTACTTTGGTCATTTAACCAACATCGTATCTTTAGTAGTAAAAAAGTTAGCAATAGTGCCGACTTCAAGTTGAACACGCTGTATAAACAAAATTTGATACATACAGGGTCCGGCAACGAAGCGGGGACGGAAGATTACACGCTTATTTGAAAGTTTGTCAAATATCTAGCCATCGGATATTCTTCCGCACCATCAAGTGCACGTTTTAAAAATATTTTGTTTTATACAGGGTGTTACAAATGGAAATGACAGACTAAAGTTGCATTTTTTTAAATGGAACACCCTATATATTAATAGAGAAAATGATCCGCGTTTGAAAGCTGGTTACAACGCTATAATGTTGTATAGGTCTAAAGTTGATAGTTTCTGTGTAAACAATTATTTTACTTGATAAATTGATACATTTCAGTAGGTTATTCTGCATAGGGAAAAGCAAAATATTCGAAACCAACACAGTAGAATATTTTTTACTAGTATGGACTGTCGTTACTATACGAAATAAATTCTGCAACTGCTCGTTTTATACAGGCTGTTCACAATTTTGCAAAATCGAAGAAATCTCGAAATTTTTAAATGGATCACCCTGTATATTTTTAGTTCGTTGAAAAGCCCTTTTACTACACTTTGTATTGAAACCTCATTTAATGCACCTAGGATAGATCATTTTCTAATTATTTCTTCTTAAAGTTGAATTAATCAGAAATGCTTGTATTTTTAGTAGCTAATTTGCACTTCAAACCTACTGTAAGATCAGATATTCAACAAATAATCCATAAATGGTCTATAACAAGAACAAGCTCCATTTAGTATGAGAAACAATTGATCTTCACTCAGCGGTGAAAGCTAACATTAAGTTAATATAAAGTAAATGTGTCAGTTTTAAGCTTGTATACTAATAACCAAGTTATAAAAAAATTCGCTATGTGTTATACAGTATTTCGTTCAATCTTTAAAAGAAATTGTTATAATGACTAATTTTAGTAGGTACTCAACAAACGCAAGCTCCTACCTTCAATAGCTGTTAGCTTTGAAATACCATCTATACTTACATCTCTCCATATACAGAACATTTAGAGCGACTAAGGCCAGCTGGAAAAGAGATAAATCTAGAGTGGGGTGGTTGTAAAACATATACGGAATAGCTCGCCAATGCGTTAATTCCATATATGTTTTACAACCCCCACTCTAGATCTATCTCTTTTCTAGCTGGCCGTACTCGCTCCAATTGTTCTGTATGTGGATTTTCCTGTATTGTTAATAATACGGCCAGTTCGCTTTGTTTATTGAATACCGGTTTATTTGTTTCTCCCTTCTTGTAGGTTACACCATCAGTTTCTACAAATTTCTCTAATAATCTTTCAAACGCTTCCGGTCTTCTTTGAAGGTTTCGAAATCTCTCTGCATATACTCTACTTGCTAGGAGACAATTTCTTGTACACTCTCCAAGAATAAATATCATATTTACCTTTTCTTGAGTAGGTACCTACTAAAATTAGTCAATATAACAATTTCCTTTAAATATTGAACGAAATACTGTATAACACAAAACGAAATTTTTTACAACTTGGTCATTAAGTATACAAGCTTAAAACTAACACCAGATAACTTGATCAGCAGTGAATCTATTGAAAATGCTATACTACTTTATATTAATTTAATGTTTGCTTTCACCGCTGAGTGAAGATCAATTGTTTCTCATACTAAATGGAGTTTGTTCTTGTCATAGACCATTTATGGATTATTTGTTGAATATCCGATCTTACAGTAGGTTTGAAGTGCAAATTAGCTACTAAAAATACAAGCATTTCCTATTAATTCAACTTTAAAAAGAAATAATTAGAAAATGATCTATCCTAAGTGCATCAAATGAGGTATCAATACAAAGAGTAGTAAAAGGGCTTTTCAACGAACTAAAAATATACAGGGTGTTCCATTTAAAAATTTCGAGATTTCTTCGATTTTGCAAAATTGTGAACACCCTGTATAACGCGAGCAGTTGCAGAATTTATTTCATATAGTAACGACAGTCCATACTAGTAAAACATATTCTGCTCTGTTGGTTTCGAATCTTTTGCTTTTCCCTATGCAGAATAGCCTACTGAAATGTATCAACTTATCAAGTAAAATAATTGTTTACACAGAAACTATCAACTTTAGACCTATACAACATTATATCGTTGTAACCAGCTTTCAAACGCGGATCATTTTCTCTATTAATATACAGGGTGTTCCGTTAAAAAAAATGCAACTTTAGTCTGGCATTTCCATCTGTAACACCCTGTATAAAACAAAATATTTTTAAAACGTGCACTTGATGGTGCGGAAGAATATCCGATGGCTAGATATTTGACAAACTTTCAAATAAGCGTGTAATCAATCTTCCGTCCCCGCTTCGTTGCCGGACCTTGTATATTATATAATAGTCTCCTGAGAAGACTACGTAGTAGCTTTAAAAACATAAAATTTGATTCTAAATTTAAACAATATGGCTGGGATGACGTGAGCTGAAATTAAGAACGCAATCTATGCAGAAGAATGTCCTTTATTTAAATTAAAAGCAAGTTTTAAAAGTTTCTAGTTCTTTTTTCTTAATAAGAAGGATGTTAATGTATCATAATAATTGGCTGCAGCAGGATGAGTTAAAGAGCAAATTTCACATGTTTTAGCAAAGTTTCTGGAGTTTAATTAAGAATGGGCTTTTTCTTGAAAGATTACCTGGTAGAGTTATTATAGCTAAATCGTAAAATGCAATGAAAAAAGTCGCTAGAACAATAATAACAAATTTGAAGCTGATGATGGAAGACATGCTAGGATGAGTTAAAGAGCATAATTTCAAATGCAACAAGATTGATGGAGTCGAAGAATGCATGGTCACACTATCTCAGCTAACAATAACTTAGTAAAATACCCTCATCTAGTCGTAAACAGACCAACAATTTGAAACTGGAAATACAGAAATGAATATTATTTGTTGTAAATCGATTGATCATCCACAGATGAAGCCAAATGCATTAAAAATTGAAAATAATGTAAAATAATGTGCAACAGTACTTTAGAAGGGACAGTAAACCTATGCCGTCACTGAAAAAAGCAATATTGCTCTGGAAAACAATCGAAACCATATTTGGTAGTTTAAGATTACTGTAGCAGATATTTTAAGGTATGTAGTGGAAATGATTTTTATGTGTGTGAAATTCCATGATAATCGTGTTTCTATGAAATGAGATTTTTAAGGTTATTTGAACCGATAATGATCGATAGGTACATTAATTGTATCGAACTCGAAAAGAATGTGTCCACATTTCGTAAAAATTTCTAATAATGGTCTTGGAGAATATGCAGTTAAGATAATAAAGCAAATCATGAAAAAGACCATACATATTGGATTGCTAGCTTACAGAATGTACTTCATTTTCAGCAGAATTTCTAATGGCAACAAGCCCGAGAAAGAGATAGTTATGTAAATCAGAAACTACTAAACTTTTATGATTTAGTGGCAAAACAAAATACGTGGCGAGGAAAGGTAAAACCGATAGAAAACTATGATAGAAAATCTAGAACTAGAGACTATTAAGTAAACTGCATGAAGGAGATGCAGTAGGGATCATTAGTAAAACCAGAGAAGATATAGTGGTAACAGAACATTGGCTATAGCTGAGGAGGCAGATGAAAGAAACTGGATCAACTTAAATCTAGATGACTAAAGTCATATTCTTAATTAATGACGATTTAAGGTGCTTATTTATAATTATATTGAAGTATCTAAACAAAGCCAGACGCAGTATAGTTAGCATAGATGTTTGTTAGCACAAGAAATGAGTTGGCACAGATACAGTGTTGGAAGAAATAATAGAAACGACTTATTCAAAATTATTAAATCAACAATATTAACACTAGTTAAATACATTTCATGGAATTATGCACACGGCACCAATAGAAGTTAACGATTGTTTCTTTGCAAAACTTTTTATCTTGCTACGGTGTCTCAGTTTTATTATTAGCGCAAAAGAGTGAACAATCCAACAGGTGCGCTTGGAAAAAATAATAGAAACAACAAGTGTTTCGTGACATTTTTGCACTTTAAAAGGTAACAAGCATATTTTTAAACCTTGTAATTGAATTTGCAAGGCATACTCGCAGTAACTAACTTAAAATGATTGTCTGTAGACGTCTGTTGACTGAGTTATAAAAACGAACACAGTGGGTCGAACTGTACGGAAGCGGAGAAAGATTTGATAAAAAAATTAAGAAAAGGACAGTCGATGGGCCAGATAGCAAAAATGATGACATGTTCAAAAAAGAAGGTGTACACTGCCCTTTACAGTACAAATAAACCCGAAAAATGACCCATAGAGATCAAAAGCGTTTCTTCTTCTTCTTCTTCTATAAAAATGAATTTGGTTTTCGTTCCCCGCCGGACAGGCTATGCAACTTGACTAAAACATCGTAAGCGTTTAATACGTTATTGCAAAGCCAACCCTTTACTGTCTTCAAACGAACTAAAAACCGATCTAAATTTGGATGTATCAAGTCAAACTATTAGGTACAGATTGACAGAAGCCAGACTTTCAGCCAGAACTCCTAGAAAAGTGCCGTTGCTGAGCCCTAAAAATAAAAATAATAGACTTGCATTTGTCAGAAAACACCTTTTTCGTCTAAATTGGAAAAACGTTCTGTGGTCGGATGAAACTAAAATTAATAAGTTTGGTTCTGTAGGTAAGCAATATGTAAGATGACCTCCCAATACAGCATTCGATCCAAAGTACACAAAAAAATCGGTAAAGCACAAAGGAGGCTCGATCATCATTTGGGGTTGTTTCTCGGAGGAAGGCGTGGGTCCAATATTCTGGATAAAGAGCACGATGTGCGCGGCTGATTATATTTATATATTGGACACTATAATGCGATGGGAATTCATGTAGGACAACTACCCTAAACGTGCCACAAAACTGGTGAAGGGGTGGTTCAAGAAGGAGAAAGTCAATGTTATGGAGTGGCTATCGCAATCGCCCGACTTAAATCCAATAGGACACCTTTGGGCAGAACTAAAGAAGCGAAATCAAAACCACAAATAATGATAAATTGTGGAGACAGATACAAAAATCCTGGTATTCTATTCCGAAAAGTGTTTGCGCCAATTTGGCAAATTCAATGCTCCGAAGATGTGAAGAAGTACTTAGACAAGCTGGTGGTGCAACAAGATATTAAAATTATTTAATTTTTGTAAGAAATTTTGTCCTGAAACTTAATTTTTTTAAGAGTAATGTTTTATTTCTATTATTTTTGATATGATTTAATATGAAAACAAGACCAGAATTCTATTATTTTTTATCCGACTTGCAAAGAAAATTAGCTTTTCATTAAAATTAATAAAAAGTATGATACAGTGATATTTGGAAAACTTAAGTTAATCAATATAAAAATTATATTAAAAATTTGATGAAAAGGCTCGTTTGTATTATTTCTTCCAACACTATGTAAAAAATAGGCCAGACAAAGTAATAAAAACGATAAATTGGTAACATTTGCACACTCACAAAGTGGAAAAATTTCCAAATAGAATGTCCAAAGAACTCAAAACGTGGATGCAGTACCATAAAGACCTTGGACATACAGTCAGAATTGTTCAGAATTAATTCTCGAGGAAGGGAGCAGAAGTATTAGAAGTAATGTTTTTGATAAATTAATGCCAAGTTGTCCTTGAATACTTGAATTTTTTTCCAAATAAACAATGAGTCTGAGTGAGATAACTATCAATTTCTGAATTTCTTCTTTAGCTACCCTGCAAATGAATATGAATATGTCAGTTAACAGTCGTTGCATTCGATACTAACTTTTGCAAAATAGAAATCGAAGTTTTCTACATAATTCCAAGTGAAGACTGTTATATGTTGATTATTTGTTCTGAAGACATATTTACATCTGAATCTGTTTTAATTACTGAAATTAATATTATCTAATAAATAAAATGAATATTAAACCAGACATGTCTGATTTATACCTTCAAGCTTATGCTAATTTCTGTTCGAAAATAAAATTATACATAATCCTTAGATATATTTACATAATTAGTATATGCAAGAGGTTCATCAATACGATTTGAAAATGGTCAATTGCCGTAGTATAACGGTTAGTCACAATCTATATTTACCTTGGTTACCTACCTGTTCCAGTTGTAGGTGTTAAAGTTTATTTTGGAAAATATGGAAATACTATATTATAGCGACGTATTTGATAAACAATTTCTTGGAATAGAACTGCGAATAACTTAAATATATAAATATATCTGGTGACGTAAGATCACGTTAAAATAATTTTTAAGAAAAAGGTCAAAACATCTCTTGTTGCTTTTTTAAATCGTTGAATTACCATCCGAATCCTAGAAATCCAAATCAAAACACTGGAAGTAAATAGATGATTAATTTTCCCGAAATTTTATAATTATTTTAGTTTTAATTGAAATTGAGCCAAAAATGTGTAATCCAGAAAGTTCCGTTGTGAGTGATAATCCTGGACGAGATTTCTTTCCTACTAAACACAATTGTTTGATTATCTTATGTAATTAATTTACCAAATTGAAACTAAAAATTTAAAAGGGGATATTAATTTTGATAAGCACTGTACAAATTAATAAATTTGTATTAATTAATTGACGCATAATTTTACCTTTGACTAGCATAACTATGAATCAAATTCAGCTGACGCACGCAAATTTTTACTTTGAAGCAAACTTCTAGAGTAATGAAGGAAATGTCAGTCCCATCACGAGTTTAAATTAAATTTCCGTTATGTTATCGTTCTGGTATTCGTCCAAAGACATTCAAAAATGCGAACCTAAAAAATTTACCTAAGACTTTTCCGTGTATAAAAACAAACAGATCAGGATAGTTGCGCTTTAAAATAGTTGATTTTATTCGGGGGAAAAAAAAAATCGCATAAGTTTCAAACTGTACATCTATTATTAACTCTGTATATTAATATAAACGTGTAAGTACATTTATGTGGGTTCAATATTAACTTTACGCGTATTTTTAGACGGTGTATAACATTTGTGTATGTAGCCTGGCGTATGATCGGCCTAATAGTGGTGCAAATTCATTCAGAACGCGTTGGTGGATAAAGAATGGGCCTTCGTTGTTGATATAATACGGATCATAATCCAGGAATAATACATGCGTTAAAATAGCGTGTTAAAAATAAGAAGAACAGGTTGCGAGCTAAAGCACCGTTTATTTTTTCAGGTATTTTGAGTGATAGGTAAACTAAGTAGGAGCAAACGGCACAAATAACAGTTTCAATTGATAACCATCCGAAATAGAACTTCACTAACGATTTGTTTGTGAAGCTATTTTAGGTTATTGAAAATCTCAAAATATAGAATCTATTCCTGGTATATACTCGTTTTTTTTTTTGCAAAAATAGTACTTTCTCTAGTTTACTTCTGGAAACTTATGATTGTGTAATTTTCTAGCTGCCCATTTATATTATAAATAAATAAAACTTAAACTGTTTATAAGAAATGAAGCAACATTCAAAAGGTCCAAACAACACCAAAATTGTATTTTAGATGAAATAAATATGTTGGCAAATTCTCAAGGATATACCGAAAATTCAGTATTCAGAATTTGTGTGAGATATTGTCAATATATCACTAGTCATCGTTTAAGCGCAATGATATTTAAATGGAGCAAAATACAGGTTCAATGACAAGTCCGAGTGTAGGTCCTCCTGCGGAAAAAACTTGAACTAAGTGACAGTTCTCTTGAACAGCTGCGCTTACTTCATTTGTGCTTGTGCAGGAGCTTGGAAGTTAGTGACTTTTTCGAATTGTAAAATTTATTCGAAAATGGACAGTTTCGAAAAAAATCGTGTTAATATTCAGTTCTGCGTTAAACTAGGGGATAACCTAGTGGAAACGACACGCAAGCTGAATGCTGTACATGGCAGTGAATGCCCACATAGCAGCACTATCTTCAAATGGTATCATTATTTCAAACAAGGTGGTACAGAAACCGTCACGCAGACGAAAGAAGGATGGCCTCCAAATCCGGTTAATCCGAGATTGGTACTGACTGTCTGATGAAGCATCCTAAAACGTCACCAGTGTTACTTTCTGTTGAATTCGGCGAGTCAAAAGGATGTTTACAACACATTATAAAATCGCGTTTTTAGTCCAGAAAGGTCTTGACAGAGAAAGTGCCTAAGTTGCTGTCTAATGAGCAAGAGAAGAAGAGTTGGAATGAAAAAGAGCTGAATGGGATTATTTATTGAATCAACCGATAAGACTTGGGTCTACTACGAACCATCACAGACCCGAAATTGAGCTTGCGAAAGGCAACTTGTTGGTTAGTCACCGCCAGAAGTCGAGCGTACAAAAATGAGATTTAAAACGTGGCTACTTTGTGCTGGAATAAATATAGGATCGTGCATATTGACTATCTCAAATCGGGTAAATCTATCAACAAAACACTACCTGAATCTTCTTAATGTGGTCAATGCTAAGGTTCCGGTTAGGAAGCGTTGTAAAGTCAAATTTCTACAAGACAATTGTCCAGCCTATAAAGCAATTATTATACTTTAAATTAAATTTCCGTTATGTTATCGTTCTGGTGTTCGTCCAAAGACATTCAAAAATGCGAACCTAATAAATTTAAGATCACTGAGCTGCGTTATGAGGGCTTCTGGGTTTTGACCGCGTCATAGTAAAGTACAGTAGTTTTGCTCCTGAAGAAGCCACTTACATTACTGGCGAAACGTCGAGTTTGAGTAAGTTGTATATATATTTTGTATTTTTCTTTTTAATTAAGTTTTCATTTTTGTTTTATTTTATTTTGCATTGTATACATGTACTTTACTATGACGCGGTCAAAATTATTATTTAATCACTGAGCTGGGTTGGACGCTACTGAAACACCCACCCTATTTGTCCGATTTTGCACCCTCTCATTATTACTTGTTTCGAAATTTGAAAAATGATATGTTAAAACGCAAATGTATAAGCGCTAGCGACATAAAAAGACAAGGTAGTGGCTATTTTGCCTCCAAAAATTCAGATTGGTTTTTTTTAGTGGTTTTGACATGTTCAAGTCACAATTTGTCTAATGTAATTTTAAACAAGGAAACTGTTATTACTTTTATATCAACAAATTTTCGAGAAAATAAAACCGTTGATCTCTACACACGAACTTGTCATTCAACCTGTTTTATCATATCAACATTATGTGGATATTATGGAGCGATGAGGCAAATTTTTTAAACTATGACCACATTAAAATGAACAACATATACATACAGAACAGAGTAATTAAGTTGCAAAACTTAATGGAAAATTTTTTAAACTATGGCTACATTAAAATGAACAACAGGTACATACATGTGAAAGAGAGAAACTCAGTTGCAAAACTTCATCCAAGATTTTCTAACAATTGGTTATTGGATCATTGGAGTTAGAATTATTGACCTTATGTTATGTTATATCCTGCATCTGGAAGAAGAAAGTTTTCAATATGATTTCAATACTGTTGAGCTGGAAATATTGCACTTTTAACAAGGTAGTGTAGAAGATGAAGTTAAGTTTCTTGTTGTTTATTTAAATATGTACAATTATAATTAATTAAAATAGATACATAATTTCTTATATTTTTTCTTTCCAATGCTATAATTAAATGTGGAATAATAATGAACGATAAAATATATTTAACATTAGCGTAGAAATTAACAAACACGATAGAAATTCAAAACATAATATTTGACAAAACAAATCGTTATTCTTAAGAAAGCATCAGGAAAATGAAACTACAACCAAAAAAATAGAATCCCAAAAATAGAAAATGAAATTTTCTTAACCGAAAATGAAGTCATTAGACTATGAAAGTTTTTGTTCGACTGCAAAAGCAGAAAAGATGTTATCCTGAGCAAAAAAAGATTTACTATACAAATTAAATTGGTTTTTAATATGTCCATTATTAAATCACTTTCATATACATATAAAGTGGTGGTTATAACTTATTCACTTTCCAGTTTATGTATAGGAACACCTAATACGGATTAAAAGATAATCTTTTGTAGAATCAGAATATCTAGGAAAATATATATACCTTTCCATTAAAAAAAATCTACTTTCCGTAGATTGAACTTATTTATTAGCAACTAAGTTTTTAAACACCCTGTATAATGTGTTACAGAGAAGAACTTCAAATGTTGTGTAACTACACAATATCAGCTGCGCGTATGCAAAATTTCATTCGTCTCTGTTACTCGTACGTGACCTAATATCACTATAAAGTAAGATCGGTATCTGTCACTGTTTTTTTTTAATTGCGAATAACTCAGAAGAAACGGTTTTAATAATACAGTTAAATACGTTTAGGGTATGATATTTATAATTTCAAAATGTCACTAAATTAATCAAGTTCCAGGAGCGTTTTTATATTCGTGAAATGACGGAATGGGGGATAAGGGATGGAATGGGGGATAAAAAAAAAAAAACCAAATTATTTTTCTTTTTCAATATATTCACCTGCAAGACGGATACATTTTCACATCTTTCAATTAATTTATTTATACCCTCATAAAAAATGATTTCTCTTTATCTGCAAAATACGCCGAAACTGCCTCCTTGACTTCATCATCGGCAGTAAATTTTTTACCCCGCAGCTCTTTTTTCATTTTCGGAAACAGGTAATAATCACTCGGGGCCAGGTCTGGGCCGTAGGGTGGGTGATTCACAATTTCGAAGCCCACCTTATGCAGGACAGCTAACGCAACGCGGCTCTTGTGGACGGGCGCGTTGTCGTGCTAAAGCAGCACACCTTTCGTCAATTTTCCCCCGTATTTTCTCTTTAATGGCTTCTTTTAGTCGCTCTAATATTGAAGCGTAATATTCTCCGGTTATAGAAACACCTTTATCTTTATAATCAATCAACAATATTCCTTCCGAGTCCCAAAATACCGTTGCCATATGAGTTTCCCAGCTCGGGTCGTCTTCAAGGGATTCCCTTCCTTGTTTAAATAAACTATGCCACTTGTACACCATGGTTTTTCCTGGACAAGAGTCGCCGTAAACCAATGACATCTCATTCATTATGGTCGCGACTGATTTTCCTTGCCTGGTAAGGAACTTTATAACAGCACGATATTCGATTTTTCCCATATTTCACTTTTCACTCCTGATTATGTTACTTGGTTGACGATAGCTCAAAGACTAACTGTCTAATAACAATGAAACTTCATATTTATACTAATTATGAGTCGCTGCACAGGCCACGCCCCCAATGCGCCTAATCACCCCCCTACAACCCGCTCATTCCGCGAATATAAAAACGCTCCCTCGTACATGAAATATGTGTAAAATTTATCACAGAAGCTGAATTTCTAATTTATTTTATAGCATGCTATTTAAAAAATCTAATTTGATGCCCACTTCCGGTTAAACGGAAGTGATATTTATTCAAAAATATTTTCACGTGATAGTTCATATTCAACCATATTCAACTGCAAAATTTTGTTTTTAAATTCCCTCCCGTTTGTATAATACTTTTAATCGGCCATTCTCACCAATCACCCTGTATAATTATTCACCGGTAAGGGGTTGGGAGGAAGAGGGAAGCCTGTTACGTATCAGCGGTATATATCCCAAAACACTTTTAAACCAACGTTGTGTAGATCAATAGTGACTTTAATTTAAAACCATGTTTAGTATACAGGGGCGTTCCAACACATTGTTGCACATCTCTGAAACAGCCTATATTTAATTGCCATTTTGTGTTTCAAGCAAAGATTTATCGACTAGTTTTTTTGAAAAGTTTCACAAAATATGTACCGCCTGAACTCATCAATTGTTTGTAAAACACGGATAATATTTATAACAACGTCAATATTAACCATTATTGTAACTATGGATAACACATAGGTAATCAAAAAGAGCTGATGGCGTTTTTGTGATGGGCTCGCACAGAATTTAAAGTAAACAACAAAATATATACAGTTTGAACAAATTTAAATGGAGGAACTATAATATATAGGTATGTATATATTTAAGTAATTTTTTAAATATCTTTATTAATACCAATTTTATTTACTTTAAAAAAAATGCGCGGAAATTATCATGTAATATGATAATCAAATTTATTTTAGATCACCTTTAGTTATCCAGACGTGATTAGTAGAATTATCATTCCAACAATCTTAATATCCTTTAATTATTGCGATTTAGATGCGATTGTACTAAAATAATTATTAATTATTATTTTTATACAATTTCATAATATCCTGTAATTTCGTTAGATTGATTGATTTGGATTCATTATATGAAATTATATAAATATGAAATTTTAATATAATATTTAAGCATTAATATTTTTGAAAAATAAAAATAATTTGACATACCATACTAAGTAGGTTTTGTAGTCCTATGTAACGAAGGGCAACAAGCACTTATTCCACATTGATTTTCACAAAATTTTACAAAAAAATTAACGTTATTGTTTAAATATCTGTTAAAAAAGGAATCACTGTTTCACATTTATACTTTATATTTCCGTATGGTATAACACAAATATGTTTTATAGTAATGATAATGTTCATAACTGCACGTATTGAGTTTAATAGATTGAAAGATTCAACAAAGAAAATGTAGTACGTACGGCTGTCTGGTCATCATAACAAATTGCACTTTTTTATATCCCTGGATTCCTTATATTCGGAATGAATGGTGAATTGTTCTCCTTGATTATTACAGGCACTTTCTACGTGTGACATCTATTCTTATATAAATATAAATCACGTAAACAATCAGAATAGCACTTTACAACTAACCAGGTGAATGTTATAGATAAATTCCTCCCCATCTCTTTTTAATTTCTTTTGCACAAAAAAGTTTAATGTTCTCTTAGTCATGTGCTTGAGTAGCAGTTAAAGTAAACAGTACAAACGTAGATCCATTAAAAAAGTTAATGTAGTGTTTTTATTTATATGGTTTTTAATACGCTTTGAAGTTTATTTTTGATGTGTCATCTACATACATACATACCTACAAGTATTTTGTGAAATAAAATTTATTATACATGAAGGTAATGGGTTACGATTTTCAATACATGTGTATATATATAAATTTTAAAATTAATTTTATTACATTGCTTCTACATTACCCATAACACCAAGATGTTCAACGAGTTGGTGAGTCAAATTGTTATTAAGAAATATTTTTATTAAAAATGTTAAGTCATACTTTAAATGTGTTCCGAATATATTGTTGATATTTAATCTACATTTCCCGAGTATATTGAAATGTTATGTTAGTTATTAACATTGAATAAAAGTGGCATAGCTCGTAAATAATTGTTAAACAAAACTTTATATTTAATATAATTTAAAGTGACTGTAACTGTCAGTAACACAATCATATTTATAAATTTTGAAAAAATCTTGACATAAATACTAGAATGTTTAATTAGCAAAAACACTTGATTGTAGGAAATTGCTGACATCAAAGTTTTGCATAAATGGAGTTATTTTTTCTTTCATGTTGACTGTTGCCTTTTCTAATGAGAAATCAACAATAATCTCCCATCATGTCGGGGGACCTACCTTGATATCCGTTTTTCCATTTCTACAATATCTTGATGGAAACTGATTGATGAACAGGGCCATCACTTATCTTTTCTAAATTAGTAAACTCTCAATGTGACTGAAAAAAATGCGGTATGCGACACCTTAAATTTTTATAGTTTTCTAGCAAATTACTCTTTTAATTTCGCAGAAAATGTTTGCGAACATGTCTAAATGAAGTCCATTCAAATCCAGTTCAAATTTGAATTTAAAAAGCTTCCTAATTTGTGAACGAACAAATATTCTTCCTGTATTCTTTATCAGACAGAAAATAATTTTAGTAATGCAGTAAATAAAATCTAGAGTAAAATTCGGCATAACCAAAAACATTAACTAATAAATAAAATAGAAAGTCATATTGTACAAAACAAAACTATAAGCTTCTTGACATTGAAAATATGAAGTTCCGATACAAACTTGGCGCGATTTGTTGCCACATCTCTTGGTACTATTGTCGCAATACTTTTTCATTTCGTAAATTGCCATTGTTAGTCGCATCTTCCAACAAACGAACTATATATTATCAATTATTAGTTATTTGATTTAAGTTTATGGATTTTGGGTACTAATCCACAGCATTAATTTATCAGTCCTCTTTAAACTATTCTCATATTACCACAATGTGACATTATTATTCTGAACCAGTACAATTCTTTTATGTTTTTACCAGGAGAAATGCTTTATGCACACCAAGTGCTTGGTTCGATCGCGACTTGGGATGTGGGACCATAGATAAAGTAACTTAGAATGGCAACTCAATGTTAAAAAAACGAGCTTTAAAACGCCCTCTGGTATTTCCTCGGAAACTATACGTGCCACTACCAACCGATATTTTATTTATTTTTAAAGTAAATAATGAACATTCCTTTATGCAAGAAAATATGCATAAAGGTTATCAATTATTACCAACAATATATTATATGCTCTTACTTTAATATAATAACCTATTAAATTAAGAGATAAGAAAACATTCACTAAAGGTAAAAAATGCTAGACATTACTTTGCTTATTATTTTATTTCTGTATAGCCTTTTTAAAATATTTTTCCCGAAGATATTTTTTAGTCACTGAAATATAGTTATTAATTGTATTAAAAGATACTGCAAAATAAAAAATGATTATTGTTTTTATATTCATGGACGACATTTTTTTAAATTGCCGTTCGATATTTCGTATAATTCTGACTGGATATCAACTGAAAATCGTCGCAGAAATGTCAAAACATTAGCGAAATATCACGAAACATAACCTAGAAATAGCACTTTTTAGATCGATTTTTAGGTATCCTAGACCGATTTCCGCAAAGAATGAGGGGCCCGTTTTGAACTAAGGAAAACGTGTACTTTCCGTTAAACTGCATATAAATTGCCAATTCAGTGGTCTTACCAAAAAATAAGAAATATAAACTCAAACAAAAAAAAGTTCTAAAAAATGAAAAACCGGTAAAGTCAATAAGGATTACAAATAAAACGCTATAAACACACTCACACTTTCGTCACACTTTGCTAAAAGAAGGTTGTTAAAACACGTGTCCACGTTTAGAAATATGTAATTACATATAAACTGATATAAACACACGAACTACAGGTAAATCCGAAATCTACTTTTACAACTACCCTGTTGTACTGCCATCTAGTACCTATTTTATCGGAAATTAACCTACATTCGATTTCAAACAATTGCTATAAAGATCGCACCCCCTGATGTGGGACTCTCACTCAATAAAATCTCTCAATAGCCCTCTACAGTAGCCTGAATATATATCATCAGGTATCCATCTCATCTCATCCGTCTCGCTCTCCTGCTTCGATTAGCTGTCTTGCTGGTCGTCCATTTCTTTTGTACTCATTATCTTCCTGGATCATACTTTGAATATTTTGCCAGTTCTCCGCAGACTGCATCACCAGCCTGGTTAGTATTTCTACGGTCTTCAGCTGAGTAGCTCTTCTTGCTTCATTCCTCCTGTCACAGACGAAGACGACAGACTGTGTTTATTTATTTATCTGTCCACAATAGATGCAACTATCATCCCCATCCTTTTTGCATAACTGCGGAAGGAACCGTGTGCTGTTAGTACCTGTGTCAAATGCAGGTTATCCATTGCCCAATATTATTGATTAGTTGCTTTGTCCACTGGGTTTTCTCCGCCTCATCGTTCCATCTATTTTGCTATTCTGTTAAAAGGTGTTTTCTCTGGCCCTTCTTATCACTTCGTTTCGTTCCTCCTTCTTCGATTATACACATACTAGGGTTGGGGCATAAGTCATGGCAACTATTTTTTTTGCAGATATGTGAACGGATCACAAACGTATATGTGTCGTGTGGAAGTTCTGCAGGCATAGTGTGTATGCAGAACAGCAGATGGCTCTTGTCCTTTCGTCTGCATATGTCACATTTTCCAACCGGACTGGTATTAAAAAAAAAGTAGTTGCCATGACTTTTGCCATGACTTTTGTATGTTCGCTCATGTGTCATAAGGTCTATATATCCCAACGGGAATTATATGGTATTAGCTTGCATTTCCAGATTATTATCGTTTGGAAAAATTATTGCCAATACCAAAACAAGGTGATTTTACAAAAAAAACTGTAAACATCTTTCGCCTGTCAAGTTTCTTTCAAAGAAAAAGGTATCTTACTATTCTGTTATCGATTACTGCAGCCTGGCATTTAATTTTTGCTACTCCTGCAGCTTTTCTTTTCTACTTAATTTAGACCCAAAAGTAATTTTATGCCTTTTGGATTCAATACATTTGTTCTCAACGAACTCAAACGAATGCACCTAGAACAAACATCATCCTTTTTGAGTTGCAAAGAGAGTTATCTTTGCAATTCAAATTAGCTTAATGATTGAAGCTGGACAAGTTTGTCTTACTTCTTTCAAAATTAAAAATATGTTAATACCCCGACAACAGCGTGGAAGTTCCTAAAAATCTTGCATCACAAGTTTAAAAAAGTTCTTCTTATACACATATACAATAAAATAATTATATTTCCTATGTAAAACAGTTCCCGCGAGAAGTTAGGAACACACTTTCGAAAGCAATGAACTCTGTTGCTTTAAGAGCAAAAAGCTGCTGACGATTGCGTCTAGTTAGAAACAATGTCCTCTATTCGGCCAGTAGAAGCGTGTATCGTAAATACCAAACAGCTGAACACAATGTAGATGTCGGTATCTGATGTATGAGCGTGCCTAATTATAAAATTATTTCATTCCGAATGCGTCCAAGTGGCCGCGGCTATCTGAATTATCAGAGTGCCGACGTTATTAATCGCACTATAAATACTCACAGTCAAATATAAATAAAAGATGTAATTCATACTCGTATTCGCGCCGTTGTAAACGGCATGTAAGATGCTGCGTGGGCTCTCCTAGGTATATTCTCGAGCTAATCTCAAAAGTTATTTCTTTTAGATCATCTATGGAGTGTACCCGACTGACTAATATATTTTTGTTGTAAACTTTTATCTCCCTCCCTTGTTGGACTATCTTTTGCATTACAATATTTCATTGTCCTGATAGGTTTCAGCTTATTTATTTATTCCTGCGTTTTCTACCTGGTTTTAAAATGAATCACATACAATGTAGGTAAACTGCAACAAAATGTATAGGAGTTATTTCAATTTTAAACACGTTTTATGTCACATTTTATTTACTCCTATCATACCGTGGGATTTGTTTATTTACTGCATATTAACAAGTTCCGTTGGATAATTAGTGATTAATAATTTCAATAAACATATTATTTAGCGTCTCTATGTTTGTTAAGGAGAGTGCATATTCTTGTATAGGTGATAATTATTGTTAAATTCGTTCTCTGGGAAGGTTAACGCACTGACGAATTTTAAATGTCACAGATTACAATATATGTAGACCAAACAAAACGTCATATGGCAGGTGATAAGCTCTTATCTTGCCGGAGGAATTCATCACCTTTTTTCACAAGCATCAGCGCCTCTTATTCAACGTCTATCATAATGAATCTATATACTACATATATGTATAGGTGCTACAATTTCGTGACCCTCATCATATCGCAATAATACTGCAACTGTTTATTTCAGAGCATATAAATTGTAATTCTGTTTAAAATGCATCCTCAATAAATTGAATATTGTTAAATAATTTTACTTTTAGCATAATCTCAATTAGTTTGAATAACTTTTCACGTGGTTTCGAACTTCTGTGCCCTTCTGAAAGCAAGATCTAATTTTCAATGCGCCTATTACAGGAATTTTTTGGTTTTTTATATTGTGGCATTTGTCGACGTTTTCAATAAGTTACCTCATGGTAAGTCGTATATGGAATCACAACTAGAGTGCTTAGCAGATCGTGACATCTAGTGGGACTGACAATCTACAAATTGTCCAACGTAGAATTGTATCTGTTGTTATCGATCTATTATTTTAGGCAGTGCTACTTCCGACCTTGTCCACTAGAGGGAATGAGGTTGGAATTAGTTAATTGTCGCAGGTGTTGTATAATACAGGTTGAACAGAGAACTGCGATAAAATTAGGTATTGCATTCAGAGGAGCACTGACGAGAGCTAGAAGGTCGAAACCACGTAGTCCGCTACTAATGCTTCATCTATTTTCATTGCATTCGCTTTGTAGTGTTATTCCAACAATATACGATGCTTATTACAACAACTATTGTTTTTTTTACTATTGTGCCATTTATCGACGTTTACAATTTTTCACGGACTGTCCTGCAAGACCTACATAGTAACGAGAAAGGAAATCATTTCTAATGAGCTTGAAAATGTATTAAAAAATAATCCACTTGGTTTTAGAAGAAATTTCGTTTATTGTTGTCATAAACTTACATTTGGTAACATCTTTGCAAAAGACGATTTAATAAATCTGTTACAACATTAATATATCAAAATACAATAATATTATATTTATTTTAAGGATCGGTGGCCGAAGTTGTAGAGCGTTTATTCACTGGTAGCGATAGGTCTATAGCTGTGATGTTGCGGCGCGTCTCGCTAGTATTGCTTTTTCTGCAGAATACCAATCGTTAAGAAACAATTAAGAGCTCAATATAACGGCGACGTAATGTAACAAAGCCTAGAAAACACATTTACACGCTCAAAATACGCAGTAAGAACTGCAGTAGTAGTCATAATAAGCCATATAGCTTGGAAGCCACTGTAGCTGCTGCATCTACGATAGATACGAAAAAATTAAAAAACGAACTAACGAAACATCTTATAGAGCAAAATCTTTGCAACATTTCGATTCATGATGACGATTGCAAAATGAGATATTGCGGCCATTGTTGTTGATGTGTGTATGTGTGTAGGGTTATCGTTTTTTATATTTTTGGTTATCTTTGTTTAATGATGTACCATATTTTATTGATTAGTTGCAATAATTTAATTTGTGTTGTGTTGGGGGGGTGAGGGGGTTGGTTGGTTGTTGGTTTCATTGTAACCTCAAGTGTTCTCTTCTGATGCATGTTAATATGTTGGCGATTGCTTTTCGGCCCTGTTCATACGTGTTGATCATTTATTGTATCTACATATAAGATGTGGGAACTGTGTTGGAGATTTTCCTTCTTTGTTTTCTAAAAAATAATAGAAATGAATATCTAATTGGGTAACTTCAAACTGAGTGATTCTTTGACGGGGATTGCTACGCAGCTATTTAATCGTGAGTGCGGCTCCATGCATTTAAAAACAACCCGAACTTCCACCCAACTATCATCAAGAAAAGCTCCGTTTCTCAAGCTATAGTGTGTTCTGTGTCTTTTAAAAAATTACCATAGCAGGTGCATAATTATCTAATGGATTGCAACAATATACGATAGTAGTTCGACAAAATTCCTTTTTGGTGTTTCCCCTATTGCGCTAAAACTCTAGGTGACTCTTTTATAACACTAGATATTATGTTAGGAACTGTCAAACTTCTTTAACGCAATTTATCTACAAACTGATTGATTGACAGTACAAAAACCAAATCATGGACAAGTCTTCTTCTATTTCAACAATTTTTTGACACCTACAACTGCAAAATCCCTAATTTAAATTAGGGTTGGCAGAAAAATCTCTAAACTTGTTGAAAATGATCTTAAACTGTCTCATCTGGAAGTTTATACGGAAACATTTCACGTTTTAGTAGTAGCGCAAATAAAACATGTCTCATCAGAGTCAAATATTTCAAACAAATCTTATGTCTATTTTGAATACTACCAATGTTGAAAAATAGATTAAAATGAGTGCGATTTTTTCAGCAAGGAATGTGTATTTAGTAAATACAGGTTTTGCTTTAAAGCGAATTTAATTTATTTGAAAAAGTTCCTCAAAGCAATAATCTCTTTTAGAGAAATGGAAATACTAAATGGAAATTTTCCACTAAAAAATTCCGATTTGATTTGAAAAAGATAGTACATATACCTATATGTATGTATATGGGTGAAAAATTTGTTAGATGAGACAGATTAACCCATTAGCGGGCAAAGTCAAAAATATTCTTGTGTGAGCAGTTTTTTATGTTTTTTCTTCTTAAATCTATATTACAGGTACTAACTAAATAATTTTTGTTGTTAAAAATGTTTAAGTTTTGATATTTTTTACGTCCCTTTTAAGGGACGCTGCCCATGTTATCACCATCTGGCGTTTTAACTAAAATAATATAGAGGCTTTTCCAAAGCAAAAATTTTATTTATATGTTTATATTGTATGATTTATTTTTTATATGTAGATATTAAATAATTATAGTTGCTACTAAGATATTGAATATCACTTCTGTCGTTGATAGCATTTTTTTCTTTTTTAATATAAAGCATTTCCTTAAAAATTCGTTTATGATAGTTAGTTTCTTTATCCAAAATTGTGACATTATCGTAATCAAAGTTGTGACCATTATCTAAAGCATGTTTAGTTAGTGCTGTTGAATTATGATTGTGTATTCTAGTATTGTAACGGTGTGTGAAACCATTAAAAATAAAATATTAGCATTTCTACCACTACATCAAACAGATTCTTTCTTTAATTTTGTTAATGACATTTTTAAAAAAACTTCACTGAAAACGCAAAATAGACTAAAAAATAAAATAGAAAAATTGAAACAACGTTCTATCAATTCAAAAAAAACCAACTTACCACAAGTACAACCTGAATGGTTCCTAAATCTAACGAACACATTTATTCCAGAAAATGTCAAATTTATCCTAAGCCTTGGTCCCAAATATAGTCTATTCCAAAAAAAAATGTTCCAATATTTGAGATTATTTCTAGTATTGAAACCAACATTAAAAACCTTGACACACATTCACAAAATAATATTCGAGGTAATTTGGTCAATATTTTAACCAATTTTCAAAAAAATCCGCAAAATAATCAACTTAAACTACTACAATCACACCCTCTTTATCCTGCTATAATAGAAACAAAAACATTCATTAAAAATCACCCAGATTTATATATCCTAAATGCTGACAAAACCAATAAAACCATATTCATGAACAAAAGTTGTTATAATAGTAAAATGCTTCAACTCCTTGAAGACAAAAACACTTACGTCCAACTAAAAACCGACCCAACGACCAAAATCAAAAAAAATACATAACTTAATCAAAAAATGGGAAAACAATAATATAATCAATAACTTAGAAGCAGAAAAACTAAAAATCAACAACGCCCTACCTCCAAGAATTTATGGCTTACCTAAAATCCACAAAGACAATATCCCCCTACGTCCCATTGTCTCCAGCATACAATCACCTACCTACAATATGTCTAAATTCTTGGCTTCATCAATCTCTAGTATTTTAGGAAAAAATAAATTTCATGTTAAAGACTCTTGGGATTTCGTTAAATTTATTAAAAATCAAAAAATGCCCAACAATTTTAAATTTATTAGTCTTGATGTAATATCACTATACACTAACATCCCAACCAACATTGCTATTCAATGTATTAAAGATAGATGGAATGAAATCCAAATTCATACCCCACTACCACTTAACGAATTCATTGAAGCCGTCGAACTCTGTTTAAATACTACATATTTTAAATTTAACGATAAGTTCTTTTCCCAAGTTTTCGGAACTGCTATGGGTTCACCCATTTCGGCTGTCATTGCTAACTTAGTTATGGAAAAGCTTGAAACCACAATTTTAAACCAGATTAATTTGGAAATACCGGTCTTTAAATGATATGTCGATGATTGTTTTCTAATAGTACCTCCCAATCAAGATCAACAAATTTTAAAACACTTTAATTCATTCCACGAACGTTTACAATTTACAATCGAAAATGAACGCAATAAATCACTTAATTTCCTTGATATTACAATAACACACAAAAATAACAAAATATTTACTGATTGGTTTATCAAACCCATAAATTCTGGTAGATATCTTAACTACTATTCCAACACCCCCATAAAATATAAAATCAGCACTATCAACAATTTGGTTGATCGTGCTTACTCCTTTTCAGAACCAAAAAATCTCCAACAGAATATTTACAAAATTAAAGACATTCTCACCAAAAATAGTTACCCTTATAATTTCTCTAACAAATACATTAATAAAAGACTAAAACATATTTCATCTCAGAAAAACATTTCTCAAACACAAAACAACAATAAAAAACAACAATATATCAGTTTACCCTATACAAAAAATCTCCCTGAAAATTTAAAAAAACTACTGACACCATACAACCTTTGCATTGCTGATAAACCAAATTACTCTAACCAGTCCTTTTTCACCAAAACTAAAAACCCTATTAACAAAAGTAAACAAACAGATTTAATTTACCAAATTAATTGTAAAAACTGTGTTGGTACTTATATTGGCCAAACAAAACAACATCTAGATAAAAGAATATACGCACACCGTTACAATACTAGAATACACAATCATAATTCAACAGCACTAACTAAACATGCTTTAGATAATGGTCACAACTTTGATTACGATAATGTCACAATTTTGGATAAAGAAACTAACTATCATAAACGAATTTTTAAGGAAATGCTTTATATTAAAAAAGAAAAAAAATGCTATCAACGACAGAAGTGATATTCAATATCTTAGTAGCAACTATAATTATTTAATATCTACATATAAAAAATAAAATAATTTCTTATCTTTTCATCCTGGAATCGAATTCGCTTGCTTGCACCTTGTATATGTTTAATACGAAATAATATGCAATAAAAATTTTTTGCATTACTTACCTATGTTTTTAAAAATTTTGTTTTTAAAATATGATTTACTCAAATAAATACATATGTATATCAGACAAGCTTGCATGCATCTTTTACATGCAAGTAAAATATAATTTTAACATGTATGAAAATCTCTTTTAACAATGATGTATGTACTATATTTTTTAGAATTATTGCATAGTGTAATTTTACTTATATTTTAGTGAAAATGATACAAACCACTGTATCGAAACGTAAAGGAGAAATATATTAAACTTAACTTAATTTAGACCGTCATTACCCAACAAATTATAAAAGAAAAGTATACCAAACACGGTCAACAAATAGGACAAAATATAAAAAAATTGTATGATACAGTTTAAAACAGAACTTGGGATGTAGAGCTGTCTGACATTTTTCGCAAATGAACTGACTTTATCACATTGTCGCCATCTTCTACACCTTCATGGTAAATTACTATGTGATTCATACCATCATAACCTACATCTTAAAGAGGTCGTGAAATACGTCCTTTATGGGATTTTGTTGCATATGACTTCAAGAGACTGAGAGTGATGTAGTACCTTCGAAAAGATAATAAACTTTCTGCATTTGAACTTTTCGGCAGCAACTTTTTCATGAGTAACCAACCATTTACTACAGAGACATCCAACAAATAGATCACTAGAGGCCAATACCACTTTCTTTGTCTCATACGTGTTCGGTATATGGCAACCAAAGAGTCCAACTTGTCGTCTTCACCCATACTTTTGTTATAAGAAGCCACTACTTCTGGCTGAGGAATGTACTTTCTCGTTTTAGAAGTCCTGTCCCAGCAAGATGTTTTAGTAAGTCCATTCTTTTAATAATTTGTGGCAAGTGTGACAACCTAGTATGGAACCATACTTTCATCTATCGACAGATTTTCGTCAAGACCTCCATGATTTTTAAAATTTTTATTTAGTATATCAACTAACGTTCTCATTTTCGCTGGACCAATACAACCTTCTGTTTGGGTATTTGCCATAGCCCGATAATAATAGTACTCCAAAAAATACATAAAGTTCTCCCAACATCAGCGCAACTTCTTCATTGTGTTGATGAGCATAGATACTTGTTGCTCTCATCTAATATAAGATTCAACAATTCTTCATCAAAAAAAGCTTAAAAAAATATAATGGGGTAGATGCAGTTGCTGCCTCGCAACAATGTCATTATTTGGTAGTTTTTTAGGATTCTTTACCCAGGCATAAGGTCGTCAGGTACGAATTCATCGTCGTTAGCGAGAACAATTTTACATACTTGACACAAAATTCCTTTTGGCAAATGGTTCACATCACCTGAATGCTCATCATCAGACCCATCACTGTCTACTTCTGTATTATTTCCATTTTCTGGTGGTAAAATATAAACATTTACTTCTTGAATATCGTCCTCCTCCTCTAAACAGTCCATTAGCTGAGCCAATGTAAGCCTGAAACATAAGTACAAAAATCTTCAAAATGACGTCCCGGACAGCGTCCCTTAAAGAGGACGTTTGTGTTATTACAGAAATATAACACTAATATAAATTCCTACAACTGTTGTGATTATCAACTACCAAAGGTATGTATTTGAATATTCGCAAACGATAAATTGGTACAAAAACTATATTAACAATTTAAAAAATAATTACTTACTCTTCCGTTCCTAGTTGAATAAAAAGAAGAATCTATTATCACTATAAACGTCAATACGTTGACTGACTTAAAACAAACAAGCACCGACACGTCCTCTAGAGTCTACACCATGTGTGTACTGTGCAGAATCAATTCACATTCCCACTATAAAAACGAAGTTAACGAATTTTTGGGCGTCTCTTAAAAGGGACTCCGTTAACTAATGGATTAAAATATACATATATAAATCTCTCCTAACGCTACCTGATTTATCTAATTCACTCTATTAGACACAAAACACAATAAAAGAAAGCTGTATGTGGCGCCTTCTCTAGTCTCCTTTATATCCGCAGATTCTACGTATAGATGCATACATGTTTGGCATACACAAGGTAAATATTAATGTATCCATTAGACAAATAAATGCTCGTAGGCGATAAAATGCCGGTGAGACTATTTTAATATGCTTGTATATTATTTCAGCAAATTCCTCTCTCAGTTCATAATTACTGACGATACAGACCAGACGATATATGTATGTATATTGCTTTTTTTGCTTTCCTCACTTTTCGTTCTATACCCTGTAGTGCGAGTACACAGTCATTAACGTCATAACTTCTGTTCGGGAGTATTTCAAGATCGATTCAGGCAATACTTAGCACCTATGCATGTAGAATGCAGAGTGCAGAATTCAACATTAATTATTAAATATGTGTGAGAATATAGTTGAACATGTTACCAATTAAGGAATTTAGCTGAGTCCACAGCTAACTTTAATCTCCCACAGAAAAATTGACCAAATAAAAGAATTGATATAATTAGTTTTAAGAATGATTACACTGGTTTATAATTTGTTCTGTAAATAAACGAGCAATCGCTTATAGTATAAATTTATCTACTATGTAGCGTTGATAGGGAAACATTTATATTAGTACAACGATATTATTACAAGATGTTTCCGAAAATATCCCAGGCAATAACACATATATAATTCAACAAAGTCTTTAAGCGGAATGCCATTTAAGTGACTGTTTACCATTCATACGAACTGACCAAGTTATCCACTAATAAACACGAAATGTAAACATTTACATCCCTAATCGTTGACGTGATTCAGTCACATGTTAAACTGAAATTGGCGCAATAAAATATTAGTAAAATTAGACGTAAATATGCGAACTCCCTGAATGGTAAGTCGAATTGGAATTGGTGAATTGACGTTTTACACATCGTGTTAACTTAACACTTAGAGTATTCGACGAAATCGTAATTTACTCAATAATTCGGCACATTTGAACACTCATCTTTGTAAAACAGTCATAAAGTACGACATCTATGTTTATTTGACTGTCCGAAATTATGCGTAAAATTCGCAAGTACATAAAATACAATGTGTATTGTGTATATACACGCAGATCTTTAATATCAATGAAGTTGCGTAATATTTATTTTAGCACATTATAGTCACCTAATTTTTCCTGTAAACATTGCTATGCAAACATATTAACAAGATGTCCAATAAATTCTTAATTATAAAACCATACGTGTAGGACGGTGTTTGAAATATTATATCATTTTGAATGTATACGTGTGTATGCTTTGATTCCATCAGATAGCTGGTAAAAACTGGTAACATATACCGGCTGTCTCACGATATAACCATTCATTAGAAGTTTATAGGGTTAAACCAATATAAATACATTTTAAATTTAGAATGAAGTATGGATATTTGTACTTTATACTTCTAAACTATTTTGAAGGGTACAGGCTGGACCAAATTTGAGGTTTACTAGTGGAATCTCGGAAATAGGAATATATATGGTCTCACGAAATTTGGCAATTTTGACTACTTTTGAAGCTATTTATAAAACATCCAACATTTGGCACGTAGTATGTACATAGAAGAGTACAGTTCCAGCAAAATGGTTATTTGAAATTTGTTGTTTTTGTTTATAATTTCAAATGCTGTTCCCAATTTAAAAATATGTTTGTTAATGTTTTACCTGATCCAGCATCCATTCTATTACCATATTTTGTCTCCATTTATTTATTTAATAATTTAATGGGCTAATATTTTTATAATCAAGATATAAAAAGGTTAAAATTATAGCTTAGTAAGTATTAAATTTTACTCTACAGGTAATTTTTATTATCATACATTGATATTTTTAGAATTCCAAGAGCGATTTGATTAAACGAAAAATCAATTTTAATCATTTACCTAAGAGTGATATCTCATTGCCTAAATGCTGTAACAAAGAGGTAATAACAATATTAAATAGAACCCAAAGAAGAGAGCTAAGAAAGTGTTTTTCGATTTAAAATATCTTGCTAAGGAATATTTAAAAAAATTAAAAACCAAAATCTAAATTAATAAGGATAAATGTATGCAACTTTGCCTCAATTTAACTATACTCATGCCTGTTACTGGTTCTAATATTCTATTAGTGAGTGTTGAATTTGATATAGCATCACTTTTAAAATAAAAATCATAGGATTAAACGGCCTGCCATTTCTGTTGAGAATACGATAAAAAGCTGAAACTTAATTTGAATGTTCAATTTTTTCATGTCAGGTATTTTTTCCAGGATTCCATTTAAAAGTTTCCATCATTTCCAAGCAGCATCAAAGTATCGGTAAGCGAGATCGGAACTTCAGACAAGTCGTTGTTACGTTAATATCACTAAAAAAACGACTTTCTAGTTTTTCCTACTTTTATTTAAACTTTTTTGGTAATTGTGTAGTCATTATTACTACAATTTGGAACTTAATAGTTTCAGTACTTCTAGGTAGCTTTTGAAGTTTCTGGAATGGGACTGTTACTATATAAAATAACTTTAAGGTGGCACAATCTTTAAAGTGATATTCAATAGCCCCTGTAACGTTATTTTGTTACTAATATTTCACTTCAAAGTTTTTATTACTTTATGGTAGCTTTGAAAGTAACTACGACGTCGTTTCTACTTTTGAAATTCCTTCAAAGTTATGGAACTCTGTAGTAATATTTAAGGTGAAATTAATAATCTCGCTACTCACGAAAACCACTTCACAGTAATTTTTACTTCCCACTCTGCCAATACTACTTTGCAGTAATTTCTGTAAAATGCGCCATATTTACTGACGCCATTGCATTAATTTCAATTTCCTTATTGTACAACAATTACAGTATCCTCAAAATATCATAAATTAAAGCGAAACTGAATTCCTATAATTTAAAGGTTAGAAAAACATTTCAACACCTTTCACCAATTTCATGCATTTTTTTATTGTCTTCCCGAAAAAAAATTGTAAAACATACATTTCGAGATGGCGCGTTTAATCTTTCAATCTATCAACATCACATTTGACAGAATGTTTTTAAGTGTTTTGAATTTCTTTGTACTCGAAACTCGTAAATCAGCAAAGTTGTGCATACCCCTACAAGCAATATATTTCCTTAAACCTACAAATATTATTTTCATTATGGTTGTCGCGACTGAATAATGACGGCAGATGCTTAAAAGCTCTTTTTAAATATGTAAGAGAAAGACAAATGGCGAAAGGACAAGCAAAGAAACGAAACCTTATAAAGTGGCGATGACCACGCCGCTACGTCCCCGCCACTTAGTTGGAACGTAATTGCGACGTAGCGGTATAAGTAGCGGGGTAGTAATTTTTACGTAGCTATCACCTTCAAAATGTTCCCCATTTAGGTCGTTGGCACGTAATGGAAACGTGGCAATAACGTTCCCGTCATTAATGAGCACAACTTTACAATTCCCAACAACAGTCGCTGGGACGTAGCAACGACTAAAAATGCTGCTTGAGTTTTTAACTACTATACTACTACTATAAATCAAGAGATTAATGTTGAAATACAGAGCATTCTAATGAAAACGATCCACCTTAAATAAGTCGAAAACTTCAAGAAATACGAAAAACGTCGAGATAGGTCGACGTTTGTTTGGAGGGAGAAACTTTTTCACCAATAAGGCAAAACCAGGTCTTAGCCCTCTCGCCCTCTCCTCCCCCCAGCATCAAACATTAAAATTTCAAATGGCATTACGTCATTTTTCGATTTTACCGACCTGTCTCGGCGTTTCTTCCTATTTTTTTGACATTTTCGTCTTATTTAAGATAGATCATTTTCATTGATGCTCTGCATATACTTGACATGGACGAAAACTATGGAACATTTTGGGGTTGGTTAAAACTATGTTGTTGAATGTTTAGACAATGTAGAGATTCAAATTTCGTCTTACTACTTTCGCAAACACTTCAATAGAATATATTAATCATCATCAACAAAGTTTCTTGTACTATAGATACGGACCTAAAGGCTCCCTTTAATATGGCCACAGCTTTACGATTTTATTATGGTTGGAATTAAATAATGCATAGTCTACAGACTGTAAAAAAATTTGGGAAAACTAATGGAAAAAGTGTAGTATGTCCTAAAGATCTCTGGAACAACGTACCAAAACGCTGGGGTGGTCTGACCAGCAGTCAAGAAAAAAAAATGGAAGAAGAAGAATATATAATTAAACAGATTTCTTGACAGAATTGGATTTCCTTGTTTTATTTTAATATTTATCACAGAGTTGTGAAGAGACAGTTTTTGTTCATCACGTAGTATTTCCTGACACAATTAAAGATACAGGATGTCTTATGAAATTTTTTTGAAATCGTTATTGCATACGATGTTTTAGGATTTTCCAAACTTAAAATAAATATAAATATAAAAACGATTCAATAAAATGTTTCCAATTCCAATTCGTCATCCAACTCCATCTCTTAGTGTATCTTGAAAATTTGCCATAACATTTTGCAGCATATCTACAGAACATTTTTCTACTTTTACTCCAATTCTGGTTTTTAAAACAATTTTAAAATTCATGCTTACTATATTTTTAACATCGCCCTATAAGAAGCCAATCTTCACATTTTCGTCTTAATTATCTGAAAAAATATTAACATTATTAGATTTTAATTTTTGAATTAAAGCGGTAGAAATAAATATACTTGTAGGAAAGTGTATATGATTTATTAGAATGAATTAAAGTTAAATTTGAATTTCCAGGATAAGCATCAATATTCCAAATAAATATAATCCTTTTCCATAACATCAAAGTTTAACCAAAATGTACTCTATTCAGAAACCTGAGACGAAAACTCTATCTCACCTTCTCACCATAAATTCTATTAATACATAATACACGACATTATTTTATACTAATAAATATCCTGGTAGAAGCGGGCATACGCAGTATTTCTTTCTCAAAGGCGGGTATATCTAACAGCAATTATTCAAATTTACCTGTGACAACTTCAAACTCGGTACAACTAACTATAAAAGCAAAGCATATAAATTTTCATTATCTACTTGTAAAACACTACGGGCATAATGTCTTCATTTAAATAACTATCTATCTTTTCAAAAGGTACTACACACTTCATATTCGGGCAAACCTAAATAACAGAGATTATTCAACAACGTGAAACCTTTCCGTTATGATTTATTGAGATTAAGAAATAGCCTTCAAAATAATATGCATGCATAGAAATTGACTTAATGGTAGAGGAATTTTACAAATAGCAATACAATAGAAAAATTATGTAGGCATTCGAGCGGCTTTTGTTCGCTGTCAATGAGATATTGAATGCATTATGGATATAAATTTTAAGCTTTGACATTGATACCTGACAGACCAGTTTATTGATGGCTAATTAATCTAATAATCAGTATGCGATAAATTTGTCAGAATTAATTGTAACTCAAATTAGTTCAAGATTTATTGCGGCTACTTTTCATATTAGGTTTAAAATAAACATAATCTACGTAGTTTGAACCTCATTAGTTGATACGCCATCTAGCATTGAATTGAAACAACAACTTAAAAATCTGCGAAAAAAAAATGCGAGCATAAAAAGCACGATATTAAAGAGGAGCTCGTTCATATTAACGACTTTAATAGTGCATAATTTTTGTGTGTGCTGAAAATTTCATGCTGACCGTGGAAGGCGGGGTAGGTCGCGAATATGGTGTTGCTTCTCGACGGTCAATATACTTGTTTTCATAAATTAGTTGATGTTGGATGTGAAACAGACAGGCCGCCCTGTTCATACGGTGATAAAAAAATAAACGTCGATTAACTTGTTTTAAACGAGGTGTATAGGAGACTGCTCACAAAAAACATATTTGGGCAGCTTTTAAGTGTACTTTTTCGTCTTAGAAGGCACCAGGAGAATTCAGTTTAAACACAAAATTACTTAACATATGTTTATATATTTTAAAGTAGAATTTGTTATAAACTAAAGGTTCAATTTCTTCTCTTCCTTCCATAATTGCTTAAACAGCTTTATTAAAAAATGCAACACATTACAAATTCAATTTGTAATATGGATCTTCATCAAGATTATTAACTGATTGGTCTGCCTAATTCTCTGAGTGTATAATATTGAGATTAACTTTTAAATTGTTTATCATGGCCTGCGCTTTCTTTCATACAAGTTGTTACATACCAAATTTCAATTTTGTTAGTATACACTGGCATTAAGAGAAAAGGATCGGAAAAGGCGTCAAATGGAATGAATCTTTTTTCTTAACATATAAAGGAAGCAGTCTATTAAACATAATAAACAAAAATAATATAAGAAATTTATTATGAAGATCTTTTCTATGTGGAAATTTGTAACAAATACTTGTATTAAAGAAATTAGTAGAATGATTCAAGATTAACAGGCAACGTTAACCACAATTCTATCAAAACTTAAATGGTTCAAAGTTATTCTAGTTGACATCATCTCCACACCTACCATACCATTTATACCCAGTCTTCTAATTGTTTTGAAGAAGACCTTGACTTCAGATCCCCCTTATAGCTTTTGCCCTTCTTTTATTTTAGATGTTCTTTATACTACATGCTTGATTCTTGTCTTGCTTTTATTGTTCCTGTCCTCTTTCAAGTTTCTCGTATTTTTCCTGAGAATCCGCCCATTTATCAGATGGAACAACATTGGGTGTGTAATCTTTTTCCTTCTATTGTTTTGAATTAAATTCATTCATCAATAATTTGAATATTATTCAACATGCTATTATTTCGAGTAGACAATGGTGGCGATAAATTTGGAAGATCATGACATTCAATTTCTGTATCTTTGCTTTTCAACTGTGATATATTTTCTACATCTTTTGCAATTTGAAGCCAGATATGGCACAATGATTTATTTTCAGTATTACGATCTTCTTCTTAAATTGATCCAGCAAAACCAAATTAATTTTTGTTTCCAAATATTTCATATAATTTGTTGCAGCAGTGTCAACATCTCAAACTCCACTTTGACGTACATTAGATTTTATCAAAATAAATCTAAAATATTCAGTCTTCACTTAACTGAGGCAATGCCACGAGTACCTAAACGTGATCTCTCTAATCTCTCTCTCTATCTCTAATCTTTAGGAGTTGCTTTTGCCACAACATAGGGAATCTGATCATATTTGAACATGGAAACGAACTTTCCTCCTACATTACCTGTGACCAATGTGGTTATATTTTCCTTATTTGATGAAGTTCATTCGTAATAGATGTTTTCCTGACCACTCTAATTACGAGGGTGACCTGACATGTTTCTGGAACCAGAAAGAGATGTCGTACGAAGGTTGAAGTGGATTAATTGGTCAGCAATTCCAACCGTTTTTATAGAAATTGTCAAAATTTCAGACGTCTACTGTCAATAGTTTGTCGTTTAAGAGTGCAAGTCAGGCGATTTCGCAAGAATGAATAAAATCGAATTTCGTGCAATGATGTAACACTTTTAGATGACAGGGAAAACGGCCACGAAAATTCGAAATATTTTACTAGAGGTACATGGCGGATCTACTCCATCATTGTCGACCATCAGCTTCTGGGTGAGCGAGTTCAAACGTGGTCGAACAAGCACAAGTGACGAACCTGGCAGTAGACGTCCAAAAACTGCTACCAACGATGAAACGGTCGACAAAATTCATGATGTCGTGTTAGCTGATCATCGATTGAAGCCAAAAGAGATATCAGACAGAACAGGCATCTCAGAGAAACGCTTTGGCCATATCCTACACGAAATTGTCGGAAAGGCTTTCGGCGCGATGGGTACCGCCTTTGCACACAACCAAGAAACAATCGCAGCAATGGAATTTTTCGGGCGAATCAGCTCTGAAGAAAGCAAAGACCGTTCCATTGGTCGGAAAGGTCATGGCGACCATTTTCTGGGATTCCCAAGTGTAATTCTCATCGACTATTTGCCGAAGGAAAGGACGTTCATGAGGGAATACTACAGCGATTTATTGACCCGATTCGATGGTGAAACAATTCAGGTCGGCCTCGTATATCACCTCATTGTAGTTACTGCACTCTTTCTACCGTTAATGTGTTCTGTTTTCTTCTGCATTGCTTGTGGCGATTAAGGAAGCTGTAGTGTCTTTTCTTGTTATGATAATTATTAATGAAAGGTGTTAAAGAAACTTTTGAAAGCGAATACTGAAATTTTGATTTCTTCGTCTTGTTGAATCTAGACGTTTTATGGTGGTGTCAGCATATTTGCTGTCTGCTGATGCCTATTTTATTTCGACATACATATGTCTATGAATTCCGATGCTTATATAGAACAGTTATCATCTTAAGATTGGATATCTCAATAGCAAATATGTACTAGTCAAATTTCAGTATCCTTACCTGACTTGAATCCTAGCAGAAATCATTGGGCTATATTGGCAGAAAGCATTAAGAAGTAAAGATTTTGGATTTCATATTGTTTGCGTGTATCTGTTGTGTGGTCTTTTCCTTGAGAAATAATATTTATAGCGGAAATTTAAAGACGTAAAATAATATTCCTACATCAATTACATAAGCGCCTTTGTTTATCAGAAGAAATGTCCGCACCTGCTTCAAACAGAAGATATTCTAATTTATCAAAATTATTTCGTGCTCCATATCAACAGTTTTAACTAATTAATACATCAATGACAACTATAGGATGTAGATGTTTAAAAGATAAAAGTAAACAAAACAGTTAATTTTTTATTATCTTTAAATCTTCCGATTGAATTCCCAGAAACTTTGACATTTTATAGCGCCTGTAAGTTTATAATTACGGGCGCTTAAATGTAATAATAAAACAAGAAAAAAGTGCTGTCTTATTCAATAGATGTTAGATATAATAAAAATGTTAAAGACAATATAAATCTCTTACGGTTTTGCATAATAATTAATAAGTGTTAAATCGTCTATCATCCGCGTTTATTTTTCAGTCTTTTGCAATAAAGGAAATCTACTTGTAAAAAATTGAATACGACATTATTATTAGCGATAATATTTCATTCTATATACGGTTGCTATTATGTTTCTCTATATTACAAATCGTTCATCTTAATTACTCAATCAATGATGCAACTCTATTCTAAATGCAAACAAATTTTCGAAAATCGAGTTTTATCTACATATATTAAAATATGATTCGAATTAATTTTATTATCACAACTACCTAATCTGGCTTGCAATCTTCAAACGCGATGCAATAAATTGCCATTATTGTTTATGTCACTCTTAATAGATCCTAATTATACGTTTACAGCTATCTATTAAAGCTTTATTACCATATTTATATATGCGAACAGACGTTGCGAACAGATTTTCACGTACAGGGCTCGTTTCTTAAAAGTGGATTTTTGCAATGCAGACTTTAAAGTCAGTAGGTCCTCTTTTATAAATGTCGCCTCACTTTATTGTCGATAGTAAATATTAATATAGCATGCTTATTAGGAAATACGATTAGGTATGTGGTAAAAAGTTGTTATATTTTATTTATTTTTTACTTGGCATCAACTCGATATTAAGCAATAGTATACGAACCTACGAGGGAGCGTTTTTATATTCTTAGGGGGTGATTAGGCGCATTGGGGCGTGGCCTGTGCATTCATAATTAGTATAAATAGGAAGTTTCATTGTTATTAGACAGTTAGTCTTTGAGCTATCGTCAACCAAGTAACAGAGTGAAAAGTGAAATATGGAAAAAATCGAATATCATGCCGTTATAAAGTAGTCGCGACCATAATGAATGAGATGACATTGGTTTGTGGCGAATCTTGTCCAGGAAAAACCATGGTGTATGGCATAGTTTATTTAAACAAGGAAGGAATCCCTTAAAGACGACCCGAGCTGGGAAACTCATGGCAACGGTATTTTGGGACTCGGAAGGAATATTGTTGATTGATTATAAAGATAAAGGTGTTTCTATAACCGGAGAATATTACGCTTCAATATTAGAGCGACTAAAAGAAGCCATTAAAGAGAAAAGACTGGGAGAATTGACGAAAGGTGTCACTACGACAACGCGCCTGTCCACAAGAGCCGCGTTGCGTTAGCTGCCCTGCATAAGGTGGGCTTCGAAATTGTGAATCACCCACCCTTTAGACCTTTCTTGTTTATTACCTGTTTCCGAAAATGAAAAAAGAGCTGCGGAGTAAAAAATTTACTGCCGATGATGAAGTCAAGGAGGCAGTTTCGGCGTATTTTACAGATAAAGAGAAATCATTTTGTTATGAGGGTATAAATAAATTAATTGAAAGATGTGAAAAATGTATCCGTCTTGCAGGTGAATATATTGAAAAAGAAAAATAATTTGGTATTTTTATTTCCACCCCTTATCCCCCATTCCGCGAATATAAAAACGCTCCTTCGTATACACATTATAATGGCTTAAAATGACCAATTAAATTAGATTATTTCACTACATTTGGAGCAGAATCGGCATATGTCGCTGCCTACCTTGCCCATCTTCTTGAGTTGATACCTGAGAGGGCCGTGGTCTGTGAATAAAGCCGTGATGGTGCTAAGGTCTTTTTTATTGAGATCCAGTAGAGATTTAGGCTTAGTGACTGAAAAAGTAATGAACTTTTTTGATTGTCTTAGTTTTGGAATGTTAATCCAATGGAAAAATTTTTGCTTAGCCTCCCATTGTTGAAGATGAGCTTTTCTGTGGCTTCTGGTAAGGCCACAAAAGAGCTTTGATCCAATAAATCGAAATTCCGCGCTTTTCTTTGCAAGACCGTCGGTAGTCTCGTTCCCTTCGCACCCCCAGTGTCCTGGCACCCACATCAGTGTAACTGTGTTTCTTTGGACCAGAATTTTGAGGGTCAGCAGACGGTCCCAGGTTAACCTTAACTCAAAAGTACATGCCCCTAGAGCCTTTAGCGCTGCTTGACTATGTGAGAAAATGTAAATGCGTGCACCTTGGTAACGTCTTTTCAAACATTCCTGGACACATTGTTCAATTGCATGTATTTCTGCCTGAAAAATGGTTGGGTTTGTACGCAATGCCACCGAGACATTGCATCTCGCCCCATAGATACCTATTCCCACTCCTGTATTTGTTTTGGATCCGTCCGTATTCCAGCGTATAGATGAGTCCTGAAAAAATAACCGATAACTATGATATAATTTTAAGGTAGCTGTCGAAGAACCATTAAATAATATTTATAAGTCTGCCACAGAAGAAATATTTTCCTTTTAAAATCACCAATTTTCGCCATATTTCGACAGAGTCCTCATATACGAAGAATTTTGATAATCCTTTTCAGGGATAGATATCTCCATATTTACGTTTTCCTGATGGTCCTTCATTACAAGAGCAGTTAAACAATTATTGTCCTTAACATAAAAGTAAACAACTAAAAAGAATGAAACAATTTATTTCTGAACACAATCTCCAGAAAGCTTAATACTTTGTGTGTATCGATGTTTGAGTGACAAGATTGCTTCTATCTTGTTTCACTTGCCACTTCTGAAGATGTTCTTTTAATGTTGGGAATAGATAGTAGTCACTAGAAACTTGGTGGAGAGAATAGGGTAGCTCGTCAAAAATTTTAAACTCCGCATTGTAGCTATTGAAACACAGCTTTTGTGCGCCGAAGCGTTGTCATCTTGCAACAGCACAGCTTGTCTGAATGTTTGTCTTCTTTGATAACCTCCCAAGCTTTTGACAGTAAGTTTGTGTAATATTAACCTGAAATAAAAAATAACCACCTCCTCAAAATCCCAAAACATGTGGCCTGATTTTCCGGCAGATGAACTTAGCCTTAGCCTTTTTTGCGATGTACCCAAGTTTGGTTTACTATAACGAATTTTTGCAAGAAATCATCTAGATCTCTGTTAATTATAACCGTAATTGTCTCTTTGATAGCTTTACGGTTGTGCTATTGATCTGCCATCGATATTTTGGTTTCTACCATGGAGACATCTTTTTGAAATTCAACTCAACATTGGGCAACATTTGGTCAACACTTTCAACCGATGAATCATATATGTATCTCCGCAATAAACTTAATAATAAGTTTTGAGGGGACCAGCATCTCTACGTCTGCCTTGGAGCTTGTAATCTCGGGATTGTTTCTTCTGACTTATATAGTTTGATCAGATACAGCATTTTTGTTGTGATCTATGATTTCTTCTTCAACGTGTGTAACAAGGCTTACGGTAGGTCAATGATATCATAATTTCCAACTAAACTTTGCGAAGATTTTTTTTTGATTAAAGGTTTCCACAATGATTTACCAACAACTTTGAAACTTCTTGATTCCTAAAGGTTTCATGATTTTTTTAAACTGCTTTATGCATCGATTGTAATCCATAGGTAGTATTACTGCAAGTATAAAATGAAGTAACATTTAGATTTTCTGCAGTCTACAACACTAATGTCCAAATATAATCTTATCTTATCTCTTGGGTTGTTTTATCTGAAGAAAATAAATGGTGGGATTGCTTGCTTTAGAACACTTTTTCGCTGCGTTTTGGAGCTGTCAGATGTAGAGTTTTAGCTTCTTTTTTTCCAACAGAGTCTGTGGTTTTTAAATAGTCAATCAGAAACTTTTGTCATCGACATTGTAAAAACAACTTGTTTGAATTTAGCAAAATTATAATCAGCAATGAAGCAATTTAATTTTTGGCGTCATTTTGAGTTCACTTGATTCAATTTTATGTCTGGCCACGTCGAAACGTTTTGCAAAAAACAAGTAATTCATTTCCTACTACTTTTGACGTGTTAAAAAAAGGAAGAACACACTCTTTCGGGCGATTTTGTTTGGTGATGGCATACCCCTGGCTATTTCTCTTGATTGAAAGGCAGTCAAAACTCGCTTTTTTCCTTCTTCCAACAGTTAGCTTGAACCTCCTGGATTTAAAACAGCACTTTTCTGGACAATCCTGCAATAACTGTAACTATCGGAAACGAAGACTATACTAAATGCCATTAAGAATTTTATATAAAAAATGTAAATTTATTTTTTAAACCAGATAGTTCTACGTGTAATTCAGGATAGTTTTAAGATTATTGATATCAAGAAGTTTGCTTGTTAAGGATGTGGACATGCATCCGATTCCCACAAATTTACAATAAATTCAGTTTTTCAACAGCAAAATGGCAAAATGTTCACCAAACCAAATGATCATTTGACTTCAATTTCGGCAGTATGTGGCTTGTACAAGTTAGAATATGCAAAACGTCTTTCCGTTCTCATTGGATTAAGATCCCATGCAGCCATTTCAGAACTGATTCTGCAATACTTCAGGCTGCTGCAAGAGCTGTTTGTGGTAAATATTCCTAAGTTGGTTTGGTCTCTTGGACAGTTGTGTATACGAGAAAATCAGCACCATTTGGATTGAGCAGGAAAGCTGTCTACGACCATCAGAGCCATAAAGTCATACCTGCGTAAGTTACTGTAATTCTTGTGTAGGGTAGGACTATGAAAAACGAAATAGTTATTCCTGAAAAAAAAATAATTGAGTAATTGACAAATACCTTCTTGAATCATTGCACTTTTATTTTTAGGAAGATGTACTTATAATGTCCGTCAATTATAACCTTCTTAATATAATTCACCGTTATTTATTTGATACTTCTTCAGTTAAAAATAACATGTTGATGAATTCTCAATCGATAGTATGGTCTGCTTATAATCCGTCTAAATTACCACTTACATATAGTTTGGATGGTTCGATGGTCATAATTCGTTTTTTACTGAAGTGTGTGTTATTATCATTGTAGTTACGTCAATAGGTATGTTACGGATTTCTAAAAATAACTTTTTTTGCTTTATATTTATACGCGAGAATGAAGTAATGATTAAATAATTTTTATCTCATCGTTATCTTCTAACCAAATGTAGCAATAATTTTCTTATATTTTTCCATCAAAAGCGAAGATATTAAAATTAGCAAGTAGTAATAAACAAAGTAATAAAGAAGAATATCGTTCTTAAGACGATTATGGTCGTAAACGCGTATAGGATAATGTGCTACATTTACATTTTTCACCTTGTATTCATTCCTACGGCTACCATCGTGCAGCACCTCTTCAGAAATACAAAAGCACTAATTATAATAAATAAAATATCAGGTATTACGGTAGATACAGTGATAATAATAGAATTCCTTCGTTTACTGGGTTGGACAGGAAGTTGAGAATTGCCGTTCAGAATTAAAACTGTCCAGAGAGATCGTGTATTAGGCTTGAATACTAGGCGTAATATAAACTGCTTCTATCCTATTGCGAATTACAATATTACATAAATTGTCAAAGCGTAATTGTTAATGGCGTCTGCAATATTGTTTACTTGGTATCGCGGTGAATAAGAAATGATTCTATCAACATAATTCTGTCGTTTTACCTGCCATTTGCAAAAGGCCGCAAGTATACGTACTTGATGCGTTAATGACTAAGTGTTTTGTAATTTGTGGTGTCGGGGAAAATGGTGATCTTTGTGTGATTTATGCCTGTGGTAATTGCGCATTTGCATACGCAGGTTGTTATTGTTACAATCTCATTTCATTACATAATTACATATTTAATGCAACATTGTTAGTTTTTAGGTTTAACATATTTAAATTGTTAAAATAGAAGCAGAAATGCAAATTAATCAATTGATTTCAAAAATGCTGCCAACTTTTTATAGTAACATTACTGTGGGATACTGCACAAAATAAATAAAATTAAAAAAGATAAGGAAAAGATATTAATGTCAAGGAAATACTAAATTGCCTAATTTTGCAATTATGGGATACATCAAAAAGTAATAATATCGGTACTATTAGAATGGTTAGTCTCAAGATTAATGTGGCACCCTATAGAGATGTTAAGAACACTTGACCAAGACTTGGGAAACATTTTGCCAACCTGTTTTGTCCTTAAATATACACAAAGCCATTTTCGCAAGCTTCTCTACACATTTATGGACCACCCAGGCATTATTTCTACGCAAACGTGATAGTAAAGCTGCACATATTCGAAATAATACATTGTAGTTGAGTTATTAATACTCGAGTTAACTTCTGTAATTTATTTAATAAATTTGCATTAACGCAGTTTCGTCGCCAGTTTCAACACCATAAAAATTCAAACTTATTATACTTTAGCTGTAGTGACTCTATTAGTAAAGGTTAAATAGGGGCTGGCAGATTTTTGCAGATTCTAAATTGAAATTGAAATTATAAAGCTGATTTTTTGTGTAAATCTTTATTTTGAGCTTATGAAAGCTAGCTAAAGGATTTCATATAATCACATGTCCACGAGTCCAGAAATTCAAGGTTAAAGATCACAAAAATTAATTTTTTGAAAATATCTCCTTTGGAGTTGGGTCATAGACAAGCAGACTAACCACAGACTGTCCGACAGGAGCCTTTCTTGCTACTTTAGAAGATGTATTGAATAGGTCTTCTGCTACTGGTAGCAATAAACCTATGACTTATGACTTGAGTATTTTGACTCGCGGACACGTGATTGATGTATTCAAATAGTCTAGGGTAGTTCTGGATTGTAAGAAGCTTGTCGTTACTAATTTTAGAGGGTGATATTACACTGCGACCTATTGACCTATTGTGTCCCCTTGCATGAGTTGTAAGCTGTTGGGGTTTGATCTCTCTCAGAGGTCCCCATTCAGTCTAAGTGCTTAAATAAAGTGCAATAATTATGATGGTTTCAGAGAAAGTATTTTTTCGTCGTCTATGACGTATTATCCGAGATATTGGTTCAGATTTCCGTAATAACGATGCAGTTAGACGTCAGGTGTTCCGGATTTTTATCCTCCGCCCCGCAGAACCCGCAATCGCTATTCTGTTTTATACCTATCCTTGTAATGTATTCCCCAATGTGACAATGCCCTGTAAGAAAATCTGCGAGGATGCATAGTCTCTTTCTACTTAGTTCTAGCAAGGTTTTTGCTCTATGTTTATTGTAGTTTCCAAGGAATAGTTTGGAGTGTCTCCGAGCAGAGAGATTCTCCCAGAGGGATTCTCTGAGCCTCTCCTCTCTATCTTTGCGATCTGCGTTGTAGGTGCTCATCCTTATACCGTAAAGCGGTTCCGGTCCCACAAGTAATGTGGTGGCAGCCTTCCTTACTAATAGATTCGTTCCCTCTTATTGAAGTATGTCCTGGTATTCAGCATAATGCAACTCTGTTTTCCTTGATTATGTCAACATGAGAATATCGAATAATGTATAGTCAATTTTCTTGCTTTCTTCATTGCAATACTGAATTAAAAATGTATTCTCTTCATTCAACTGTTTCACCAACAAGTCCTGTTATAGTTTCATCCTCTTTCACAATAAATATTATATATTTGTTTTGATAAGCTTTAATAAATGAAATTTGAAATATGTGAAGTCGTACCAGCTTCCAAATTATTTTCTTCCTTTTTTACCAAAAAAAGCGCAGATTATTTCTAGTGTTTTTGCATTTTTTCTTTGCATTATTTCCTCTCTTCAATTCTTGTCAGTTTTTCTACCACTTATATTATTATTCTAAAATTTGATGCATCTGTCAATTTTTTGATACATGTTATCATCACCCATTACTTTTGCTATTTTGTCACAATTTTACTCTTCTTCCTTATATAATACCTGGACACAGTCTAGGTCCATAACCTGTTCTAATTTTGCTTTTACTACACTCATTTTTTAAATCAATAATGTATGTCTTTTAAATAAGATAACTCATATGTGTGCCTTTATTTTATAATTGTAATTTATTGTTTATCCGATTATATTCAAAAATAATAACAACAACAAATTAGTCACTAGAAAGATATAATTTAATAAATACATGTAAATATTCAATGGTGATTAGCCCGAAATAGCAAACTTAAACAATATTGATTTATCACAAACTATGTCTTCTATATGTTTACTTTTCACATTAATACTTCAAGATTTACAATGTTATTTCTGCGAATAGATATGAAAATTTCTTAATTGTATCCGAAAATCGGTATAATTTGTTGTGCCATCAGCGGTCTGTTGTAAAGTGAGACTTTATAAATCATCGTAGTTGTTCAAATAGTTGCGAGTGGGTGCTGCCCCGTCTGTCAACATTATTGATATCCCGTGACTGTGCAAATAGTCGTCGTACGGTTTTATAATCAATTTATTGGTAAATAGTAGGGCATTATGTTATGAAGTCACCATATAAGGTGGCCGTGGATCGAGGAAGCAATTGATAAGTCCGGCGCGTTCGACTTTTCGATCAATTTCGATTAACCTACGCGGGAGTACTAGAAAAAAATCACCGTTTCTCGTTAAAATACGTCTCCAGATAATCACAGGTTTGAAAGGATCGCCGGCGCCCAAGTAATTAATCGCAAATACTATAGGAATTTAGGTTTTTTCGTGATTGTTGTTAGTTTAAACGATTACTCATACGTGGAGTGTTGTAATTGTAGCAAAATAGATTAGTCTTTTCGGCGAACCATTCAGTCGAAGGAGTAGTACGTAATTGTGAAAGGAAGTCTGAAGGTGTCACAATGTTTTTTGAAATCAAAAATGCGGCGCCTAAATGCTAAGCGAAAAATAGATAATTCAGTACTTTAGATATAGAGATATCACTAATATTTGAAAGTAGATCTTTTGCGTAAGTATTTCTTAATAATTAATTTTACATAGGTAATTATTTTAAAAATGATATTTTGCACTCAGCCTTATTAATAGAAAGGAAAAGGTTTTGTTTAATATTATTCCAATACTAAGGTGCTAGGAAATAATACATCACAATATACATACAAATAAGGCAGCTTATGAAGTACCATGATTTTTAAGAATGTTTGAGCGAGGTTGAGAAAGCTTCATGGCAGCCTTTTAAACAATAGTTATAAACGGATTTCTTGATAATACAAAAATTAGGAATTATACGAAATTAATGTCAGAACTCCTAAACAGTATCAAACATTAAATGATATCAAAAAATTCCTTGGCTCGGGCCTCCATCATGAGAGCCTGCTCAGCAGTGATATTTCCAAATAGAACAGGAATTATTAGCAATATCTTTTGAGTTGTGACCGTTTCCGATATTACTTTTATGAACATCACATAGAAATTTAAACCAACCATCATCCATCATTGGGAATTATAAATTATTATTATTATTAAAGTCCCCACACGACTCGTCTCAAAATTTCGAAGACTGATAATTAAGCCAAGATCTAAGTTAGTTTAGTTTATGGTCCAAGAAGAAAGCTTCAAATTGTTGATACTCTTAGTAGACGTCATACTAAGATAACGATTTAAAGGTTGAAAGGTTAAATTGACACCTACAACAGAAACAAATGAGCAGCGCTTCTCTAATAGCACACTAATAATCATTCGGGGATATTGGAAATAAAAAAAATATGTAAAAGAAGGATGGCCGCCTGCGTGAAGTTAGCTTTCTATTATGTATACTTCGTGAAATAAATGAGAAAAACAAATTTTCAGGGGTGTGAAGTAAGCCTCCCCTTTTTCGAATTTCGAAATTTTTAAAGTTGTTCCAGATTTATCTACGTTTGTTCTATATTGTTCCAAGATTTTAGCTTTCTATCATGTATACTTCGTGAAATAAATGAGAAAAACACATTTTCAGGAGTGTGAAGTTACCTCCCCCTTTTCGAATTCCGAAATTTTGAAAGTTGTTGTGAACAAACCTAGAACAACCTGGAACAACTTTCAAAAGTTTGAATTTCGAAAAAGAGGCGTTACTGAAATTTTGTTTTTTTTTCATTCATTTCAGTTTGAATTTCGAGGGGGGGTGGAGAGAAAGGGTGCTAGCGAAATTTAATTTTTATTCAATGTTCAGAACAACTAGAACAACCTGGAACAACTGTCAAAATTTTGAATTTCGAAAGGTGGAGGGGGGCTAACTTCACGCAGGCAGGATGCCCAAAACACAGGAAAAAATGTATCCGTTGAAGTTAAACAATATTGGCCTATTCGAAATCATATTAAAAAGCTTTTATTTTTAATATATAAACCATATCAAAACATAGTATCCTGTAAAAACCTAGTAGTTGATGGTATATTGGCCGAGTATACATATGTATTTAAGGATATTGAAGATAAAATCTCAAAAGCAATCAAAAACAATCCTTAATTCCACATCCTATTCCTAAACTACTATGGGAGAAAATAGGGATAGATTTTAAAGCACACAATAATGAAGATTTCCTTATACTGATCGATTATTTTAGCAAATTTGTTATTGCAAACAAATTACTAAACAAGACTGCTTTTACTGTAATTGCTTGTCTAAAAATATATTTGTTAATTATGGCATACCAACCGAAATTTTTACTGATAGCGACCCACCTTTGACTCAAACGAATATAATGCTTTCGCCAAAAAAATATGATATTAAATTAAGAACATTTAGTCCAAGATATCCATCGAAAAGAATGGGTTGAGAGGTAAATACAGGCCATCAAATCAATAATCAGCAAAGCTGTACAAAACGGTGAGGTACTTATGGGCAGAAAATTAAGAAGGAGTTTACCTGTAGCAAGCAACAACATAAAACCACAGTTTCCAGTAAAAGGGACGGAGAAAGCATTAAAGGAAAATCAAAATAGTCAGAAGAAATACTTTGATCTTCATGGTAAGCCATTACCGGGTTTACGACTGCAACAATTACTCTTTGTTCAAGATAGTATTCACAATTGGAAGTACAAAGTTACTGCCGGAAGTACAAGTTATAGAAGAAATAGACAACAAGTAAGACTGGTAAATATTTCTCAAGAAGCAAGTGCAACATCTGCTGAACGCATGAAGAGTCTGTGACTGTTCCGGAATCCGCTTCTAATTTTACTTCGTCGGGAAAACCGACTGATTGGATAATCTCATTTTCTTAATTCGCTTCCATTATCAATATCCATTCCAAATTATACTATTTTTATGCTGTCAATAAATGAGTGACGCCATCAAGTGTCAAAATGTATTGACATTACAAATTATTATTCATACTGGTCATTATTTATACAGACTATTATTTACACCGGCCATTAGTCATATTGGTTATTATTTATACTGGTCATTATTCATACTGGCCATTATTCATACTGGTCATTATTTATATAGTTAATTTTATGTTCGCCTGCCCTATTTTAGAGAATAAATAATTAAAATGATTACTATCTGACAGATCGTAAGGTAATGATTAGCAGCTGCATATGTTGACAGTATTTTGTTATTTGTACAAACGTCAAGTGACTTATTAAAAATGTCAGGGTCTCAACCGCAAAATGAATGCGGAACAACAAGTTATAAAAAAAATAGCTGCAAATGCTAGAGACTCACTTTTATCTAATAAATCTAAGTTGCAGTTTGCGATATAGAACAACTATTTCACTCACTTAACGCTATACAGAAGATTGAATCCAAAGTTATTGTAAGAGCGATAAACTACGCTTACACTCAGCAGTTAGTAAGCTGGGCCTGAGGTTCTTTGGAATAAAATATTGAGCGCAAGGTATATGTCTCTATCTAGTCGTGTCCGGATACCTTTGAAGCGCACTGTACATATCTAGTTACATTTTTCGTGTTGAAAACTTGGTAGCGTCACTAGGTGACCAGACACGTGGACAAATAAGTTAGTTAACAATAAAACATGATATTTATAACTACTAGTTTATTACAAATACCTCTTACGTTTGAATTAATAAATCAGTAAATAACTTATAAGGACTACAATAGAAAAATAAGCAAAAGAAAAACAGAATAAAATAAAATAAAAGTACAAAAATACTAATTCTACTATTGGCGAAGCATTGAGTTTAGTAAACTTTGTATTTTTGTACTTTTATTTTACTTTTTTTATGTCTATTAAAGTACTATGACACGATCAATACCCTGAAGCCCTCATAATGGTATAAAGCATTGTTTGGATCCACATTTGCGATATTAGTACTATTGCAACAAACACTTTAATGGGCACTATTTCCAAGGGGACTGGGAAAGATTTGAATGACATTGGTTGGAACTTCGCTAGGTAAGTTGTGTATCTAAACTGATACAAAGATAGATATCAAGCGGGACAAAATTAGCCGTTGTAGTAAGTCACGTTTGTGTCGTAGATTATTTTATAAAAGTATAATACTTTTTATACTTGCTTCAAAGAAGGTGCAAAAGGCTTTTTCTTTGTTAATGTGAGATTATGATATTCAACAATTAATAAAACTAAAGGATGGCAGAGTTACTGAAAGTAGCATTTAATCGGCAAGATAACTATGTTGATAATAATATTTATTGTATACTAGAAGGTACGTATGTACTTCTTATAGAGTTAAACAACGCAGTTATTTTTGCTCTCCAACACTGAGAAATTCATATCTGTACATCACAAGTACTTAACACTGCATCTGTTTAGTGTAGTGATGAAATTAGCTACAAAATGCTTCATTGAAAAGAACTCATTTTTTGAAGAAATTGGATATCTATTAAAAACAAGAATTCTTTGAATGAAGAATGGTATAATACATTTAATAAAAAAAAACTTGTTCCATACTATTTGTACACCTTCTGCGGTCTGATCGAGATATTTATATTTCTCTTAGAATTACTTCATTAATTGTTTTGTTTAGAATTTAATCTCAACTCAAAATCGTTCAGATTTTTTTGTAGATCATGTTGCCATACTTGTAATGTTCTCACGTAAGTGATAAGAAGCTCTTACCAGTGATATATCTGTTATGGTTCGATCCTATATAAATATAATTATTTTTGATTCAAATTAATTCTCAAGTAGGGTTTGGCATTTGATTGTAATTGAACAAATAATTTAGCCATTGCAGATTTTATCTACATCTGATTGATATCATTAGATTAATTTTTGGAGTTCATTGGAATCTGAAGATTGTTTCATATTATCTGCATTATTTAGTGATCTTATCGACGTAACAACACACAACTCAAAACACGGATCTGATATTGCTACTTATAAAATGTATTTTTGTAAGAAAATTTCCTTAAGTTCCTTAATAAATAATAATGATATAATCTGATATCTTATTTTATTAGATATATTTTGCGGTAAACAAAACCGTATTCATTACCTACTAACTAAATTGACTAAAATTTGACAGTTATTTTGTTTTATACTAACTGAAATACTGCTTAGCTAGTCTGGATATTATCGAGTAATAATTTCATCTCCTTCAACATATAAAAAAAGTATGTTCAAAGCAAATTTGTTTCAAAATATCAGTTCCATCCGATCAACTACAGATAAGCTGTAACTCGTGTGAGTCGAATCAGCAGAAAGTTAAGTTAATGAGGTTAACACAGCCGGATTGACTAAATTATTTTGATAATTAGTTTTTAAAAATGTTATTATTTTATAACCAATATTTCTGTGTTTGATCAAATAGTTTTTTTTATAACCAATTATTTCCATATTTAATAGATTTGGTGTTATATTGTGAAATCTCTTTTATCTTGGCAATATTGCAATAAGATGCTGTTGCAGTAGTTTTTGAGCAGAGTGTGATTTCACGTTTGAAGTCATGTTTCTGGCAAACTGTATGTAATTAAAAAAATCCATTAGACGGAGAGCTTGCATTACTGCATCAGAAATACAAAACTCCCGAAATATACCTGCCCAAATGCCAGTCTCTCTCCAAAAGAAACAGCATTGTTTCAATTACCTAGTCAAAAATGATAGCAAAATAGCAGCGTTGGTCTTTTCTTTATTGACAATTCACAATATAATATTGCAAACGAACTTCAGCATCTGTACGAATGAAGGACTTGGATGGCTTTCACATTGGTAGAAAAATAATGTTGATTGTAGTTCGATGGTTTCGGGAACGGTTTAGCATATCGTTTATTCTTTTAAATTGGAGCAGTAAGGATTATTCTGAAGATGATCTAAAGTAATGGAAAGGAGCAATTTCATTTTAAGAGCAATATTGGGGCTTCTCAATCTGGAAGAAAATTAATATAGAAAAAGGATGTAGAGAAGCAGGAAGAAAAAGCGGCAAAGAGTAAAACGGCTTGGATATGTATGGCACCCAATCAACTCGACAATTAAAGATAATATCGGATCCAAATGGGAGAAGTAGAAAGGTAAGACGGGCTAAGCCAAGTTGTGGAAGGCTTGAGAAATGCAGGGATAAGTAATTGGTAAGAGAAAACTAGCAATAGAAGAATATGGGGATACATCAGAAAGCAGTAGTACGAACTGATCCATCCAGACCTTGGATTTAGTCGTGATAGCGTTCAGATTTCGATGATTGAGGCATAACAATAAATTGAAAAAATAATTAACCTTTTAGTCTGTTAGTATTTCAGTTTTAAGGATATGTTCTTACATCATAGTCTTTGGTAAAACTATACCATAGTTTGCCAGCATACTATTTGATGTAATACATTTTCGCTTGACAATGTGTGTGTCTAAGTTCAGGCATAGATTGTCTTCCATTCCGTTAATGCTCATATTTTTAAACTGTCTCAAAAGACAATGCAGCTATCCATAATTCCAGACAATTGCTTTCCTGATTTGAACTCTATCGAAAATTTTGGGGAGTCCTAGCAAGAGAGGTGTACGCCAATAATAAACAAGACGACATCGTCAAAGAACTAAAATCTGCGATAATGAGTTGTTGGCATGATATTCCTATTTCAACATTGACCAAATTAATAGATGGTATAATGACCTGGGAAGCTTGAAGTTCTTTTGAATAGACGATCTAACACTCGCTACTAAGTTTAGAAAGAATTACATTTTTATATATTTATTTTGTTTATTAATTTTGTGTAAATGGAAATTTTCCTGTTTTGAGCCAATTATTGTAAATATTCCACCACCATTATTATAAATATTCTCTGTATAAAATGTAATAATTTTTTTTAATGTTATTTTCTCTTGCATTTATGTTGCAAAAGCTCATATGGAACTATAGAAATTTTGCTGACTGTGTGAGCTATTATATAATGAAGGCAATGATTTTTCTCATTATTGTTATCACAGGTACCGAAACATTGATAAAACATTGACTTATTTGCCGAGGTTGTAATACGATTGATTTAATTATCGGAAATCTATAGTATTGATTATTTTTTTGAAGTACGCAATCCTATCTTTCGCGAATCATTTAATCAACAAGATATCAACATTCTTCGTTTTCCTTTCGTTTCGTTATCTTCCTGTCTCGGGTTCTTCATGTCGACGACATCATCACCGTCGTAGTCGTCATCGCGAGTAGCATGTGTATGTCCTCCTATGTGTGTAAGTTGCCCCCACTAGCACTGAAACCACACAGCCTAAGAAAATACACGCACACATAGCCCCCGTCAGTCTCTTAAAACACTACATACTAGTATTAGCTTGCCGTCGAGCTTGGCCGTTATGTGCCTTCTTGCCTCCGTATCGCTTCGAAGACCACGTCGTGACACCTTCCGGAGTATTTTCAGTAGTACGAATTTCAGCAGAAGCACCGCAAATCGAAGTTGTTCAAGATAACGACCAGTAGTCGCAGAATTTTGCGCTAGAAAAAAAAACCACAAAAAAGATAAAAATTTTAACGAAAACGAATCAACGATTTCCTTTTTTTTATTATTAATAAAATAATATTATCTTGTCATAATCGATGTAAACACGAATTACTAATTCTAATAGATTTAATACCTGTATGACTTAGCTTTAAAATACTCGTAATTTTACGACATATGCGAATATCTCAACACGATCCCAGTGTGCTGTGAGAATTAATACAAAACGTTAATACATATATAAAAGTAATGTCGTCGCTAACTACGATCGATGTTTATGAAAATGTGCGATAGACGAGCAAACTCGATTCGGAATCGTTAATATTGATTTTTAACAAGATGTACGTAGTTTAAACGAAAGTAATAAGTGTTTAGTGCGTTTATGAATGAAACTAATATAATTTTTACTGTTTTTCTCATTTAAAAAGTACAACGAAGTGGTTTAATTTTCGTTTCTTTAATACAACACACTATAATATCTTCCACGCGTAAAATGTATAAAAGTGGCTTCATCAGTGGTGTGTATAGTTGAAAAAGAGAAGATCTGCTTATTTTATCTTCGCACCTAGCCTCCGTAAAGCATCTACTACATCTTCTTCTACTTCTATTACTTCGTTTCTCCTTTTTTTTCTGGGTTCTTGCTACTGCTGTGTTGCTGTTACTTTTCTGTTAAATCCATCGGGTGTGTGGAGTGTATCTGTTTCAATCAACGGGAACCTGAGACTTCTTCTTCGGGTAAGTGAGTTATATACATACACATATACATGTAATACAGGGATTTTCCTATATTTATTTATGTGTATAGTTTTGGTGTACGCTGCTACTTTTTTCGGTTGCTACGTTAACATAAATATAGGAAGAAATAGACTCGAGTTCGAAGCTGAAATGTTGAATTTTTTCGTATGCGTCTCGTACGGATAATCCGATCCCTTTTTCTCCGAGTTGTGTGTAAATATTTTAATCATGCTATTTTTCTGGATAATTCCACTAAATCATGATAATGACCGTAATAATAATATAATAAGTTTATTTCAGATAATATAAAATAATAAACGATATAGTAACTCATTCATATAATTAGTGAGAGAAAGCATATGATATTACTATAATTAATCAGCGAACTAAGTAAATTTATCATTTAGTTATCTTTATCATCTTTTTATATATATATAAGACTTTAAACTTGGCTGGTAATATTTTGTAAAATGTATCGCATTTCGTCGAAAAATAACGTTGACTTTGTGATAGATGAGAATCTTTGTAAAAGTTTAGTTTTTTAGTTTTCTAGAAAATCTTCGATTATTGAAAACGCTGTTGTGTTAATAATAATAATAAGCGTAAATTTGTAATTAATTTTCGTTTATTTCATAATCAAACTTTCGCTTTCACTTCATTGAACGTGAGTGAATTTAGTTTTTAAATCTATTTTTTGCGGTGGGTGCAGGTGCAACGGTTTCCCAACCTGAATATGCTAATACATGAATTGTAACAAATAATACTATTTATCCTTTTCAAGGTTTTTAAATTTTGAAGAATCTGTTTTATTTGCTGTATAAATACAACATGTTGGACTTGGTACATGATATATTGGTTCCATTACGATTTATCTTATGAAATGTTTATAAGTGCATTGCAGATCTGTCGGCATCTTTTCCAAATTCTATTCTGCAGAATCATTCTAATTCTAATACTACAAGTCAAATACTGTCGATTTACAATAAAAAAATAGAATTAAAAAAGCTTATAAGTAACATAGCAATGAAACTTTTGACTCGCTACTGGTATGTTCTGAGTAATTTTAGAGCACGCTACAAACTAATGAAGTATGATTCTGAATAATACAATTTAAATAAATCAACATTTAATATACCAACTAATAATAACACCATACATACTAGTATTGGGGTATTAGGAACTAAAAACAACAACAAACTTATGCGAACAACCAGAATAATAACTCACCTTCAAATTAAAGAGGGGGTGGGCAATGATTTATCACCCATGTGATCGAATGAATTTAATCATTCTATGCAGAAAATTAGTAGATTGCAACGTAGAGAGTAAAAATTATTTAAATTGCAGCAATGCAACGTATCTTGCTAAGCAAGACGTCATAAGATAACATTGGAACTCTCAGTTTATTGTATAGTCTTTTATTTGATTATCAGTCTTTTCTAATATTTTTGATGACACTATTGATAGTATACCTATGGGCTTAGATCTTTGTAACTGCAAGGATTTTTAGTTTTGACGAAGAATGATTAAAGCGATCTTCCAGCAAGTCATGAGATTACATCCCCACTCAGAACTGATGATCTACAACATCCTGAGTAGATTGTTAGATTTATGTAGGTTGTTTGAGCTTATTTATGGCTGGAATAATTTGGTCAACGAGAAATGTAATGAAACAATCTATTGGGATAGCAGCCAATATTGGGACTGAAACTAACAAGGAAACACAGGCAAGTGGTTGTGACCGATTTAAATCAAACTTGGTGGGTGTGTAGACTGATGCAGTGTAAGAACAACAGTAACTTCCATAGATGCTAAATCGCTCGTCTTCGGGAGTGGGGGCGTTATTTGCTTTAATATCTCCAAAACTATAAGACGTATAAAAAAAGTTAAAACAAATATATTACTGTTTTATGAGTAGTAAAAGATAGCGACAATAGTTTTAAAAAATATATAGGGGGTGGGGGTTGTTTCTGGAAAACAAGAACTATGACAGGCAAACTATTGTCGCTATCTTTTAGTACTCATAAAACAGTTATATATTTGTCCTAACTTTTTTTTATATGTCTTATAGTTTTGGAGATATTAAAGCAAATAGCGGAAGGTAGCGTTGGCTCTTGGTCGCCTCCACCCCCAAAAACGAGCGATTTAGCATCTATGGAAGTTACCGTTGTTCTTACACTGCATCAGTCTACAAACCTACCAAATGTCATTTAAATCGGTCACCCACCACCACTTGCCTGTGTTTCCTTGGAAGCAGTTGTTTTGTTTGAGTTTTAAACTGTTTGCAACCTAAATCTATCATTGGAACTGACTAAAACATTCAATACATCGGGCTTTGATTTAATTCCTAGTTTTTTGATAAGAGACTGTGCTGCGGTGTTTGGTCGTCCACTCTGGATATTAATTAATCTGTCTCTTAAAACAACCATTTTTCTACAAGTATGGAAGGAGGCTAAAGTGTGTCCTATTCTTAAAAGCGGTGATCCGTCTTTAATTGCGAATTATAGACCCGTATCTATTTTAAATAATTTTGCCAAAGTCTATGAAATGGTACTGTATTCACGAATCTATCCCAGTGTTAGGAACTATATTGCTTCGGAACAACACGGTTTCATGGAAAAGCGATCTACTAGTACTAATTTAATTTGCTTTACCCAAATGTATTGGATCGTCAGGGTCAAATTGATGTTATTTATACCGATATTACTAAAGCTTTTGATCGTGTTGCTCACAATATTTTAATTGATAAATTAAAGCTGTTTGGATTCAGTGAAGCACATGTGTCGTTGTTGTCTTCATATTTGGCCGATCGTGTTCAAACTGTGTCATGCAACGGTTTTCAATCTGAAGGCCATTATGCTCGTTCCGGGGTACCACAAGGCTCCAACTTAGGTCCTCTGTTGTTCCTAAGTTTCATTAATGATATCGTTAAAGTAATAGATTGTTCAAAGGAGCTATTTGCAGATGACTTAAAAATATCATTGGCAATTGATTCAGTAGAGGACTGTATTCATTTACAGGAACAGATCGATAGTGTTCGGCGCTGGTGTGATGACAATGCATTAGCAATTAATATATCTAAATGCCGTGTTGTATCATACACGAGGAAAAGCAACCCTATAACCTATCCTTACTAATTTGATGTAGACATTATTGCGAGATGTACCTCAATTAAAGACTTGGGTGTTCATTTTGATAGCGAACTCACTTTTGTTAGTCACATTACTAAAGTTACATCTGCGGCAAATAAAATGTTGGGTTTCATATTTCGTAACGGTCAATATTTTACTGATACTAAAGTTTTAAAATCTTTATATTATTCATTTGTCCGCTCCAAATTAGAATATGCCTCGTTAGTATGGAGTCCCATTTATACAGTGCATATTGATGCACTTGAGAGGATTCAGCGAAAGTTCCTTAAATGCATATATTTTCGAGAAAATGGTATTTTCCTTGTTCGGGGCTTTGATCATGAACTGCTGTTAAAGATGTTTGGGGTGTTATCATTGGCAGATAGAAAGAAAGTACTTAGCTTAAAATTCCTTCACGGATTACTTCATAATAATATTGATTGTTCACATTTATTGAATCAGTTGGGTTTTAGAATACCTAATGTGAATACGAGGATGAATATTACTTTTCAGTGTCCTTTAGCCAGGACTGGAGTGTTGGTGAAGTCGCCTATTTTAGTGATGTGTAGAAATTTTAATAACATTTCGCAATTTGTTGACATTAATTGTTGTACCGTGCGTGAATTACAGTCAATTTGTAGTAACGAAAATATCTAGCGCGTTTTCATTTTTGTCTGTGTATTGTCTTACTAAGCACTTACTACTTTATTTAGAATTTATGTTTTATTATGTATTTAGTTTTCATTTGTCCCATAATTGGAATTATGTATTCTGTCGGACAATATATATTATTATTATTATTATTATTATTATTATTATTATTATTATTAATACGTTCAGTTTTAATTAAACTTACTTAAATTAGTTGGTAAGTAGCCACTGTGAATTACAGAATAGATTTGAATATCTTCATTTTGTTGTTGCCAGCTTTAACTAAACAGCAGTAAGATGTATTTTTAATTTCGAAATTATTACAGTGAAATTTTGCGAACTAGTTCTGGTAGTGGTGCTCCATTTCTTGTCTATACTTTTTTTAAACGATTGAAGACTTCATTATTTTCTTCATGATAGAAAACGAAAGTAGCGAAGATATTCCTTTTTTGTGTTTAAATCTGTCAATTATCCAAATATTTGACTATAAGATTTCGAATGAAGTTGGTGGATTAAAAATACTAACGATACCAACTATCTAGACTAATTTTGATGTAGGTCTAATGTCGCCTTCTTCATAATAATATTTTGTTATAGCATGATCGAAACAATTGGTTGTCTCTTGCATACGTTCTGTGATGTTGTGTCTCTTTTGCGTGCTTAACATATTTGGGTTCTTCCAGGACCCAGACATCATCATCTGTACATTTGTCCATATATTATAACACGTAATTATTGCTATTTTTGTTATTATTATTCGAAGAATTTAAAGCAGGGATATTTTCATTCTGATTATTGATTAAAATTACAAATTAAAGTATAGTATATGCTGGTATGTCAGCAGAAACATATTTCTTTCAAATAAATTTTCAAATTTTTACTGTAACAATTAGGGTTAAAGAAAGAAAACAAGAAAGTTCACAGTTGAAACACTTTCAGTAAATATTTGTTACAATCTATTTAAAATTTTTCTCCACTGCGTCATCATCATCTCATTATAACAGTAATCTTCGGTATTTCAAGATCAGATGCATCGATTTAAATATCATTTGCGTAATAAAGCGTAGAAAACTGGAATAAAGTGATAAGTGGTGTCTATATTTCCTAAGTTTATTAATTTTGTTTCATATGGTATCAGGCTTGGTACTAATACAGTTTGAAATTGGTTGTCTCTGTAATACTTGAAGATACCAACATAATGTTGGTTCTACTGCATATGTCCTGAAATATTTGGCAACGCAGTATGTAATATCTTTATTCTCCATTGATAAATTAAAATTCATAATTATACTTTAGTTGTGTATTAAGGAGAAGAAGTTAGGTAAATTGATTCTCATATAGAACAGATCATATCTTAAAATAGAAACATTTCTCACTATTTTCTTTAGCAATTTTTGGATGCCTCTTATGTACATGCAACAACTGATAAAATCCGAAATTTTCGGGCTAACGTTCTCAAAGTTTTTGTTAACTTCTTCAACCGAACACTTTATTCTAATTAAACAATATTTGGTCTTATATATGTAAGTATTTGCTGCGCAGTGTTATTAATAAAGCATCATAAAACAAATTTATTTGTTTTAAATTTTATTTATGATCTTCTTAATTTCGTGGTACACGTTCGCCTTACTGAAATTATAGGTTAACGATTATTAAGATCATAAAACACTAATTTTGCCGGAAGGATCCTTTTCTGTCTTATTCTCTTACATTTACAAATTCTATCCGCAATTTTTTTATGATTTATGGTAGATAGTTTTCCTTCTTGAAAAAAGGCAATTTGTTCACCACTATTATACAGACTATTTATTATCACACACTCAATCAAGTATTAAGAAAAACTCCCATTTGAAACAATTAAAGAATTTTTTTCAAAATAAATTTAAAAGTGGTTTATATTAATATATGTTATAAATAAGAAAAAAAAAACAAAAAAAATAGTACAAGTCTTATCGAAAATCCAATGTACTAATTTAAGTTTCTAATTTTAACGGAACTTAAACTATTTCTCCTGCTATTAAAGCACCTTTGATGACTTCTCTTGGCATGCCCAGGAGTATGTTAGGAACTGGTTTTGAGAATTTCTTTATATATAGAACATTAAGGTTTTATAGACCACAGCTTTATTTATGACAAAAAAGGGAAAGCCATTAATTTATTTGTATTTTATTCTTAATTATTTATATGGTATCTTTAATTAACGAGGAAAATTCGTGATTAAACATTAATTATTGGTAAAATATGCAGCGGATATCTCAGTAATTCAATAGAAATTTAAGAAAAGTGATAATAACTCCTTCTTATATATGATAATGAAAACAGGCTTAGTGTACTTTTTACAGCTTCTTTAGACTTAGATTACTTATACTATTAACTAACTAATTGATTTTGTTAAATATCTATCATCATAGATTATATCTGCAATTAATAATAAAGAATTGTGTAACCTCGTTAGCTTCGTATTTACAACTTAATGATTCAATCGCATCATTCAATTTAGTTTTTATTTCAAGACTTGTTTCTTTATTATATATATTAGGTCGGCAACAGATAATTAAGTGAAGTTAATTAACGAAAAATAATTATTATTATAATAGTTATTATAAAACAACGAAAATTTAATTTTTAATTAGAAGTGTGAAAAATTATTTCTTCCTAATCAATTCTTACAGTCTATTAGATAGAGATGATGCTGCATCTCTGAAGTACAAGTAAAAATGTTCAGATCAAAAAATCCACATAAAACGATGCATTCTTTTCAATAAATTTTAGTACTTATTTGTTCCTGTATTTACACAGATATTAATGGGTGCTTTTAAGAAAATCGTTTCCCTCTCTTCATTAATAAAATTTTCGATGTGTTGTTTAACATATGCTTCCGCTTATTTCGTCTGGATCTACTGAGCAGTTATGTACTATGTTGTTTATACGGACTAATCTGTATATTTGGACAATTAATTTAACTACAGCGGATTTAAAAATAGCTTTTTGTAGTTTGAAGAGCGTTACGTAAAATGATGAGATGTTTCGGTAATCAATCTGATGTTTGATAAACATACTCTACAGTGCAACCATGATCAATGAATGAAAAATTATAGTACTGAAGCTTTTCTGGTTAGTTGAAACATTTCGGCATTTTTTTCGCTACTATTAAAAATTACAAGTTGTTACAAATTACAAATTGTTGATATGTAAGTAGCTCTGTTGTAATAAGAATTTCGTTTGCTTTCAATTCTACGAGCTTTGAGTTTGGAAAATACCTAAACAAATTCGATATCTACAACTACTTGTTTATTTCAGAAATTGTACGGTATATGTATTTTACTGTAAACTTAAATCAGAGTTCAGGTTGAGTATTATTTTCTATTTGAGTATAATTGAGTACATAATTTAATAGTTTGTTGAACTCATTAACTTGTTGATCTTGAAACAACGCAAAATATAATTTTATTTTTCTCCTATTACCTATTATGTATATTAGAATTTGTAATATAGTTTAGTACACATCTGCATTGTCAATGTATTAATACTGTGGAAGTTAATTTAATACTGAGCATAGAAATCCAGTCAGTCCAGTTTAGTTCAATGCTAGATATTTGAAGCCAAATTGGTGGTTATTTTTGTGTAAATGAGCCATCAACGCTTAATAACTATAAGAGAAGAAAACAAAACCATATAGACACAATGTCGACTCCAACCACATGGTAAGAATTAGCTTTATTATTTTTTTAACAAAGGAGTTTTCCTGGTACCAAAAATACTATGCCTTTATCCTCCTTTTAGAGACGAGCAATTTGCTGCAAATTCTCTCTTCTTTAGATGTTCTTTTCCTGGTATCTTTTACTGAAAATGTCTCTTCTTTTATTCCTCTATCCTGCTTTGAGTCAGATTTTTCTCTTATATTTGCTTCCATCTTTTTGAAATTTTTGCAAACAGAACCTTTCAGGCCATGATAAGTGCAGACACAAAAATTTCCTGCTTTTTATCGAGTACAATCTGGACTAAGTACTTCCATTTCCTCTTTCTCATCATATACTTTGTTTCCTTTATATTCATCTGCTTCACTTTAATTAATCACTTTTTCATTCTCTTTATTATCACCACCGAATCTATTAGAACGAGTCGATATCTGAATGGTAAGATCAGCTGACTGGTGAGGACAGGGAATCTTTGGTCGGTATTCGATTAGCAGTTCGACCAATTTTGTTATGTGGGAATTTTGGTGCAGACGTCTAATTATAGTAATATAATAAATAAACGTACATAATCTGATAGTAGGTCGACAAATACCAAAGCAACGGATACAGACGATAGAGTGAAGGTGCAATCCATAGTGTGATTTAGTAGTTATGTGGTTAGTGACCAGTATCATCTGGTGCCACAAAGGCCAATTAGCAAAGCAACCTAGGGAGTCACTCACTTTAAGTCCGCGAAGTTGGCATCTCAAAGTGGTCAAAAATCGACAAAAATGCTAGAAAGGATTGACCATTTGTTGCCACTATTGACCATCAGCAATTTCGATTGACCATCTTTTATTTAGGCTACAGCCGCTATTTACCCATATTTTGGGGTCTAATGGCGAAAATGCTAAAATTAGTCAATATAGACATTTTTTTCTTCGGATATATGATTGACCATCGTTTGACCATGTTTGAGCACCCTTCACATTTTCAAAATTTTCAAAAAAAATTTTTGTTTGAATTTTTTTTTACTACAAACACTAAAATTTTGTTGCAGTACAGGATTGACTAACGTTTGATCATGATTGACCACCAAATAATTTTTTCGAAAACTTAACAATATTCGAAAAAAAATCAAAAAAACAAGTTTATATCTCCAATAAAATGACATCAAACCCAGATAATGTCATAACCTCTTGCGTTGCATTTTCACAAATTTTGAGAGGTGGTCAAATGCTAAAAATAATAGAACTTATTGTCTCGTGTCTCTAGACCACACAAAACTGACAATTATCTTCTAAATCTAGTCTTTTTGACAATGGCTACACTAAATTTTGACTTGATTTCTTTGGTCTAGAGACACGAGACAATAAGTTCTATTACTTTCAGCGTTTGACCACCTCTCAAAATTTGTGAAAAATGCGATAAACTTCGAACCTGTTATATGTAACTTTAAGATCGGATAAAATTTAACCGGAGGGTGGTCAAGAGGTTATCTGGGTTTGATGTCATTTTCTTGGAGATATGAACTTGTGTTTTTGATTTTTTTCGAAATGAAATCTTAGCGGAAGTAACACGAATTAGCATTTATGACTACAAACATGAAAATAATTTGATATCTACCGTATGGCCGGCAATTTGATTTATTGCAGATAGTTATAAATTTTTTGTAGCTAAATTTTTGGAAATGCATAGATCCATCAAAAACTAGCCTGAAAGCACTGCTGTTATGCTTTGTGTGTTTGTTTATGCCACTGGAACAGCCGTAAAGTGGATCGTAGAAACAAGAAACAGTAAGTACTCCGTGGAGGGTTTGAAAAGTTTTTGGGCAATAGAAAAAATCAGAAAATTACAAGACACTTTCCACTACTGGCTGGAATATATCTCTTAGATTGCACAAATTATAGTGATGCACACGAACTCCACAAAGACATTCTGGATATGGAAAAACTGTACTAGTGGAAATGGGAGCCTTTAAAGTTAGTAGACTGTTCGACATTAAGAATGGAGGCCCTGTTTTGTTGTTTATAAGAGATAATATAATGTAACAATGTAAGAATTTTGTAAAAAGTGAGTTTGATCAAACATGCTCCCGAACTAACTTTCTAACTGTTACCAATTAGCAACTTGTGGCACATCTTCCTGGATCTCTATTGTGGTTGTTGACGTGACATATTTAACAACGAAACGTTATTTACAGTGAGGCAATGTTGTTATAAAGCCATAATCACTTTCTTATATTCTTTTTCTTGTACTTACAAAATTTTGAAATAAAACTGTAACTTGATCACTTGGAAATTTGACGTTGAAATCAGTGAAAAAATATTTTTGTAAGAACTCTTCGCGCCACACAGCCTACAGTAGTATGTAGTAGCAACACGTTGGATTCACTCACACACATACAAATTATATAGAAAGAGTTGCAGTAGTAGTCAGACAAGCACTACAGCTTAAGAAGCTGCTGCAAATAGCACCTACCACAAGACAAAATGAAAAACAAATTTTGGTATCCAACGTGTGGAGCCAGAATAGAATTTGTGTCAGTATCTTTTTATTCGGTTTTATTTATCTTGATTTTGCTCATTAGATACTTCTTATCCCGATTCTGAAATTGAAACCAACTGGTTTCTCAAGATGGACCTCCAATTCGCGGTGTTTCTTCTCAATGTTCTATCGTAGTTATGCGTCATATGTTGTGCCAACGCCTTTAATGATGACTCTATTAAGACAGTGCTAAACCGGGCAACAAATTGAAATAGATCACTTCAATGGAAAACCAAATGTTGGAATTTGCCTTTAATTTCAATAAGCTATGTCGTAATATATGACTATAAAACTATTTATATTCCTAATCATATTTAAGTACCTATTAACTACGTGTAATCTAAACACTATTTCCAGATCAAATTAAATATCTAGATAATCTATTTTCGACATATGTACGATTCATTGAACAACATAAACCCCCATTGTAACAAATTATCAAACAATGTACATATACGGTAAAAGTAATCGGTAATAATTCGAGACGACATAACACAAACTCTCGGTGCGACTTCCTTATCGCCTACGTTCTATCGATAAAACGCATTTGCTTACAGGAGACAATAATGCGATAAGCGAAAATACACCGATCTGATTTCGCGTAGCGGCGGTCACGGGCAGGGTATTACCACAACGTTTTCCGGAATTTTACACTCTGAGCGGCCGGCACCTTACACAATATTTACCTTAGTTTTGCGATACCGCTGGTATATTAGTATCGGAATGCTTCATCAGCACGTGCAATATATCACACGGTAAATACTCGAAATTCCTCTTGTTAATAAGTTTGTATTATACGTGATTACTTGCAAGATTCGACGATGCAGATATTGGATGAACGTTGGATGCTATATTGTTTTTAAAGTATAATTAAACCCGGGATTATCTAGCGAAAATGTTTATAATCATGACGCTTATAACTAGAGTAATCATAAATTTTGTTATACCTGCTATATACGCAATGAATTACAAATTAACATTTTTATATTATTTATATTTAGCTATATTTGCTTAATATATTAATAATATTTTCTCCGTTATAAATAGCTACACTTAAACAGTGAATATAATGTAGTAAATTGGGTTTATTTTATCGATGTAATGAAATGAAAACTGTTTATTATAATTTTCCTTCTATCACTTTTTTAAATCAAAAACATCTTAAAATAACCCAAAAGTTTTTTAAATAACAAAAATGTTAGCAATTATTAGTTTAAAAGAAAACTTGTGCAAATAAACAGGTCTACAACTAATTGTAAGTGTGTATTTGATGCCAACGACATCGTTTCATCTTTGATTGTGATCGATAGAACACAGGAAATACATTTTCTGTTTTACATAGCAGCACGTGCCGATAACGTCCTTCGATTCATGAAGAATTAACCACAAACAATCTTTGTTAAATAGAAATTGACAACTATCTCCTTCTTTCTGTAACTTTATCAAGGTAAAAGGACTGATCATTGGCGTTGTTCCAGTGTGATTGATGTTGGCTTGATTTCTTTGTAAGAATGTGTAAAACGACTCATCTACAAATATTGGAATTAAATAGCAGATTTTATACTAAAACTATAGCCGAATCTTATAATAAAAAATTGAGGAGAACAGAAAACAACAATATACAGATTTTAAATCAAAATATGACAAAAGTAATAATAATAATAATAATTTATAGGCAAACCACAATATACATCAAGACTTAGATAAATAATGAAACACATTCATGCCAAACTGACGGATCACCAGTCTACCCTTATGCGTATCCTGTTATTAATGGTGACTCGTACAAATCAAATAAAATCTAGAGAAAAGTAATAAAATAAATAAGCAGTATCGCACTACAAGCAAAAGGCTCACGATTAGAATAGTAATTGTATTTTTATATCTTAGATGAATATGGTGAACGTCAGTACGAAATGTAATTTTGTGATAGAGATACGGGGCCTTGCGAGTGTGTATGATTTTATGGATGAAAAATGTAAATTTCTGCGGTTCGACATATTTAGCCATCCCACCTGATTGAGCTCATGTGAAATCGGAGCTCTACGTTTGATACCAACTGCACTACCTGTACTCTTCTCTTTCCCTCATAATTTAAACAGGAGCCGTACACTGCATCGCAATAGTTAAAGCGTGAAAGAATTAGGGACTCGCATAACAGCACCCTGTGTTTCAGATTTAATAAATGTCTATTCGCATAGATACGTTTTATGATTGGGTAAGATTTACGTATAAATATTCAGTAAACCGTAGCTCTTTGTCTATAATCATGCCTAGACTCTTGACAGAATTGGAGAAGCCTAACACACAGCCATCCACAACCACCAACTGAGATGTGCGCATTTGCAAGTGTTTGTATGTTTTTCATTTCCGAATCTATGGCAAGACTGGTCCCATGCTGATCACCGGGAGAAATGTTGAACAACAACTGTCTATCATCAGCGTAAGCATACATCTTACAACCGTCGGAAACGGTACAAAAATTGCTTGTGTACAAGACATACAGCAATGGACCCAATATGCTGCCCTGAGGAACGCCACGCATGAGCCGCAGTGTTCCAGAAACACATTCACCCAACTTAAGTCGCTGAGAACGACCTGTTAAGTAGCTTTTGAAAAAAAAAACAAAACTTCTTCGTTCATACCGAGGTACTTTAAAATTGCTACTAGAATTTCATGATCGAGGGTGTCGAAAACTTTAGTAAAATCTAAATTTACTTTTGTCGACGACACTGCAGATATTATCCAACAAGTTTAATAACGCTGTATCGCAACTGTAACCTGGTCTAAATCCACTCTGGTGAGAAGGCAACAAGCTATGTAGATCGAGGTACTGACGTAACTGCTGATCAACTATTCTTTCTAGAATTTTAAAGAGATCTGGCAGGATACTTATTGGACGTAAATCTTTTAATTCTTTGGGTCGTGAGATATTAGAGAAAGGAATAATGTTTGCTTCCTTCCAGCAGTCTGGAAATGTACTGGTTTCTAAACAGGAATTGATGATGTGTGTGATATAAGGAATCACGTAAGGGCAACATAGCCGAATAGGATGAATGCCCAGACTGTCAGACTCAGTAGCGCCAGACCGTATTTGCGATATCATATCTTGAATAACTTCTTGTGAAACTAGAGAAAATTGAAACAAGGTACCCACTTTTTTAGAAACGTTGCTGTTGTAATAAGCCAAAAGATCAGTTTTATTGTTTTCATGCCTCTGGAAACAAATGTTCAAAATTTGCTCCCTGCACCTGAGGGCAAAGATTCGCACGGTTGTGAACGACGCTTGTAACATTTTGTAACTTCACAGGTTCCTACCTTATTGTCGTGGCGGCATCGAGAATGCTTTGAATCAACTCCTCTCGTGTTTGCACCCTAAACTGCTACACGATGTTTTTCATCCACCCCCAGATGTAGTAATCTAGGGGTGTTAAATCTAGGGATCTGGTAGGCCAGTTGATTGGCCCTCCGCGACCAATCTATCGATGGGGGAATTCCTGATTCAGATAAGTTGTTAGCTTATGGTAGAAATGTGCAGGCACCCCGTCATGTTGGATGTACATTTGGCGTCTTGTTTCTAGAGGAAACCAGACATTGACACTGAATGTGCGTTGAAAATTCGATTCTAACGTGGCATGGGGCCCAGCCACGCATGTTATGGCTGTTGTTTATTCCATCTCTTGTAAAGTGTGCTTCCTCAGTGAACATCATGAAGCGATAGCGCTGCTAATTTTCAGTTAACCAGTTACAAAAGTGTAAATGGTTGGCATAATCATATGGTTCTAAGTGTTGCACTTTTTGCATATGAAAAGGATACAATCCGTTTTCATGACGAATTTTCCATACCTTGGAATGTAAAACGTTAGCTTGCGTAGCTAGGCGTCTTGTACTAGAACGCGGACTGCGCTCTACTGCATTAAGGATGTTTTCCTCTCACTATTTCTTTCGGACAGAGTACGAACACTGGGAAGCATGCCAGTTTCGCGCAATGTTCGATATGTTCCACTAAATGCATTGGAACTTGGAGTCCTACGATTAGGATACCTATGGTAATATTTGGCAACAGCAGCTTTCGCATTGCTATCACTAGCACCCAAAATAAACACCATGTCGGTATATTCCTCAGAAGAAAACTTGTAAGGCATCGCAATGTACACAACAGATAAAAACAGTAAACAACGACTGCAAAATAAATAACCTGCTTGTTGGCTTGACGGCAACCCATCACCTTTTGCTTAGTGATAGATCGGTTATCCTGCGTACATATGTCTGGCGCATCATTCCCTATAAAGCGTCTCCAAAATTTGTTATAACTCCTTAAATAATTAAGGAGATTACTGTATTTACGTGTTTTGCTCCACATGAACTCAGGAATCACCTTCAGTAACCGGGAGAAAACCTTATGATACACCCTGTATTTCATTATATAGGAAGAAGAAACAGGTGTAAAATAATAGTAGTGTTGTTCAACATTTTGTATTTTAAAAAGTTAAGTGACTTTTGAGCTCATTACAAAAAAATATGCACGCAGATTATATCTGAAATCTTCTGGATTAATCATTGAAAATTTCTAAATCTATATTTTGTATTACACCAGCATGCTGAAACCAGTTTCTAATTGTATCTATTGACCTTTTCGTTCATGTAATGTGAAGACATTAATAGCATCTAAAATAAAAATTGATGTGTTCTGATTTGTTGTTTATATTTCAAGGGTTTTTCAATAATCCTTTTCCAAATTTTGTGTTTTAGGCTCGAAATTATTTCATAGTCCATCGATTGCAAAAACTGACGTTGACCACAGTAAAATATATACAAGTTTTATGCAATTTAATTCTTCAGGAGGGTGGGTTGGCCAATTTATTGTTTTCAGTCATAGATGACATCATTCATTACTTCTTATTGAATGTGTAATCTACAGGAGGAGTTCCTATATTTTTAAAGCTCTTAATCTTCTAGAACATCCCTATTACAAGAAGCCTTCTTTTCTCTATTCTTGAACTATTTGCACATAAAATCACTGTTGTATGTTCTTTCCTCCAAAACACTTTCCACCTTTAAATTTGTGTGTGGAGAATATCTATTATTAAGCGATGGCTAGTCGCTACTGGTTGATGATGATGCAATTTTTTAAGTCTATTTCGACTTGACATTGTAACATTCTCTCATTTATTCAAATATTATTTGCTCCTTGATGTTAAAACCATTTAAATAATATTGTATCCAGTTTTGGACGTGACCAACTTACGCATTTTTTCTTTTTAGCATTTTTATGTAATTTTCCATAAATGTTTAATGAAAATAATTTGCAATAATTGAACTGCTATGGCTGTGTAGTTTTGTGTGTGTACTTGTATTGAAATAGTCTGGTGACAGCATTATATCGCCTATTGTAATGCCGCGCTATTAATCACAATGCTCCCAAGAGTAAATCAATTAATTTAATCAACAAATTAATAATTGATTTCTATGAATTATCAAGAGAACACTGTCAACTTCTTTGGTCCGATCTTCACTACTCTAGTTGAGCCAGGTAAACTATTAAATGTTGCAGTTATATCAGGTTGATGTCAGAGCCGGTATGCGCTGTTAAATTGTCTAATAAATCAATAATGAATATTAGGGCCAGAAGGCTACAGTAGTAGTATTGATCGACCAGATTACAATGCGTTTGCTTATTAATTATTATAATTATATGCCTGCATAATGGAACAGCTGACCGTACCATTTAGCTATCGAGGTGTTCAAATTGCTGACAATTTTAATAATAAAAATGGAAAGATTAAGTAAAACGAAACAGATCAACATGACAGAAACAATATTAGTAATGAGAAAAAGGAAAAGACATTCATAAATACAATACAACACAGCATTTGCAGGTGGCAATCTTGAGAAACGATACAGCCACAAAAAAGTCACGGTCCATATAACATTTTTCGAATATCAGGCGCATGCGGTACATATTTAATGTAGAACTCACGATTTGTTGATTCCTTTACCTTCTACATTGTTTCATGCGCCAGGCCGATCAGAACCTTTGATTTCCCACAGCTTGTAAATTTAGATACAATATTTTTATTAACACGTATACTTCAGTTTATTGAAAGATTTCGAAATGTGATTCGGTAAAATTCTTTTGATTCTTTTCAAAAGAAACACGTTCTTTGTAGGCAATAGTATACACTTCCTACAAGCTATCTGTGTAAACTTTTCTAGTTTCTCACTAAACGTAATGTAATTTTTCTTTGAGTCTAACAAATCATACTACACGTCCATATGGTAATTTCCTCTTGCAATAGATGGTACGTTCAAAGTCCTAGATTATCGATTAAAACTGCGATTAAATTCCAATATTCTGATGGCATTCGTGACTATTAACGCATACAAATATCGTTTATATCGAGTAGTGGAGTAGATTATCTGACGATTTATCTTTGTGCTTTATATCGTGTATGAATAGCTTTTAAAATATTTTTCTGCAGGGAAACGTGAATGTATCCAATTACTGACAACGATGTTAACGTCAATTTTACAAGCACATTTGCATTTTATAAACGTTGTAAATGTTTACTTCCATTAGAATCAATTTCGTAAGCCCGAATATTTGTCGGCAATAAATACTGTTTTACAATTTTTGTCGTTCGAACACCTCGACATATTTGAAAGTGTTTTACTTAAATAAGGATTTTAAAAATCAAGGTGGAAACGCTAAATTTTTTCTGAGCCTTTTTTTAATAGATTTAGATATAAACTAGTAAGAGTTTCTTAAATACTTAGACATATCCATTCAAACAATTAAATAACCTGAAGTTTGTGGGTGATAATTGGTACAAACCAAACATTCGCTGCAGTAGATCCTGCATATTTGCTAAAATTATTTATACTGAATTTTAAATATCTCACATTAAAAAAATAATTCGTTTGGAAAGGTACGTGAGGTCAACATCATTCTAGATGAATGAAATCTAATTTTAGGCTTTCGGTCATGCTTTTTTGTTCTTTAATGTTATCTGTGCAGTAAGAAAAAATAAGCGATTTCAAGAGTTCTGCTTTCGATTTTTTTTTTCATTCGAACTTTTGTTAATATAATAATTTTAACGGGTATTTAATTGGCGATGATGCAATTTGAAGGTAGGTGTAGTATTCCTGATACTAATACACCTGTCCTCGGACAGTAACTTCGTTCTAACGTTGTATCTATTTTAAACAACTGACGATTATAAAATGAATTTCATTTCTTCTTGTAGCAGCGGAAATGATGTGACCTCATTTAAATACTGGACCAAATTTTAACGATATTAGAACATTTGAGAGATATTAACAAAGTTTATTTAAGATTTATTTATTCTTCAGTAGTACAAAGAAAATGATATCCTGTAAATGTCCATTTCGAATTTGTCTGCAAATGGGTCATTCTTTTGAGGACGTTTTGCATAACATTTTCGCACAACTGAAGTTCTATTTGGCTAATTGTTCTATATATGGAGAATATGGAAATAAAAATTGCCAAATATAGGCCAAAAAAGTTAGTTAGTTTTCCTACCATTATCATTCTCAGAACAGTAAGGTTCGATAACTCCCCCGACCCAAAAGCTACAACAAACAGTAATTCATTTGGGAATAAAGACGTTTCTCGACTATTGTTCTTGAATTTTAGGAACCTCAGATATGGCAGTTTTGTCTATTGATGAGTGGTTTCTCTAAAAACGTCAAGATTACCTTTATGCATTTCCAGCACCCGATGAACGAAAGTTTGGGCGTTGTTCATGGTCAGCCGGCTTCAATCCATATGTCAGCTGCACTTTATATGAATGTAGGCTCAGATATTTAGGCAAAATACGATGAAGTCTTCTTGGGGTAGAAAAACTTGGGTTTTCTGCGACACTTTCAACGACAGCGGAAATGTCTTGATCTGACCTGACGTTACGAGTTCGAACTAGCAATTTTAACATCAGTAGCTTGGATATTTTGTTCAACTTTTGCGATTAACTTTGTAATGGCTTTGTGAGAAGGTGATTCATATTAACCAAAAACACCACCAATGTTATAATTCGTTTTTTTTAATTTTTTTTCTTTTGAGTCGGCCACAGCTGTCGCGGCTTCGTAAGTTATATTCTCTATCAAGACTACCACTGCAGCTCTTGTTGTGCAAATTGTGCGCGCAAATGTGTTTCCATTGCCTGGTTACAACATTATCTCGCTAAAAATAACGTTGCGCTGTTAATTATGTCCCAACAGCGAATGGTGGCTCGAGTGTAGTGTTGATCTAGCGAGACCTACCACAATCATCACCGGCTAAATGCGAACCTCGAATCGTGTCTACCGCCTATACCTTACGGAAGCCAATCTAGTGGCAAACATTCCAAGTATCTTCAACTGAGTAGCGTCATTAGCGATCAATGATCTATCACTATTCCCTAATGATCTAAACCTTTTTTTGCCCCCTTTGTAATTGCCTGGTAATAGCCAGAAGTTTTAATTCAAGTCACCGTCTGGGTACAGCATTCATGTCTGTTTAGGTGGTTGTTGACCTATTTAGGATTTTTGTTGAGATCGATGGATTCATGTTGGAATTTAATTGGAATTTTTTATTAATATACGATTCGAAGGTACAGACAATCGTTCGATATTTCTCGTCCTCTTTCTACGCTTGTAACGACCATTTTAGTATTACATTCTAAGTTATTTACATACATATGTGTGCCTAGTTTCATCTTACGCAATGACATTATAATCACATCACCTGTAGAATTCTAAATAAATAAAATCATGAAATATTCCGAAGCGGTAGCCGAGAGAACATTGTATACCTATAATTATAAAAATTTCTATTTCACTGAAAACGTTGACAACCATAAATTTAAAAGTAAGGAGGTTATTTATAATTAAGAACGAGCTGATTTATTTTATACTGTATTATTATCTGATATTTAGATCTTGAAGGTGTGCTGGCCTTACATAAACGAAAACGCGGAACGTTGAGTTATTTGATGAGTAATTGGAGAAGAGTAGATATTGAACACAACTATTCTACTTAATTTAATATTATGGGTCATATGTATTCACAGTTTGTTTAGACTACCTACGCTTAGTTCTATTAAAACCAAAAAAAAAAAAATAAATAGAAAATACAGATCATGTTGAAAGCGATTGTATTTCCTTACTTTCCTCAAATCTAATTTAGTATGGGTACAGTAATAGGCAAAAGTATGATTTTACAATTACAGTTTGATTATATACTGAATAACTCAAATAAAAAATTGTATGTACTTAGATGTTAGGACGAGTGCTAATATTAATAGTAAAAACCATTTAGTTATAGTTCGATCTTCGTTTTTTTTTCCTATTTTGCTTGAAAAAGTCTTTTATGGAAGTAGCCTCCCTTATTCTTTTTCCCTTTCTCTTTATTTCTGGATTTCGTATTTTATTTGGATGTTTGGTAAAACGTGTGATCCAAAATTTGCATAGCCATAACTGTAGTTGTCAAAACCTACCTGGGTGCTAGAAATTATTTAGCAAGGACAGCAGGGATCTTACCTACATCTTCAATTACATCCAAAAGAAATACGTAATCGACTGAATGATGAAGTCATTAGTTTTGGGAACTCTTTCCCTATTTTTCAGATTGAAGTAACCAGAGGATTCGGAGACTCGATTTGTATAAATTGTCCTCGACAGTCAAGCCACTTTTATGGAATTTATATTAAGTTCAATTTCGCAGTACAAATGCCATACATCCTATGGCAGCATCAATACCTTTGTTTTAACTAGATAGAAACCAATTTTATATTATTAGGTCCGATGCGGTTTATTCCGATAGTATCAGTTAAATCAGCAGAAGTGCAGGCATTGAATAGGTAACAATCTTAATAAATTTCACTGACGACCGTTACACATCCAAAGGTTACAGTTTGGTGTCTAGTATCGTATCAATGCAAGGTGTGATTGGCACTTACTTCTTTGAGGATAACAGAGGAAATGCAACGACAATAATATCTAAACAATATATTAATATGTTCTAAATTTGCTATAAGCTTTGGTTGCAGTAAGGTGAAGGAACAGGCCTTATTGCCTGAACATTAATGACAGTTAACCGACAGCGTTTTGGCAACAACTTAATTTCACTAGTTGAGCATGGGTTAGAGTCTTCCTGGTATTGTCGCCTACATAAGCTTACACTTCGCTTATGATGCTGTCTGCTTCTTCAGAAGGTTGCTAGAGTCTTTAGAAATGTTCTGAAGAAGCGAAACGTCAAGTGTAAACTTGTCTACACGATAACACTCGAAAGATTTCAACGCAGTCTTCAAGATCACAAGATAATCACTGAATTGAAATCGTGGTTTCAAGAAGAAATCGTTGCAACTCCTTTGGAATTGTTTGAAAGTGGTATTCATACTGCCAGCATTTACTTCTGGGAATTGCAAAATGGTACGTAGTGGTACACAGAATGATGCTACTTCCACTTTTCTATCAGGTCCTTAGGGTTGCCACTACTAAATTGGTGGACAGGTAAAGCCGGATCTACTCTCATGAAGATATGAAAAAGTAAAAAAGTCTTTAATGTTGAACACACCTTTTCGTGAAGGTGTAGAGGAGACTGTGTGAACACATGTAGTCAGTTAATCAGAAGTGGACGCGATATTGAGGACTACATGCAGTTCTGATAATATTGTAATCATGTCAAACATGCATAGAACTAACAAATGACTCGGCATTTGCGATGGTGCATGTACCAATCTGTTAAGTAATTTGAGAGATTATTTCGAATATGTTAAAATTACATCAGTTGGTATCATAACGACTGTAGATGCATACTCAATGCAGTAGTTCTTTCCCCGATCTCACTTCTCTAAGTACATACTACAATAGTCAGACTTGTTAAATTGTTGCTTTGGTAAAATAGTCTATACTTGACACTAATTGCAAGGATAGAAAAAATGTATCCGGGCCTAATGAATAAAAATGTAGCAATTGCTTTTCCTTATAAAATCGAAGTAATTACTTGAAAGCCAATGAATAAAAACTGGAGGAATTGCTTTTGCGTCCAGCAATTGCTTAAAAGTGCAGGAAATGCTTCGAGTTAAAGCTTTTTCTTAAAAAATTGAAGCAATTGCTATCGTTTGCTTAAAATGTGATGAATAAATTAAGGAATTGCTTTTTCTAGTGTAGCAATTGCTTTCAACTTTTCAAGGTAGATCGACCCCTGCATCATTTGCTTGGTAGCAGTCAACTTTTGTTTTCCGCGGCATACACGTGAGCTGCTCTTAATTATTAAATTTGTGTCTTCAACTAATGCTGAATATATGAACGTCCGTAAAAGAAAAATCTACAGTGTACGTAAAAATTGCAGATGTGATGATTTCAGAAAGTTATATCGATTTGACTGTGAAAATGTTGAGCGGTTGGGAAATTATTTTTTGATTGATACTGGTGAAAGGCGAGGGAATGCACTATCACCTAAGTAAAATGAAAGTCTTTCTGAAAATTGTCGGATCCGCGCTTTCAAAATTCTGTAGGTGAAGAACTTGGTGTACACCAAACTACTGTCTGTAAGACATACACATCTGTAATGGATGCAGTTTTGGAAAAGGCCAATATTTTTATTAAATTTCCTAGAAGTGTTGAGGCTGTTGTGGAAGCTAAACGGTTGTGATCAGAGAGATACCGGTTTCCAGATGCCATCGGCGTGATGGACTGAACACACGTCAGGATTCCAAAGTTTAAAGAATTCGGCGATGAATATATAAACCGAAAAGGGTCCTCTAGCATCAACGTGCAGGCAACTTGAGACGCACAAGACATTTTTACAAGTGTAGATTGTGAATGGCCAGGTTCTGTGCACGATAGCAGAATTTTCAAAAATTCTGATATGTACCACATTCTTAAAAACAGCACAGAAGAATGCGTATCATTAGGAGACGATGACTACTCTATATCGCCTTGGGTTATGACTCCATGGAAAACTCCTGCAACCCAAGAACAGCAAAACTATAATAACGTTTTCTGTCGGGAACGTGTCATAATTGAACGATGTTTTGGGCAGTTAAAAGCAAGATTTCCTGTCTTTCAGTATAAAATTAGTACCTAATAAATTAGAAAAAAATCCATCTACGATAATTGCCTGCGTTGTGATGCATAATACCACTTGAATAAGCAATTGCCACAGAAGTGCAAGAAAAGCAGCAATTGCTTAAAAATTTTATTCATATCCAGATCTGGCAATTGCTTTTACTTATAGCATTTGCTAGTCAAGCAATTGCTTTTGCTAAAAAGTAATTGCTTCAAGTAATTGCTTGGTTTTTATTCATTAGGCCCCTTGTCTCACTTTCACAGATAATTTTTAATTTAAAGCTGTGTCGTAAATCTTGTATACATAGGTACTACCGTAAAGTGTGCTTATAATTAGATGTGTTGAATTAAGAAATTAGCACTTACCAACAGCTAGTTTTCGCACTGGAACGAAAGAAAGAAATTCCTAGGAACGATGTACGGTTTGTTTTATTTAATACGACCGCAACAGCGTAACTTCTAGCAAAAGCAATGTATATGAACAAGTTATTATATGAAGATATACAGATACTGCAAACTCTTAAGGATGTCTGTGTTGGGAACAAATCGCAATATAACCGTTGCTCATCATGAAAATGAAGAAGTAATTGCATTGTACATTCATCTGTAATTGTAATTTTTCTCTCAATGTTATTGTTAAACGTAATCAAATTTAATTTTAATAGTAAACTGCTAATAGCTGTTAATTTGTGTCTAAATTGGATATAGTGTAAGTACAACGTGTGTGGGATATTAGTTTAATACAACTTTATAGAACCGGTTCTTTATATTGTAAAATACATCTCAGATTTCGAACACAGTTTCCCATAGTTCCAAACAGATTTCTTAGCAGCTTACCGAGTTAGTGCGGCGAATGAATGCATAATTAATGTTTGTCAATCGATTTAATTAAGGCGAAATGCGATAGCTAACAGAAACGATTCCGATTTTGAACGTTAGATGGGTTTTAAGGATGAAGTCCTCCCAAATATGGTGTGTGAAAACATACGCTTACTACCTTATTTATTCTTCTTTTCATACAAGTCGATTTCAATGAAACCCAAAGGTTTAATGGGATACCGTTTATTTTTTAAAGGCAATGGTTGATTCACACCTATCCATGAATGAAATGTAAATGATCGGTGTTGATTGCATTTTACAGTAATGTTAATTATTAAATATCGTAGGCGTTTCAGCAGTTAGTAGAACATCATCATTGATATTTTAAATTTAAAACGAATTTCTGAAAGATAGGTAAATTCTAAGAGGTTTGTACGTTTAGATATAATCAATAAAGCAACAGGTGTTAGAAGTGTATATACTCTATGCAAATTTTTTTACGATTTGAATTAGTAAAGAGTCGTGTTAAATCTAAAATTTATCGTCCTGTGTAAATGGAAAGAATTTTAGCGTACTAAAATCGATGTTAATCCCGCGGAAGATTTAGTGCGATGTACCTAAAAATATGTGCTCGTTAATTTTCTTTCCATTGGATATGCATATTTACATTGTTTAATTAATGTATATTGTTAACTTTAATGTGAGACTGTAATTTGAGAGTTGCAAAGTAGGATAAAGATTGAATCATCAGAATTGGTCGTAAATTGACATGGACGTTAATTAGTTAAAGTAACATACTAAGATGTTTATTGTTAGTTTTAGTTTTAATATTTGTTGAAATATGGTAATTTTTACCAGCCTAATTTGGTTATATTTGGCTATATTTAAAGTTAATCAAGTTTAGTAGTAGCAGCTTTCCTAACTACACATTTGTTGAGTTGTTGTGTTTAAGTTGAGCGGTTGTTTACTCAATCTTGCTGCGAAGTTACTGTTGCATTATATTTACAAGATGTTCCATCTTAGCGTGGGTCTTAATTTGTTGCAGTAGAATTTAAAATTAGTTTTGGAAATACCACATCTCAGCTGTAATCAGTTAATTGAACTTTCCTACCTTTTAAACTCTTTAATCATGTCTTTATAATATTGAATTTGATGCAGTTTTAGTCAATTTGTGCGGAACAGCCTGTGCACAGGCACACCCAAATGCTCAATCAATAAGATTAAATTGAAGTTTTAGTTTTATTCCATATATTCCGACGAAGTTTTCGTCTTATTATTATTTTAAACACAATTTTGATGTCTCTTTCAGTAACTATTGTAAGTTTTGGACTAGCACTTTTGCCATTTTTTATGTTCTCATGATCTTGTTGAAATCGATTTTACTATTAAGACTGTCTGGTACTAGATAGACAATCGTCACCATAAATGTCTCTAAATGTATGTAAGTTTAGAACATTGATGGAGTCATTAGACCATTTCGAATAAGTTTTTATTTCCGAGTGAGACACCTAGTATTTCGACGTCCCCGAAGTTGGTACCACAAAGTAGTCAAAAATCGACAAAAATGCTAGAAAGGATTGACCATTTATTGACCACTATTGACCATCAGCGACTTCGGTTGACCACATTTAGTTTAGGCTACAGCCACTATACTTTTTTTTTGGGGTCTAAAATTAGGCGTTATAGACTTTTTGTTCATCGGATACGATTGACTATCGTTTGCCCATGTTTGACCAGCTTTCACATTTTCAGTTTTCAACAAAAAAATTTTCGATTTTTATTTTACTACAAACACTAAAACTTTGTTGCAAGATAGGATTGACCAATATTTGACCATGATTGACCACCAAATAATTTTTTTGAAAACTTAATAATAGTCGAAAAAAATGAACAAAACAAGTTCATATCTTCAATGAAACGACGTCAACCCAGAAAATGTCACAAGTTTATCGCACTTTTGACGAGCTTTGAGAGCTGGTCAAACGCTGAAAATAATACGACTTACTGTATCGTGTCTCAAGACCAGAAAAAAATTCAGAATCATCGTTTGACCACCCACTGGTCAATCGAAATCGCTGATGGTCAATAGTGGTCAGTCCTTTCTAGCATTTTTGTCGATTTTTGATCAGTTTGTGGTGCCAACTTCGCGGATCTAGTATTTCGACAAAGTATTCGGGAGGTTGGGAGTATAAGTAGGATGAATCACAGCTGCCACAGTGTTTTCATTTTATTATGAGGCTGCTTAGTATACAGCGAAACCGTGAGGTAATGTCATGCTGTTTGTTGAAATTTTTAGTTCAGCTATTTAACAGTTTACCTGTTTCCATGTAGAGGCTGTATTACTAAACTAAACACAAAACTCCGTCTCTTACACAATCGTGAAATAATCTCATCGCGATTTTAAGTCTTTAGCATTGAAGGAATTGTCCAAAACTTCAATAGAAACTGAGCAGCTCGGAAAATAATAAATATGAATATGAAGGAAGTTAAGCTTGGAAACGCTGTAAGTATATACAGCAAGATATTATACAAGCTATATGTTAAATCATGAAGCATTTAATTCTGTGGGTATTGATGGTATTATTAATAATATTTTGAAACAGGATGTGAAGCTAAATAACCGATGTGAAGTTGGCAACGATATCCAGCAACGAATTGTAGTCCGGTTCGCACTATCATGTAGGCGGCACATCGTATACAAAACCCAGCAACGAATTAAAATGTTTGAGATACGTTTCGAATCAGTGCTATGTTGGATGTTAAATAAAGTTATTAACTTAAGTATCTATCAACTCTTCAACAAAATTTATGCAAAAAGACATTGTAAAGTATGGGATCTCTGGCAGATATAAGAATTATTCGTTTAATAAAGCTTAATTAATCATTTGCCTCTTGGTTACGGAAGCTTGTGGCACGATGAAATTTTTAGCAGAAGCTCTTAGTAGGACATAGATTGTATCTATGCCCAAAATTTTGGAAAAAGTAGGGGTCCTCATATTAAACAAATTTTTTGACTGTTCTTGCTGGGTTTTGTATACGATGTGCCGCCTACATGATATTGCGAACCGGACTAAAATTCGTTGCTGGATATCGTTGTCAACTTCACATCGGTAGCTAAATATACCACCTTTAACTGTATCAATAAATTGATCTCTGGTTGTTGAAGCTTGTTCTAATGTTCTTAAGAAAGGTGAAAGCAAAATGTAATGCAGAATCATAGACCAACTTCCATATTATCCATATCATAATATTATTTATGCAAAATCAACACATATTTAATTCTTTGTAACATGGGGTACATCTACCTAGATTGCAGTTTCACATTTTATTGATCAGTTATACAATAAAATGAACATCAGAAATGGACTGGAGTATTTATGGACCTAGCAATAAGTAAAGCTTTTTATTTAGGCAAGCAACAGGTTGCAGAAAGAGATGCGCCATAGGAGTCGATACTTGGTCGTCGTAAACATTTCCACGATCATTTTTTTTTATCTGGTTCAGGATAATAATATCACACATACAGCAATATTCAACAATATTTTGCATATTTATTTCACTGCTGGTACTTGTGGATTCGTGACGTATGGAAAGATCGTAGGATTGTGGTTTTCGTTAATTTCGGATACATGTATTGGGTGGTAGTGTTATTGCTGTATATTATTATTATTATTGTTATCATGTAGTGTAAAATTGTGCATCTATTGTAAAACATGATTTGCGAAGAATCTGATAAATCGTGTTGGCAAGCCAAATTAATCTGTATAATTGGCTAGTTTCATTACAGAGACCATTTGATTCCGATGAGTTATTGTGCATTTCTAACGATTTATCAAAAAAATTGAATGCCATCTGTCATCTTTAAGTATATTTTGGATAGAACAATTGGTAATAACAAATAAAACGAAGAAATTCTTACGCTCTAATTTGATTAAATAGTTATTCATTGATACATTTTGGAATTGATTGGGAAAATTGTGCTGATTTGTTTAAAAAGTTGAGGTGACAATATGTTCAAAACTTTGCATTATGCATACAGTAGCGCCCACAGGTATTTACTCATCCTCAACGTGATACAGAAACAAGTGGTACGTGATAATTGGTATTTAGATTCCCACATATTTTGTCGTTTTAAAGTACCAATTGACTTTTATATCACATACGGATTTGGTTAAATTTCTAAGTAGGACATCCTGTTAAGAAAAATTACAAAAGTGCTGAGATCATTTTCATAATACAAAATTATTTGAAGAAAATACAAGTAATAGTAAAGTTTACTTTTACATAATTTCAAACAATTAAAAATGTGCTAATTATGAACTATTGAATATATCGCCTATAGTCCTAATGACCCACAAATCCTTTCAGGATAAAATCAATACTTTGAAGTTCTATAAAGGCTACGTTGGTTGTCCTATTTCTTTTTGTATACTTTTCTAATCAAGTTATATTGAGATGTGTAGGTTGCATTTGTAATTTTGTTGTGTTGCTCCTACGTACTGTTCTTTTATTACCTTTTTTAGATTTTTTTCATTATGCTGAAAGGTTTCTACGGATGATTATGTTTATTTGGTAATCAAGTTGTCCTCAAAGCATAAATCTTCAATCGAATACGCACAATTATTGATTGATATCTACGTTTCTACGGAAATATCTTAAATATTTGTAGGTTAGTTGGTTTTTAAGTTCAAATCCTTTTATAGTTCTCGCATCTATAAATATGCTAACGCGTTATTTACTTAAGAAATTTACTAAGTGCATTGTGTATAGGTTCAGCGCCACACAATTATCGGTATTTAGGTGCATTATACCGATTATACCCACGATTAGAATTCGATCTACCTACTTAGTTATATACCATCCGTACGTATTTAATGTTAAGAAGTGAAATTTTTATTTATTATTTTCTCTTTACGCTGTCGGATTTGAGTACCCAGAAACCAAATAAATAACCTCGGATAGATAGATAGATGAACCACAACCGGATGCTGTATAAATAAATCCAGGAGAAATTCACTTTAATAGTTATGCCTACAAGGAGTTAGCTTGACGTTGTTACGTGTACAGCATAGAGTGAAGAACTGTGTGACTTAATAGCAAACGTAAATTAATAGTGTCCTGTTATATATTTACTTGAAATGTATGAATACAAGAGACACGTGTTACTATGCTTATTGGCTCATAGACAGAACCAGTTATATTTATATTCGTTTTGTGCGTCTATGTTTCCCTATATATAGATAGAAACTAACCGGAGGATTTTGTAACAGTAGTTTCTTAATTAGCATTAAAATCGAAAACGACTAGGTAATACAAGACTATCCGTTCTGTGTGTGCATCTTTAACGGTGAGACGAAAGGTGATCGACTTGTTATCTGTAGAGTTTGAATATGTAAAATTAATTTTTAGAATTTCTAAGATTGCTCGAATGTTTTACTTAATGCTATTGAACAAGAAGACACTTCTTGTGAGGATGCGGATCACTTAGAAATAATAATTAGGTCTCAATAAAAATGTTGCAAAATATCATCATAATTAAAGTTATTATGGCATGATATTAAAAGCATTTTCAGATGTGGTGCAATTTATAGGACTTCTACTGACCAGTCCAGTACTTCTAGGGTTTATTGAAGAGAATAATATGAACAAAATTTTGGTAAGGTTTAGTATAAAGGTAAACTGGCAAAACCTGAACCACCAACCGATTTTTATAAAGAGATGGATAAATTATGACAATAAATTAAGAGTTGGTTGAAGATACACACAATAAAAAATAATTTAACCATAAATAAAGTAATACTAGATCAAGTAGTTCTAATTTCGTAAAATTAAATATATTGTAATGTTATTATTATTAATCTTGTAGGCTAATAGGATGCGCTGGTGTTACTATGGCATCTACAAAAATGTAATAATTTTTAATGGATTTGTATTTAGTTTCTAGATTTTGTGATATTTGAATTAGTTCATCAACGTTTATGGGTTTTAGATTCATTGATTGTTTATTTTCTTCTACATCACACTTAAAAAGCTGATGCTGCTGTTTATCTAGAAGTTGTTGGACGGCGCTGATTAAATGATTGTTGAATTCATTTGCTAGTAAGGAGACATTTTCGCACGTATTTTGTTCTTTGTTCGATTTTCCTGTTAATTCGTTACATATTGCCGACATCGTTTTAATTTTACAATCCGAGTTTTTAATTCTATTTTCATACGATTTACTTTTTTCATCTTTTGATACTTAATCGTGGGTGTCTTTAATTTCAATATACTGATTTTTATAAACAGAATTACCGTTACAAAAGTACCATCAAAGTCTGTAATTGTTGTTTTATTTTCATCACATGTTCTGTTTTGTTGTATTTAACTTTTTTATTTTCGTGAGCCATTTTCAAAGGAAAACAGGCATTAAATATATTTGTATAGTCATTGATAAACTCACACCACTGTTTATTTACATCGTTTATGTCAATTTGCCTTACATTATCCCAAGTTTGTTTGTTAATCTCAACTACAAAAGTATTTTGACTGTAGTCATTAAAAAATCTTTTATGAACAAATTTTGTATTTGTCGATTCTCTCAGATGGAAAGTGACTTTTTGCGCAAAATGATCAGATATAGTAGATATAGTATAAATATTAGTACAAATATGATCTAAACAACTTTTTGAATGAGCAGTTACTCTAGTGTATTCATGTATGGTTGTTGTTACCGCATGAAAGTTGAGCAAGGAGAACAACCTATTTTTATTGTTATCTTTATCTGACTGAAGAACTTTTCCTTCAGGCGGACAGTATATTGACAAAACAAACATCACTTTTCTGTTTAACACACATTTCATAGCAGCACACTCAAAGTCGCCAAGTATGGAAAGCTCATTTATATTTCTGCATTCTCTCGCTTGGACCGTATCTCTAATGTAAATGGCAGAACCTCCATGTTTCCTTTCTTCTCGACAACAGCTTGTCACAAGCCTGAAGTTCTTTATACCAGTTTGGGTGATTTGTTGTTTGGATCTCCAGTGTTCTGTAATACATAATATTACGGTTTCTGGGTTGCCTTTCAAAAGTTATTCTATTTGGTTAACACTGTTCCCTAGAGACTGTACACTCTGTTAGTTAGTTTTTATTATTCGGAACAAACGATACTGCCTTGTTTAAATATCGCTTGTTTTGGTTTATAGCAGATACTTGTTTCAGCTCTTGCTGTTTGGTTTCACAAGATGGTGTAAAAAAGGGTTGACCCCAACGTCCTGGGGTCAGATATAGATGCTAACAAGTTCGTAAAGTATGTAAATGTTGGTAAAAATGTTATTGCTCCGGAAATTCTGACTGACCAGGATATTGTACACCAGATAACAACATCAGCTATTGAAGATGAAGAAGAACCGAAAGCTGTTATAGAACCAAACAATCCCATAACTTCTGCACAAGCTTTTGAATATAAAAGAAAAGTAAAACACTACTTTCAAGTTAACGAAGCCCAGGAAAATACATTTTCAATATTATTAGAAATACAAAACACCTTAAATAATCAGTATTTAAATAAAAATAAAAACTTATATTACATATTTAAATTTGCTTATTTCTGTTTAGTTTTTGTAAAAATACTTTCTATGGTTCATATAATAGATTTAAGTATAATCAATGTATTAACCTCTGGTTAACTGAACTTCGGATATCATTTTCCTTTAATATTGAAGCCAATTCAAGTCAACATTTTGTTTTTGTTCAATCAATACGCAGTCAAGCTGAAAAGCAGACAATATAATTAGCTAATATGTTTATTCTGAGCCTGACTGATTTTCCACCATACAGTGTCTATACTATGTAGATTATACTCTAGTACAGTATATAATGGCAAAAACCTGCAGATAAAACATTCATCTTCTGTCAAAATTCTTGATAGATATTCTATGCGAAAAAATATGGCAAAGTGTGAAGCCGAAGAATAGTTTAAGAGTAATAGACTAAGTTTAAACAGCAAAAACAATGAATACTATCCAATTTACCACGAAGACACTTGATCATATTAATGCGATGTGGTAAGAATGTAAAATCTTTTATTTACAGCCTATCTTTTTCAATGAATTAGGTACATCTCAAAACACAAAACAGCTCAGAGATAATGTTGAGTACGAGCAAATGATTTCCTTCGCGAGAAGAAGTGTCATAATGGAATACGGTTCACAATTGTTGTCTAATAGGATATAAGAAGATTTGAAAATGTAGGTACTAGTATGATTAGCTCCACAACGAAATTACTTCCAAACATCAAAATTATAAATTGTATGTTAATAACTAGTCCATGTAAAAGCTACGTAAAAGAACAAAAAAAATGTGAGGTTCAGTTTCAATGCATCAAATGGTTTGATAAAATAGCATTTACTACGCTTTGGCTCATATATACAGAAGCTTAGCCGCATAGAACAATCGATCCGCTAAGCGATATATTGAAAGAAGTTATCCTGTAGTAATACATACATCTCTACAAAAAAGCATGGGCAGGGTTGATTTATTACATCGCTAATCCTCTGCGGGGTAAACATTTAATAAAAAAGCATAAATGTCCGTTGCACTATATTGACATTATTGTCATGGTGGTCATGTGGCTCCTACAATGCAACACAAATAATCCAAGCCTTTTGCACGAAGGAAAAAGTAACAACTTTAAACGTGACTGTCTAAATTTAAGGACAGATAAAATAGAGCAAATAAATTAAGTACTTTTATTGCATTGCATAATGTTGCTTTCAATACACTTTCCAATATTGTGGATAATATACTCTCTCTCTCTCTCTCTTCCTCTGCCCCCTCCGCCCCACCCTTTCTTTATTAGAGTGTGTAATAAAAATATACCAAATTCTCTGGGATCTCTTCTATTTACAAATCAGATACATATCAACTTTATTAACTTGACTTGAGTACTTTAATTGAAATCTGACAAGAAAAAAAAAACTCCATTTCACAATCCGTTCTATCACATTAAGAGGGCAATAAAACGTTGGAAAAATAAAGAAAAGAGCTTTATTTGCAAAACTCATTTGTATAAAATCCGATTCAGGTACAACAGAGTAAATAAACACGCGATCCTTGCAAAAAAATATATAGCAAGTGAAAAGGAGTGTATTTAGTATTACTTATCACATCATTGGCTAAAGATAGTTGGTCGCTGTTTATTTACCCGCACTAAAATGTGAATAAAATGGAATATACATATTTATACTAGACATAATATATATTTACAAAGTAATGACCGCTAAATCAATTGTGGGCGGGAAAAATACGTCAAAACACGCTACCCCCGTGTCAATAATAGATTTTACGACGTTTCTTTTATCATCCGATGTTTCTAATCGCTAATCGTAAATCCAGACTAATCAATTGTTATGTTAAACACCTGGGCAAGTCAAACAAACCTATGACTTAAACGTTTTACTTTCTGATGGCTTTAAACTAAAGTATATTTAGGTCAATTCTCCAAAAAAACACTTTTAAAATCACAATAAACTAAGATGTATTATATTTAAATTTAAACGATGAATGTCAGCGGTGATATAGCAGCTAATTTTTTAGTTTCCTCATAATAGATTAAGAGGCACTAGGTGGGGGTAAATTAAGTTAATTTAATGTATCAAAATTAATAGAATTTACGAAATCGTAATATTTCGTAAATTATATTTCAATGCGGTTCTGTTCTGATTTCTACTTGGACTTTTTCAGCTTTTTGGCACTTCAGAGCTATCTGTATTAATTGAGGCAGATGGTTAGACAAGTGCAAATTTGACATTTGTACATTTATTGACGATATACGTTGCTGTGGTAAAAGATATTCTCGAGGGTTCTTTAAAAATTGGCTGTATTCCAAAAGAGCTACAGCAATTTAGTAGTTGTGTTCTTTCTTTTGTACTGATTAAAAAGTCGAAGTTAAATATATAGAGTGTAATTTATATTCATTGTATGTACTCGTACTAGTATTGATTCCAGTTTATTAATTGAGTGTATTGTTTGTTTGTCGTTTGCCTGCTATTCGGATAATTAAGTGTAAGACGAACACATCATCCGACATCCATTAAATTATTTATTCTTCATTAGATAATAAATGGCGTTTTTCAATAAATTACAAACATTATCAGCTGACACGGTTTATCCTTTCAGACGTAATTTCTTTTATTTACGAATGCTATTGGAAAATCTTATGAAGATAGGTAGAGCAGGAGAAAAAAGTATCCGGACAGTGCGCGAAAGAAGGAGGCTTCTTACTCAAACCCTACGGGAACTTTATTGTCCTAGAGTGCATACAAATAATGTCTGTGTCACAGACAGTTCATGTACGAGGGAGCGTTTTTATATTCGCGGAATGAGCAGGTTGTAGGGGGGTGATTAGGCGCATTGGGGGCGTGGCCTGTGCAGCGACTCATAATTAGTATAAATACGAAGTTTCATTGTTATTAGACAGTTAGTCTTTGAGCTATCGTCAACCGAGTAACATCATCAGGAGTGAAAAGTGAAATATGGAAAAAATCGAATATCGTGCCGTTATAAAGTTCCTTACCAGGCAAGGAAAATCAGTCGCGACCATAATGAATGAGATGTCATTGGTTTAAGGCGACTCTTGTCCAGGAAAAACCATGGGTACAAGTGGCATAGTTTATTTAAACAAGGAAGGGAATACCCTGAAGACGACCCGAGGCCGGGCAGGAGCATTGATGTGACCACGCCAGCACTTATCCAAAAAGTTGTACTCGAAGATGCTCGACTAAAGAAGAAACAACTCGCAGAAATGGTTGGAGTATCCGATACAACAATTTTTAAAATCCTACACGATCATCTCGGCATGTCTAAGATCAGCGCAAGATAGGTGCCGAGAATATTCACGCCGCCGCAAAAACAACAGCGCGTAGAGTGTTCGCGTGCATTTTTGGACCTCTGTAATGAATACAAGGATGGTGTATTGAGTCGAATTGTTACTGGAGACGAAACTTGGGTTCATCATTGTGAACCTGAGTCCAAACAAGACTCCATGCAGTGGCATAAAAAGGGCACAGCACCTCCCAAGAAATTTAAAGTGTCACAATCAGCTGGGAAACTCATGGCAACGGTATTTTGGGACTCGGAAGGAATATTGTTGATTGATTATAAAGATAAAGGTGTTTCTATAACCGGAGAATATTACGCTTCAATATTAGAGCGACTAAAAGAAGCCATTAAAGAGAAAAGACGGGGAAAATTGACGAAAGGTGTGCTGCTTTTGCACGATAACGCGCCCGTCAACAAGAGCCGCGTTGCGTTAGCTGCCCTGCATAAGGTGGGCTTCGAAATTGTGAATCACCCACCCTAGAGCCCAGACCTGGCCCCGAGTGATTATTACCTGTTTCCGAAAATGAAAAAAGAGCTGCGGGGTAAAAAATTTACTGCCGATGATGAAGTCAAGGAGACAGTTTCGGCGTATTTTGCAGATAAAGAGAAATTATTTTTTTATGAGGGTATAAATAGATTAATTGAAAGATGTGAAAAATGTATCCGTCTTGCAGGTGAATATATTGAAAAAGAAAAATAATTTGATTTTTTTATTTCCACCCCTTATCCCCCATTCCGCGAATATAAAATCGCTCCCTCGTAGGTATACTAAGTCAATAAAGTACACGTGCATTTTGAGTGAAGGGCGTCTTTCTTACACGCACTGACAGGAAACTTTTTTCTCCTGCTGTACCTAGATTTACAACCATAAATTCCTCAAGACAATAAGAACCTACATAATAATATTGAGTAGAAATACGGAAGAGGGAGGATTCCGATAAGGCGTCGTTTCAAGTTTCTGGTTTTCAAATTATGTATTATGTATTATTATGTTCGTAACATAACTTTCACGATTAGATGTTTGGGTGGCAATGTCACGTATATACATACGATCAATTATTATAGGATTATTGTATATACCTGCCACGGATGGTTTGGTTCCTGCTTTCTAGACTATTTATTATATTTGCACCTTTAGGATAGTATACAATCGCCTATAATAGAATCGTGTCAGATTAGAATGTTTGCTTCGCTTTGTGATTATGAATTAGGGGTTTAATTTAATTGCTGTTGTATGCCTCGGTTTTTATTATAGAATAATACCCTATTACTTGCTAGCAAAATATTTAAAGAAAGCTAACACAATGTGAGATTTAATTGCATCATGTTTATAGGAACACCTTCTTTTATTCTATTTTTGCTTGTCACATGTATCATCATTAGACGTCCATTTGTGTTGGTTACAATCGCATTAATTAATCGTTAAATTACTTAATGATTCTGACTGCATAAACTAATTACACTCCGGTTACAACGCATAATTAAAAATGTACTTATTAATAACATATACCTGCATAAGTAGATACGCAGGTTAATTCATAATGGCATTTCATAATTTATCGTCTCACAAGATAAACTTGCGCGAATGGCTAGTGTATCAAGGAAGTATATTGATTCCTTGTATAAATATTTATGGCACTACATCACAACCTACTTGATGCAATCGACATCAGTCGCATATAACGTGAAATATCGTAGTTGTAAAAAAAGAACTGTTTAATAAAAGACTGATCCATTTCACTTTGAATAGAATCGGTGTTAGTTGCTTCATGCTTCGAAATTATTTGTTCTTTGAAGTTAAATAAAATCTGTCGTTGGATATTTGATAGTTTTATCATAATCAACATTCATTAAAAAAAAGCTACTTAATCGTTTTAACACCTTATCGAAATTTATTTTGTTCTATAAGTTTATCTACTCAGTTTATTTATTTAGTTTATTTTCAACCTAACCACCGTTTATATACTTCTCTCCGAGTATAGGTTTACTAAACAAATTAAAATATCCTCAGAGCCAAGACTCACTCACTTTAAATCCATCAACGTCTTTGTAAATTACGGACGGAGTATTTGTCCTCTTAACCGGAGAAGTACTCAAAATAAAAGAAACAGGTTGACGAAGGAGATGGGAGGGAAACTTATGTATTAAAAGCGCAATTAAAACATCAAAATAACTATTAGTGAGAGGCTAACGGAGACTACGACAAAATCATCCTTTGCTTACATTATTTTAAATTTAAAAATATTTTCCATTCCGAGCCGTTCCTCAAGTGGAAATAATGCCCCTTTTCTCTTGCTGTAAAAATAAACACGGTCTCATAGGACTTTACGGCTATATAAAAATATCCGTGGCGGCTGTGCAACAAACACCGCGTACACAGATCTTTGTTTCTCATGAAGTGAAAACGTTTCCGGCATACCTGATGTCTAATTGAAAATAAGTAAATGAAACAGACGCGTATACTTTAAGTGCGCAACATGCAGTGCGCTACGGAGATGTTTTGGATGCCAAGATTTGTTTGGATTCTGTATCCTGCATAGTTGAATTTAAATTAGAAATTAATACGTATAACATTAATAAAGGGTCCGTTAGGAAGAAAGTGAAATATGTAAATTTAATAAGATGGTTGGTAATTGGAATCTCCTTAAAGAATCATTGTTAAAATAATCTGGAATTTGTTGTGAGATTTTTAAGAGTCCATTTATATAAACTATAAATATTTTATAATAATTTCGAATAATATAATACCTACCGTATATTGTGGAAGTACAAATTTAAATTCATCTGTACTAAACAAAACATGGATTAAAGAAACGGTCAAACAAGGCAAAACAAAGGAGTTTCCGGAACACGAAAAGATCAAATTTTTATGTGAACCAACAAGGAAACTCTGGTGAACCGCTGTGACATCAATACCGACCTCAACTTGCTTCGACACAGAAATCCTTGGAGCAAGAGTGCCCAAGTGTAATTACATTTTTCTTTTGGGAATGTAAATTTAGCTCAATTTTTATTGTAAACAAGTAGCGATAATTAGTGATTAGTAAGCTTTTGATGCACTCTATAGCTACAATAATTCCAACATTCTTTTATAGCGTTCGTAAAAGTTAAAAGGTTTTGCACAAAAAATTCTTCTTATAATGATTAGATTTAATGAAACACTGATTAATGATCATAAAGTACAATTTATTGTAATACTTAAGTAAACCATATCACTAAGTAAAGTGATCCATTCTCTTGTACCAGACGCAACTTTTTGCGTCCATAATAAGCCTTCCACGACAGTAGAAACCAAAAATCCCTTATTTGGCGGAAACAAAAGGTATGTGGTGTTGTCCATACCAATTTTGGAACATCTCTAAAGTAATGATATGATGCCAAGTCTGGCTAAAACATGATCAGTATAATGTTCATTCAGGAATTGAAGCAATTTGGAATAACTGTAATAATATTTTCACCGCCAAAATGCATTTGCCTTAGCTAATGAGTATTTTTGTGTATCTACGTAGTAGTCGGAATTGGGCGTGTTTCGGGCACGTTTTCTTTCCGATGTTTTAGGGTATTTCTTTTTTTCCAACTGCAGTATCGACGAGCCAGCACCCTTACTAATATTCCAACAATATACAGTAAATACCCGGGGTTTTCCACTTTTGGGGAGCTTAAGATTTGGGTTAGTGTTCCTATTACAGAGAGTTGCCACAAAGTTTTGCAATCTCCTATTGCTATAGCTACTTGAACTGTTAATTGATTTTTGGCTCTTCACTGACAAACTTTACCTGACGTGTATGTATGTAGATTTATACTTAAGAAATATTTTCAGCTGATGGAGTATCTCTCTAGCATCTTATTATAAAGCCTCTAAACTAGTATGAGAATGTCTGCAAAACGTAATTGTTCTGGCCAGAAACAATAAGGTCAATTGGAACCATGTAGCTGGACAAATGCACAGCAAACGGATGATGGAACGACTACCACAACGATTAACTGCTGACTTACTTGCATTAAACAGAACTCAGCTTAAGGCAGTAAGATGTCTATTAACAGGGTATGGCCTGCGGAAGATGGGGACCTATTAAGATGAACCCCTATGCGGACTCTGTAATGAGAAGGAGGAAATTACCTCTCATATCATCTTAGAATAGTAGCAAGAGTCAACGTAGGGTTGCTATGCAAAACGCACTTGATTTACCAGTGGAGAAAGATTTACCAAATAGGCTTCTAAAACTGATTGAGGGAACTAATCGGTTTGAGTAAAATGAAATCAAGCTAGGAATAACATAATACCCCCAGTAGGCCGCAGTGTTAGCGATAACTAAAAACTTCCCTGCCTTGATAGTAATTAATCAATCAATCAACCGTCAGTGAATACCGGAAACAACATCAATGCATTTATTTTTGAAAAAGTTATGACATTTAATTTTTGTGGCGGCAGACTCAGCCTATCGCCAGAATTTGTGGTGATAATTGTGATTGCGATATCGCAAATGTGGGCCAAATTTGTGCCTTCTAGAGATAAAAGAAGCAAATTTCACACTCATAGAAAAAACTCACATAGCCATGTTTAAAAAGTTGAAAATTACTTTAAGCGTGGACTGTTTGGAGAGATATTTTAAAGGAAATTTTGTGTTCCAGGGCCGGTTTCATAATAAAATTAAAGGATACTTAAGTTTTAAAGTAACTTTTAATCTTAAAATTTGTCTCATAATGTCACTCTAAAATAAAAGTATACATTATCTGGAGTTAAAGTTAAAGTTTCAATGTCGTCATTGAGTTGTTGAAAGTAGCGAAGTTGGCATTTTAAGAAAAAGAAAAGTATAACAAATATGGGAAAGTTATTTCGTTAAATATAACATTGAGTTCTTTTAATAACAAATCAGACCGTCACGTCGTTGCTAGAACAAACAATACATTTAATTGCAATTCCGACAAATAGGCCAGTCAAATTATACTATACTGTTGTAGGAGGATATTAGCAATATAAGTGATGACTAGATTACAGTAAGACATAATAATCAACAACTAACAAAAATTCAAATTTCAGTAAACGAGCAGTGATAAAATATTAAAACGCAATGATAGTAAAGAGAAACTACAAGAAACGACCTAATGTGGGCATTTTTATCAGAGATTTGACGTTTCATTAGATTCTTTTGTTTCAAAATCGTGGCTATCTAGCGGTATCCAGCATATTTAGTAATATTAAAGATTAAAGATACTTCAAATAAAATAGTAATATCTTCGAAGATACGGTAAATAAGTACATATTACGATATTGGTATCATTTTGAAGGTAATTTTACAGGAAATTTGGTGATAATATTGAAAAATATTGGTTCTATTAAAAAAAAAGAGAAAAAAATGCTCGAATTTTGCTAATTGTGGCACGACTTATTTAACACCCAATATACAGGGTGCGGCTAAAGCATTGCACCAAGTGGAATAACAGGCAAACGCTTAGAAATCGATTATTGTATATACCTGCCACGGATGGTTTGGTTCCTGCTTTCTAGACTATTTATTATATTTGCACCTTTAGGATAGTATACAATCGCCTATAATAGAATCGTGTCAGATTAGAATGTTTGCTTCGCTTTGTGATTATGAATTAGGGGTTTAATTTAATTGCTGTTGTATGCCTCGGTTTTTATTATAGAATAATACCCTATTACTTGCTAGCAAAATATTTAAAGAAAGCTAACACAATGTGAGATTTAATTGCATCATGTTTATAGGAACACCTTCTTTTATTCTATTTTTGCTTGTCACATGTATCATCATTAGACGTCCATTTGTGTTGGTTACAATCGCATTAATTAATCGTTAAATTACTTAATGATTCTGACTGCATAAACTAATTACACTCCGGTTACAACGCATAATTAAAAATGTACTTATTAATAACATATACCTGCATAAGTAGATACGCAGGTTAATTCATAATGGCATTTCATAATTTATCGTCTCACAAGATAAACTTGCGCGAATGGCTAGTGTATCAAGGAAGTATATTGATTCCTTGTATAAATATTTATGGCACTACATCACAACCTACTTGATGCAATCGACATCAGTCGCATATAACGTGAAATATCGTAGTTGTAAAAAAAGAACTGTTTAATAAAAGACTGATCCATTTCACTTTGAATAGAATCGGTGTTAGTTGCTTCATGCTTCGAAATTATTTGTTCTTTGAAGTTAAATAAAATCTGTCGTTGGATATTTGATAGTTTTATCATAATCAACATTCATTAAAAAAAGCTACTTAATCGTTTTAACACCTTATCGAAATTTATTTTGTTCTATAAGTTTATCTGCTCAGTTTATTTATTTAGTTTATTTTCAACCTAACCACCGTTTATATACTTCTCTCCGAGTATAGGTTTACTAAACAAATTAAAATATCCTCAGAGCCAAGACTCACTCACTTTAAATCCATCAACGTCTTTGTAAATTACGGACGGAGTATTTGTCCTCTTAACCGGAGAAGTACTCAAAATAAAAGAAACAGGTTGACGAAGGAGATGGGAGGAAACTTATGTATTAAAAGCGCAATTAAAACATCAAAATAACTATTAGTGAGAGGCTAACGGAGACTACGACAAAATCATCCTTTGCTTACATTATTTTAAATTTAAAAATATTTTCCATTCCGAGCCGTTCCTCAAGTGGAAATAATGCCCTTTTCTCTTGCTGTAAAAATAAACACGGTCTCATAGGACTTTACGGCTATATAAAAATATCCGTGGCGGCTGTGCAACAAACACCGCGTACACAGATCTTTGTTTCTCATGAAGTGAAAACGTTTCCGGCATACCTGATGTCTAATTGAAAATAAGTAAATGAAACAGACGCGTATACTTTAAGTGCGCAACATGCAGTGCGCTACGGAGATGTTTTGGATGCCAAGATTTGTTTGGATTCTGTATCCTGCATAGTTGAATTTAAATTAGAAATTAATACGTATAACATTAATAAAGGGTCCGTTAGGAAGAAAGTGAAATATGTAAATTTAATAAGATGGTTGGTAATTGGAATCTCCTTAAAGAATCATTGTTAAAATAATCTGGAATTTGTTGTGAGATTTTTAAGAGTCCATTTATATAAACTATAAATATTTTATAATAATTTCGAATAATATAATACCTACCGTATATTGTGGAAGTACAAATTTAAATTCATCTGTACTAAACAAAACATGGATTAAAGAAACGGTCAAACAAGGCAAAACAAAGGAGTTTCCGGAACACGAAAAGATCAAATTTTTATGTGAACCAACAAGGAAACTCTGGTGAACCGCTGTGACATCAATACCGACCTCAACTTGCTTCGACACAGAAATCCCTGGAGCAAGAGTGCCCAAGTGTAATTACATTTTTCTTTTGGGAATGTAAATTTAGCTCAATTTTTATTGTAAACAAGTAGCGATAATTAGTGATTAGTAAGCTTTTGATGCACTCTATAGCTACAATAATTCCAACATTCTTTTATAGCGTTCGTAAAAGTTAAAAGGTTTTGCACAAAAAATTCTTCTTATAATGATTAGATTTAATGAAACACTGATTAATGATCATAAAGTACAATTTATTGTAATACTTAAAAACCATATCACTAAGTAAAGTGATCCATTCTCTTGTACCAGACGCAACTTTTTGCGTCCATAATAAGCCTTCCACGACAGTAGAAACCAAAAATCCCTTATTTGGCGGAAACAAAAGGTATGTGGTGTTGTCCATACCAATTTTGGAACATCTCTAAAGTAATGATATGATGCCAAGTCTGGCTAAAACATGATCAGTATAATGTTCATTCAGGAATTGAAGCAATTTGGAATAACTGTAATAATATTTTCACCGCCAAAATGCATTTGCCTTAGCTAATGAGTATTTTTGTGTATCTACGTAGTAGTCGGAATTGGGCGTGTTTCGGGCACGTTTTCTTTTCCGATGTTTTAGGGTATTTCTTTTTTCCAACTGCAGTATCGACGAGCCAGCACCCTTACTAATATTCCAACAATATACAGTAAATACCCGGGGTTTTCCACTTTTGGGGAGCTTAAGATTTGGGTTAGTGTTCCTATTACAGAGAGTTGCCACAAAGTTTTGCAATCTCCTATTGCTATAGCTACTTGAACTGTTAATTGATTTTTGGCTCTTCACTGACAAACTTTACCTGACGTGTATGTATGTAGATTTATACTTAAGAAATATTTTCAGCTGATGGAGTATCTCTCTAGCATCTTATTATAAAGCCTCTAAACTAGTATGAGAATGTCTGCAAAACGTAATTGTTCTGGCCAGAAACAATAAGGTCAATTGGAACCATGTAGCTGGACAAATGCACAGCAAACGGATGATGGAACGACTACCACAACGATTAACTGCTGACTTACTTGCATTAAACAGAACTCAGCTTAAGGCAGTAAGATGTCTATTAACAGGGTATGGCCTGCGGAAGATGGGGACCTATTAAGATGAACCCCTATGCGGACTCTGTAATGAGAAGGAGGAAATTACCTCTCATATCATCTTAGAATAGTAGCAAGAGTCAACGTAGGGTTGCTATGCAAAACGCACTTGATTTACCAGTGGAGAAAGATTTACCAAATAGGCTTCTAAAACTGATTGAGGGAACTAATCGGTTTGAGTAAAATGAAATCAAGGTAGGAATAACATAATACCCCCAGTAGGCCGCAGTGTTAGCGATAACTAAAAACTTCCCTGCCTTGATAGTAATTAATCAATCAATCAACCGTCAGTGAATACCGGAAACAACATCAATGCATTTATTTTTGAAAAAGTTATGACATTTAATTTTTGTGGCGGCAGACTCAGCCTATCGCCAGAATTTGTGGTGATAATTGTGATTGCGATATCGCAAATGTGGGCCAAATTTGCGCCTTCTAGAGATAAAAGAAGCAAATTTCACACTCATAGAAAAAACTCACATAGCCATGTTTAAACAGTTGAAAATTACTTTAAGCGTGGACTGTTTGGAAAGATATTTTAAAGGAAATTTTGTGTTCCAGGGCCGGTTTCATAATAAAATTAAAGGATACTTAAGTTTTAAAGTAACTTTTAATCTTAAAATTTGTCTCATAATGTCACTCTAAAATAAAAGTATACATTATCTGGAGTTAAAGTTAAAGTTTCAATGTCGTCATTGAGTTGTTGAAAGTAGCGAAGTTGGCATTTTAAGAAAAAGAAAAGTATAACAAATATGGGAAAGTTATTTCGTTAAATATAACATTGAGTTCTTTTAATAACAAATCAGACCGTCACGTCGTTGCTAGAACAAACAATACATTTAATTGCAATTCCGACAAATAGGTCAGTCAAATTATACTATACTGTTGTAGGAGGATATTAGCAATATAAGTGATGACTAGATTACAGTAAGACATAATAATCAACAACTAACAAAAATTCAAATTTCAGTAAACGAGCAGTGATAAAATATTAAAACGCAATGATAGTAAAGAGAAACTACAAGAAACGACCTAATGTGGGCATTTTTATCAGAGATTTGACGTTTCATTAGATTCTTTTTGTTTCAAAATCGTGGCTATCTAGCGGTATCCAGCATATTTAGTAATATTAAAGATTAAAGATACTTCAAATAAAATAGTAATATCTTCGAAGATACGGTAAATAAGTACATATTACGATATTGGTATCATTTTGAAGGTAATTTTACAGGAAATTTGGTGATAATATTGAAAAATATTGGTTCTATTAAAAAAAAAAGAGAAAAAAATGCTCGAATTTTGCTAATTGTGGCACGACTTATTTAACACCCAATATACAGGGTGCGGCTAAAGCATTGCACCAAGTGGAATAACAGGCAAACGCTTAGAAATCTAGATTTGATATTTGGTAGTTGAACTATATATTATAGCCAAGATTTTGAGATAAATTTCACTTGTTTTGTGCAATTGATGTGGGCAGGACGACGCCATCTTGCTTTTTAAAAATAGGAACAAGGGTTTTACTTTGGAGCATTTGAGAGCTACTTACTCCCAAAATACAAAAAGTTGTTTATTGAGAAATAATTTTAAAAAATCGTTAAAAATTATTAATGAAATAGAAATATAGATAAATAAACAAACTCATAATAAATGTTCAAAATGCTGCACTTCGTTCACTTCTTGACAAATGAAGTCGTCTTACAATAGCGTCTAATGAATGATGCAGGTGTTCTGCGTTTGTAGCATTTATTATGACTTTGTTTATTTATCGATATTTCTATTTCATTAATAATTTTTCAGGATTTTTTAAAATTATTTCTTAATAAACAACTTTATAATGTATGTCTTTGTATTTTGGGAGTTCTAAAATTAAGCCCTTGTTCCTATTTTTAAAAAGCAAGATGGCGTCATCCTTACTACATCAATTGCACAAAACAAGTGAAATTTATGTCAAAATTTTGGCTGTAATATATAGTGTAACGCTACCAAATATCAAATCTAAATTTCTAAGCGTTTGCCTGTTATTCCACTTGGTGCAATACTTTAGCCGCACTCTGTATATTTTTACATTACACCATTTGTATCCAAAGTAAAATCTGCGTTAGACAATACATCTGACAACTATATAACAAAATTACGTGTCAAACCCTATGTATACAATACAAAATACCAACAACTAAAATCCAGCGTTACCAACCTAGATGCCGTATGTAAAAGTCAGCTTTAACTAAAGTTTTTATACAGGGCTATTATGAATCGGAAGTGCGCTAAATTGATTCTAAAGGTAACTTTAAAATGATATGCATCATTCAATGATACCATTTTTTAGCGAAGTTGTACAAAAAAAATGTCTGCTACCTCTACAACATTAACTTAGTATAGAAGATAAAACCAATAGATCATTCGTATCACAAGGGAGAATGCTCTAGCATAGTACCTTCTTTCAAACCTATAAAATGTTGTCCCAATACTGTCCCAATACATATCAGATTTAAAAGCTACTTATACATTGACCGAATTGGATGATTGAAATCTTGCAACAAAATCTTTGATTTACACTTTTGAGTTCATTGAATCTTATATTCCAGACGATAAACAAATTCATATCGTGTAATGATTTTCTAATATAAACACTCGCTATGTAGATACACCGAAAACCTTTATAGTTATGCATTATTAATAATGCATATTCGATGTTAGTTTAAGGCTATCACCATTAGATGGCTGTTTATACAGTTTCAACATTGAACCAATTAATATAATAAACATGCTTCATAAGCGTCAAACATAATAAAATTCACACGTCTTATCTCTATGGCGATCGGCCGTACCTGTAAGGACGTAATAGTACTGAAGATTATGATAATGTACTGTGAAAAATGCATGGACAACACGATTTGCATACCACGGATGACTCTTTTTTGTTTCTGTCGATAGACGTCCATTGCCGTTGTTGGCAACGTATAGACACGGTCGTAACGATTTTTCGCATATTAATTTGCATAAACACCTATAGGCAAGTAGGTATGGAATAATCGCCGTTAGCGCCATCTAAGTTTCGCGCCCGGCATAATGATGCGGTATTCTCAAGATCGTACAAACATTGTATCACCAGGGGCAAACAGATAATTCCGAAAACTTACTATCTTAGGTAGACATGTATGTAGTGTATTGTAAAGAAGAACTGCATTCAACATATTTTGTGCCTGTATAATCTCTATTGACGCAGAAGTTCAAAATAAAAATTTAAACCACACCAAAGATGGAGTTCATAACACTATTCGACAATGAAAATGTTTCGAGTTCAAAAATAAGTTTCCACCTATTTAGCTCTTACTGTAAAGGTAGAGTGACATATCATTCTTTAGAGACTACATCTTTAGTTACACAACAGCTAGGTGCTAAGCAATTTAAAATTCTATTGAAGAACTAAAAAAATCAAGGTTTTCGTAAATCTTTAATATTAATTCAAGCTTTCACTACTTTGTAGTACATGTTTCCCGTATTTGCATTCCAGAAGTAAGCCGCACATTATAATGCAAAAACAAATTCTAAAAGAGGAGCGTAATAAAAAGAAAAATAAAAAAGACTAAAATATCAGATGACTTGCGAATGTTGCGAAACTGGACTTCTTAACAGATTTCTTAACCTTCGGGCGACTTAACTCGTGAATTATTTCTGTAAAACATGCAAAATTACGGTCGTAAAGGGAAGCAAAAAAAAGCCGTGTTAAGGAGAGCATTAAAATTTGCATTCGTTTAACGTCGGCAACTGACGTACGATATCGGTATTAATAGCAAACGACTTATTTTGTAAAAGAGGTAATCAATGTCAGATAACACCAAATTTATAGTTCAGCAAAAATTTATTACATACTATAATTTTCATGTTCGATCTATTGTGTAAAGGTTACTAGATTCTTCAAGGTGGCGTCTTTAGGTCATTGTTATTTATAATTTTTTTTCGGTAAAGAATTTATAGTTTCATTTGGATATTTTATTGTTTACTTCTCAAAAGTTGACATGTATACTTTATAAATAAACTGACTAAATTATTCTTCTAAAAACTCGCATGTTATCGCTTGAAATATTGTCTTTCCCGAAAAGGAATTGCTAATACAACAACTTATAAATAGTTAAAGTATTATGGATTAAATTTCTGGATTGATTTACTTCTTACTTTGTTTGGTAATGTGGATATCTAATAATTTCCAGTTTCATAAATATCGGTGGACAGGTCGCAAGATTTATGGTGATCTGACACTTTTTGATGCTAATGCAGTCGTCGTACTAAATTAGAATTTACGGTTGGCGATTAATATTAATGCTGTGTACTAACGCCACATAACTGGTTTGTTATATTTGCGAGAATTATGGATATCGTGTTAATTTTGCGTGCGTCTTTTAAAACTGAAGGTGAAATAGTGCCACTTATTTGTTGCATGTTCATAATTACGATTCAGTGATCGAGTTAGGCGACTCCCTGATTGTGTGAGATTTTTTTGTGTGTGGTGGGTGCTTAGTTGCAGTGACTCTGTAAGCTGTATTACTTGTCTGGCTATCACTGTAACTCTTGCGGTGTAGTTTGGTGTGTGTAAGTTGTGTTCAAATGGCTTTGTGACAGCATTATATCGCCTTTTATGATGCCGCGCTGTTAATCACTTTGCTCCCAACAGCGAATGGCAAGTCGATCCGAGATTAAACTCTCTGAAAAAATGTCACCGTCCCTCCAGAGAATCGAACCCCGGCACCTATCGTCCTCTCACAACGATAGTCAGCCGCCTAACCACTGCGGCCATCGACCCGTTAAATAATAAATAAAATTGAATAAAATGTTTCTGGTACTTTTTCCAACCAAATGCAATTACTTACAACAAAAAACTTTTTCTATCTACAGGATTTTTTTATCCAAAATGGTGATGAAAGTGGAAGGATGTAGAATCAAATATGGCTTCAGTTTGCCTTAACAGATTTTACTGATTCTGGGCTCATTAGAAAGAGAATTTTGCAAATTATTTATTTATTTATTATATTTGGAGAACAAACAGGGAAATTCCCCAACAAAAGTTTCCACATCTCGTGAATACTATAATATATAAAATATATAGAATGCCAAAAACAGTCTTAAAAGTATGAACCTAAGTAACATGTACCTGAGCAGAAACGCTGGGGGCAACAATGACATCAATAGCCAACCCCCCAACACGACCAAAATTAGAATTATTGTAGTTAAACGTTGGAAATTAAAGATCGAGAAATAATTAACTGAAAATAAAATTTAAAAAAAGAAAAACAATGATTCTCACATAATCGTATTACTGACAATAGCCTCGACCACTGCTACTCTCAGCCGCAGCATCGAGATATGGAATATGAAACATAAAGTAAGAACTTACAAGGAGAAAAAGTATTAATTATTATCATTAATGTAAAGTGATCCACGATGAGATCCCTCTGGTACCCCTGACTGCTTGTGACCTGTTGCGAACTTAGGAGTCAATTCATCTGAGCAGATTACCATGAAAACCATAGTTTTTAAGTTTAGAAACTAAAATAGTGTGATGGACCTTGTCAAATGCCTTTTTAAAATCCATCATCACAACATCGACCTGTCCATCAGAGTCAATTACAGATGATAAAAATTCACTGTAATGATCTAAATTCGATATCGTCGACGTACCTGGAAAGAAACCATGTTGCTCGGGAGTAATTGCATTATTAAGAGTTTTGTATACAGGATGTCCGAGAAATAAAATGCCAGCAGTCAAGGGGTGATAGCTTTAACGATTTAGAAAAAAAGCATTTAATACACCATGGGTCTATCTGTAAGCGTAAACGAGAAAAAAAATTATTTCTAAAACACCTTATTTGGTCAAACTCTACAAGAAAACTCATCCATATTGCTTTTAAAAAACCAAAAAACCATATCAAAAATTGTTGAAAATAACTGAAAACAACGATGAAAACGTAATTAATTCGTAATTATTTAATTAAATAATTCGTTTTCGTCGTTGTTTTTAGTTATTTTCAACTCTAAATTTTTAATATAGTTTTTTGGTTTTTTAAGAAGCAGTATGGATCAGTTTTCTTGTAGAGTTTGGCCAAATAAGGTTTTTTAGAAATAATTTTTTTTCTCGTTTACGCTTACAGATAGACCCATGGTGTATTAAATGTTTTTGTTTCTAAATCGTTAAAGCTATCATCCCTTGACTACTGGCATTTTATTTCGCTGACATCCTATATATAGGAAGCAATAATTTTCTCAAAAACTTTAGCAAAGACATTTATTTTTGAGATTGGCGTGAAGTTAGTTATTTGATTTGCAGGTCCTTCTTTTAGTATAGGGGAAATTAAGACCTGTCGCCATTTTTTCTAGGAAGTGATTTTCTTTTAGAGATAAATTAATTACACATATCTCACATATCCGCTATTATATGGATATGTGAGAGAGTCAGCCGCTGCTTTAATAAAAGTGGGAGGTAATAATTGAAGTACATATATACACTGGAATTGTGTGAAAACTCAGTTATTACGACACGTCGATTGTCTGCCCAGCGAAAATTGTCATTAAATTGAGATTAGTGCAATAAAAGTTTCTCGAAGCTTTTCTAATTGTGCTCGTGAACATCAGCATTGGACGCTTGAACAGCGGAGTAAAATCTTGTGTCGAAATTTGAGTCTTCGTGAACCGAAGATTCACGAACACGTGCTTTTGTTCGGAGATCCACACGTGAGCGTGCAACAATGTATTGTTCCTACGGTCAAACATGGTGGTAGTTCAGTGATGATCTGGGATTGTTTTGGTGGTACGGTTGTGGGTGATATTGTAGAGAGATCGAGGGTGTATTAAAGAAGGAACAATATCGAGACATTTTACAGAAAAATGCTATTTCTTGAAGATTATGTATTTTGAGTTCGATTTTTGTATTCCAACAACATAATGACCCAAAGCACACATCTGAACTGTGCAAAAAGACTATTTGCAAAACTTGGAAGCAGATGGATTAATTAAAGTTACGGAGTGGCTTCCCCAAACCCTCGATCTAAACCCCATTGAGTTATTGTGGGAGGAACTTGATCGGGAAGTCCAACAAGTGAACTAAGACAACCCAGTCCAGTTCCAACAACGGAAACTGATGTGGAAGAAGCTGCAAGAAGTATGGGTCCGGGTACCGCTATATACTTGGGCAAAGTTAACATAGACGAGTCAAAAGTGTAGACATACTATGTAATGCTACCACCAGATATGTAATTAGCTATGTACGAGTATATGTAAATAATAAATATATGTTCACTTTTTCGTTCGTGATTTTAATCATGTTTTCTAAATCTATGGGTGCTCAAATACTTTTGAACGATAGTGTAGTTCCATACTTGCATTTATTTTATCGTTTTTGATACTATCTATGATGAGAAAAGCTGTTCTTTTACCGAAATCAGTCTTATGTGTTCTGAATATCAATCTATAACTGTTCTGAAGTTAGAAATTGCAAATAACATTGTGCAAAAATAAGAAATATTGGTATGTTTACATAAGAATCCAACTGTATATTTTGATACTTTAGTGCAACAAAATGTTTCTGTTGGTAGGATACAGCAAGAGCTATACTCGTATTCAATAACTTTGACAAGTAAATGAGTGTTTTATGCTTACTCCGCTGCTGTTATCGGATTTACTATACCAGTTCAACATTATTTTCTTCCGAAATCGCATTCTATACTCTTCCATTAGACCTGTTCCATATTGTCGGACAGGCTCTAGATATTAAAAACTTTGGACATATGCAGAATTTTAGAGCCGTCACTATCATGTATCCCATTGAATTCCCTTTTTAAATCTTTTAAAATTTTCTGGTTACGACTAGTTCTTTAAGCAAGTATATTCGCGTCCACCCTTTCTTTTGTAGGGGAGTTGTATTAGAAACTATGATAATTTTGTAAAATTATCAGAACATTTTCTTGATAACCAGTTTAAACTATATTTAACTTGAATTTATGTCGAATTTTTAAATTCATCCTTGCGGTCATTTTGGAAACTTTTTTTGCTGAATTTCATTTGCTGGGTACAAAACTTTTGTCCAGAAAGAATTTTAAAAATCGATTGTGGGGAGGGGCCGGCGGAGGAGGGGGGGAGGAGGCATGCAGCCGTTGTGTATTAATTTATTCAGTCCACTTTTGAGTATTTTGTTGTGGGATTATACGGTACCCCACCTAAATGTTAATAACCAATTGGTTTATGTAAATATTCCAAGATTAAAATGTTAATAAAATTCTTGCAATGTTAGCACTCCGTATTAATAATGTATACAAACAATTAATTATTACTATAAAATATGCGCCTTTTTAAATAATATATAGCTAATGTTGTGTCATACCATCATAACCAAACGTGTAACAATTATAAACTCTATACGATTGAAACATGAGGAGTTTTCATTCGGAGACTAAATATAAATAATGATACCTGAAGTTAGCGCATGTGTTTTCAGTGCTGGCATACTACAGAACTAAAGAACGAAGGCGCTGCTTATATTAGAAATTAATTCACATATAGTGGGTGTCTGCTCACTTGTAGGTATATACAAGATGTATAATTTATAACCACAAAATGTTAAGACTAGTAGTAGACAAGTTGTACTATAAGTCAATTTTGAGCAAGAATGTAAACAACGACATTAAGCTATAGTGTACAAGATCTACATATATCCTGGATCATGACAATTTAATCTCCCATTTCTTACTAGCTAGTAGTTTGGTGTCTGCTTTCGTGGCGCAAACATATACTAAACATTATTCACAATTTCAACCTGTATATTTAAAGTCATACTAATTTCTATTTAAACTTTTATTAAATAATATTTGTTTTAATTACCGTCAATATTTTAAGATTTACATATATTATTGTAGAATGAAAGACTTTACTCAGCGTTTGTTATCGGGATCAGTATATTAACCGCTACCTACTTACACTTCTACTGCCTTCGACAAACAACGTCTTATGCGTTTCTAATAATAGTAAGGTAACATATTCCTAGCTTCATGCCTCCTGTACTGTCTACAACAGACTATAAAAATACTGAATGCACTTGGCTTTCCAACCAGAAAACACAAAAGAAAAGACCAAAAAGGATGATCCGCAAACACCTAACCTTCATGCCTTTACCATTTGTTCTAGTTGGAAGCGGCCAACTGCGACGATACTTTATGACAACGCTTCTTAGTCTTCGTAATGTACAGTAATTGATAAACGTAATGTCTCCTCCTATTTTAACAGGTGGAACAAATTGCGATATAGACAAGGACTTTACTTCGTTAACTGTAAATATTTTTTTCTATTCCGGTGCTATAAAGTTCACTTTACGACATCTGTTTTGGTTATGGCACGCTAATTTTATTTTTTTGAAGTTTAATTTATTGCACATATCAGGCCAAATTTAAAAAAAATGACATATAACACCGCCGATATTCAAATATTTAAATTGTTTTACTTAAAAATCCGAGTAACCAACTTCAAAAAAAGGAAATTTCTAAAATGTTCGAACAGAACATGTCTCTCATTTTAATCTTTTTTGAACTTTTAATAACCAAAATAGAAAGAATAGTATAAAATACATGTTTCATAAGCCATTTTTGCGCACTTGTTCTTTGGAAAACTCGCCTAGCGGCACGTTTTCTAAACTTGAACGCGTGCGCAAAAATCGTGTCTTATGAAACTTGTATCTCAATATACTATTATTTACCTACTTAAGATTTTACTCTTACTTATCTGTATCCAGCCACTCAAGGAGGGACAATGACACTATCGTTTCGTGTTATCGATGACTTGCTCAGATGATTGTATAAAACAGGCTTTAGCGTCCAGGGTTCTGAACAGATGCTTCAGTCATTACGTCAAATGTTATTACTAAAAATTAACCTAAGGTTCTTTCCAACAACGCTTAGAACCAGTTCAATATTCGCAAGAGCATGCGCAAAATATAATAATGCTGCTATAATATTGCTTGCGCATGCGCTGGCTAATTCTGAAATGATTCTAAGCGTTGTTGGAAGGAACCTCTAGTTAACCTAACCTAATCTAATGTAAAATATCCAATATATTTCTTTATAATTTTTGAAAGCAATTATATCAACAACAGTACCTCACCGAATTGGTTTCTGTGTTCGGCAATAAAGCATCACATCTGTCAACAATTTCTTGTTAGTATGAAGAAATCAAACACGGACGTATTAGTCTTAGCGAGAATCCAAGAGCAAGTGCACAAAAAAAAACGGCAGTCACTCATGAAAGCGTCAATGTTGTGCGCAAGCTCATTAATAACGATGTGACATATCGCAAAATTGAGGCATCATTGAGAATTTTGAAGACTTCAATTTAAAAAGTTTTGCATGAGGAATTGTGTGTAAAAAATAGTTTCCTGGTGGATACTGCATCTGTTGAGCAAAGAACACAAAACAGCTAGGATGAATTGCTCTCAAAAATTAGTGTCAACGCAGGAATCTCAAAAACGTGGGTACCATCGTGAGTGGTGATGAATCTTGGATTTACTTAAGTTAAAAAATAAACACCAGTCGCCTGTTTAAGAATTCCAATTTGAAGAAAACAAAACATTGTTGCGAATTGTTAGACCATCCTCCGTACAGTCCCGACCGAATTTCCAATGTTTTCATTATTTTTTCAAAAATCAACAACAGATTGCGTGGTCAAAGGTTCCAATTATCACAAGGAGCAGTCGATGCCTTCAAAAACGTAATTCTGGCTGTACCCACAAACGAGTAGGATAACTGTTTCTAGAATTGGTTCGAGCACATGCAAAAGTCCATTAATCCATTAATAGTCTTTAAAAGCTATCTGCTATTTTATTCCAGCTCCATATGCAAAACTTAGAAGACATTCCTCGCACAATAAGATTTAAGATATAAAAACTTTATATCTAACCTAATGCAAAACGCTCTCAATACCATTAGTAGATGGTACATGAAGGAAGGATTCCAATATTCTTTAACTTGGAACAATTACATAGAGTGTATCGATGAAGCCTAAGATGTAGGAGCCATTTTTGATCAATTTCGAGGGTACCTACAGTGCAACAGAAGCTTTTGTAAAACTTTACAGAGACCGCTTTTTGTCAAATGGCCAGGGTTTGAGGGTAGTTTGAGGCAGTTTCCAAATGAAGAGAACCAATTGAAGTAGCAAAAAGCCTTCATCTTGAGGAACCACTGAAAATGTCGGCAGAATCCCAGATCTTGGGCGTTTAGATCGTCAATTATCAGGCAGTGTTATCAGGAAAGAGTTATAATTTACTAACTCCAGTGCTCCTCGCTTTTTGACTAATGAATTGGAGATGAAAAAAATATGCATTAAAACACCTTGCATAGAATCAATGGAGGCACAATTGTAGTAAGTATTGGAATTATAATCTCACTTTAAACTTTGTAGATTATTTGTAGATTTTTACTCGCAACATCTAACCCTGAAAAGAATTCTTGCTTTGTGTTTCTCACTTTTCAAGGATAATGAGAATATGTACCTTTTCAAGCGTAAAGTCCCCAATATATCAAAATCACTAAAAATAAACCTTTCCAGACGAACACTTATTAAAGAGAATCATATTCGTCTCGGTCGTTTAGGACAGCTGAATTGCAAGTCTTAAAATATAAATCTATTTAGAATTTTTCGACATAGTTACACCCGATTCTTTCAACGATACGCGAAACATTCCTCTGTTTTCGGATGGCATTCTTACGCGTGCGATAGCATTTATCCAACACCGCTACATAAAGAAAAGATTAATCGATACACATCAGAGCAGGCAGTAGCATTCTTGAAAATGCCTCATAAAGACATGTATTCCCCCTGCTTATCCAGAATATTTTACTACATAAATTGCGCGGTTGTGTTAATGTTTTATTTTGTCGGTTCTTTTTTTGCGTGTTCTTTAATGGCGGGATTACTGCTACGTTTAATTTCTTCTTTTGTGGGAAGTTACCGCTGCGAGAATGGATTATAGTTAACTTGAACCGATATTTCCCATTAATTATCGTATAATTTAAATATTTTTATATATCTGGGATGTAAAATTGGGAGTTTCTTGTGAAAGAAATGTATTATTTTAAAGGAAAGTACCTCTTTTCTGACACCGAACATAATTCTATTGTCAAGTTTAATAGTAAAGAATGGTATAATTCGATGACTCAGGCAGTACGGTATAGGTGCAAAAAGTTAATTATATAATTGAAACGGTTGTAGCAATTACGGATAGCAATAAAATTAAACTTCTGGCTTAAAAGTTTTTTAAAGTTGAATATTTATTTCTTGAGGCGTTTTAAGATAATAAACGAATTGATTGTCAGAAGTAGTAATGTATATAGTTCAGTTTATGCGTATCCTGAATTGTCAGTTTACAATGTTATAATTCACTGTTAGTGACGTATGGAAACAACTAAAGCATATCTTTAAGTGCTTTAGAGCTATTTTACGATTTAACAAAAGTTACAGTTGCATGTCTATTTTTAAAATTACACATTCTTATATATTGTATATTAACCACAAGATCTAACAGTAGTATGTACAGTAAAACTCGCATATTACGAGTTCTGCATGTAATGAACGCTCGGCTATAACGAACAATAAGCGAAGTTCGGGACACATTTGTGTATAAAACAATGTAAATTTGTTCGGTTACAACGAACCGGAGTATAACAGATAATCTCTTCAGAGGTGGTTTTGAATAAAAAAGAGGTTAAAATATTCTGATATCTGAACCTATTCTATAATAGCTAAGGCTTTGGAGTTTGAAAGGCTCTCTAATAATCAGACACCAAATGATCGAGAACCAGAATCTTCAACAATGGAAACTGAACGTTTGATAGGATGGATTGATAGGTTCAAACGAAGATTTCACATCCAATGTAAAACAATGTATGATGAATCTGTGGTTATCAACAATTTGCCCAAGTCTTTAGCAAAAATATGTTGAACGTAGATATTATTTTTAATGGCAATGAAACTGGGTCCTTTTTTCGGATGATGCCCGATAAAACTTTATCGCTAAGAGGAGAAAAGTACTCAGGAGGAAAAGTGGTTAGAGACCTTATTACGCATGGATTACTTCCGAAAGCTTGAACAGCTTTTGAGGAACTGGGTCAAAGCACTCATTAAGGCTAAGAGAAAGATCTTACGTTAGATTGATAACTGAGTTAATTTTTTAAAAGGTCATTATAGACAGCAACTACTTTTCAAGTTTATCACTGCTTTAGACGGTAACTTGCAACTAAACATTAGCATACTGGATGCAGTTATGATGTTGATCAAAGCTTGGAAGTGCGTAACAGACGTAAAAGATGATGATGACAATATTCCATTAGTTTTATGGATTGAGGAGGTCATAAAAAACAGTTGGACAACGGCAATTGCTATTGTACTGTACACACGTTTGCTTTGCATCCATGGCTGTTTTGCTTACTGCTCTTGCTGGACTACTTTAAAGTGTATATCCTATATCTTGTATCCTTTTTACTTTACGTCCGGAAAACAAACTGACGATTTCGTCTGCTTTTTTTTACCAATAGAGCTCTTATCGGACATTAAATCTGGAAGATTCATTATACTGTCATCAATATCAATTTCATATTCTTTATCGTCATTCATATGGAACATAAATTTGCTGTCTACTTTCCTTGAAATATTTAAACTCCTGATTTTATAATATTCTTACTAGAAAATTGTACAAAAACATAAACTCCTATATGTTGAGAGTGTTTTTCAACGTTAGCTCATCCTCTGAAAATGAGTCTCCACAACATTTTGAAAAATTATTTTCTTCGTGTCGACTCTCTTCTGAACACATGCAGTAGCGGACAAAACTTAAGCAAGTCTGCAAACTATGTGAGCTTACTGTGAATAGTCAAGTAATAAAAGGAAATCTGATGACCTTTTGTTGTTTCCCAGTCTTCGCTTTACAATCTCCCACAAATTCTCAATAGGGTTGAAACCGGGAGATTGACTTGGCCAAGAAATAACACTAACTCCTTGGTCGGTCAGTTAACCACTCCGTAACCACCCTAGCAGTATGCTTATCGTGCTGAAAATGCCATCGAAGTGGCATATTCCATTCAGCAAATGGCAACATTATGCCTTCTGCGATGTAGGGGCCCCATCCCATTATCAGAAAAGCACCCCCTACCATCACATTACCACCTCCGTACTTTACAGTTTTCTGGCAATATTTTCTTTTTCTCCGCCAGTGCTATACTCGTATATATTAAATTTTGATTCATCGTTGAATAAGACTGCTTTCCACTGTTGCATAAACCATGAGGCGTGCTCCTTCGCAAACCGCAGTCTTGCTGCTCTCTGTTTCTGTGATTTTTTTTTAATGTGTGGTGGGTGCTTAGTTGCAGTGACTCCATAAGCTGTATTACTTGTCTGGCTATCACTGCAACTCTTGCGGTGTAGTTTAGTGTGTGTAAGTTGTGTTTAAATGGCTTTGTGACAGCATCATATCGCCGTTTATGATGCCGCGCTGTTAATCACTTTGCTCCCAACAGCGAATGGCAAGTCGATCCGGGATTAAACTCTCTGAAAAAATGTCACCGACCCTCCAGAGAATCGAACCCCGGCATCTATCGTCGTCTCACAACGATAGTGAGCCGCCTAACCACTGCGGCCATCGAGCCGTTCAACAAACCCCGATAACAAAGGATTTCACGCTGGTCTTCGGCTATAAAGTCCACCCTCCACTAGACGTCTTCGTAGGGTGCACGTGCTCACATCGGTACATAAAAAAGATTTTATTTCTTGAGCAGTTGTCATGGATTTATCTTGCACTGAGGAAGAATTAATTTATCGTATCTATTACTTGTTCTTTCGCGATCGTCCAGAGCGAAGCTTAGTGGCCACTGTACCTCTAGCTTGATATCGTTGTATCATTCGTGATACTAACGACTTGTGTATATTAAAATGCTTAGTTAAAGTTGCCTGTGACACTCCTTTTTCGTATTTCTCAACGATTTTCAGTTTTAAATCCATTGAATACATTTTGTGTGGCATAGTCGCTAGCAATATTTACAAATTTGTCACGCACAACCTTAAGGTATACTGAATAATGAATCAGCACGCAAGCATAAAACACATAGATAGAGACTTCCCAGAAGTGCAACAGATGAGGTTGTTTTGTCACCTAAATTTGCTTCTATCTATTTAGAATAATCAGTTTATGATTAGAAAATGTAAGACTTCATATGAAATTAATAAATCTTGAAATGTACAAAATGATATATGTATGTATCTCTATTATATTTTGATATCTTTCTTGATTATCTAAAAAGATACTATTTGTGTGGAGTTGCTTAATTTTTGTTCACTACTCTATCTCCATTTCCTCTTCTAACCTTTCATTTCTTTTGATTATCTGATCCTCCTGGTACAATTTTGTTGAAACATCACTTCAAAACGCGAACTCTTCCTGTCTTGCCTCTCTTTTCTGCATTAACCAAATTTTTACGGTGTAGTCTGATACCTGATTCTCTAGCAATATCAATAACGAAGATCTCATGTTTGTTAATAAGCAATACAATTTTGTCGTTGCATTCCTTTCGTTAATGTTAGGAATTTTTGCAGCAAACAATGCGTTTTGGCTATTTGCTGGGTTATAAACTTGAAAGAAGAGTTTCTTGGTTAAATGAAATACTAACGTAAGGTTCGCTCTCTTTAGCTTTCTCATAGATATATCCTTTTGGTGTCTCTTACAAAACTCTCTAATCCACCAGTTTGTTTTTTTTTCTATTAATTTGGAAAGTACCTTTTGTTGTTATTATAGCTTTCTGGTTAGTCTGAGCAACGTCATAAGGTAATCGTTTTTATTATTTCAAAGTGAGCCGTTATGGTTTTCTTTTCTGAAAAAGAGGGTTCAGCAGAATCATGCTTGGTTATGCTACAGCTGCTACAAAATTTCACCATCAAATTTATGCACTGTAGACGCTGTATTTGGCGCAAGTACAACTTCTGTTGGATTACATGACAAGATATTGTAGGTTAAATTGATGACGTTCATTCTAGGCTTCAGATCGATTTGGTGTTTGGTTTAAAGTAGCTTTTATTTGTATGCGGAATTACCAATTCACATGGCAACCCTACGTAGGAGAAGTTGTGATACGATTCAACCGTTATTTATGTGTCAATGTGCATAATTATTACGGCAAACCCGTAGAATCATGTGTAACGTTAACAGCTGATAAATCATGCTATATTCAGTCTTTTACCAGTTAGTTCATTTAAGTTTTATGCAATTATTAAGCTTTTAACACCAGCAATTTTATTACTCTTAGCTATTCATACTTATGTTGCTCCTAAACAAACCACAACAACGTATCAAGAGCACTTTCCTTCATTATCTTTTCATCTAAGCAATTTCGCGGACGAAAATAAGCAACTGGCTATAGGCTCAAGACAGTTTAATTAGTTATGCCATTTATGTTGCCTGGGTGGAACAAACCCGAACGGTCGCGAGCACATGAGACTGAAGAATTGTGTAATGAGCTTCGTTTTATATCGTCTAGGATATTCTTGTATGTATATATATTTTATGTTCGCCTAGACACTGAGTACTAACGTCAAGTTCTTCGCTATGATAAACAATGTCAAATTTGCATTTCACGACGTATTTATTAGATGGATGTAGATTGAATTTTCATTTACTTTAAACATGCGGTTTCGTTTCTGTTTAAGAATTCCTAAATAGAAATGTATCATGCGTGCGTTTGTATCAGACAAGTTTATGGATAAGTTTGTATGAACTATGATTTCGAAAATACTGATTTAATATATGTAATCAAGACACGGTGATATTTTATACGAAAAAGGAATAAATTTTTAGATAACGGGTGATTTGTAATTAAAAATAAATATCGGAGGACTGCATTAATTAGAATTTAGATTTATCTCTTCGGAGGGAACTTTCTTTAAGGATTCACAATTTGCTGCAATCAGAATTTTTGTTCCAAAACTTGTGAGTATGAATCATTTCATATAAATCTGATTCGATGCTACATCAATGATTTTTTTTAGTATTATTAAAATGGGCCAGGCGCCAACTTATCTCTCGATTCTCCGAGCTAAATGATCTATGACCGAATCTGTTGATAGGCAAGAGCCCATAAGTATCGTCGATTTTGTTTAAATGGCGCTGTGACTCACTCAGAAATTGCCACAAGATGAAATTTGTGTATATCCATTCATGCAGTGAAAGATTATCTGAAAAAATCTAATTGAGCTTTCCAGATTAAATATTTACGCTAAGAAAATAATTTTTATGACATCAGCACCTCGTAGACACTAAATATTAATTTACTGTTTATTTGAATTTCCTATTTTAGACGATCAGTAGCTAGTTTATCTGGTGAAAGAAGAAAAAAGAACCTATATTGAATGAGTCACTGTTTTCAATGGGAGGTAAGTATACATTCTACGATCTTCAAAATAACTAATTTAATGTAGGTCTGGCTCAACGTTAGTTAATCAACTATCGATTTTCTGCCTAAAAATATATTGAATTGATGTTAATTGAGTTTTAATTCAATATTTAATTTAGAAAGGTATAATTACCTGTATCCTGCGGAAGTAATATAACAATGTAAACCAAATCTTTATTATATTGTCATGGACTGCACGTTAAAGTCAAAATGTTAAAGCCAAAACGGTGGTGCAAAAACTGGTCAATGGACATTCAATCATATATTTAATTTTCGGCAAAAGAAATAAAATTTATGGCAAAAATCATGTGATTTTGAAGTTGAAAGAACTTCATTTAAATGTTAACGTTGCTGTCGCGACTTGATATATGTAAAATATCTTGTGGTCAAATCTGTACAGTATGTATATATAATATTTTAATAACGAGCGTCTCATTGTAATTAAAAAATTAAATTTAGACCGGCTCCTCTGCAAATATTTAGATAATAACCGTCTTAAATATAGGATATAGTATATGCATATGCCGTACAACATTATGTTCATTCATTTGAAGTCGATGGTTTGTTTAATGGATACGGATCGCTCGCTCGCTAGTGCCCACGTATCCAGCCAGATATATGTATTACACAAATAGACTAGTAAAAGTTAAAAAAGGCGAAATCCAATAAACTAATTGATTAATGTGGCACCGATGGACAATTAACACAGAATAAAAATGAAAGTTAAAGTTAAAACACGTTTAACTACGATTACTGTAATTATTTTTTTTATTGCGAGCTTTTATTATAAGGGTGGAATTTTGTTTTAGCAATTTACGATCGTTAAAAGCAGACTGGAAAACTGAAGGAACGAGATAGAGGGAAAGGTGTATTAGCATTTAGCGAAACCAATTTGTTCGATTGCTTATGTAATATTGCGGACGTTGTAAATTTAAACTAAATAGTATTAGCATTAATTAAAATTCATATTTTATACACTGGGTATATATTAAGATTAATATTTATATTAGTTTGACAGCACTGGGTATATTTTCTCTAATAATATAATACAGGAAAAGGTAAATTAGATTGTTGTTATAAGCGTCAAATTGTACCACTTCGACCACGGTTTATTTTTATTTAATTTTCATCTCTAAACAATTTATTTTTTCAGATAGGTACATACTTCAGTTACATTATGAGATTATAACAAGTACAAGCGGCAAAATATAATAATAATTTCTGAAGGGTATAAATATCAATTTCCCAATGATAACCTGTACAATTATTTTGGAATGCATTTTTGTTATTGTGTTTAGTAAGGTCGTTAAAATATTAAAACAAATTGATTAAAAAATTAATAGAAATTTAATAGAAACTGAGTCAAGACTGCTTAGTAATTTCGAAAGTTTTAGAGCAAAATCTGATGATTGATTTTGTTCTTTCCAGACAGTATTTGAAATAACAAAAAAGGAGACTAATTCTATCATAAATAGTAGTAATATCATTATTGAAGCCCAGATTCATGCTTACGGTTGTGCCAATGCTTAGGCGCACGATTGTGATGCACTGGTAATGACATTTTTATCAGAATCGCGTGCTTAAACATTGGTACAATCATAAGCATGAATTATTAATTTGCGTCGAAGCCAATAGTAGCAAATAAACCAAGACTACTAAACTATTCAGACAATGATAAAACTCATACTTCACGATGAAGTGACAATCTGAAAAAAACAGAAAGGACATAAAAATATCGCAATCAAACAACAAATAGAATTATTAAAATCCATTTTAATTAATAATGTGCCAATGAATGCAATGAATACATTCTTTGAGATTTTCCAATTATTCTTGGAAAGCAGGAAATAATTTGTCGAAAAAGCGTTTTATAAATGGTTGCAAACATAATCAAAAGAAAGACAACAGCTCGAGATGTTAGAAAAACTACCTAAATCTATTTTTTTATGAAGGCAGATATTCAACAATTTACAGATGAATCGGTTATACCTTTTTTTTTAGATGTTAAAAGTATCGCTAATCTTTACAGAATGTATTCCTCGGTTATTGTAGAAATATATCTTTCATTTTTCAATATATCAATTTTAACAAGCATTTCAGATAAATACAACAGTTTCCTATGAAACATTGAATGACTATTTGAAATAGAAAAATTATGTTAAACAACTTTTTATGGGAACAAAGGAAATCTCTAAAGAATAGCTTTGTTGTTATGTCGCTTGATATACTTAAATTACTTTCCATGGACACACTATCATGTTCGGGTTTTCAAGAAAATATGTGGTTTATAATTTTGCTATATTTAGGGAGAAATAGACGGTAAATTTTCACAAATTTATATAATATTATTTACGTAAAGTACACTACAATAGAAAGCATCAAAACAGGAATAGATTTGTAACAGCAATGCTGTTGTATTTTTTAAGAAACTCGAAACCGCTGGTATAGTTTAAGTAAAAATGCAAGAAGACGTGTCTCAGGCCTTATGAAGTCTGTATACTTTGCTGGATTTTCGAATTGAAATAATTTAAAACAAGACGTTAAAATGGCAGGCATTAAAAAAAAATTACGTTGATACTTCTACAAGTTATGCGTCAGATGCTCTCTTCCGTAAAATTTACTGCTTACGGGTCGATGGCCGCAGTGGTTAGGCGGCTGACTATTGTTGTGAGAGGACGATAGGTGCCGGGGTTCATTTCTCTGGAGGGATGGTGACATTTTTTCAGAGAGTTTAATCCCGGATCGACTTGCCATTCGCTGTTGGGAGCAAAGTGATTAACAGCGCGGCATCATAAAAGGCGATATGATGCTGTCACAAAGCCAATTGAACACAACATACACACACAAAAACTACACCGCGAGAGTTGCAGTGATAGCCAGACAAGCGATACAGTTTACGGAGTCACTACAACTAAGCACCCACCGCATAAAAAAAAATCAAAACGGTTCAATCTCTTCTCCAACTTTATTTATCGGAATTATGTACTTAACAATAAAGAAGAGTTAACAAACCCCGTTGATTTATGCTGAAATATGATAATCAAAACGCAATACTTCAAACTCAAGTGTGTTTGGTGAGTTCTTCATCAACATTTGAAAAATTATCGCAACCCTCTTGTGTTGTCAGGTTAACTACAGGTAAATCTTCCTCCGTGTCATTTTGTAGTCAAAGCCACTACAGCTAAGGATAAATTATCGTCATCAAAAGAGTTTTCTGCTGTGTGTAAATTAAACCCAGCATGTGCAAAGCAATTTGCTAATGTCTGTTGAGAAACGGGATCTCAAGCTTTGGAAAGTAGAAAAATAGCCTGCAGGATATCTAGTTTTTGAGGAACACCATTTTCGTCAATGTCTTTTAAAAGCTTTATAATTTGAAGTTTTCTAAAATGTGTCTTTAAGGACTTTATTACACCCTGGTTCACCGGTTGGAGAACTGACGTGGTATTTGGTGGAAGGAAGGCAAGTTATATAGCTTTTAAGTTTTGAATAAGTTTATTGACCTATCGTACAATTATTTTTTCAAATAATGCTCATGTCATCCATGCTCTTTGGTTATTTGCATATTCAACAGGTAAAGATTTTATTTAAAGCATTGAGGTTGCTTAGCTTTGCCAATAACCACAAGTTTAATTTTTTCCGATCCAGTCATATTTGCTGCTACAAGAACAGCCAATCTATTCATACCACCAAATTTACCACCGAGTTTACCACCAATACATCCCCCCTCCTCGCTCGCATTTCATCATTCTGAAAATAAACCAACCTCATCTGCGTTGAATATTACTTCGTCTGTATATTCTTTTCTTAAATTTGGCCACAGTCTATTTAACCAGTCGTCACAAATCCCTTTAGGTACATCAATTGCTTCGCCACATATTTTACCAAAAACAATATTGTGTCTTTTTCGGAATCGTTGAATCAATCCAACTGTGCATTTAAAATCTTCTGTCCCTAATCGTCGAGCAAAATCATTTGCTTTCTCTTGCAATATCGGACCGCTAATAGGAATGTTGTGGCTCGTCTGAATTTTGAACCATTTATATACGCGTTACAAGATCTGATCTTTTTCGTTTGTAATGATGAAGATCTATTAATTAAATCCTCTATTTATTCTCTCTTTAATTTCCTGCTGTTGATTTCCTTGTAAATCCAGTACCACACTCAAGTATTTAAACTCAGTGACTTGTTCTATATGGTTGTTTCCAATTGTTATATTCACTTTCCTATTTTCTCTTGATACTACCATTTTTTTGTGTTTTCTACATTCATCTTCATATTTACTTTAGACAGAGCAGCGTTCCATATTTCCAGATTCTTTTGTAGTTCTTTCTCCGAACTTGCAAAGATTGTCAAATCGTCTGCAAAAGCACACTTTCCTATCTTTACCGGTGCTAGATTCCAATACCCGATCTATAGTTTACCCACTTTTGCTGTTATTTCTCCCATAACTTCATTCAACATCATGATAAACAACGTAGGACTCAAGCAGCTACCCTGTCTCAGCCCTTGGTTAGTTTTAAACTCCTCCGACTCCACATTTCTGTTCCTTACTATATTTCTACATCCTCCGTACATACTTTCAATTGCACTTCTTAGCTTTTTACCAACCTTATTCTTTTTCAACATGTTCCATATCTCAACCTTTGATATTCTATCAAACGCTTTCTCAAGGTCTATAAAGCCATGTATGCCTTGAATACTATATCCCCTCTTAAATCCACTCTGCGATTCCATTAAGTTTATAATTTTCTCCATCAGTTTGCATTCTACAACCCTCTCAAACACTTTTGCTACTACACTGAGTAAAGTCACTCCTCTGTAGTTTTCACAATTTCAGGAGTCACCCTATTTAAATATCCGTCGTTATATAAGATAATTTGATCCAAATTTCAAGCTATTTTTCGTTGTTATATTAGTTTCGTCGTAATATCCGACGTCGTTATAACCGATAGGTTTCGCGTTTAGAAAGCATTGTTTCTGGCCAGGACCTTGAAATTTCGTCGAAAAAACCGATATGTCGTTATATCAGATGTCGTTATAAACGATATTTACTCCATACTAAGCGTCTGACAAAAAGAGACTTAAATGCAAACAAAAGAGGTGTAATTACAAACACGGCAATACAAAAAGTTACGACAAAAATTGTAATAAAAATCAAATAGCAAAATTAATACAGATTTTGTTTATGAGAAGCACTATTACATAGATTGAGTATTGCCTGGTAAGATAAATTGCTTGTTAATGCCATTGTTTACGTTTTATTTCTATTATTTATTTAAATGGGATAACTAGGGGCATTGATAGCCGAAGAAACTTAACCTGAAATAAAGGCAAGTAGAACATGATATTGAAGCGAACGACGAAAAACCTTTCGTTCCACAATTTTAGCCAGTCTTATGAACGTTGTTTTGCACGTTGAATTTCACAGTTGGTAATTCTTGTAATATTATTAATGAAATGTAAGAACAGCAAAGGTCCCAAGTTGAAACCTGGCAGAACTCCTGATATAATAATTTTTCTACTATAATACAATCCGTTACCAACATAAAACATAAAACTCGCGCAAAAAATAGCAAAAAAGAGCATAATTTTTTGTAGTTGTCCAAATCCGCTTGTGTGCTAGTTCGCTTATATTTTTCGTGCAACTTTCAATTGAATTTAATGTCTCTGATTCATTCTCTAGTACCTACTTATCCCAAGCAGGATATAGACGTTTTCTTCTCTTAACTAGGTTATAAGTTGGTGCAAACTGATCGAATGTATCCTGAACAGGTACATTTTAAAAGATTGCTGTAGGTGTATACATGTTTTCAATATTTTGATTTACGCTTAAATGTTACTTCATAAATATTTATGTTAAATCTTATCATTAACTGTAGATTTCTCAAGGAAGCTACGATCAATTTATATGGTTTGATTTTGCTAACAATCACACAGATTTAATGCAATTCAATTATACGAAAACTACTTTAAATAATTGATATATAAACGTGCAATTTCCTCAATTAGAAATAGATCGTAGCAGCTATACTTACCTATTAATAACGTCTGCGACTGTCGTTTTTTCTCAATTTCACATTAAAAATTAATCGCAGTGGTATAAATTCCATTCGAAACCTGTCAATTTTTTTATTGACGTGAATATAGCAACGATAATGTAGCATATTAAATTATGACAGTAGTATGATATATATCTACTTGCTTACTAACACAAGGAGAAAAGATTTGTTAAAAACTCCTATTAAACAGCAATGACATAATTTTACGGATCCGTTATGATTTATATATCATGTGGAGCAACGTGGTAAATAGGTGATACTGGTTTTGGAAGAAATTCTCAGAATTCTAGAATGCTAAGCGTGCATTAATTTACCGCTTCCAATTTGCATAAGACGTGTTCTTAATCGGTTAAACGCTGTTTGTTGCATGATCGCTTCAGACGAGGTTATCACGAAATTTTATATAAACTTGTCGGCTGATGTTCTCGGCTAAACGTAAGCCACAAATGAGAAAAAGGAGTCGCAAATTATTGATATCCACTATCCACCAAATTAATTGTGGGTTAATTATTATTCTTCTTCGTCGATTTTAGAAAGCTATTACAATAAATTTCGATGAATTTATTTGGTACGTGTCGATGAGTTCTAATTATACAATCGAAAAAACGACGATTAAAAATATTGATATCAGATGGATTTATATATGTATATAGCCGTGCTTGTAATATTAATGCTGTCTAGATTAAAATGTCTGGGCTTTCGCAAAAATTGCGTAATATATAATATTGATGGTAAAATTATTTGGTTTGTGTGGATTTAAATCGAAAAATTATACGTTTAGATTGCTGATTAGCTTATTTTATAGCATCCTTGTTGTATGTGTCTACTGAGGTAGACGAACATAAAATATCGATAGACATGTAATTATAAATAAATTTATTATATGAAAAAATTAATGATGTTTGACAGTATAGGTTATTTGTTCTTTAATCTGTAAAAATATTGTTGAAAAGCTGATAGGTATAGCACTAGGAAGTGAGTTAAAGTGCTTTAAAGTCAGAAAAAGTTAACGAAATTAAGACGTTTATGATTATTTTTTTGTGAAATATTAAGTCTTTAACATGTTAATTAAATCATAATTAATGTAATCATTTCATGTAGATATTTACTTATTATCTTAAGCTGTTTGTGTACCTTTACAAATCATTTATGTTTAAAGCTTGCTTCAAATTTCTTTAATAGACGATCAGAATTGTTTAAAAATGTAGTTGTAGAGTAAAATCTTCTTCATTTCCAATATTATCACAGTCAAATGGTTTTTCTTTTAATGAAAAATCTATTGTTGTTTTCTTCGATGAGTCACCTCCAGTTCTATGTACTGCTTTCTCTTTTTGTATCATGTTAACTCCATCATTTTTTTTCTATAATGTCCTTTTCCTTCTTATAGGCGCGAACTATAATATTATAATGTTAATAAATATTAAAATTAAAACAACTTTTTAACTAAAATTCGCGAAGTACGTTGGTTTAGAATACGGAATAATCATGGCAAACCGCTTAAATTACAAAACAAACAATATGAAATTATCGAAACATCTACACAGTTCAGCATGCCTCTGAATTCGAAAGCTTCAAATGTGATGTCCATGTCGAAACATAAAAAAGTGTGCTTACTGTCAAGAGTATAATTCTAATATAATAACATTTATTTGTCCAACGGTTTACCCAATTACAGGACATATAAATACAACGTACAACGTACAGTTCATATAAGTGGAAACATAAATTACAGAAAAAAAGTTATAATTGATTAATGAATTAGAGAATATATAATTATAATAAAGATTAGCTGCTCTACACATCGTCACCAGAGGAGATCCTTGGAAAAATATTGGTTCTTGAAAAAGGGAGCAAGAAGATGGGAGTAAAGCGAGAGAAGTTTCCAGGAATGAAGCAGTTAAGACATGAAAGGAGATAGGGACAATCAACCCATCCATCGGATAATTTTCATACAAATCTTACACCATAAAGTTCCCAACGATAACTCAAGGCCTGAATATCATGAGTTTCCAACAAGAAATCATAATCTGTGCCACGTTGAGGATAAATATCAGAATTTTTAAAAGATAAATATTTTAAGAATTGTTGTTGAACTTTTTTCACAGAAAGTTGTAGATATCAATAATAGGGAGAGAAGCATACTCCAATTTGCTAACAACCAGACTAAAATATAATGTTTTTATAAGCTGTATGTTACTGAAGAATTTGCAACGCATAAAAAAGCCCAGTGTTCTAGAGGCAGATGTAGACATCAAGTCTATATGGTTCGAGAAGCTAAGTCGAGAGTCAAAATACACTCCAAGATCTTCAATATCGTTGACTCTTGACTATATATTGTTGTCCAGTATACTGATGAAATGTAATTTACTTTGCGTGTAAGATATCTAGCAACCTTTATTAATAGTTAGTTTTAAGTTATGGATCCTACATCTACCAGCATAAAGGCAATATTTTCACAAATGCAGAAATACATCGTTATAATAGGAGAATAAAAGATGATTTCCATATACCACCTTCTAGAAATTGGGAAATTTAATCATCTGCCGTGTCATATTAAAGATACAGCAACTTATAAAGGTTTTAGAAAGACTCTTAAGGCGTTACTGTTTAATCTAATTTAATTAGTTTTGGATTAGGAAGCATATGTACATTATTTTCCTTTGTATTTTTGGTGATGGGTTATTTGACAATTTATATACACTTTGTGTCAACATACTGAATAAATTATTATTATTATTATTATTTTATATATCCTCCATATGATGGGTGCGTATGATAATGTATACGGCCTTGATGGGGCAAGTATACATTCCTCGATTCTGTTTCTTTTACAAATGGAAACAAATGGGCCTGTTATTTTTTTTTGCCTCTTTTCGATTTTGCTGTTTTTTTACTCTGTTTTATGGGGCCTTTTTCCCCTTTCTCTTCTTTTCTGCTTTCTTTTCTAAGAACTCTCCCTCATTCTTCTTGGCTTCCCGATGATCCTTTCCCTGATGATGTCACTAACGCGCGTTCTTCGTTGCCTGCTGGCAGTCGTTGCTTGTCACATGTTCTGCCTGAGTACTTGTCTCATTATATTTGCGGATTCAAGGATTACGATTTTCTGGAGTTGTTTGTATCGTAAAGCTGGTAGATTTAGTGTTTGCAGTGCTTCATGCAGTTTGGTGGGTATCCAGTTGCCAGTTGCTCGTACTATCATTGGTACGATTATTACTTTACTTTGTTGCCACACTTCTTGGATATCCTGTGCTAGTGGTAGATACTTGTCTATTTTCTCCCTATGTTTCGCTTGGATGTTTACCGGTGCGGGTATGGATATATCTAGCAGATAGGTGATGCGTTCTTCTTTGTTGATGAATGTTATATCTGTTCTGTCTATCTGAATGGTTCTATTCCAATATATTGTGGCATTTGGTGTTTCTGTTATTGCCTCCGGCTGAAATTTATAGTAAGGCGTTTGTATGTCAGGATTGTAGGAATGACAGATTTTTAGCATCTCCTACTACGACGCTGTCTATAGTTATCTAATGTTGTTGGTTTCCAAATGGTTGCTTATTTTATTCGTAAGGATGGATGTTAAAAGCTTGTATAGCGTATTATTATTATTATTATTAAAAAATTCAAGATAGTTTGAAGGTGGACGACATCATTCCAGGGTTTTATAGGACTGTAGATCTTGAAGTCATCGGCATACGCAAGGACAGGGCATGTTAACTGTGTCAGCAAGTCGTTGATGATGATCTATTAAATAAGAAACAAAAAGTAATACTATTTACAAAGAGTTACTTATGCATAAGTGGCTCAATTTGTGAAAACTTTTCTTTTGACACTTCAATTAGCAGGTGGGCCGTCTAAAGTTTGGAATTTGAAAAATGGAACCTTTATATTTAAAAATGAAACACAATATTATTCAAATGACTCAACCCACTTATCAAGTGGTTTTTCGATTGTTTGAGCTTGAATTTCATAATTGGCAAATTAAATTTCGTGTTTCAAGAGTTCAATCGTCTTTCGATCGTTAACGACTCCCCACCAAACATAGTCCAATGGGCTCAAATCACAACTCCGAGACGGCCAATTGTCATCAGAGTTTCGGCTAATTATTTGATTTTCTAAAACGGTGCCCAAAAGTTGAATTGTTGAAATTAATCGTTGTCCATGTCATCTGTGGAAACAAAAATTCGTTAAGTATGGCACGGTAATGGTCGGCATTGAACGTAACGGCGGCTTCTTGCTCATTTCCGAAGAAAAATTTCCCAATGATGTCACTGTACTAAAATCAGCATGAATTCGTTTTGGATGCATCGGCTTCTCAATGATGGCGTTCGAATTTTCTGTGCCCCAAATGCTACTTTTTCGGCTGAAAATAAGAATACTATTTTCCATTTCTAAAAATGAACATATTATATTTAAAAGATCAGATTTTCTGGAGTGTTAGAAACATTTTACCTCATAATGAATGAAATTCTCGGTAGCTTTTTCGTCATATTTAAATTATGCATCTAAACATGTTTTTCTTATATCTTATCGTTCTTTATTTTAAGAAAAGAAGTGCGAAGTTATAAACAGAAAAGCTGAATTCTAATTTATCGTTTTCGGTTGATGTTACCAAATTATTTAACATATGCGCAAATTAAGACCAATTAGTGTGTTGGTCCAATCAATTTTAATAAAGATAATTACTATATGGTACGTCTAGTCTTTCTTACCCTTAGATATGAAGAATCGAAAAGTCTTAATAAGATAGTATCTAAATGCATAGTTTGCCCGCTGTAATAGTCTGTATAGCTTTTCGCGATTATAGTAAACATTTAACCGCGAGTTTTTATGTTTATTGCCTCTCATTCGGCATGCTTAAATTATCAATGAAGAAAATTTTAAACAAATAGCGCAATATAAATAGTAATACGCCACTTATTCACCAATTTTGCGAGCTACGCGCCATACAAACACTATAATGTCGCTATAAATTTCCCCATTAACAACGATTGAATCGATTTCGATTTTAAGTGGTTCCCATATACGAAACTACATGTATACAACCTATTTTATTTATTTAAATTCGCATAAGAGAGCGTATTTACGCCCATAATAAACTCGCAAACCACAAAATATCTCGTGTTTATATGCAAAAATTTTATTTTATGAATCGAAATTATTTTTAAACGAAACCGTATTCTAATTTTTCTTTCTAGAAAATCGCTACAGAAATAATATGAATGAATCCGAATATAAACTGGTGGTTAATACTAATTGCTATACAGATGAAAAGTATGCATCTTTTTGCTCCTGTTAATTTACGTACGTCATGACGGGAAGTTATTGTAACTTTGAGAAATTTATCGGTGACAGAGATATATAATTGGTAAAAGTAAAACGTTTTCAATTTTAAAATTAAACATCAGACAGTGATTAGATTAAATTATACATTAAACACGTTTATTTTCATCTGTTTCTGTTATAAATTACCGAGTGATGCTAATGTTCTGTTATTCAAAACTAATGAGAACAGGAAAATCAGTATATATATATTTATATTCGAAGTTTTTTTGTAATGTTTTTTAAGTTTTAATGAACTTACAAAACGGATCTGAAATATAGTTATTCTATTCTTAGACTGTAATATATATTTCGATGTTGATACTTCAACATCTGCCTGTTTAAAATAAAAGAGGGTAGACAAATAGTTCCGTAGTGAATCTAATACTTTGCATAAAAAAATCAATAAATATTAGAATGAAAACGGAAATCGATAATATATTATTATCTCCTCGCTTCAGTCAAAAATGTACTTTCTTCAGGCTGTTTTTTTAAATTATTATAACTATGTATAAGTACTTGTAAAGCATCGGCGTTGATACTTCGTTTTATTTGCTTGTCTTGAAATCTTCCTATATGGAGGAAAAAACTGTTGTCGTAAACTTTCCTAAAATTAACATTTTGAGTCGTCCTAGAGTGATAAAACGTTTCTCCATTATATCTTGAAGCTAACTACTAAGATTACTATTTTATCAACAAAATCCCAAACATTCAATCCAAAACTAATACATTTCAATAACGAAGCTGTCATTATATAATATTACGATGTAATATCGCCTTGATAATGGCAGCTCTGCTGTTCAAATACATAGACTTTGTGTTGAGTGTTTGATGTTTTGTAAGAGAAATAGCTCGTTTAGTGTTGTACCTCAAGATGATTAACTACGACGTTCACGTTGCTGAAGTTATAGAAAATTGTTGGGAAAGTCAATTTTTTAAATCCCATTAATGTCAGTATGATGGTTCTGATTCTATCTGGGCTGCGATTCTCCACTTCGTTGGAAAACTTTCGATGCAAAACAATTCGCATGTAAAGTTCCGGACGAATCAATCGACGCATATTCTCGACCTCAATGCAAAAGGAATTGCTGGTGGAATTTTTTAAAAAGCATCCCGCTCTACAAGCCGGGAAATTCGCGAATTCTTTTACAAATGCCCGTGATATGTGGCAGCAAATTACTGTGATTTTAAATGCTACACCTGGGGCAAGAAAGGATTGGTCCCAATGGCGAAAGGTATTTTCCTTTAATATGAAACCACATTTGAAGTTTACATGCGAAGGTCTCTCAGTTCTAATGTTTTTCATTTTTTGGCAGACATGGCACGATCTGAGGTGCAATGCCAAAACAAAAAAAAATCAGAAATTATTCGTCACCAAAGGGGAGCAGGTGGAGGTAGCCCCTTACCACCAGAGGAAAGTTTATCAGTAACAGACCAAATAATAACAGAGATAGATCCAACCCTATTGAGTGCCACAAGTGGAGGTTCTGCATCAATATCTTCAGCATTGTACATGCCAAAATCTAAATCAAGATCATCATCATCTAGTGGTACAGGAGGAAGATTATTTTCGATGCACATATTATGTAAAATACAGCAAGAGTTAATTTTTTAATTTTTGATGCTCTGTTGGGGGTGTAGTGCAGCACTCGGTGCTTTAATAAACATCTAAAGCGAAGTTTTAGTACGCCATTGCACCTTTCAATAACATATCTTGTGCTCATATGTTATTCATTATATGCACCTTGTGCAGCATTTGGTTCTGCATTTGTCAAAGGTGTTAGCAGCCATAGTCTTAGGTCATATCCTGAATCGCCTGTAATACCAGTAGTTCTTATATTAGACTGTACTTTGTAACTTAAGAGAAAACTACCTCATAAATAGTAGGTACTGATTTAAATTCTGTAACAGGACAGTATATTACTGTGGTTCCAAATATAATTATCATGGGTGCTCCCTGGAAACTAGAATTGCTGTCACAAATCTACATAGTTTAAATAAATATGATACACATAAATATTGCACATTTATGGAGTGATATTCTTTGCGGTTAACATATACTGCTTCGAAATCTAAATTCGAACGTAAACCTGTAGACGATGTAAAATTCGTATAGGGAATTTGTTTCGACAGTTCCAGATTACAAATCTCGGATTTTCATATGACAATTCGTCTCGAACACCAACTTTCGTATACGAAATCAAGTCCAGAATCGCAGCCCTGACTCATGAACTCGACAAAATTGCATAAACGTATAGAAAACCTCTTGTCGGATGAGGGTCTTATATCAAGATAGTCCAGCATTTTACCCAAAGCTGGGTAGCGATGAGTGCAATGCCAACCGTTAGGATTGAGGTATTGCTAGATATGTCCCTTCATTTGTTAGTCAAGGATGGGTGCGTTAAAGGCACGTCTTAGATTAAGAATTAAAGAAAAAGCAGAACTAATCCGAACTTTCTACACGGTTAAGTAGAAGGATAAACAACGCTTTCTGCTGCGACAAGTCTTTAGAATTCACAATTTGAAACATTAACGAGTAGATAATGTAATTTTCCGCCGCCAATTACCTAAATAATAACCAAAATTGCTTATTTAATTGGCGGGGAAAATTACAGTATATACATATGTATATACGCCAAGAAATACTCTGGTGTTAAAATTAAGGAGTAGAACTGTTGAAACTATGAGGCAAAGATGGAAAGTTTGCTTTTCCTGAAAGTATTAAGAAATTTTTTAAATTAACATTTTTGTAGAAAAGATTTCGCAAATGTGTAACAGATTCCAATTGCGTCTTCTGTCCTGCCCACTTTCAAGCTTTACTCTGGTCAATTATGTATGTTGTCAGCGAAATTAACTGCTTGTGAGCATTAGGCGATTCATTCTTGCTAGTCTAAAGAATCATTTGGGCTGTTAAAATTGGTCGATTTATGTTGACAGTTAGAATTACCTCGTTATCCGTTTCTCTGATGGTGGAGGATTCCCAGATGTCAGCCTGAGGAAATGCCTTTACTATTGATACAGCGGACTGCTAAATTTTCCCAAACGTCTGACGATTTATAGTTATCAGCATATCTATGTCTAGAAATCGTATTTAAATATTAACCACTTACAATTCTCTTACTTGTGTGTATAATCGTGTTTAAGAGGCATTGTGACAGCATTATTTTCCTTTTATAATACCGCGCTGTTAATCAATTTGCTCCCCACAGCAAATGGTAGATCGTTTTAAATCCAATTCTCCGAGAAAAATGTCACCGTCCTTCTAGAGAATTGAAACCTGACTCTTATTGTTCCGCCACAAGGATATTCAACTGTCTAATCAAAAGTAATAGAAGAAGTTGAATATTAGAGACGAACTACAGTTTATCCCTACCAAGCCTCATCAGTATCACATCAGCTTTCATTCAGTATTAGAGACGTCCGAATTGTTGTTCAAACAAGTTAACAAGTTATTGCTTCTGCTTAGTAGGGTCTCAACCTATACCTTTAACTATACTATAACTACCTATTACAGGCATTTTATATGGGTTATTGTGTATTGACAGTTCTCCAGGTTTTCATTATAGTATTTGGTTTGATTTCGAACAAATAAAAGTTGCCTTATTCTCTTTCTAGTTAGTTTCGCCAAGCATGTTACAAAAAATTCTATTCTAGTTCTTTTATTGTCGCGGATGAAAAGCATTTCACAGTAGTATACACATATAGGCATAGGAATTTTTGTAATGTTGCGCAAGGATACCATGAAATTACATTAACATTGATGATGGAACACTTCATGGATTATACTGCAAGAGATGAGTGACTAAATTAGTATTGGTTCTAGGACACTCTAATTTAGAAAGAAATTAGGAGGTTAACACATTAGCCAGAAATGTGTCAAATATGCCTTATTATATGGCCAGAACCAAGCTGTGGATTTATGAAGGAATCTAACAGAATATTTAAATACAATCTCGGGGCAATAATATAACTAAAATAATAATAGATACTAAATAAAATGTCATATTTTCAGATGTTTAGTCTGGTGTCTATGTCAAAAAGGCTTCTGTCTAAGACCTCAATGTGAAGTTCTTGTTTTATAAACTAGTATATAGTATGATCATTAGGTTATTGCAAAACCTCAAATATACATGGCTCTGATCCTCTGTTTTGTCACAAAATATTTTATTGAGGTTCATATCTAACCAACACTTATTACTAAATTGACCCAAAATACTAAAGAAATAAAATTAATGGCAAGTTAAATTAAACATACGATTTAGATTTCATGGTCATAACCCGATGGAGCTGAAAATACTATAACAGCTATCCGGTCTCTCCAAACAGTTGCCAATCCACCTGTTGTCGCATATTCGTATGGAAAGGAATCGTAGACGAACGCCGAAACATAAATATTACTGATTTAACCGAACATCAGCATCTCATAAAAGTGTAAAAGACGTATAAAACATTCATACAACTTATACATGCGTGCCGTTTATTTTCGGGTTTCCACGCGCGTATTTTTTTAAATGGATGTCTTGTTGGTGCTCCGCCGGACATGATATTTATATTGCAGTGTATCAATCTATTCTATATTTTCGTTTCTACTAGTATACGTATATTGCCATTACAGTACGTTGTGCTAATTTTTCTTCGTCTAGTTTGGACGTAAAATAAGACTATTTACAGATATTTATGGAAGCCACAAGCTCATAAATAAAGCAGTTTCAGTGAAAATAAATTATTTCGCGGCTTTGATGTCGTGGAATATTTTTTAACATTTCAGATAAATGTGTACGGTAATAGAATGAATTAAATGTTATCAGGTTTCTTTTAAAACATTGGAGAGTTTATTTTTTGTAACAGCTTGTTCAGCTTTAAGACAGATTTGTTTGCGTGTATTTAAATTTCAACAAACAACGAAATTAAATTAAAATGCATTTAATGTGAAAGACTTATTTCTTTACTTGGCTAAGTGCTCTTATCTCCTTGGTTAAAGAGGATAATTATTTCCTGTCACTCTCAAGCAATTCTTTCATGCACTTCTTATTTAAAAATAATATGTGTGTACTATATAACACGCAACATCTTTTTAAATTTAAAAAGGAATGCCTTTTAGAAATATGTACAAAAAAAAAGCGAAAGTAAAATTGTTTGTTTATTTATAACTTTTCTAAGTTATATCTATTGTTTGTCTTATATGGCTTAGTCATTAACAACTAATTTAAATTACTGTTATGGCGACACGATCCGGGATATGCGTCTATAATGCATGTATTATGATTTTTTATAAATACCACGTCGAAAGCAATGTAGTACGTCGCCAAACGTCCTTCTGAAGTATTCGATGGCGGTCAAACATGCGAACGTATTCCAGTCATTGTATAAATAAAACCTATTTGTTAGGAGTTATGCACATTTACGTTCACGTTCCCAACATAATGTATTATGTACGAACCGCTTACAGATAAATATCCTTTCTCGGGATTTGCAGATTATAAACTATCATTTCTTGAAATCTACAAACTCTCTGCTCTATACGTAGCAGATACTTTTCTATAATGTCAAGTAACATAAATCTTTTGATTGCCTAGATAGCAATGACATTGGAAACTGGTTTAAGACAAGGGAATGAGGTGAAATATAAATAAGATAAGTAGAATTATGCAAATAATGATGCGACGTCGTTCCAAATTCCATATACTGTATGTATTAAGTTAATGGATATTATTATTGTATGTAGAATAATTATCTGAATAGATAGGTATACAGCTGATTAAAACGCCGCAAAATTCTTTCAAAAATATAAAAAGAAAAATTAGTTAAATGTTTCCCATGGTTCCTACTTTCAATGCAATTTAAATGAAGAAACCCACGATGCAGCAGCTTTATTAAAACATCCACGACAACATAAACAAAAATTTGATTTCGAAAACGCAAAAACATTAACTTCTGAAAGCAATTATCATAAAAGATTGTATAAGAAAGTGATTCATATTAAAAGAAACAAAAATAGCATCAATGATTAAACAACTTAGTAGTATATGCCGTAATTTACTTTTATTCCATTAGATATTTGGGGCAACTTGCATCTTACATTAAAATGTATCTAAGTTAAAATAAAAGCTGATGCATTTTTATAAAAAGTGGGCGAAAGAGAACACATTAGATTTAAAATTTATCGTATTCTCGTTTTGCATATTACACTGAGGAGAAGAAGGAATGTATTCATTAATGTTTTGTTAAAAAAGAACGAAAGTATTTCAATTCTGAATTTGAAAATGAGTTAGAAGAAATGAGTTATGAATTATTACAGAAACGAAAAGGAAGGAAATCGAACCAGTAAAAATAAGAGTCTTTCAATTAAGATATCTGACAATGTACAAGGGACAATTAACTGGAAAACTGCATAGATTTAATAGCAGAGATTAGATTTATAGAAAAGATATGCCGCTCAGCCGAGCTTTCCAGATCCTTTTATTGACTGGATCAGGTCTGTTCTTCAGTCCATCCAGGCGGTCTCTTTCGCTTTCATAGCTATTTCTCTCCATCTCCCTCTATCGTGCCCCATCGTTTTCCATCCGTCTTTAATTCCTATCTTCTTCAGGTCCTCTTCCACCTCATCTACCCGTCTCACTCTTAGTCTGCCTCTCGTCCTTCTCCCGTCCAGTTTCCATTCTGTCAGCGCTCTTACAATTTCCTCTGATTTTTTCCTGTATACGTATCCCAGCCCTTTTATCCTTAGCATTTTTATATGTCCTATTACATCTTTTCCGTCCAGTTCTTCCATTATTTCCTTATTGGTTCCCCATTTCCCAGCGGTACAGCCCCCAACATCCTTCTTATTATTTTCCTCACCTGGATTAACAATATTTTTCCCCTTGTTTTGACATTGTCATAGTTTCTGCGGCATAAGTTAGTATCGGTCTCAACAGAGTTTGGTATATCTTTAATTTTGTTCTTTTTGATATTTGTTTACTCTTAAATGTCTTTTTGTTTGCGAAGAAGGCACTGTTCACCTGTTGTTTCTTTTGGTTTATTTCTTCTAGTCTGTCCCCCGTTCTGTACAACGATATACCCAGATATCTGAACTTGTTAACGCTTTCAAAACTGTTTTTTCCAATCTTTATTGTTCCATCTATTTCGCTTCTTCCAATCTTCATATACTGTGATTGTTGGTTTATTCTGAGCCCTAATTGTTCACTCTTTGTTTTTGTCTTCATATATTTCGTTCAATATTTTCTTTTGTTTCGCAACTATAACCAAATCGTCCGCATATGCGACTATTTGCGCTCCTCGGTTTTTTACATTTCCCATATTCAGTTTCTTCGTAATGTGCTCTATTATGTTGTTGTTGCAGATAATGCGATGAATGAATTGCGATAATGCGATAATGAATTCCTCTGTTTCATCCACGTTAGTTCGTATTTTAGCTCTTGTTTTAGTGAGCGTCATTTCTATTAATCTTTTGAGTTTGGCAGGGATACCTAGTTCTTCTAAGATTCTCATTAGCTGTTGTCTATTGATCGAGTCAAAGGCCTGTTTGAAATCTATGAACATTACGTCTAAACTCATTTTATATTCATTTCCTTTCTCAATTATTTGCTTCATTATATGAATTGCATCCACCTTGAACTTTCCTTTCTGGAAACCATATTGGTAATCCCTTATTAGGTTCTGGGTGTTTATTAACCTACTTTGGATTATTGCCGTTAATATGTTATAAGCTGCGCTCAAGAGTGTGATTCCTCTGTAATTACTGCACACCATTCTGTCTCCCTGTTAAAAATGAAATGTTAATCATAGCAAAAGACATATACGGAATAAATAGGAAAGAGAAGAGAAAACAGATAGCATGATGGTTATAGCAAATAGAAGAGAAGAAGGAAGCAACACAGCTAGTAGTTAAAAAAACAAAACATTTTAGCAAAGGCAATAAAAAATGCTTTTGGATATTTGAAATGAATAAAACAAATAGCAAAATAATGTTCAGGTAGAAACACGAAGAAGTGAAAGTAGAACATGTGAATGAATGAATAATAAGAGAACAAGTAAGAGAACAACATGAAGATAAAGAAGCCAACGTGTAGAATTAAATTGAAAAAACGATGATCGCTAGAAAGAGGGTGGAGGGGAGGGGAGGGTTATACCGTAAATAACTTAATATAACTTAACACCTTTATTAAAACATTTAAGCCAATTAGAGATTTTCTACAAAAAGTATAGAACCTCACCAATTAGAGATGTAGAACCTGCACTGAGCACAAAACCTCTACACCTTCAATTAGTAAGTTTATAATTAGAATTAACTAATTGATAGTTAACACTTGGTTTTCTATACTTTTGTAGGAAATTCTCTGGTGACGCCAAAAAGCGTATCTTGGTATCCCCGGTATAATGAATGAACCAAAAAGAATAAAGCAAGATACAAGCTATACAGTCCCAAAATGTGAGTGTGAATGAAAAATATTGAATGAAAGATATAGAAATCACTCTAATATTAGAATTTATTCAGTAGAGATAACTAGGGTGGTGGGGACATCTGTAGATAATGGAAGACACAAGACTACTTAAAAGAATACGGAAACCAAGAATTTCGAAAAGTAAAAGCAGAGGAAGGCCAAGATACATACGGAGAAATGTTAGAAAAGAACTGTAAAATACGGCCAGGAGCAGCTAAGCTGACAAAGAACAATAATGAGTGCTGTCTGTGAGGTGATTGGGACATCAGTTGAAGAGACTTCAGAGAATATTGAGGACCGAGACCGACATTTAAAAATGACTTCCAAGATCATTTAAACTTGTTTGGTCTAAATTTAATTTAATTTAAGTAGTGTACTTTGATATGCTTTTGGATGCTAGAGAAGCAAAATGTTTCCACAGCAAGATTGAACAGATTGTATTTTGACTTTCTTAAATTATTTTAATATTTAAACAAAATATGTATGTATGTAATTATATTAGGTACAACATATAATTATGTATAACATTAACAACGGAAAGTTAAGACTGCAAGCTATGTTTCACAACTGTTAAAAATAGGAGAATTTATTCTACAGAAAAGTAACCTTGTGTAATTAAGCACGCTGTTCTTTATATTTTCAATGTTACTGGCACTAGTTTTACTACCTACTCTTGAATTATTTGTTTTGTTAGTTCTTCATATTTGCACGTAATAATAAATCCTGTTCTCAGTCGCCTCTTGTAGTCTTATTGAAAAAAGAAATTATATGTATCTAGGTTCGTAAATCAGTAATTCTAAAATAGTGTTTATTTTCGTCCATCTGGCTCATAGAAGGATAATGAGAAATAACTTACGTCTTCATATTTAGATATGCGCCGTACAATTTCGACGGAGTCAGAATTTCTTTGACGGTTTACTATGTAGTCTAGACCGTCTCGAAGAATCGGAGATTATAAATCAACTCATTTGTCAGCTGTTGTTTACATAACCGAAAAATATGACTTTTATGCTCTCCGTAGTGGTTTGTAGCGTATTGTTTTTTTTTCTCTCTTCTCCGAACCATTCAGATGTATTAGTTAACGAATACTAAATTTGTAGTAGGCGGACATTCAGATGTTAATATTTCAATTTTTGAATTATGTTCCATGTCAATTTCGATTAATTAAAATGTAAAATATACTCAGTGTTGAATGATACCGACATAAATACTACCTATCTGTGTTTTTATGACTAAACATGAAGGTGTAACAGTAGTTAAATTTAAGTGAAATAAGAATTTACAGGGCGTTTATTTTTGAAGTAGGCGAAGCAGTTAGAGTTTAGTTATTAGACAAAATGTTGAAATATGATTAAAAAGATCTTGAGAATGTCTAATAGTTTTATTGAAATGATAACCTTGATTGTCACGACCATGATTGTTATTTATTGAGTTGATGTAGTTTGTTAAGAAAATAATTATGATCAAGAAAATAAAGAGCAAAATTTAATACATTTTGGTTTAAAACGGAATAAAATAAATTCAAAGAAGACATTTAAGTGTTTTTTTATTACTGTCATTATTGCCATCAATTTATACAAGTCCAAAATAAAAGTAAGCACATTAAGTTTGAACTCATGTCACGCTACAGTACGACACATGAAGAACTTTTTTCTGAGTGGTGTAAACAGTAGAATCCACACCTTTGCCAATAGGTCATCTAAACGAAGAGAGTGACGATATTCATTCACCAGACAAAAAGTTTTCTTAGAAATAATAGATATAAAATTTTAAATTATGGAGACCTCTTTCTGGTGATTCATTGTGTTAATTCCAAGATTTCAAAGATGATAATGTAATTTCTTCAGAAGATGTGATCCTAATGTTGTTAATGTTTTTTGGAGTTTTGGGGAGAGGGTGGGAGAAGAAGGGAGAGCGTGACAGCATTAAAACTAGAAACTTTGAATGTTGTTCTAAATTTTTATAGTTGGTGACAATTGTTTCAATCATCAAAAGCTCTAAGTTTGTTCTTTACTGTTCCAACGTTTTAGCCTTCCGTCATTTTTTGGTTCAGAAAGAATTTCATTACCCTCTCTTTGTTTTGAAAATCAAAGTTTTCACGGTTGTGTCAGGTTTGTTTGATATTGTTTCCATATTCTGCACTTGTATATTTCACGAGCTAGGAACTTTATTCGTTACTTCTTTTTCAAAAACATAAAATTTAGGTATCGCTACGAGTTCTTGTGAACTACTAAGTGTTATTCCAAGAGGAGGACGTGCATTCTTAAGTGGATTGGAAAGAATAAAATGAGGGCAGTACTCATACGCCAAGGATTGAATTAGATCATAATGATAATTTGAGAGCAATAAAGTCATTTCATTGAGAAAAGAAATAGAAAGAATAAAGAAAGACGCTAAATGAGAGAAGCTTCAAAATGTTAGGATTTATTCTGAAATAAATCTATATAAAATAAAATAAAATCAATACAGATAAAATTGACAAATTTAACATTAGTGCTTTAGAAACACGTTTGAATTATGATTTGGATTATGATCCACACTGGCAAACAATACGTTCGTTTTTCTGAAGTATTTCAGGAAGTACGCGTGGTAGAGAGCCGAAATTTTGGATCAACCTAATACAGATCTAGAGCAGCATATAACAGCTATCAAAAGAAGGTAGTAGCGAGACATTTTTAAAAATATTATTTTGCAAAGCTCTGGAGCAATATAGAACAAACCTGGATTATTATTGCAAAATCTGTAATACATCTTTGAAAAATTCCTGGGTAGAGAACTTAAAACTTCATGTCATATCACGAAAACATCTATTGGATTCTGACAATTTTAATGACTGCCTTTGTAATTCCTTTTTGGCAGCAAATATTCCATCAAATAAACAACCCTACTTAGAAAAAATCTTCAAAAATAAATGGGTCAAAATATTCTTAATGATCAGAAGCCATTTTTCAGATCAGAGCTTTATAAGTGTCGACGAAACTATCCATATAGTACAAACCTTTCATTCTGACTATAGGTACAAAGAAAAAATACTTTTAATCCTGTATCTCACTATCTCTGTAGAATCTGCGAATTTATTAGAGGAAGCTTTCCAGAAATTAGTAGACCTGTAAATTATTTTTCTAAAGAAATTGCGATCTATCAAAAATGTTTCCCACCTACAAGGATGACAAGGAACATGAGTCATTACTCTCTGATATCCGATTTCTGGTAGTACATCATAATTACATAATTAGCATAATAATTGTGACTATAATAAAGCATAGTCTTTAGCTACACTGTGATTAAAAAAACTTATCGTCTTTATTTTTATCATTCACATAAACTAATTAAATAAAATATAGTAGTAGTACTTTCCTTTTTAACATCTTGCGCTCCGCTTGGAGCAGCACGAGATTTCAATACAAACGGGCGATCTCTGAACAACCAAACACATTTTACAGTTCTATAATATGGATGGTCGATACGAAACTGCTAAACGAAATAACATATTTTATTAACTTAATTATATAATCTACTATATCATCTCTGGTATATATTCGATAATATATTGAGATCGTACAACCTGTAATTTGTACTCATTTATGATTTAATAGTGCGGAGAAATCAATAAACTATTAAACGGTATCGAAAAGCACGGCGAGCTCTCCAGCCGACATCTCCTTGTAATTAGCATTAGCCGGTAGTAGTATTTAATAGAGAGACAAAAACAAAACGGGATGTTCTTTTCAACGCCCGGAGTGCTGTCACTGTGGCAACGACTCGCACTTAACTAGAACCGTTTTTGCGTTGCTTGGTGTTTACAACGGAACAAATCGAATTACAGTTCATACTTACTTACTTAGTACAGCTGGTGTATTATCTGCAGAAATTTGAATAGCACAGCATGGAAATTGTTCGCGTAACAAATTACATAACTTGTAAATTCATGATATTTACGCAAACGCTTGGAGACATCAACAGTTCTTAAATTAGACTTTATTACAGTATTCTTTTCAAGTTGGAGCGATCATTTTCTTTGCTAACTGAAGTAATTATATAAAGGCAATGCAACTGCATGCAACTTGCTAAGAACGGGGATTAAAGAATCTATTAGTAGGATAAATATAATACTCGTAAAGTGTATCAAAATGTCATTTGATCTCTAATTGAGCTGAAGTAATCTACCGCAAACCTGGTGAGGTGCATATTATAAGGATTTTAACTGGAATTGCAACAAAAGATTAATAGCATTTTGATTCTATTTTCTTTCGTAAAATTGTTGCCAATACCGACAAGTTGGATGACTTGAGATGATCTACTGACATGTAGCATAATCTTTTTCCTTCAGAGTATGCTTGACAACAAAAAATATAATTGCTGGCATATCTACGTGGTACTACTGGAAATTTAAAGAAAGCTTTTTCGATAGGGAAGCTTTACTAAACAGCTTCCATAAAATATTGTCAAAACGATGATGTAAAAATATAACAAAAAGCGTAAACGTGTAAATAGGCAAGTGATTGGTAAGTATTTTGATGAATTGGGAGTAAGTTTGGAAGGAGTTCAACCAAATCCTATTATGAGGCTGTATAGGAGCTAGATATAATAGATCAAAGAGCTATTGATTCAGTAAAGCACTTCTTGAAGATTGATTTAGAACCTTAACAAATCATATTTTAGTGAGTTATTCATTCAGTCTTGAAAAGCACTGACTGGCTACAATCTAGGCAGTCATATTTTCAAACTGTTATTGAGTAATGCTTACAAAATAACATAAGATTCATTCCCTTGCCTCCGTATAGGACGCATATCTGATAGCTGCTGATCTTCCATACTTTATCGATTTGAAAAACCCATAGCGGAGCATGTTCTGTTAAATTGGAAGTTGAAGTATCGTGGAGTAGTACCGAAAGATACCTTTTCTATAGTTAAAGAAATGTTTTCATAACCTTGCCGTAGAAAACAAAACATCTGCCAACTTCATATTTGGATTATGCGCTAGTGGAATTCATCCAATCAATAGGCAAAAAGTACTCAAAATTTCCACAAAATTGCCTTAAGAATATATTTTTACATAATATCTGCTCCAAACAGTGTTGCCAAATGCCCAAAGAGAAAAATCCGTACATGCGCACTCAAAATGTCCGTATTTAGTACTAAATTTCCTTACCTTTTTATTTTTAAATTCAATTAAAACCAAAAATTACGTGTGTATCTATTTATTTAAAAAACAACTCAAAAATAATTAATATCATTCAGTTCTGATTAATACTCATCATAAACCAACAAATCTTTGTCATCACCTTCGGGTTCTTCCATAGGAAAATCTGGTTTTTCTTTTATTTTGGGGTACAAATTAGCACTTGTCATTCTGGACAACATGTCCCTATTTGGTGCAAATTCTATACAGTTGTCGAATCTTGTCACACATTATTTTGCAAGTAAACAGCCGTTAATTGTCTTTGTGATTAATCTATTTCTCGATTTTGTTTTAATATTGTTAACGGGTCGATGGCCGCAGTGGTTAGGCGGCTGACTATTGTTGTGAGATAGGCGCTTCAATTCAGGGACTGTGACATTTTTTCAGAGAGTTTAATCCCGGATCGACTTGCCATTCGCTGTTGGGAGCAAAGTGATTAACAGATCGGCATCATCAAAAGGCGATGTGATGCAGTCACAAAGCCAATTGAACACAACATACACACACAAAAACTACACCGCGAGAGTTGCAGTGATAGCCAGACAAGCGATACAGTTTACAAAACTTTATATATATATAAAAAAAAAAACCTGACTAAAGGTACGTTCACAACTGGCGTTTGAATGGGGAAAAGCGAAAATGTTTAAAACAAATACAGACAAATTTTTAAAAATATTCAAATTGGCATCGTTTTTGAAAGTCTTCGGTTTGGCTCAAAAGATGTCGATATTATCTTGAACATTAATTTGACCAGAATTAAAAACATAGTTAGGTAATAATCTCCATTCATCATCTATCGATTGTTCTGTATCTGATTTATATAATCTTGATTGTTTCTTAAGTATCGGTCCTAATATGGGATAATTAATTCTAGTGTGAGGCGAGACAGCACTTTCAGGTTAAAATATATGTTATTGGGACAGCAGATCATCACTGAAATCATATCTACATTGAATCTCTTTCCATAATACACAAAAGAATTCCAGACATCTTTCATAAAAATAATTTAGTAAATTAGGATTTTCTTGAATTTCAGCCTTACTAATTTCAAGATTTTTGGTAAAAGTAAATTTAGAAATAGATAGTACAACTTAACAAAAGGATCGTTCAAACCGTTGTAACTCTGTTCTGCAGCTAGCAGACGTTCTTCCAAAAATTTTTCGTTAAAAAACAGTTGTAATGCTCTCCACTGCTCAAGAATCCTAGACACTACCGCTGCCATTGACAGATCTCGTTTGGGAAGGATGAAGAATTTTATGTATTTCCACTTCTGAAAATTGCTGAAATTGCTTGTTGTCATATTGGCGTTTACTGCTCGAATGTAAAAAGGTTCCATAGTTAAAAATAAATTAATGGTATCGCATGAAAAAAACTTACTTTGAAAAAATTGTAAATAGTTCTAGCCAAATCTTTGCAAGTTCTCGGTAAACGTTTACAAGCCTGACTTGAGCAAAGATGTAGGGAATGGCAAATGCACTTCATAATTATAATTCCGGGACAAGATTCTTTAAATCTGGACGTAACGGAGTTGTGTGGCCCTATCATTAAATTGCATCTATCAGAAGCAAATCCTATAATGTTTTCAAGTGGAATAGTTTTACGCGTCAACGTGTTAATAATTACATTATACAAATTTTGTGCAGTTCCTTGTGCATTAGGCGTGTCATACAATGGTATGAGTTCCCACAATGATGTCTCAATTTATGCAGAATTGTCTTCAAAATATCTTACAACAATACATACTGTTTTTGTGGTTGAAATATCTGTTGATTCGTCTGTTAAAATGTTAAATTTGTTCTTTCGTAGGATGTCTGTTAAATCTTGTTTATAACTTTTAGCTATGAACATTGTTGTAATGGCTTTAGATTTTATTCGTAGTGCTGATAATTGCTGAGCAATTTTTGAGTCAGGAAATATAGTTGCCAATAATGGGCTCAGATGATCCACTGTTAAAAATGAAACATTGTGCGCAGCTAAAAATGCCCAAAGTTTAATTCCAGCTTGATTCACTGGATCTGGATAACTAGCAGAAGCAGATTGAGTAAACGACTCCATTAAAGATGATGAAGTAGTTTTTTTAATTTTAATTGTTTAATATGTTTGGCGAACTTTGAATGTTTTTTAATTGTGGTAAACTCCGATCCTAAGTTTTGGTTGCATAAACACACTGTGATTTGTATTTACTTTGTTCTACTGGCCTTAACCATGCTTTATATTCGGGTATATTTTTCCACGAATTTCTAGAATATACAATACATAAAATTATGTTTCTGCCTCCTCCTGGTCTAGTAGAGGGCGCTAAGCAACATTCTGTCTGAATATATGGTTACCTACTTAATGATTTATATTATTAATTTGGACAAGGTTACTACAAAAAATGTTCGTACATTTGCTTCAGTTTCAGGAAACAACTATAAAAATTGTTAAAGGACGAGAAATTCAAACTGAGCATGGAAAAAGTGTTGTAAACTCTGAATCTCTTAAACTTCCGTCTGAATAGACTAAGACGCAAGAGAGATGTTGATTCTTCAAGCCATGATGATTCATTTTCTATGGACTCGTCCTTCGATAGTCCTAGGAATTTTGTAGAAGACGATATGATCATTACTTCGTATTTACAATAAAAGTTTAGGGCTTCATTTTGGTGCAATTTTCATATGAGGCTTTCCACAAGTCACATATTTCGAAAAAGTATATTGGTAAAATAATTGCAATAAAGAATATTTTATATTAGTTATTAGTATAGTAGGATATAGTTTTGTTTCCTTTTTGTTAATCAGACTGTTGGGAAGCTTGTTGTTCTAACTTTATGTTAATGATATAACAAAAGTCGTCAGTTGATACTTGATGGTCTCATTTGATGAGGATTCAACAACTGTTTTGATGTGTAACAATTAACTAAATAGACGTTGTATGTTGATGTGAAATAATCGTGAGCTTGGAAACTGACACTTAGATTCTCCCATGCTAGTTTTAATTAATTAATTATCCTTAATAATAATTCCGTTTCTATCATCTCTTTCCATTTTGAGGACTATACTTTGGAGACTTTAAGAAATCTCTCAAGCATAGTTGGTCATTGGAAAATCAGAATATTGCGTTAGCTCCGACTAATTGTAAAATTCGAACCGTCCAACTTTGATTTGTTGTAATTACAGTATAAACTATCTGTTGACATAAACATAATTTTTAGTGCAATTAACTATAAATCATTTTATTGAAATAAATAATATTTGCGTGTACGGTAAACGGTGTAGCAACTAATTCAAAGAATGCGAATACGCGTACGAACAGAGTTAAAAGTTCTCTATATCGTGAACGAAGCTGTCCAATAAAATTAATTAAGTAATGGCCGTAAACGAGAAAGTTTCTCCGGCTCTTTTAAATACCGTCTAATAATTCGAAACGCTACGATAGGCGTTTCGATACGATGCAAATTGTTAGGCGATTAGGTATTCTACCAGATTAAATAACTGAGTGTAGAGTTTAGTAGTTTTAAGAGGGGGGAATTATCGCGAGTCTATAGGAAAATGAAACATTATCTATCTTCAACTATATACCTTGAATGCAAATGGTGTTTATAACATCCATGAATATCAATAGAGTAATATATATAAGGATTTCTTATAAAATCCCCATTACTAACATGACTACTTGTAAGTACCTACAAGAGGTATTTAAAGGTTTTTTGTGATATCAAAAAATAACGTTTAATTCAATAAAAATAATAATTACAGCCTTTTCATTGTCTACTTGTATTACTAATTAAATTTTTCTAGTTTAATATAATTTACTAAACATTTCACAATCGTAAACATCGTAAACACCTATCCTCGTGATTGCATTTTTTGTATAATCATTAGAGATGGGATAATGAATAGAACAACGTCATATTTTTGATAAGAACAGACTTACGTCAACTTAAGTCAACGCTGTTGTCCATACTTCCATACTTCCAGACGTACAAAATCTTAGTTTCATCCAAAGACCTGTTGGCTTGTGATCTAGATCGTATCAGAAACCTCTCAGTAGGCAATTATTTTTCTAAGGATGGACGTACATAGCTTCAAAAGCCTTCTTATCTACAAAAGTTGCAGTGTTGCAGCGGTGATTAGGAAAAAATGTAGGGGCATCAGGTTTGGTTAGAAGTTTTTTGGACAGATAAGCTAGAGCTCATCTTTTTCTTCTGCTTCTCACTCTGAGTGGTGGTCGGTAGAGGTCCAAACGAACTAGACAACTAACAACAAAGTTTTTCGATCTGTGTATTAGCAAAGCAATTTGATTATTAGGTACAGGAAAGGCATCACCAACAATCTTGCGTTTAGTAAACGAGTTACTGCCCAGACAAAATTGCTTTGAAAAGTCAATCTGGTGTCCAGAAGAAGCCCAAATATAAAACGGCATGACGTTGCTTCTCTAGTAAATCGCAGAGCCATGCATATATTTCCATTTTTAACCTTCATTTTGTGGACCTATCAACAATATCATCAAGCCACCTTCACTAGGGCGTCCTCTCCAGCAAACGAATACACGGTGGTATAGTCCGTGGTAATCTTACTAGCAGAATTCGGGGAGGTTGCATAGATCGCAACTCCCTAGCCTAGGAAAGGACTTGAGGGATTCCAGCGGAAGGAGTATAAATGAGAACAGTAATTCGCCAATTAAGAATTCTTGTCTCTAGTTGCAATGAGAGAATCTTGACAAGAGTTGGGTTTAATCCCAATCTTATGTATCAGGTCATGGTGTCAGATAATTTCCAAAATAAAAAAAGAACGGCACACATTGTTTTGCGGCATTCAAGTGTATCTCTAGCAGTTTCCCGTAAGTTTAAAAAGCTGGAATTTGGCAGATAATTCGTTGCGAAAAACAAAGTCATCAACTTTGAGCAGATGAATGACAAAAATAAAACTATTCAAAATTGAAAATAGATTTGTACCTTTCATAATTTGTCTTCAAAATAGAAATAATTTATTAGTTATATAATTGTTTATTTAAAGCTATTACGCTCGACTGAAATTACAGACGATTAATATTACCAACGTTGTCCAGACATAAGCATGAATGCTTATCTGATTGCTGATAATTAATTAAATAACAGTTTAATAATTAATACTTGTAAATTTTCCTGTTTTAAATATCATTTCCTGTCGTTGTTGCGCCTATCTAGAATACCAAATAAATCTGTTTATTCAAACCATACCTCCTTCTTTAAATATACTCTCTCAATCAATCGATTCACCAATAGCTAACTCAATATATTGCAGACATTAACGCCGTACGCGTGTAATATGTTTAACAACGGTTTAACTATCCCTTATTCGATCGACAAAGCATTTAATCACGATCTGTTGAGGCGCCTTCCTCTCTTACTGACACACTAAAATGAATCTTAATTGCTCATTTGTTATTACGAAGCGGTGTGGTCTTCACTTTCGCATATAATACGGATCTATGAAATATAGCTTCGGCAGTAATGGCTTGACCTATGCCAATTGAAACGCTCATTGAATACTAAAACGGGTGCGTATCCTGTCGGTTGTAAACAACATATCGATCAAAATTTTTATTTATAAACTTTACGGGGTAATATTACCATTGCAAATTTTATAGCATCTATATGCTGCCTTTAATATCCACACACGCACCGTTCTGAAATTGTTAGGAATATCGATGAGTTGATGTTAGGTGTGAAATAAATCAATAGGATGGTCAAAAGGAAATGTCCAACAGAAATGGATATTATTCTTCTGTTATATTACGTAATAAAAACTATTAACTATTAGCACAAATTCAGCTTCTGCCTCTTGAGTTAGTCAGACTTCTAAGAAGATGAAATATAATTTTTTGTAAAAACTACATTGTATCCGATATAAAAATGCTATATTTAGAAAAGTGTCTACATATGATTTGAGGGTTGGCTGGATACATACAACTTTGATACCATTTTCAGGAACGGTTAAGATCAACACCCATTGCGTTAGAAATATTGAACATCGGATAAGGTTTATTACAAAATAGAAAACAGCATTAAATATAGTGTATTTGAACAACTTTATCAGTTAAATTAAACTTATATTAAACAAGGAAATTCCAACTTAACGAACCATCATCAAGGTTCATAATCTTCACCTGCACGAAGCTTCCTTGGAACTTGCATTAGACGCTGGATAAAATTTATATCTGTTTCTAGAATTTTTTGATAAATTCTACGGCGTTCCCAACTGCTGTTGTAGAGCTTCCTGCTCAATAGAGACCAAAATGTTTAAGTTGGTCAAGCTTGAGGTGGGTTTCGTCGATTGTCATTCCTTGGCACAAACGGTAAGGTGTTTGTGGTTAACCAATCTTGTGTAATTCGGCTATAATGGTAGCTTACCAAATCAGACCAAAATATTAACTTTCAACACCCAGATTATTAATGAGATCAAGTTATTTTGGAATGTTGTTAAAATGTATGTTAGCTTCGACTGGTTCTCCTCTTATCCCCTCAATATACCATCTTGAGATGTCTGTTTCTGAACTCGCAGCCCAAATCAAAATTTTGTCTTCAAATTTATTTTTTGATTTTGTAGCAACTCAGTCTGGATACTCTTAAATATTATAAATATATACTAGTAATGTACAGGCACTGGAGAGAGTTCAGCGCAAGTTTTTAAAGTATCTATTTTTTAAATCTCATGGTGCTTTTCCAATTAGATGTTATGATCATCAATTGCTCGTGCAAACATTCGATTTAAAATCTTTAAGTAGTAGAAGAATAATTGCTAGCTTGACACAATTACATAATATATTACATAATAAAATTGATTGCCCAGCGCTCCTGGAACAGATAACATGCCCGACTTCTAGGACCAATGTACTAACCAAGTCACCTCTCTACATTATGTCTTATAACATTAACGTGGTCTCTCAGGACATTGACATCTGCTCTTGTACCAGGAGGGAGCTCAGTCTGTGCTCTTTGACCGTTTTGAGTGATTTCCTATTGATCCTGCTTTCTCTGCACTACATAATTATTATACTGGATAATTGTTGATAACACTACAGTGACAATCGCTTATAACGACGGCGAAGGGACCGCAAAAAAACAGTCGCTATAAACGGTAGTCGTTACACAAGGAGTTGACCATTAATTTTATTCTATTCTGTGTAATGTATCTATTTTAGGGAACATAAATTACTATCAAACTTTGTACCCAAAAGCATTTATTTGCTCAATAAAATACAAACATTACTTAAATACATAGGTAAAAAATGCTTAAAATAATCTAGTACCCTACGGTTTAAAAGAAAACCTAAATCAAAAATATGTCAATAAAGTAGACAAAATGCTAAAAAAATTCGTAATTTTGCTCTGTACTTTATCGAACTGAATTAATAACTGAAAATAATGTCGATCCAAACGTTTTTCTATGGAGATCACATCGCGCATTAAATCATTAACGTCTGAATTGCCGAAAGTAGCAAACCCGAAGAAGTATAGGTGCATACGCTCTTCTCGCACGTCGTTATAAGCGATAGATAAATCAAAGCATTGCGGAAAAAAATGGCCGTTAATACCGGAATGTCGTTATATATGAAGTCGTTATAAGCAATAATTTTTACTATGGTAATACAAAATCCAACCAAAATTTGAAAATTAGGTCGTATTCGTCGCTACAAGAGTTTATAAGTGATTTTCACTGTATGTAATTATTATTAGGTATGCTGGTCTTATTTTATGATGCTGTTATTGTGATGGTACTTTGTCTGCACTACATGATTATTATTGGTTGCAAGTAATCTAAAACTAAAGCTCAATCAAACCCGAAGTAGAGATCTTAGAGTTGTTGAGACATTAGAATTGCACGGACACCGTGTTTGAAGGAAACAAGTGGCAATGATTTAAGATCATTTATAACCTTAGCACAGTTATATGTAAAAGACCTTTTGAATTGTTGGGCACAATGGCTGTGAACATGAATAGGGTCTTTTCGTCGGACGTTAATATTGTGAATATCGGTCCAAAAAGTTATTTTATTGGCCAAGTAAGGTGGAGAACCGGAGCTTAAAATCTTGTAAACAAAGCAAAGAAAGTGCAGCTTCCTACGATTGATTATGTTCAACTAATGAACATCCATAAGTTTATGCGAAACTCTGCGCCCTCTCCTAATTCCAAAAATAAATCTAAGGCATGAATTCTGCAAAACTTGAATTCTACGTACATCAACTCGATCTAAGAATTATAAACTGTGTCACAGTAATTAAAATGAGAGAGTATTACAGAAGTCACATAGAAGTATCTGAATTGAGGTGCCAAATAAATGCCTGTGTGGATATAACATTTTCAGATATCCTTATCATGGCAAGCAAGTCGTACTTTATTAACAAAAAGCATAATATCTCCACGGTTCAGTGGTTTACGTCTAGGGTCATGAAATATAATAAATTTAGATGTGCTCTCGTTAATATCTAAGCAATAGTTTATTAAGTTCTTTGTTTAAATTGCTCACCATCGTATCAACATCCTCAACAAGAAAAGCGCTATATAACTGTGTGTCGCGTACAGGTGGAGTGAACACGAGAATTCGTAGAAGAAAAAGAAATGCGAAGTATAGATAGAAAATATCAGCGGACCCAATATGAAACCTTGGGGAACTCCTGACTTGGTATATCTAAAATCAGAGAATATATTTTCACTAAAAACCCGTTGAAACCTATCACAGAAATATCTCTGGAAGAAGGTAACAGCCCTTTCATCAAGGCCGATATACTGGAGGATGCTTAGTAACAGTGTATGATTAATTCTATCAAAGGCCTTAGAAAAGTCAAGCAGAACAAGTGCTGTCATCCTACCCGAATCCGCTGCTCTAATGATACCGTCAGTAATATGGTCAGTGCAGTTTGACAACTAAAGCCCGGCCTAAAACCAGACTGTATACTCGAAAGTATATTGATACTCGACACATGCAAACGCAATTGTTTCTCCACGATCCTTTCCAAAACTTTTGAGAATACAGGTAAAATACTTATAGGTCGCAGATCCGCCAATGAATTCGGAGAGCTATTTTTAGGAAGAGGAATAACACGCGCCATTTAGTTGGCTCATATTCTGTCGGGCCTCCACATACTATTTATGAATGGAATCAAGCTCTGTTTCTTTCAAGCTAAACCATCATGAACAGTTCGGAGATAGAAGTTGCTGTGGGCGTGCTTACTGTTATGACTATTGTCTTCCGTTTCTTTTCTAGTTTGGTACTGTGATCACTCTAAGATCCACTCAACCGTCTGCAGCAAATGAAGGTGGAGCAGTTAAGCTTGTCTGGAACATTTCCATACCCCCATAGTTAGTTGATTTAAAATAAGCTTTTTTTGAAGCAATAAGCATCTCAATTTAAAGCAGCCTAGGGTGTCTTGGAATGGGATAGATCAAATTTTAATGCCATTGCTTTTAATATATTGGTATAATACGGTGAATAGTTTTGCATCGTACGTTACCAAAGTACTACTGATGTTATATGGTGGGATTCGGCCGCTGTGTTTTAAGTTCTGTTGTAGTAGTTTAATTTCGTGTTATCTACGAACACATCCAAAGAATAAATGGTTTGTGTCTTCTACTTTCTTCTGCGTACTTGCAGTTAGAGGAGTCTGCTAAATGTAGTCTAAATACATCCTCTTTCTAGCCAGTAGTTAGTTATTAGTTAAATCTTAATCGGTTGCTGCTGGTGTTACAAATTCCCAATCTTTGTATACCATCTTGCCCTACTAGGATTTCACCAGGATGTTATCGGACGATATTTTGTGTGTCCAGTTTCGGACGTCTCGTAGTCTTCTACCCAGCGTATTAGATGTGTTGTTAAAAAACCCACATAAGATGGATAACTTTCAATATCAGCGAGAAGATTGTATTCTCGATCCACACATTGAGTGACGGTTGTTGGTGCCAACATTGATCCCAATGTGTGGTTCCAGCATAATAAGTAGGATTTTATTATCTTCTTCTCATTCAACGTTAAGAGAATAATTTAAACTACTTCTAAGAGCAAGCTACCACCCAGAGAATATTAAATCAAACAAGCACAATTCCATATCTATTCTACATAACTATATATTACACTATATTAATACTGTCCAATTATACCGTGAACTATACGAAGAAATAAATTTGGATGCCTTTTAAATTATATATAACAAAGTCTGTGACGTATCTCAAAAAAGTTTGCGTGCCGCTGTTCTCTACGGGTGAACTCATCCTTATTATTATTCCATTAAATTTTATGTCAGTCTGTTAGTAATAAGTTAGTTATTCCGTGGCATACGTAAGATTACATAACTACATTTTACTTTTAAATACATATTAAGCGGTATCCAACGAGATAAATATCACACTACACTAAACCACCGCATACATAGATTAAAAGAAAAAGAAAACGAAGGACTTGTTAAATGTGACCCATATATCTGAGCATTAGTAAGTGTACACAAAACAAAGAGCCAAATAAATAAGCGTATGCCCTGGGTTTCGAAGCTCACCAAAACGGATTCATTACATCTCACTGTTACACCTTCGGTGCGGCAATGAGAAATGACCGACATGTCTAGACGCATAATATGCTCGTAAATTTTTTACGATTCCATAATGTCGCACGAAGACAAAGACGCATAAACGTGCGATACCGGTAAACGGACGGAATGTAAATGTTAACAGTTCGATAAAGATAATAGATAATGGTAACTCGAACATATAAAAGAAATGCTGAACGCGGGTGCGTCACTGCGTTGCAAGGCGGGACATTAGCACGGAGCAGGATTGTGTCTGTAAGCAGGTGAATGGATGTGAGATTTATTTTGAAAAGATAACTTACGTCAGATGTTTACATACAAGGCGTACCCAGAAAGTAAAGTTAATAGCGTTTTAAAAGTTCTATTATTATGGATATATCTTAAAATTGTGATAATGGGTAAAAACAATTCATGAACGCCAAAAAATTTGTGTTTTCTAATCGAGTATCAGTCTACTGAAAATCCTTGAAATATAAGCAAATGTAAAAAAGCATGAAGAAGTTAGTTTTTAGTAAACATCTGAAAATCAATATCTGAAAAAATTAGAGAAGGTTCAGAAAGAACCATTAATTATCATCTGAAGAAGAGAAATGCTATCCATCATCCGAAGCCATAAAAATGGCAGATACATTAAGACTAAATTGCAGGATATTAATGACCGTATAAAAAAAATCATCTTGTGCTATTACGCAATAAAGTTTTGAATAATTTTAGTTAGAAATTAAAGCTCGATTAGAAACTGAAACATTTTGTGTTCTACTACGTAGAGTGTTTGAAACTAAAAGATTATCCATTACCAAGTATCAGGACAGGTCTAAATACAACACACATTGATGCATTTAAGAGTATGTTTCTGTACAAGGACGGCGTCAGTAGTAGACAGAGTAATAAAAAATTACAATATAGGTCGTTTTTGCTTGATATCTTTGTGGTTATAATGATTGATGCTTTGATAATGGTATCGAGATTTTTAAATTAGAATTTACTACAATTATTATTGGTTTTGTGTGCTATGGCTGTACCATAAAGTCGGCATCGCTTCTTAGTTTTTTTCCGATAAGTTTTGGATATATGGAAGAGGTAGAAAAATCTCATCGTTGGGGCTATGTTTGTTTTTTTTTCAAGTATTGCATTACAAAATAAAAAAGACAAACATAACCTCAATCGCGAAATTTGTAGCTCTGTTTTTTCAAAATGCATTGAAGTTGCTGCCAAAAGTAGACTAGTGAAATATCTTGACTTATTATGAGATTAAAGTCCCCACTGCCCTCCTCCTCCACCCCCTCTCTGCCGGTCTGTGAAGAGGTTACTAAATAGATACCAATCTGTTAAGAATGAGCAGGAAATGAGTTCTGTAAGTGATGTCAAATATGGTGTTCTACCCAGTTTGGTTTTAGAGTCTCTTTTATTTCTGTTAAATATAAATAATGTTGATCATAATAAAGCTAAAAATGTTGAATATCCAGATGATACCCCTATCCTTTTAAGCAAGAAAGTATCCAATCTAGTGAGAGAAATCTTTGGTGAAGACTTTGCTTAAACAGAAACATAACCTTTCTTGTTAATCTACACATGAGCCTCTTGAGAGCAATGTTGTACTAAAATGCCTTGATTTGGCTCTACAGTTGACTTTTAAACGCTTTGAATTCCGTATTACGTACTGTGGCAACTTGTTCCCGGAATTGAGTGAAACAGATTTTGTTGCCAGTTAGAGGACTTCATACCATTGTACTGAATTCGTATCTTATTTTATTTTGGATAACGTCCTTCTTAGTTTGTTGTTGTTTCCACTTGCGAAATAAACTTGGCACTGAAAGCAGCACTCCTCTCTTGTCTTTCCATTTACCAACAATGACGTAAGCATTACTGGCTCTTGATATCATATGCCTGACTTGCACAAGCATTCTTTCCCTCTTTAAAGAGATAGTGTGACATAAAAGTTGTATGCAGACAAAAATTTGGACTGCTAACATTCCGTTAGATTTAAGTATGGGTGATATTATACTGCGACCTATTGACGTATTGTGCCCCTTTGCATCAGCTGTAAGCTGTTGAGGTTTTCTCGCTCTCAGAGCTCCTCATCCAGTCTAAGAGCTTTAAGAAACTGCAATAACCGTGTTGGTTTCAGAGAAGGTATGTCCTCTTCGTCTATGATGTCTTTTCCGACATAATTGGCTTGGATTTCCGTAATAGTGGTGCAGTTAAACGTCAGATGTAACGGATTTTCATCCTCCGCCTCGCAGAACCTGCAATCGCTATTCTGTTTTAGGCCTATCCTTGTCATGTGTTCCCTCATTTCATGTACTTAGTTCTACCAAAGTTTTTGGTCTGTGCTTGTTGTAGCTTCCAAGGAATATCTTGGAGTGTCTCAGATCAGGAAGATTCTCCAAGAGGGATGCTCTGTGCCTCTCTTCTCTATCTTCTTCTTTGTAGGTGCTCATCCCTATACCACAAAACGGTTCCGGTCCCACAAACAAAGTTATGGCGGCCTTCCTTGCTAATAAATTAGCTTCTTCGTTGGCTCTGATTCCAGTATGCAACTCTGTTTTCCTTGCCTAGGTTCTTTAATCTGCTAATTTCGAGCTGATGTTGTTAGAACTCAGCGTCGTTATAGATAACATTGCGTTAGTAATATCATTCTTCTGATTACTTTCTGATTTGTTCTAGAAGTTGGTATATCCTAATGTGTCGTCGTTGTCTTCTTCATATTCCATATCACTCATATTTTCAACTATTTGTTCAGTAGCGTTTAAAGTTGCATGATTCATGCATGTTATAATAAACATTTTTAAAAATATCTCCGAAGTTTGTCCTGGATTTGTGCCTATGGACCGAACCAACGCATTTTTGTATTTGAATTATTAGAAATTGTGTTCATGTACTATACACAGCCAAGTTAAAATGCCTACTTCTTGTAACCATTCTATCAACACACACTTTCTTATCAACACTACCCGTGTACAAATTTTGCTACATACAGTAGTCAAGGTGTTGAGAAAAGGAATTTTTGAAACGCATTTCATAATTTAGTTCTTTATTAATAAACGGCTTTATTATTAAGCCTTTAAAAACTTAACTTAATAAGATTTATATTTTTAGAGGACAAACCATTCCTAAATAAAAAAAAACAGACCTTGTCGTCAACCCTTCCTTGAACTTTACTAAATAAAATCTGCGAACTAATAAAATCTCAGACAATGGAATAAGAAATAAGACCGCTATATAAGTGAATTGTGCATGTCACTTTTGCATTCGTAATGAGGACGCATCTTTTCTGATGTCACGCATTCAAGGCCGCCTTGAAATTCGTACATATTCAATTATGATTTTTGCAGACGCTTTTGATTTACTAGCCGAAAGCAATAATACAGTAATGGGATTTGTGTTCGTCGGCTTAATTAACTGAAGAAAAGCTAATTGGCGATTGTTCAACGCCCTCGCTGGCCTGCAGTTGTTATCTTCAATACCCGTCTGCGTGGCTGTATTTTTACGCGATTTAGTACGCCTCGAAGAATATAGTTTTTAAATTAAGTTAGGGCGTTTATGCGCATTTACGTTTCGTATAATGAAAGGAGCTATATTACGATATACGATAAGCTTTATTCAGTGATTGTGTTAGTAACAATGAGATCTAAATATATTTGTCAATTAATCTTGCAAATAATAGTCTTCAGGGATTCTTCCTTCTTATTTTATATACTTACAACATTTTTATATGTGCAAGTAGATTAGGGTGTTTGATGTTATATGGATTAATTATAGTTTATCTAGGGAATTGTTACACATGAAGATAAATTCTGAATGTTTATAGCTCTTCTGTCAAGAAAGTGACATCTTTGAAGCTATAAAATTACATTCTTTATAAGCAACATAAAGTTTAAAAAAAGTAATGGATAAGCAAGTGGTGGTGGTATCGATGTTATACCGTTTTTTTATGTCGAGCACACGACATGCTTCGCTTTTAAACAAGTGTAAGGATATATATTTTAAGAAAAAAGAACATTTCGAAATGTCAATAAACGAAGAACCCCACAAAGGATTATCATTTGTCTAACTACAATAACGCTCAAGCATTTCGCAGAATTTTCTATATAAAAATAGCGATTTAACCCGTTGCACTTCTTTGACTCGACACCACACTGAAACGATTCACTTCGTAGCTCGTATCAACGGCGCTCCCGTTTCAAGAAGAGGAAGCTCACAAATAAATATTGCATCCCACTTGATCGTTAAGTATGGTTTTTTATTGACTTGCATTGGATACATTTCAGTTATAAACCTCACGCGAGTATCAACACACGAGTTAAATTATTTATGTTTAAATGTAAGTTATTGAGTACTCTTAAAGATGGGTGGAAATGTAAGACAACGTGCAGTAACCGCCACAATTAATGTCTACCTTAATATTAGGAAGTAGAGCAGAATTATCTTCCTTATATTCCGAATTTATTAATCATACTTTATAAATAAACAGAAATATCGTCAGTATTTTTAGTTGTGAGTGCACAAATTGATTGTATTGAATTATTTACAATCATGTAGTAATAATTTTCGTTTTAATTTAATTCCAAATATATTTACGCATCGGTATATGAATATTTTCAGAGACAAATTTATCGCTTTCGTCGAATCACGAAACGCTTGTTTACCGGATAACACGCCTTCAGCCTTAATAATTCGATAGCCACTCCAAACTGGGATATTTTGTTTGATTTATTAAGGTCAATTGCTGTTTTGCTGTTACCGGCAAGTTTCTAATTTATTTTTCTGTTTTTAAAGTTTAAAACTCTTATGAAATCCGAGATTAATTGGTTTTATATTCAATGAGGGAATTTACGATAGGTTGCTTGCAATGTTCCTGTGAAGATATTCGATGGTGAAAGCGAATATAGGATTTCTTTTTGTGTAATTAGTTATTAATCAAGATTACGCGCACCCACATTTCTACTGTAAGTAGATATAATATAATATGATAAAATAGAATCAATTATAGATTTATTAAATGACGTTCAGTTGGAAGGTTCCTGATTTTGCGCATAAGGAAAATATGTCATGTCAAATACCTAAGTCTCCTTTCTAATTATAGTAGCGATTAAACACACTCTATCTTTAAAAATTGGTGACGACGGAGCATAATCTGAAGAACCCACAAAGTGTCAAGTAAGGAAACTAATAATAACGGATTATTGTGGAATCAAATAGATGTGTTTCTTATTGGATTTTATCTAATTATAAGTGTTTTCAAAGTGATACCTTTGAGAATTATTACATTAATTTCTCATATACTGATACGGACATTCTCTTGGACGAAATTTTTTAAAATATTTTTGACAGTGCATGTTCACACCCAAGAGACATAAAGTTACAAAATCTTAAATTGATTTTTTTGCTCCTAACTGTTCTTCTGTTATTAAGCCTTTAGATCAGGGCATCATTAAAAGCTTCAAAGCATTTTATAAAACATTTATTGTCAAAAAGGAAAGGAAACTATTGGGATAGGCAGCCAAAATCAAACGATGATTTAAAACATCTCCATTTAATATTCTAAGCCTTCCGTAATTAGTTTTTACTTTCAACAACTGACTTGCTATAATGGTAATTGTCCTAAATTCTACTCCCTTGTTAAGGTACATAAGGCTGATTACCATGTAAGATCTATTGTATTCTTTGTGGGTTCCCGTACTTACCAACTGTCTTCATTTATTGCTTTTATTCTAACGTTTTCCTTCTCTAATAGGACAAGTTACAATATCACCGATTCCTTTGCTTTTGCGGTTTCGATCAAACAGAAATCCATTCCGGATTACTTTGTTGTGGTATCTCTGGACGTTGTATCACTTTTTACTAATATACCTTTCGAATTGGTGCTAGAAATCTTGGATAAAGAATGGCATAGAGTTAGTCAAAACACCACCATTGAAAAATCCACTCTGTTGGACATACTGTTCCTTTTTCAATGGGCTTCTTTCACATTTGATGGTAATTACTACCAACAAACCTCTGGCACCGCCACGGGCAGTCCACTACGCCCCCGATTCTTGCTTGTATTGTTATGGATAAATTACTCCAATCCTGCCTTCCGAAACTGGATTTCGAGGTGCCTTTTCTATATAAATGTAGACGACACCATTACCGCCTTTCGGGATACAAAAACTGATGCTATCTTGGATGTTTCTAATTCTTTCCACCACAATCTAAGATTCACCATAGAATTGCAAACCAATAATTCTATCCCCTTTCTGAACACTTTGGTAATTAGAAAATCCGAGGCTAGGTTTCAGAAGCGACTGGAATCAAAACAGCATGAAGAAACTGAACAAGAATGCCATATTATGGTATGACAACCGGAGGGACTGGTATCGGAGTATATGGACCCAGAATCAAGTACCTATTCTGAAAGTTTAGGGAAGTTCCCTAGCATCCTTCAGGCGGAAATACACGCTATAGATAGATGCGTCCGATTTAACCTAGAAAGAAAGTATCGGAAACAGGAGATTATCATTCTGACCGATAGTCAAGCGGCCATCAAAACGCTGAGTTCCTATACAATCAGCTCACAAATGGCTTGGGAATGCCTCTCCAAGCTGAACGAGCTAGGCAGCGAAAACAAAGTCACTCTCATGTGGGTGCCAGGACACAGCGGATTAGAACGAAACGACGAAGCTGACAAACTTGCAAAAAAAGGGGGCGAGTGCATTTCTGTTGGGTTCTGAACCTTTTTGCAGGATCAGTCAGGAATAAGGAATACCAAGCACTGGTTTGATCAACATGGAATGAGACAAGCGAAAACGAGTCTGGGAACCTACAACCATAACAGATTCAAAGAACTCATTACCATGAGTAAGGACAAACTTCGCTTACTGACAGGAATCCTATCAGGTCACTGTCGGCTCCGAAGCAATATGAAAACAATTGGGCCAGCAGAGACAGCAGAATGCCGTTTCTGCGAAGGAGGAAGACGAAACTTCCATACATATCCTGTGTACGCAGAGCACTACGTAATTCAAGGGCCAGGCATCTAGGATCTTATGAAATAGAAGTGGGAGATCTGCCAAAAGTCAAGCCATCCCACATTCTACATTTTCTAAAGCAGATAGGCCTAGAAAGCGAGCTATGAAGTCGAGAAACTCTCAACGTCACAGCAAGAAAGGGGGGACACAATAGACCTTTCAGGTCGCAGTGCTAGGTAGATGTACGGTGTCAAATTCGTTGTCAAGTCAACCTCGTATCACCGTCTCCGTCATTCTAACGCATACAACATGTATTTCACCATTGCATGTAATGCTATTTACAATGGCTAACAATCCAGTCGTTCAATGTGTATAAGTATGTTCAAAAATACAGGTCGGAGTGGTCAAGTGGTATTAGAATAAATTATTTTATCCAAATGCAATATTTTTGTTGATTGGCATAGCCATTTATATTATTAGTATTTTGACATATTAAATGTCAATTTTTTTTTCCAATACAGTCGTTCAATGTGTATATTCATCTTTTCATCTGTGATGTAGTTTGCAACGCTTGTCCTTTAGGAAATTTTCATGTTACTAATCATAGGGATTTTAGGAAGTTTTAAAATCTTTGTTTACATGTCAGACATGCAGTAATTTTAATCCGATTATATTCGATCATCGAGCATCAATTGATTTTTCAGAATATTTACAGTATTGCATTAAAATACTCCTTTTTTAAATTTTCAAAAAGTTTATTAATTTGTAATGTGTCTTTGGCTTTGTAAACTATATGCTTGAATCTAGTGTTGGCATCGATATCTCCAGATAAGTTGTTACAATTTAATATTAATTTTTAGTTGCTTTTCCTAATGCACCTTTTACTTATTAATTGTACAATTTTCTCTGAAGAAGGTAAAAACTAATTACCGAGAGCTTAGAATATTAAATAGAGATTTTTTAAATCATCGTTTGATTTTGGCTGCCTATCCCAATAGTTTCCTTTCCTTTTTGACCTTAACGTCGTACGGCCAGTACTTCCACTCTAAAACATTTACTGTTAAACAACTTTTAATAGCCATAAATACTGCTGCATCAGCACAAGAATTATTAAAGAAAATACACGTTTTAGATGCAATTTACCTCATAAAAAATGCATGGGGTAGAGTAGCAAACTATTAACTGTGAAAATACAAGAGACAACCTAGAAAACTCGGATAATGAAGACGACCTTCCATTGTCACTTTGAGCTGTAATATTGAGGAATAAAGATAAGTTCGGGATCGAAAATGATAATAAGATGAGGACTTTTTTAATGTAGACAATAATTTAATGTTCGAAGAAACGGATGACTCTGCATGTTTGGAGGTTCCCACACAAGAGATAGTGTCCGATGAGTCAGATGTTGAACATACTCAGGAAGAAGAGGGTATTACTACATACCAACAGGCAATTAATGGTGACCTATCTGCTGTTGATTTAATATCTAAGCTTGATCTTCATTTCCACGATGCATTAGTTAACAAGAAAACTCGGCAAACATCTATGTCCTAGGTTAAATTTAAGGCATTCAACATTCGAGCTGATATTAGACCGTCATGCTTGTCTCTTACAATGATTACTAAATTAGAAAATAACTATAATAAATAATATAAATAATTACTAAGTCGTCGGTATGGTAAAGCCTTGTACCTCAAACCCGAGGTTTGCTAGCCTATTCAGAATTTTGTCTACAACCGGTGATCGTAATATTGCCATAGAGTCTCCTATATTTATAGTTGATGATTCAGCTTTTGAGCATTGATTTGATCCATCTAGGGTCGGCAGATTTAGTGTCGTCCATGAATGCCTTTTCACTTTCATTAACCAGATTGTATAATGTAGATTCTATAGATTTCCCCCTTCATATCTAAAGTCTTTGCAATAGAGTGGTTTCTTCACTTCTAATGTGCTATGCTACTCAGGCTGATGGTGTGACAGGATTTAGATTTTCCAGCTGGTCATTTGCCAGCTTTTGTTATAAACGGCAACCTCGCCTGTTTCCAAATTTGAGGAATGCAATTAAGGTAGAAGTTAGCTCCAAAAGGTATTACTTTTATCGGCAGAATTTTAGTTAGGTTCCGTCGCATGGGTAGGGTGGGAAAAATGTCATCTTCACCTGATGATTTATGGAGTTTAAATGATTTTATGTCCTATTGGTCTTATTGGGAATAAATATTTTCCCGGACAGACTTTTAATCTCATTTTGCGTCAAATCTTCTTTCCCTCTTCTCATTAGATTTCTTTTGTAAATCCGTAACTGGGGCAGGTTTGCAGTTTTGATCATAATTAATAAATGAAATAATTCCAAAAACTACTATGATTAGTAAGAGGACGTATATACATTTTTTGTATAGTGCAATATTTAATAGACAAAAAAATAAATAAAATTGTATCCGAGTGAATATAAGAAGCTCATTCCAAACTATTTTAGATGAAAGCGATATGCACAACTGATACATCGTATTTCTTTATAACTGGCGCCTGTATATCATGACATGACAAGTAACGATGCGAGAATCCGTCTTCATGAGCATTGAGGAAGATTTTTTTTCAGTCTGCCTAGATCATTAAATGCTGAGCATTCCTTATAAATAATTTTACATAAATTTTTCCACACCGACTTCGTAATTATTAATTTTTTTTTGTTATATACTTTTACCGACATCGTAAAAGTTAGCTTAACACTAACACTAGACGGAATTTCTTACCACGGTATTGGCCTCACTAACAAGCCGTGATTAGCGCTGTATGCTTCGAGACCACGTTGTAGAGGCGCAGGGGCAAAAAAGGAGATATATGTACGTCTGTTTTTCTGTACCTACACATGTTTCTCCGTGACAACTGTCTCTCGGAAAGAAGTCTTAATTTCAACCAATTAGCGTTTGCTAATGATTCGTGTAACAAGCCTAATCTGTGGGTAGATGATGGATAGGTGTTTGTAAACGGTAGTTTTAATTTGCTTCTTGCGTAGGTTATGGGAAAAGCGCAATATTCAATTAGTTATTCTGGAGGTACGTATACGGTGTGAATAAACAACGACTTTTTAAAATACTGGAGTATAAGGAGATGACAATTGTTGAAATAAGAGAGATTTCCCACCGAAAAAAATGTTTTTGCCCTGTTTTTCAAATTAATCATCACAACCAAATGCTTCTGAATGAAAGATTTTTTCTTGAATAATTCAAAACAATACCTTTTCACGACATTCTGTTAAATATCTTAAAACTCTTTCAATTGAAAGTTATGATAAATTGAAGGAAGTCTTGACGATATATTTTTTATAATATCCATCGGTCTATCACACTATACATTAAAATAATTCAAAGGAAAGCACTGCTGTCTACTAATTAGCTGGATACATGAACCTCAAATTAACCTGTGCGGTATCGTTAATACTAACCATTAACTACTGTCGGAGCACTTCTTGTCTTGACTAACGACCGCATTGTTATCCTGGTTAATAAATCAAAACGACATTATCGACTAATTATCTCTTAACAAGTAATAGTGATTCTGCGTAGAATTATTTTTATTGCTAGTTTAATCAGTGACGCGTAGCATGTACACAACCAAATTTATAGGCTTAGACAGGTTCTAAGCTTCTGAAAACTGTGACCTAAATATTCAAAATGCGTTCACGTAAAATTACACTACATGCTTTCGAATGAAATAAATTTAAAGTTTAAACGAAATACTGTATTAGTAATATTGAAAAATCTCAAGCTTTATAAATGCATCCTAGCAGATGTGCATCACACCTGAACACAAGAACGTAATAATAATGAAAGTAACAGCTGTTTACGAGACTTATGCAACGAAACATATGCTTATATGATTTTACCCTGACTGACTTTTCATGATTCGTATACCGATCGTAATTAATGACAATATAAATAAAATGTCCGGAGATCCATTCATAACCAACACCTATTATTATAAACGCATCCGAATGAATCATCATTATCTCGGCATTAGCACTTCAGAGGTACCGACCGGGATAAGCGTTGCTATCATTAGGTTGGTGTTAGTTTGAACAAAAAGCGTATAATCTCCGACATTACCAGGTGTCAGCTAAGTTCGTTAGAGGAAATTATCGCCCCGGAGTTATTGATGTATTCCATCTAAATAACGTCGTTTACTTTATTGCAAGATGGTTTCAGGCAATTCCACAAAGTGGTAATTTAAAACGTGCGATGATTTTGGGTTTAGAGAGGTTAACGAGTTGGAAAATTTTTGGTTATTAAGCGATTGCTGGAAATTGTCTTGTAATCTCGTTTATTCTTGCTGTTTTTAACAATAATAATAATGTGAGGTGCTTGCATTTAAGATGATACAGCCACTGCAGTTTTGTAGATGTTTCAATCCTTTTCATATTTTGCGCTCCTTCAATTATTGGATGTTAGATCTTCTGTACCAGATCTTTTGCCTAACATATTTTCTATAAAATGTTTCCTTCTAATATGCCTAAATTGCTCGGTATTTCTTATTCATTACTTAGTACGCAAAGATCCAATTAATTATTACCTCCATGATGGTGTATCTCCATTCTGACCATGAACCTGCTTTCTGCTTTGATGCCGAAGGCTTTTGTCGTTATGGAATTCAGCACCAGGTAATGTAGTGGTAAATTTGCTATCTCCTGAGTTTGTAGCTAGTCAAGGATAATCAAGCAAATAATGGGGCTCAGTGCACCTCCTATCGGCCTGTTAAAGTACTGTTATAGATTTTGTTATTGTAACAGAAATGAGACGGCATCGAGCGACAATAGCACATATTCTGTAAACCACATGTATAACGTTTAGCTTTTAAAAGGGCTGCATCAGTACACTTCAGTAAAAATTAGACAATGTTATACATATATAGGACTCCGTAATTTTAGAAACATTTACACAAAATGTATTCTGCCGTCTCTAGATCTTCTTGATATCGACGGCAGATTTGATCTTCAGCTGTTTTCAGTTTATATAGAAACCCTGCCACCAGTCGAAGGTCCCTTTTGCTGAAAAATAGCAACAACTGTGCTGCCTTAGGCGGTCCTGATAATAGTGCCTTCGCCTGGCTTTGTCCTGGCGTATTCTGCCAATGGGAGGCCTTTCTGTTGACCTCCCATTTGTTAATTGCTTGTGTTAGGTGGCTCTCTTGTTAGCTCACAACAGGGATAAGGTCCAATGCAAGGCATTTTCGCTGCTTCTTTGGCAAGCTTATCACGCTTCTCGATTCCCTTCGATCGCTTGATTGTTTAAGACTCACTGCAGGAGACCGGACTCGTATGCGTACGCACTCACAGCCTTCAACTCCGCTTGACTGTCCGTTGATATACTAATTGTTGCGCCACGCATCCCTAACTCGAGGTGCTTTACGGCGCGTAAGTTAATAGCAGAAATATCCGCTTGAAATATGTTGCAGTAGAGTCTCATAAGCACTTTGAGATAGTGGTTAAGCCCACTGAGCCCAGTGCCCGTCCACAATCCTTCTATTCTAGAGTCGTCCGTGTACCATTCCAGGGTTCCTCTTTTGAATTGAGGCTCACCGGAGGCCCACTTAGTACGGTTTTCGATCACCACTTTTTAGGATTGGTCGAAGTTGTATTGCATAGGGATCTTGCCCTTTGCAATGCGAATTAGGTAATTGATGTTGGGATCTTCAAGGATTTTAAGGTGTCCTCTAATGTCCCCAGGTTTTAATCCCTTAAGTCTGCCCAGAGATAGGGCACTTGATATAGCTTGTTTTTTGGATGTAAATTAGACAAGTGAGTCTTTGGATTAGTTGAAGCTGTTGTTGTACAGTCTTCTGCGTTGTTTTTGGCCACCATACCGAAGCGGCATAGGTGATCGTGGGTCTTATAATTGCTGTATATGACCATAGGATCATTGAGACCCCAGGACTTACCGAGCAACCTTCGGCAAATTAGCGATGCCTTTATGGCCTTCTAGGCATCGCTGATTTGCCGAAAGCTGCTCGGTTGGAACAATACCTGTGAGATCTTTATTGAGTGTAATGTACCTATCGGTGTCACCGAGCAGAGACTCCCATTTCTGGATGTAATCTGACTGTTTAAGAATAACTGTGGCTTGACCCTTGCCAAGAGCCAACACTACCAGTGACCAGAATTTTGACTGATCAGATCTGATACATTGCGGAATTAAGTACTTTATTCTCAATCATTGCGTAGCAATAGACAAAGAAGCAAGGAAACCCACTTATAGAAATTGTAATGGAGTAGTATGGCAAGCATATTGGGGATAGTGAATTCAGCATTGAATATTAATTAAATGAAGACAAATGTAACTCAGAAGACGCGGGAGATAAGCCTGCTTTGGACAACGTTGATATATAATAAATGTTTTCGACGATGGTGTTACGGTACAAGTGGCGGAGAGGACGGGAACAATGATCAAACTTAAGGCAATAATGAAAATTTCAATGAACAAGATTAGAGCTAACGTGATTCAAGCAGCATCATTTGCAGCATCAAAAAAAATTGGGCTCTAAATGCTGATGAGAAATTGTTTGGACGAGCTTCTATAAAAAACAGTCAATGAATTAAACTTGTATGCATTCCAAAAAACGATCCAAATGAGCTTGCCACTAAAATATTAAGAAATCTTAGGTCCAAATTTTTATAGTTCATGCTTACGAGTGTACCAAACTTGTGCCGATGTTTGAATATGCGATTTTGACACATTTGTAATGACAGAAATGTCATTACAAATTGTGATTTAGTTGGTGTATGTGGCTTTGCCTACAGTTTTGAGGTTATGTTGGCAAAGCAGACAATGAGCTCGTTCCTAGCATTAAAAAGGATTTTGGATCAACCGGAACTTGCATACTTAGCACGGAAAGGCATATTTTCTTTGGGTACCGTTAAGAGGACCAAGACACTAAGCTGCAAGCTTCTAACGGAAAAGGAATTTAATAGAATATTCAGATGAACTTGTGAATCCGAATGAACTGTGAATTTGTTTGAGATTATGATGGTACAGACGCCTCGTGTAATGGCTGGAAAGACAATAAACTTGTTTGTCTCCTCTTTACTAATCGGCAGATATAACACCCAAGTTCCATAGAAAGAGGGTGATATATTCGACTATTTTATTACCTGCTGATGCAATAAATAAATATAATATGCAGATGATTAACAATCGATTTCCTGCATTGTCTATACAGGTAGGTAGTATGAGTATGAGTAGTTCAGTTCATATCTTTTTATATTTTGTTACACATCTTTCAACGTTGTTAATTTTCAGCTAATATATATTTCATGTGTTTAAAAATCAACGCTGTTTACTCTTCACGAAATTAATCAATAAACACATCAAACTTAACTGATACGACCCAAATGAGAATTTCAAGTTGTGCGCCACCCATGATAAATTAATCCTACGGCTAAGCTAATCCCGAACGATCCGGCAAACTCTCCTAATAGAAATAGCTGACTAAAGTGACTTCCTCGATCATCTTAAAGTATTCAAAAGTGCCACACGATCGCGGTTTATAAATAAATCAAATTCAGTCTAGTGGTACAGAGAGAGTTACCTGATATATGTATATGTATATATAGGTGTATCCTTACATACACAGGCTCACACGTACACATACTTATACATATATATCGTTTTAGTTGAAGTTTAAAACGACTCCACCACGCTCAGTTGACGATTGAAACGTACCAAACATATCGATACATTCATCTCCTCTACTATAGAGCGAGAGGACGTTTTTTCCCATCCAGCAGCAGTTCGTCTGTCGCCGCTACGATGACACGCTTCGGAGTTAGCTCGTCATAAAGTACTCGGGAATTTCTTCCCGTCGTTCCAGCTTTATCGGCTGACAAACGTCGTTTGATTTCGCAATTTTATTGCTTTTAGAAGGTCATAACGTATCACCACTTCAATTTGTACTCACTTCAAAGAGATATTGGTATTACTTAGATGTATACATACATTTATCGAAAGAAGGATGATGTTTCCATAATAGATATACATTCCCGTCGCTTGATTGTATTCGCAATAAAATTTTAACTGCAAAAATTTATCACGTTCGTCTTGAGAGATTATACGAACATTTAAAATAAACAGGAAATCGGCAATTCTCAAGAATAAGCAATTATTTCTTTAGAATGGTACTCTTATGTGTAGGTAAGTTCACTATATTGCAATTACTGTTTTATCCATGAGTATTCATTACAAATATTTGACAATACGGACCATTTAATAATAGATTTAATTAATGAAATCATTATCTAACATGTTTTAGATCGAATTTAGTAAAAATATGTTGTATACAGTGAAAGCTCTCATAAGCGGGCATTCATGGTTCCAGTGTTTTCGTTCTGCTATGGGAGATGTCCGCTTATGGGATAGCTCGAAAAAATCTTTATCTAATGTACATTGTGCCTCATCGTATCATTATATCGAATCAGGGACTTGGTCATTAACTTCGTCCTCTTTGTCTTCTAAATAGTTTACTTCCACAGTGTCATTTTCATTTTCCAATTGAATTTCTAGGTCGTGATCCTGGGTGTGAACTGTTTCATCCATATTTAAAAATTCGTTTAAATTTTTATCACTTTTTTTCCGATACTATTTGTACAGTTTCTTCAGTTTAATCCAATTTATATGTTAGGACGTCCACTGTCCATGTATAAATCAACAAACTGTATAAACAGTGTACACCGTAAAAATATTCTTTTCATAAGTAATATAACAAGTGACCAAGATTTTCCGATTAAATTGATTTGGATAATTTGTGACTGCTTGTTGAGATAATAATTATTTAAGATCAACAAGCACGAACAAATTATGCAAATCAATTTTATCAAAGACAAATCTTGTTCACACGTTGTATTTAATAAGACTATATCACGAACAAAATTTGTTGCGATGTAGTTTGCTTTTAGTAAGTTAGGCAGTTATCGGATGTTTTCGTAATTTACTGTGTTAGATTATGTTCATTTTGGCATGTATTTGGCTGGTAACTAAGCAAACAAAAAAATAAATAAACAAAATTTGCTTTCTGTAGTAATTGCGAGCATTGTGAGTGAAAATGAACCGTTTTGATAGTACTCCATTACTATTGATTAATATATCTATTTTGTGACCTTTATGTACCTACTTATCTTTCAATTCCTGAAATACTTCCACTTGTATAAAACAACAATTAATTAAATACCAATTTATTCCTACAAGTGGAAATATTTCAGGAATTGAAAGGTTAGTATTGATAAAACCACGACTGATTTTATCACTTATTAAAATTCACACGTGATTCTTTCACTATAAAATGAATGTCATTGGCTGTTGCTAAGGAATTCCAACTGTATGATTGGTTGACAGAAATGTGAGTGATATAGTTCATAGAAACTTTGCCACTCTCCCGGGGATTGAATTTTAAAAACTCTCACTGTCTGTAGATTGGACACTTCTAATAATATTTTGTTGGCGCGTTTCTGCGCCATTTAGAAATCTAAAATTTATTGGGATCTTGCACTTTTTTCATATTTTTTTTTCTTTTTTTTCCAAGGAGGAAATCCTTTATGGACGATGTGTGGAACTCCAGTACGGTGTGTGCTATGTACTGTTTACCCATTAAAACCTCCTGCCTCGCACAAAAAAGCATTCACAGTCGTACCTAAAACCGTCTACGAACATTACATCAGGTGCGACTGGCGGGCTATCTCCCTTTAGATCGCTACTCTTCCCTGATCCTGATTTTGCCTCGTTCTTCTGTCTTCTTTAGGGTCATGATATCCCTTATCATAGTATGTACTGATTTCCAGTTGGATCTGCTTTCCATCATTAAAAAGACGAGAGTCCTCGGGCTCTCCTGAATTCATCCCATCTAGAGCACTCATAAATGGCGTGCTCCGCCGTGTCTACGGTTCCACAGTACATACACACGTCGGTATCATCCCGATTGATTCGTTTTGCGAAGAATCTATACACACCATGCGCTGTCAAGGCTTGCGTCAAAAAGTAATTTAGTCTCCGGCGTTTGCCGTTGGACCTTTTCTCGTCCGTCCGTCCATCTATTTTGCCAGGCACGCAGTGAAACCACACTTGCTTGTTTCCCTGTTAATTTCTGATCGTCTTCATGCCTGTGCTCACGCAGGTAGCATCTTTCAAGGACCAACAAGTCTATAGGTATTCTACCAGTTATCACTTGCAATGCCATCCCAAACATCGTTTTGTACGCGGACGCTGCTGCTCGTAGAGTATATTTTGCATGGCGCTGCACAGAACAAACTGCTTGCAGCTGCCTGATCGCCCAACATTGGGCACTAGTCTGGTCAGTCTGGATAACTTCTTCTTTGTCTAGGGGACTGTCTCCACTATATGCTGTCTGATGTTTAGTTTGTCGTCCATGACCCAAAATAGGCGAGGAATCTAGCTGGACATAGCACATTACTATGTACAATATCATTTAATTGAAATAAGGAAGTTTTCAAACATTTCCTCAAGATTAGTAAAAACTAAATGAGTAGTTGTAATTTTTTTAAATGACACCATTAATTGTGAGCTTGAAATCCTCTTAAATGAGGGTGGAATTTGTTTTTCATTTAATAATAATTTAAATGATCTTCGCTAGAATAAAACATATTCCGACTTTCCATGTACACTACTTTTTAAATATTTTCTCTGGGAAGCCTTAAAATTTGCACCACTTAATCTATCGAAAAGTTTATCCAGAAATTTTAAAATTTTGGCAATTTCTTTAGCGTGTGATTTCATTGTAGGTGCTACTAATGAATCACACTCACCCATGGATAAATAAATAGCATTTGAAATTAGAAAAAAGTGAAATCAAAATTGCGATCGAAAGATTTTACATTTATCTGCATTAAAAGAAATGATGAGGTAAAATTCACAACAATTTGGTGCTTTTTCAAATTTCAGAAAGTGGTGCTAACGATGTTTGGTGAAATGTGTGAGTACAAAAACTTTGACTATAGTACATGGGAGCCTGTGCCGTATCTACAGTACGTTAATACGTATTATCTATAACTATGCGTTTTATTATTTGTGTCAAAGAGGATTAATACTAAGTTTCAAGTAAATTTTACAATAAAAATAATATTTTCCCCACAAACTGTGTTGTACTCGTTCATTACCTTTGGAGATGAATTTAAACAACGCCGAAGAACTTGTTTTATTAATTTTGTCGGAGGATTAGTAATAAGTTTCAATTAATTTGAAAGCATAAATATGTATTTTTAATTTTTTTTTGTACACAGACTTTGCCACCCCCTTTCACACAGAACTGACTCAGTAAAGGACCTGGGAGTGATATTTGATTCGGAGCTATCCTTTAATAAGCATATTGAAGGCATCTGTCTTTCGGCTTCGAAAACTTTGGGCTTTCTCATTCGTGCTTCTAAGTGTTTCCATACCATAACCTTACTAAAATCGTTGTATTTTACGCTTATAGTTCCAAAACTTGAATACGCCTTCATTATTTGATTTACTTTCTACATGTCGCAGCAGTTTCCTATTGAGCGTGTACAGCGTCGATTCTTAAAATATCTATTTTTTAAATCCAATCACATACATATATCCCAATTGGAATACTTCTTATGAAGAACTGCTTCACCTTTATGGAGTTCAATCGTTGACTGTACGTAGGACTAATTACAGTGCAAGGTTTCTTCATCATCTTCTCCACAATAAAATTGACTGGCCCGGACTGCTATCTATGGTTAGATTTAATGTCCCAAGTGTTTCTACCCGCTAAACTACTACTTTTAAACTAGTGACTCCGAGGACGAATTTATTGGTGAGATCACCGATCTTCCATATGATGAAGAATGCCGAGATATACTACAGCGATATATTTATTGGAGAAGTGGAATAGTGTAAGAAGTGAATAGTGTACCTTGTTGATCTAACAGTAGTGCAATTGGGGGTATCCCCGTAATGGCTTGTACTCCAGCCGTAGAGATGGTCCGATAGCCACTTGCTACCCTTAGGAGTGGCCTTCTTTGCAATCGCAAGAGGTTCCTGTTCTTTTTTATCCCCAAAGCATGCGACCAGGCTGGGCTAGCGTAGCTAGCTACTTTCCGCCTTCTGGGCTACGTATTTATTGTGAGGTACAAAAGTTAATACATCGTTCAAAATGACGCCTAGATATTTCAGTTCCTTCTTGGGGAGGATCTTGTTGCCCAGTATATTGAAGCAGATGTTGTCGCGTTTTCTTGGCCCCTTGAGGATTGCAGCTTCGGTCTTATGAGGAGCTATTTCTAGTTCGTGGTCTTCCATCCAGGCAGCTAGGACTTCGAGCGACTCATTGCTTTTAAACATAAGATCTCTCTGGTCCTCGGCCTCTACTATTATGGCGAAATCGGCGGCATATGCCAATGAAGTTACCCCTTCCGCAAGTTCTAGTTCAAGAACACCGTCATATAAGATGTTCCACAGTGTAGTGCCCACTACAGAACCCTGTGGAATGCCTGCACCCACATCCAGCCTGGATTTGCCTAGGATGACCTTCCGCTCCTCAAAGTAGTCCACGATGGTATTCACCAGGTATATCGGTACCTTCTTGCTTATCATTGCTTCTATATTCCGGTTCCAAGAGGCCGAGTTGAAGGCGTTTCTAATGTCGAGAGCAACCACAGCCACCCATCTCTCCTTGGACTCCCTAACTATGTCTACAACCGCTCTTATTGCGTGCGTTGTAGATCGACCTTTAGCGAAGCCAAATTGTCTCGTAGACTGGCCACCATGTATCTCAAGCTCTGTTCCTTGATCATATGCTCATATAGTTTACCAAGGGCGCTTAACAAACATATTGGTCTATAGGACGCTGCCGAGTGCATTGACTTTCCCTTCCACAATAAGATGACCTTTGCTTCCTTCCAAGTTCTTAGGAACTCTTGGTTTTTTAATAACTGGTTCAAGACATCTAACAGGACATCAGGGATCGTACGCACTAGTCTTATGACAGCCTCGGTAGATAGGTGGTCTACTCCTGGTGCTTTGCCAATCTTCATTTTTCCAGCAGCGCTCGAAATTTCTTCTTTCAGAAAAACAGGAACCTGCTCCGCTGTCTGGTTAGAGTCTAGTAAGTCCTGCGTTTCTGTCTGGAAAAGCTCCTTTACAATTCTTCAAACCAGACCACATCTGAACTTTGACAAAATAGTGAATAATAATTGAGAACCAAAATCATTCTGCAAAAGATACTTTCAAAATGTTTTACGGTTTCAAAAATGAAGAATTTATTCCGTACTTTAACACACACTGTGTTCATATGTTATACATTTGTCCATATCGAATAAAAATAATAACTCGAATGATTTATTTTGTGTGTATTAAGATAGAGGCAACTCATGAAAAAACAACATCGCACGACAGTTAATACAGAACGTTTTTCAGTTTTTCTTAATCTTAACATATGTGAAGAAGAGAGAAATAATTTTACCAATATTATCACAAATGAAGGGCTCTAGTTCCTGTGGGCAAGGTCATAATGGCGGCGCCAAATGTCCTAACACTGTGGCGTCTGAACGGCGTTCACTTATGTATACCTGCCAATATAAAAGCAGAGACAGTAAAAGATCTACAACAGGCTTGTGACAAATATTTTGCAGAATAAGTACTTTCAAATTTGGAACAAATATGAACTTACAATTAGACGTATAGTCATAAGATCCTGCTCATACAGGCATCCTAATAGAAAGCAAAGAAGGTTGATAGGACGATTCTTCTAAGTTATCTCACAATTGCTTTCTTTGGTAAGGGATTAATCGCATATTTCAATATATTAGGTGCTTGTCTTGGAAGACCGCAATTGATTTTGCTGTCAAACTGATACCGAATTGTTATTTTGTGTACTTATATTACTTTAAGATATCCATATTACATTACCTCTTTTAATAGCTATTAACATATTTAGAATTTTATAGCTTTCCAAACAAATCTCTTTCATCCAACGTATCCTCTTTCTGACAGGAGCAAAAAAAATTAAGTGTTACGTACGACAAAGTTGAGGCAGCAAAAGCAAACCACATAAAAACACGAGAAACAAACGATACACATTGAACAAGTGAGAGTAGTATGTCACTGACACGTATAATCATAAATTAACACAGCCCAGAACGTACTACATACTACACACAAACAAGAAGGGTTTGGCTGAACGACTGTACGATGTTGTAACGTTACATAATTAATTGTGCTTTCCCGTTCTATGCATGCAAGAAGCCGAAAGTTTCGGTAATGCGGTGGGTCTTCAAAATTATTGTTATAGTTATTCTTTTTTATTATTTATGCGTCGGAATCGGGACGCTAGACGTCTTCTAGAGCACGGATTTGTATATCTTGAATGCCTATCTCATTCTAGCTTGTATGTTTAGAATCGGAATCGAGACTCTCTTAAGTTTTGCCGCTTTGATGTTGGAGATTTCTTACGATAGGGATGATGTTGGCAAAGATTATGACGTTAATGGGTGTTAATTTTATAGGTTTGTTTACATTCAACTAAGTGAAAACGAGGGAAGGAATATTGCACATTGTTTATGAGCGAGTGGTTATATATTATAATATAATACATTGAAGAAGTTTTAATGTTGTAAAATATGTAGTTTAGTATTTAAGTAGACATAAATTAGTTTGGATTTTGTAACTACAATCGGCTCTTATGTTTGTATCTTTATTATTATAATATTCATCGTGAAGTTAGATTCAGACTACAGACAATGTGGTAACGTGTAAATTGTCTTGGCACTTGTTATAGCTGATGTATACTACATTCTTCTGTATCTGATAACTCAAGCTATTGTAATAGGTTATTTTATCATTTTTGTAAAGTCAACGTCAGTTTGTTTAAAATAGTATGTATGTACCGCGCCTTCAAAATCTTTCATTAGAGTAGGCTTTTTTTGTCAGTTTAGTTATCATAGGTTGGTGCAAATGCGACGCTTTTCAAAACTTCAAATTCTGACAGTTGTCAAACTTAAATTCAAATAATTGACGTTTATATTTTTTTAATTATTTTATTATAATGTTAGAATTAGAACATAAAATATTTATAATTCAATGTTACTATAGATCTGATTAATCGGTGCATAGAAGAATTCCGACAACAATTTCCTAATTTGCCAGTTACTTAAACATAACTTTATAAAACACATTCAAGCTTGCGTTATTAAATTTAGCGAAATAGGTGCAGTAACACGTAAAGCTTGGCGGTGGAGCACCTCCAAAACGAACAGTAAATTTAATCGAAGATGTTTAATTAATTGGCGAATGGAACAATTTTCCAAAAAATCTGTCGCAACACTATCGCAACAAGTTGGTTTGTCAGTGTCATAAATTTTAAAAAAGGATTTAAAATTGTTTCCTTTGTAAAATTTAAGCAGTTTCAGAACTTAAGAGATAGATTTTGGTACGAGAACACAGTATTGTCAATGGTTTTTGAATGACGTAAATAATAACGATGTTTTTGACAAAAATATATTTTTCTGAGGCGTTTGGGAAAAATCTTCATTGTTGATTTAAAATATTTAAATTCAATGAGACTTTGGTCTGCAGATAATTAGAAAATTCACTGAATGGGTTGCATTCCATTAATCGGTGTCTGACTAGCAGTTTCAAGAAGACCAATTATTGGGCCTAATTTTTTAACCAAACCGTAACTGCTGAAAGATATTCAACTTGCGTTATGATGAATTTACGGTAGGAATATTTCCAACAAGACAATGCACCAGCGCACAAAAAAATCGAGAAACAATGGCTTTTTTCAGCAATTTTTCATACAAGAACTGGAACACTTTCCTGCAAGATCTCCAACACTTGACAATATTAGATTATTTTATTTTTCCATATTTTAAAGAATAAATTTTTCAAGATAAAATATCAAACAATTTCAGAACTTCGAATGCTTTTGTTAATTCTTGTGCTGACATCACCGAAGAAATCTTAATAAATGTTTTGAAAATGTTATTTTTCTGAGAGTTCAACTTTGTCTACAAAATTTGGTCAACAGATCAACATTTTCCAAACATCTGCTTTAGTATTTTTTTCTCCAATTTCGGCTTTTTTTTAATAAATCCGTAACTTTTTATCGAAAACTTAATTACTCTATAATTATTACAGATACATATTTCCAATAAGACAATAACCAAAAATCTCGTGAAAAATGATTTTTTACATTTTCGATGACAAGATTTACATGCTTTCCTGGATCCAAGACATTGAAAATATTATGGCCGACTTTATAATGAGGAAACGATTTTGATCAGATATCAAACAATGAATTGATTCGTAATGTTTTTAATTCTTGTGTAAATTCACCGGACATTTAATAAATTGTTTTGAAACTTATGAAATACTTGAATTTCTTTAACAAAAAAGTTTAATTTGTGGTGCTTCTGTTTGTTATATGAACCTGCTTCCATTTCGGCTTTTACAAAAATTTTTTTCAAGATGGGAAACTATTTGAATAGAAATTGTGATATATGTATTTGAAAATGAAACTTTGATGTCATAACTGTCGTAAATGATGCAAATTTCTGATGTTTTAATAGGGGATCTCTGGTAACTATAAGAAAAAAAAATTACGGAACACTCATCCTGAGATCTGATTTTTTCGAGAAAATAATGATCATGGATAACCAAATTTGTTGTGTAAATTGGACATTTCGAGTTGTTCCCAGAGTTATCCGAAATACTTGAATTTTTCGTTTTATCCCGATATCTCAGCTATTTATGAAAATTGACAAAAATGACTTTTACATTCTTCAGGCACTTTTTGATTAGAATGCAGCGGCGTTAGAGATTTTTTGAAAAATTTTTCGAAATTCGAGGTAGGACATAAAGTTGTATTTTTTTATATGGAACGTATAGTTGGCTATAAATTAAAAAGAGAGAGATTTTTTGGCCATTTCAATAATATATATCATGTGGGGTCTTTTCGTTCATTTTCACTATATTATAGCAAAACATTAATATTTTCCATTGATTTTTATCATTTCATTGCTTTTTGTTAGTAGGCGTGTGTCATTCAACAAACATGAATCTGTCAGTAGGTTTATAAATAGTATCAATAGTTTAAGTTGATTATTTGATTGTTGCTTCACCTTAAAATTTTTAATTTGCGATGGCTTATGAAAATTACGAAAAGTATATGTTGGAATGCTTTATTCACAATAATAATAATGCTGAAGCTGCACCTCGAATTTCGAAAATTTTTTCAAAAAATCTCTGACGCTGCTACATTCTAATCAAAAAAGTGTCTGAAGAACGTAAAAGTCATTTTTGTCCATTTTCATAATTAGCTGAGATATCGTGATAAAACGAAAATGGTAAAAATCGGGTTTTCACGGATAACTCGAAACCGAAAGCCGATACCGAAATTTGGTTCTCACCATCGTCCTTTTCTCGAAAAAAACAGATCGAGGATGCGTGGTCCGGTTTCTGATATCTCTTATAGTTACCGAAATTTCCTATTAAAACATCGAAATTTGCCTACCCTGTACATAATAGTTTGCAGCAACAAAAAAAAGTGTAACTAGCATAATTAAAAAGTCAAGTTTTATACCTTTTTTGTTAAATATTTTTTCCTAGTTACTTCGTTAAAAGAAAGAAAAGTTTAAAACACCGTCAGCTTCAGGTATGTATTATGAATTAGATTTAAGGTTAGAAAATCTCTTAAATCCGATTTCTAATTTGACTAGCTCTGATGCCTACACTATTCCAAAATGTTTAGGGATCCTTAAAATCCATTGATTACCAGCATGAACTCAAAAAAGAAAATAAATTCGGTTTATATAGTTGTGTCAATTGTACATATTTTAGAAATAATTGCATTATTTCAGGTGAGAATTCATAAACTTTAGAAAAAAGTACAGTCTGAGCCAAATCGAATAAAGACAAGTTTAATCACCCGCCAACTAGAATAAGCCACACCTATAAAAAAACTGTTTTTTTGTTGACTTTAGGAAAATAAACACATATTTTTCATTATAAACTATGATTAAATATGTTTGCAATATTAAAAGACACACCTACAACTTTATTAGAATTTATTATTACTTTCACATATTGCAGCTGACAAACATAACTTTAAATGAAAGTTTACCTGATTGTACATACAATTTCCTTAATTTATATGGACTTTGTTCTATTCTTTATCGTAAATCACGTGCATTTTATTCGACAAAAACTTTTGGTCACATGTAATCTATGATAACGAAAAACTTATAATTGCAATATATATATTATCTAATTGCAACTTCTAACGTTTTATTCTTAATTTTTACTTGGTTTTTGATAGCACTTCACTACTTGTAAAAAAAAGAGAAAAAAATGAAATTTAACAAGAAAAATACGCAGAAAATGAATTTAAAAAAAATTATATTTATAACGATGCCTAAGACCTCCAAACAAAAATAAAACAAAAGGAAATATCGTAAACCACTCACCAGTACCAAATAGTAAATATTCAAATCTCAATTTACGTTTACAGGTTATGTTTAAAGGAGGCAGAACATGTAATTGATTGACTTATTGTAAATCAAGAATAGCTAGGCGGTTAGGTCTTATTGCAACTAATATAGTTACTTGTGACGTCATTAAATTCTCAAACAAATGCGTAACCACAGGTAACTGCTGATAGTGAACCACTGAAAAAAAAGGTTTATTGGATGGAAAAATATCTAAGTGTAACTGTTCTTTGGGTTCAATATAAGCAAGAGGACAAAAGATCATTTGAAAATACATAATCTGAATTATGGAAAAAATTTGGTATGGAAGTAGCAGCATGCTATCGCTGCATGACGAGGCATGGAGTAATCTTGAATTATGTGATGGATGACCAACCAAATTTGGTGCAACTCGGAAGTTCCTCAATGTTAGCAGGAGGAGTCGGATAACGTCGAAGGGTCCGACCGATGACATCAGAGACATGTTTGTCGGATTAAGATTCGGAGAACGAGCTGGCTGTGGGAGCATTTGTATGTAGAGTAGGCTTCCACAAAGGTCTTTATAACACCCTCGACGTGTAGTTAGGAAATGTCGTGCATGTATAGCAAATATGAGCGCCGCTGAACGTAGGGAAGCACAACGTCTGAACCTTCTGTACTCAGTAAAAAATGCAGCTATAGAAAAAATCGAAACTTGTTGCATCAAGGGAAACCCATTATATACAATTTTTACTGGTGACTCAACAAGGGACAAAATTGCATCACTACAAAAAAAACCGTGGCATTATAATGTTTCTGTAATTTTTTTTCGAAATAAGCTCAAAATTGTTATGTCTATAGCAACACCTGCAATGTTATTGTAATGTTGAAAATGCAATCCCCAATGAACTTCAAAAAATACTAAATTATCCCAAAAGAAGTTGTTTCTACAACTGCCTTTAAAAATGTGTATTATTGAGTCAAACCCCAGCTCGTTAATACATAATCATCATACTTATATTACTTATTGGCGTCTAATTTGCATCTAAAACCTAAACAAGATTTAAAGTAACTTATTGTCGCTATAAAATAAAATATAAGTACCCCACTCATAGCAACTTGTAAAGTTCTGCTTTCATTTTTCCACTAACACATAAACGAAGAGCCAACTAATTATTTATTATTTTTATTTGAATGCAAAGAGGCTATCAATAGACAGACACTTTTCTTCGTTCTTACTTCAACCTTTTAGGATATAGTTTGTTGTTTGAACTAACATTAATTTAACCAAAGCTGGAATCTCATCTGAATCTCTAGGAGTATATGGGCTTCGACTATTGCCCGCTATGATTAATGAAACGTTCCAACAGGTCGGAGTCTTCATCAAAGATTGGTCGAGTGATAAAATAATTTCAAAATATTTTGACAGGTAGATATGGATTGAATCTTTGGATACGAACTTTCCCTTGTAATTTTACTCTATTGTGTTACAGATCCAACAAGTTACAGCATTTATTTCGACAATTTATTTATAAGCTTATCGCTGCACCTCCAAGTGCAGGGGTTCAGTACCCAGAGTTTCATCAAAGAGTCTTTTTTTCATATTTCGAACAAAATTCAGAAAGTATTGTGGTGTCATACGCGTCTTATTGAATCTAATTAATGAAGCATTTAAATGACTAACTTTGATAATAAACTTTCTTTATTTCTTGGACTCATGCGTATAGTTTTGTTTGATATAACACTAAACACTTTAACCCACTAAACACCAAACAAGTTTTAACTAAAACACCGACACGTTTCAACAGCAATGCTGTCATTATCAAGGTGATAATAAAACTAAATTAAAATAAAACCTACAAATAACAGGTAACCTAAATGTTATGCACGGTCAATCCGATACGCATCATTAATTTCCGATTACCGAAAACAATGACGAATGCGGGATAGGGCCGTTGTCACCGTTCATTACACATGACTTATTTTTATATAATTCTAAACTTTCGAAAACCTTTAGAAACTTACAATTATTTGTTTGTCTAATTAATTTAACATTCGTATGATCGATGTTGTGATCTGTTTCAAAACTGTGTTGGGCAACGCTCGATTTCTCAATTCTATTAAATCTAAGATTAACCATATGCTCTTTAAATCTAGTTGAGACTGCTCTCCTGGTTGCCCAATATATTTTTGATTACAATCTTTACAATTGATTTCGTAAATACCTGACTTTTCTAAAGGTTGTATTTTATCTTACCGATGAGACTTCGTTAACTAGTCCCAGAACTGTAAACTATTCTGAGATCTAGCTCTTTGAAGATTTTACTCAAACCTTTAGTGATAAAGGGAGCGTAAGGGAGGGTCACAACGGGTGAAGCTTTAACATCCTCTCGAAAAGTCGTAGACTCTTTCACAGTTTTCTTATAATTAAACTTCCTAATTAACTTATGGATATGCTAAGGCTGAAAACCATTACACCTGGTCGCATCTTTTATAATTTTAAGCTCTTTCTCATACCCCGCCTTGTTCAAGGGAAAAGTGAGAAGTCTGTGGACCAAAAAATTCAGGCTTGCCATTTTGTGTTGAACGCAATACTAGTACTGGTTTCATTTCTATACACGTAAAATTCTAATCTATTGTTATTTGTAATTACTAAAGTATCTAGAAAGGGTAGCTGACCGTTTTCTTCTCTTTCACAAGTGAACTTTATGGTTTCGAACCGATTATTTAATCTATTGAGAAAATCGTCAATATTACATTTTTTAGTATCAAATATAGCGAAAATGTCATCCACATATGTACTTCAACCAAACCCTAGGAAAGTATTTGCCCTCAAATTCTAAGTCCTTTTCAAAACGGCTCATGAAAAGGTTAGCCAAAAAGGGCGACAAGGCGACAAGATGTCTCTTTCATCAATATTGATTGAACAGATTTTAGTTTTTGCACATACCGTTCATATTCATACTACTAAAAAAGGAAGATGTTTATGTCAATGATATAGGTATATCCACATTAGGTTTCGTTTATTACGCACTAAATTAGAAACTGCCAGAACTTTTTGCTCTAATCAATTCGAGATTGAGGAGAAAATCGTTATGATTGGACCATTTAACGGTAGTTATTTCAAATAGGCTATTTTATGTGTTATGGTATTATATATATAATGAACGGATAACTTGATTATTTACAACACTATAATTTACGTCGCAGGTATTTATTAAAGTACTCCTGTTGTGCAGTAGATTCGATATTTGCGTAATAAAGCCAAAAAAGAAATTACCCGTGTAATAAATTGTTATTTGCGTAGACCGTAATGTTGCGTTAAGTGCTTTCCATAAATGAATACTTATATGTAACTCTTACTACAGATAAAGATGCACTAAATGCAGAATAGTAAAATTTACGAAGTCGCCTGTAGGTAGTTTATCAAACTTTATAAATCTCCGCGTCTTTATGTTGATGTCTACCGAGAAATGTACGGCAGAGAAATTAAGCTCTTGGTTATATACGACGAATGCTTTCGCGGTTTAGAAATAAACTGTTTTCAGTCATGAATTTTCAGGATATTTGTATAGACATGGCGCTTTGAAAATGCCTGATATCAGTATACGAATCTCGTATAATTGCGGGCACCTTCAAAGAGTGGCGTCGTTTTCTAATCAGTTCCTGTATCCAGTTCAGGTTACCTTCAAACGCAATTTATACAATATGAATGAGAATATGCACAAGCAAGTCCATTTAATTTTGAAGGAGACGGTTTTATCTCAATTTTCAAATAAATTACATAATTATTAATAAATTGTATATATTAATTAAAATTAACCGTATTATATATTCGTTTTGGTTTCAGAACCGACAATGGGTATTGAGTGACAGAAATTTCGGTAAGTTCTTTATACATTCTATCACCGATATAAAAATAAACTTTTCCGTTGTATCCCGTTGCAAACCGATGTTTCATAATCAGTTGAGAAATACAATTTACCGGTTGTATTAACCTCTTTCACATTCAGTTATATTTAGCCATATCTCTTATCTGATTCAAATCACGCCATAGTCTAGCCATATTGGTATTAAAATTTAAATTGTTTAGTATTTTTCCTTGGGTTTAGCGTATATATTTGTATAAACAGCGATTTATATAGACATACAAATAGCTCTATTAGGTGTTTATCATGCGAAAACAACTTATCACGGTGTAATGAATGGGTAATTAGTATACAGCTGCTTAATAACGCACTTTTCAATGTTAAATCAGGCGAAGAAATTATAAATGTTACAGTTTTTCTGGCGCCCTACATATATACTTATGTAAATTTCTCTGATTACTAATTTAAATGCTATACTCTTTACAACACGGTAACGTAATTATTGCTTGGAAGTTATTTCTAATTGTAATGTATGTTAATAATCATAGAATCGGAGTGTTTTAATCTCCTTATTATGTGTTTGTGAAGATCAAATATAAATAACTATAATGTTAATTATGATTTTAAACTGCATTTACATTAGTCTGTACTTAATTGTAATTCTCTCTTATAAGTCACGATTCTACTATTATTACGTGGACATATCGTATATTACAAATATCACATTTTCTCTGCGTGAATAAATTAAGTTGTATAGGTAGATATATAATTTATTATTGTTGTGCGACAGTTTATATTTGCGGTTTATTCAAATTCTAACGGATTTTGATAAACTTTTATCAAAATTTGCGACACATTTTGCGACCACTCAATGATGGTCATTTTTTCCTATGTCTCTACTCCAAATTCCGTCTGCAAAAATTGCAGTAATCTAAACTGGTTTTTTAGAAGTAGAGTGTATTATTAAAGCAGGTCACTAACTTCTAAAGTTTGTTTCCTCTTCAGGGATCAAAGAACAAAATTCTGTTCATGAAACCCCTTTAAACAGCTTAGTGGTGTAATGTTCAGAGTGTCATTCTAGCATTGAACCTTTCGCTGTTGCAATACAATTAACAGTAACAATGCAATACTGCAGGATAATGTTGTAACAAAGCAATAAAACTCTTTACACACACTAAATTATACAGCAAGAGTTGTAGCGGTAGTCTAGACAAGCTGCAGGTATAGCTTGGGAATCAAATTCTATAACTATACCTATCATATCAAGAATTCGTAAAATGTATCTGAAAGAGTGTGGTACATCATCTACAAGCAATATTTTGAACATCTTCAGTGTTCTCCACTTTCTGGATATTTTAGAAGCATCTGGCTTTTTCTAAACAAATTTCTTTTTCATTCAACGAAGAAAACCTTAAAGCTTGAAAACATCTTGCTAGTAACTCTAAACAATCGCAATGCAATAGATTTTTACTAGGTGAAAGTTAGACAAAAAAAAAATTGAAACTCAAAAACCACTTATAGGTACCTATCTATTATTCGATCATTTTCCAATTCCAGTCTTAAACTAGCTTGACACAAGAAGAAATACACTCACTGGTAATCACCATTCTTCTACTATAATTTAAATAAGCTCTAAGGATATAACTTTTCTTACTTGTTACCTTATAGGTACCTCTACTAAAGCAATTCTATTTTCCACTGGAATAAATTTGTTCAATTATCTTAAACCATTTATGTTTTCAATCGAAGTGAAAGATTTAAACCTCTTATTCTAACACCATTAAGACGCCTTCATGCCGGCTAATACTATTTTCTGTCATCTTGTCGTTTCCATACCTTATCTAAAAATATATATGTAAATCTAATACATCCCAATTATAGCCTGTATATTAGAAAGTGATGATGTATATCAACGATCAGCTTTAACTTATTACTATGGGATTTACATTATAAACAAATTTAATTTTTATCACGTTTACACGAAGTAGAGCAAATATAAATCACGTACAGGTATAGTAGATATGAAACGTTAAAGAAACCAAAAAGGGAGGTCTTAACTCCTTACGCGTCGCAGTTGCAAGTAAAGAGGATTACGACTATCGCGAACAACAATTAACTGTCAAAATAATGACATCCTATCAATTTATCGCCCATACGAACGGGTGTGATGCATTACCTTAATCCCGTTGATTATATTTCCAGGCGAACGGGACCGCGTTATTGGTTCTTTCACGTGCTGTCGGTTACGGTACGTTACGGTGATATCAATGTTGGATTAAAACACAAACCCACATCGTTTAGAAGAGTTATGAAGTATATAAAAAAAGGAAGAACATATGAAACTTACATTTTATTTCAAAGATTTTATAGTACATTTTATGAATAGTAGGACAGTAATATACCTACGTTAAGTCTACTGAGTTTTTGAATTGAAAATCAATCGGATTATTTTTAGTGTACCTACACACATAGAAATGAATCTCCGTTTAAAGAATTTTTTCTCGTAGGTACTGAGTAAATTGATGTATGGCAAAATTGAGAACAGTGCGGTTATCAAATATCTCGCAAGAAATTTATATGGATATGGTACAAGTACTGGGTGAATCTGTACCTTCATATCAGGCGATGCAGAATTGGGCGACGGATTTTAAATTTGACAGAGAGATCTGTGAACAAAGTGTCGGTGCTGGACGACCGAAAACTGTACATTGTAAGGAAAACATTGATTTGATCCATGAAATGGTTCTGAAAGATAGATGAATCACTGTGAAATTCATAGCTCAGACTTGGGGCTTTTTAACAGGTATCGTAGAAACTATTTTACCTAAAGAATTAGGTCTCAGAAAGGTAGTTCCACGATGGGTACCGAAAATGTTGCCGCAAGAGCAAAACCCTGGAAACATATCATTTCAGAGACGAATTTGGCCATCATTAAGGGTGATCTTGAACACTTCCTAACAAGATTTGTTACTGTTGATGAAACCTGGGTTCACCATTATGATCCCAAATCAAAAAAGTAGAGCATGCGATGGAGGCAGAAGGGTTAACCACCCCCTCGAAAGTTTCATGCAACACCATCTGCAAAGGACAGTTGTTTGGGATGCCAAAGGAAGTATCCTTGTAGACTTTTTACCACGTGGTCCGATTATAATTGGGCAATATTGGCTTTGATTCAATCTCGTGGTGTACTGTTTCATCAGGATAACGCTCCCGCCCACAGGAGCTGCGTTTCAATGGCAGCAATTCATAATGTAGGCTTCGAAAGAACACCATTGTGGGATTCACTTTTGGGACGGTAAGACACTGACAATACCGGTGAACGAATGGTTTGCAGCCCAAGAAGAAGCATTTTTTCTCAGGACTTTAGAAGTTCTTTACCATCGTTATATCAAGTGTATCAACGTCTTAGAGGACTATATTGAAAAATAAAAAAATTCCTATAAATAATAGTTTTGTAGTCGAATATACTTGAAATTTGGTACTAATACTTTTTGTCGCAATTCATGAAATACGTGTTTCTTCAAAATCAATCTAAAGGACTAATAGGGGGTGGGAAAGTTTCTACAAAAAAAAGTCTTAATGGTCAAATTTACTTGAAATTTGGTATTCATATTCTTTGACACAATTAATTAAGCATGTGTACAGGGTAAAAGGGGGTGGCAAAGTTTGTATAGGAAAAAAATAAAATATATTTCTATTGTCACAATTATTTGAAACCTGGCATTAATGCTCTTCAACACAATTAATGAAATACATGTTTCAGCGGTTTTTCAAATTCAATCCCTAAGAGGGTGAAGGGGGTGGAATAGTTTGTATAGAAAAAATTAAAGAAATTATAGATTTATGGATTATAATTACTTGAAGCACAGTTAATGCAACATGTGTTGTTAGTAAAATGTTCTTTAAATTTCTAGGGGAGGAGGGGGAGGGGAGGGGTGAGGGAGCGGGGGAGGGGGAAGTGACGCAAATGATGCAACATTTTACTAATCACCTAGTCTATGCGAGCGAAGCCGTGAGCAGAAAAGATAAATTTTAAAATTAATTAGCTCTCCATATGGCTATTCCAAAAACTCGACCCTGTAAAAACATTGCTGAAGGTTGCAGTTTCCAATGATTTTTCTGTTGAGGTATACGTACATACTAGTTTAAGGGTTTGTGTCTTGGTTATTAGCGGCGTTGTCGATTAATTAAAATAATAAAATAAAAAATTACGTTTCTACAATATATATATTGCTGGTCCTATTAATTATTTAATGTTTTTCCAATTCCTTATTTCAACTTTTTTATGTTTACTATGGGCTTACCTTAAATTTACTTCTAATATATGTTATTAAATAGATATTTGAAATGCGCATTCTGTTCTTAAATTTCGGCATTTTTAAAATGATTAATATTAGTTGCATTGCATGTTTGAAGAACATATAATATGTATGATCTTTATTCTCTAGTAAATCTAAAGCTCTTATCGTATGTACCTATTTGTTGACAATTTTTCTTATTTTAACTTAAAAGTATTTATTCGTTTGTGCCTATGTGTCAGTGTTGTTTCTTGGGGGGTCTTATATTATGGAATAATAAATGGGTGATTAGTTTACAATGTCTGTTCTGTCATTTATTGAGTTTTAATTTTTTTGTATGTGGATGCTTTCTAATATGTTTCTAGCTTTGTAGTTTGTTTCATTTGTTATTATTGAGGTTTCTTTATAGTTACAAGGATGTTTTGTTTGGTTTTCATGTTTTTTTAATGCTGTGGTGTTTTTTGAAAATTTGTGTCCGTTTATACGTTCATTTAAATACTGTTTTGTCTGGCCTATATACATACATACGAGGGAGCCTTTTGTATTCGCGGAATGAGCGGGTTGTAGGGGGTGATTAGGCGCATTGGGGGCGTGGCCTGTGCAGCGACTCATAATTAGTATAAATACGAAGTTTCATTGTTATTAGACAGTTAGTCTTTGAGCTATCGTCATCCAAGTAACATAATCAGGAGTGAAAAGTGAAATATGGAAAAAATCGAATATCGTGCCGTTATAAAGTTCCTTACCAGGCAAGGAAAATCAGTCGCGACCATAATGAATGAGATGTCATTGGTTTACGGCGACTCTTGTCCAGGAAAAACCATGGTGTACAAGTGGCATAGTTTATTTAAACAAGGAAGCGAATCCCTTGAAGACGGCCCGAGGCCGGGCAGTAGCATTGAGGTGACCACGCCAGCACTTATCCAAAAATTTGAAAAAATTGTACTCGAAGATGCTCGACTAAAGAAGAAACAACTCGCAGAAATGGTTGGAGTATCCGATACAACAATTCTCAAAATCCTACACGATCATCTCGGTCTAAGGTCAGCGCAAGATGGGTGCCGAGAATGCTCACGCAGCCGCAAAAACAACAGCGCGTAGAGTGTTCGCGTGCATTTTTGGACCTCTGTAATGAAGACAAGGATGGTGTATTGAGTCGAATTGTTACTGGAGACGAAACTTGGGTTCATCATTATGAACCTGAGTCCAAACAAGACTCCATGCAGTGGCAGAAAAAGGGCACAGCACCTCCCAAGAAATTTAAAGTGTCACAATCAGCTGGGAAGCTCATGGCAACGGTATTTTGGGACTCGGAAGGAATATTCTTGATTGATTATAAAGATAAAGGTGTTTCTATAACCGGAGAATATTACGCTTCAATATTAGAGCGACTAAAAGAAGCCATTAAAGAGAAAAGACGGGGAAAATTGACGAAAGGTGTGCTGCTTTTGCATGACAATGCGCCCGTCCACAAGAGCCGCGTTGCGTTAGCTGCCCTGCATAAGGTGGGCTTCGAAATTGTGAATCACCCACCCTAGACCTGGCCCCGAGTGATTATTATCTGTTTCCGAAAATGAAAAAAGAGCTGCGGGGTAAAAAATTTACTGCCGATGATGAAGTCAAGGAGTCAGTTTCGGCGTATTTTGCAGATAAAGAGAAATCATTTTTTTATGAGGGTATAAATAAATTAATTGAAAGATGTGAAAAATGTATCCGTCTTGCAGGTGAATATATTGAAAAAGAAAAATAATTTGGGTTTTTTTATTTCCACCCCTTATCCCCTATTCCGCGAATATAAAAACCCTCCCTTATATATGCCATTACAATTGTTACATGAAATTTTGTAAACGACATGTATTTGTTTATTGGGGGTTTGGTTTTGGTGAATAATGAGTTCAGGTTATTACTGTTTTTGTGGGCAATTGTTATATTATGTGGTTTAAGTATTTTATTTAGTTTTTCTGATAAATGTCTTACGTAAGGAATGGGTAGCTATGTATTTTATATTTTGGTTTGAGTTTCTTGTTTCACTGGTATTGTTTCATATTTACGTAATCTTTTATTAACTATGTCGTTTATGAATTGGAGGGAGTAATTTTTTTGTTGTAGTATCTTTTTGGTGTGAGTAATGACTTCTGGTCTATATTTTGCGCTTGCTAGTTTTATTGTTTTATCTGCAAGAGCTGTTATTACGTTTCTTTTATGTGTTATTGATTGGTTGGAATTGTACTTTAAGTATCTGTCAGAAGCTGTAGGTTTATGGTATAGTTTTGTTAGGATTTTATTATTTGATCTTATTAATGTCATGTCTAGGAAGTTAATTTTCTGATTTGTCTCTATTGCTATAGTGAATTGTAATTTAGGGTGGTAACCGTTGAACTGTTCCAGCATATAATTGATTTTGGTTATGGGAATGCAGGAGATACAGTCGTCTAAATAACGTTTAAAGAATATTGGTTTAAAATTTCATTTAGTTATCGTTTCTTTTTCAAGTTCTTTTAATACTAATTGTGCAATTGCACTAGATACTGGTGATTCCATGGCACAGCTATATGTTTGTTTAAAGAAACCGCCACTAATGACCAAGACACAACCCCTTAAATTAAATCAAGGGCAAAGGAAAAAAAAACAAGAATCAAACATAATTACTAGTATACATACAAACCGATTGACATATAGACAACTATGGTTTTTTTTCTGGGTTTTCCTGCTGTGAAACCAGCTTGCTTGAGTCGTCTACGAACTCTCTTGGCAGAAACTGACAAACCATTGCGATTTCATTCACGCGACAAATCTTTTGTTGTATGACGTTGATGAATCTTCTTCTTCTTCTCGACGGTTGTCTTACATTTGGGGCCTATTTTTGGCCTCGATATGATACCTCAGTTTCACTGTACCATTTTATTGTTATAATTTTCCAATGATTTATAATTATTGCTGTATTATCCATGCTCCAGCTCGAGAACTTGAAAACCATAACAACTAGAACAGTGCTCTCCTCGACATTTTGTAAAAAATTTCATGCTCTGCAAAAAAGGTCTTACAAGTTTTTTTGATTTCTTATACGGTTAAAGCTGTATTTGCAAAAACAAGGGAAAATATCGCAAAAATAACCCTAATTGTCACTTTCTACCCAGATGTAGACTTAACGACAGAAGATATCAAAAAACTTTTAAAACTTTTTTTGTAAAGCATGAAATCTTCTCCAAAAAAGTCTGCTAGAGCACTATTCTAACTGTTATAGTTTTTAAGTTATCGAGCTAATTCTGTTGGTGATTAAGCCGAGCCCCGACCATAGGTGCAAGATTTGTACTGTATATTATATGCTATATTGACTTGAATATTTCTACTGGCTGCCGTCAATCTTATACGACCATACAAACCTCCTCAAGCACACCATCCTTTCATTTGCATGTATCTTTTCAAATATAAACAACGTAGCAAGCGTTGCAATGCGAGACATAAATGAGGTTCCGATGACCTGTACTTAAATCCAAACGCTAGTATAAAATAAAACACATTCTAATACCATATATTTTAACAACACAAAATTATCCAAGCGTAACAAATACGCTCTAATATGACACCGGTTTTATGGTCATTAAAGTAACATTCGCATATTGTATGCGCGCGCGAAAGCAGAGTAATTATCGTAAATTTCTTGCCAGAATACTCTTAAAACTTGTCCGCAGTAAAACGATCTCAATGATAAAAATTTTCCTCCTCCACCCTTCCAACTTCCAGCTTTAACCGATTTAAATGTAAATTCGTCCACCTACATAGTGTACAGTATCCACCAGCCACCCAAACTCGAGCTTGTGGTACCGCTAAGGATGTCATTCGAACCCATTAAGATGGCGCACCCAAGTTCAAAACCGCAACAACGTCGTTTTTCACTCACCACCCGGAGTTATTTGCGCCGTATCGTCGTACGCCAGAGGCACCGCCGACTTTTCAGATTCAGACATGAAACTTCGTAGAACAGTTTTATCCGAGTATAAATGTCAATTTGGCGGTTCCGAGATAGCGGTAATTGAACAGATAAATACGCTGCGCGAACATTTTGCATTTTATACCGGTGTTTCTGGTTGTGGAAATCACTACATAATACTTGCGTTAAACGATTCAATTTGGTGTGTGTAGTTGTTGTGTATGTAGTAGGTTTCGGAGCGGAACGCGAGGTAATTCTCCCGGAGATTTCATTGTTGCGCTGTAACGTAGGTGGCAGCACCAGTTATGTCTATATCAGAGATATAGAGTAGGGAGAATGCTCGTATAACCTGCGCGAATGTCTAATTTTGAAAGTCGCCATTTGTAACCTTCATACTACCAACTTACTTAGAATTCAATGTTGCGAACCATTAGTCATAATATTCCCTGTACAATAATGCTAGAAAAATAGAATACGTTTCTTTAAATCGCCGTTTTCGAATAGTTGTAGAATGCAGTGCATATCTAATTCAGTATTTCCCAGTGGGACTATAAATTGGCTCAAATTTATGAAATAATACATACGAAAGAATATTCAATAAGAGACGGTTATTTAAATATTATATTTCAATGTATAGTCAAATAATTATTGTAACAGTGAACTAGTTTTTTCTTAAAAAAAACGCTTTACAACGTGTACTTTTAACGTTATCATTTTTTCACAATTTATGTATTAACATCGAAATCCCCAATATACATATTTTCTATACATAATACATACTATGTATGTAATAAAACGTACCGATAAAACGTAACTCCTTTGGGTTTCAAACGCTTAAGATTTTTACAGCCGTTTACAGCACACGCCATGCTATTTTACACAAAAATATATGGGTGGAAAAGTACCTATGTAATTTTAAACGCGACTACAAATCTTCAATTTCAGAAACAAAACGCCAGATAACTTGGAGATAATATAAACAGACGAAAATTAAAAATGCGAATATACGACCAATGTTAAAACATCTGATTGTAAGATCAACATTTAGCTGCGCAGTGGTTTATGAGCACATTCCCTTCTCTTTTCTTTTATCTGATTATTGACTAGGGAGTATTTCATCTGCGGATTTACAACATTGAATTTGAAATATGTTGGTAGTCTGAAGGTTACAAATGGCGACTCCCAGTGTGTACATCAAAATTTGGATGCGCAGTGGGTTATGAGCGTTCTCCCTACTCTATATCTCTGGTCTATATGTAATTGCGATAATGGATCCGAGTTACTGTTGGTTCTCGGAAGCACTGCAGATTTGCTGGTGGATAATAAATAATTGCCTTTCGCTTCTATATGGAGCACCTTCCAGAATCACGTAAATTAATAAATAAATGGAATAGTTTTACGCTTTCTAGAGTTATATTTAGAATATTTTTTCTACAGTAGAATAGCTAAAACTTTACGTCAACTGAGTTGTTTGTTTTCCTTCGGCAAGTTTAATGAACTGCTTCAGCTTTTTGTGGAGGTAAATAAATATCTACATATTTCCTTGCCAACACTAATCGGATCAATTTATTATTAATTACATTTTTTTAAATTTAAAATGTTACTTATTATTCAATCGATGTTCTTGTCTCCATTCAATGATTCGTCAATACCGCATTTAAAAATGCTCACAGGACCGTAATAATGAATGTGCTCAATGTTCAATAATTCTCAGAAGATTAGGTTTTCATAGATCTAGGCAAAAAATAATTAGTACAGGAATGAGGTCGTATCGAAGTACATTCAAATATCTTGCTCCAGTTAAATTTACGTCAAAGAAATATGGAACCAGACTTCAAGAATCATACTATTCATCCATTGGGTTTTCTTGGTACCTCAATATCACCATTTTCGTCTATTGACGTGGGACTTCAGATAGTTTCACCGTTTTGAGTCAGTGCATGGACGATGCAAAACTTATAAGGCTGGCAGTTTGTTTTTCTTTTATAATTTTATGTACCATAGATGATATCCTGTTGAAGATAAATTTGATAAATTAATGGAATTTGATAAGGTTTGATTGATAATTTTCTGATGGTGGTGGTCGCTTTGATTTAGGAAAATCACGAAATTGCCCACACTCACGGTATCTAAACTCAAACCTGCTTACCTTACCTGCTTTCCCAATCAGTTGTGTCGCATTTACTAACTCAATCAATCACATAAAATGTTTGATAAGGGACACTTTCGATATGTGAACAACAGACAGGTGACGAGATTTGATTATACTATTATGATGTGCCGAAGAAAATTCCGATCTGTAAGGAAGAAAATCATGCCGTCTTTTTTTGGAATCGACAGGAAGTGTAAAGCGTGTCGTCTTGCACAAACAAAAGTTAGTCACAACTATGTGGTACATAGAACACTATCTGAAGTCATCAAAACGATGAGGAACCCGCAACCAAACTCAAGAATGGACATTTAGTTTCTCTATCACCGCGCTTGCAAACTTGACCACTACAGGACTGAAACTTCTTCAACACTTCCTCTACAGCCCAGACATTAGATTTAGATTTAGATTTAGATATAAGGGTGATATTGCACCGCGACCGTGGGTCTATTGTGCCCTCTTACATGAGGTGTAAGCTGCTGGGTTTTGCCTGCAGTCACAGCTCCCCATCCAGCCTGAGAGCTTTAATAAACTGTAACAGATGTGATGGTTTCAGAGAGGGTATTTCTTCCTCGTCTATAACGCCTTTGCCAAGATAGTTGGCGCAAATTTCTTTAATTGCTGTGCAGTTGGATATCAAGTGTTCCGGACTTTCATCTTCCGCCCCGCAGAACCTGCAGTCGCTATTCTGTTTCAGACCTATTCTTTTCATGTGCTCCCCGAGGTGACAATGCCCTGTAAGGAAACCTGTGAGGATGCGTAATCTGTTCCTGTTTAGTTCTAGCATGGTTTTTGTTTTCTGCTTGTTGAAATTTCCAAGGAATACCTTGGAATGTCTCAGACCAGGAAGATTGTGCCAGAGGGAAGTTCTGACGTCCTCTTCCCTGTCTTTAAGTTCTTTCTTATATGTGCTCATCCCTATTCCACAGAATGGTTCCGGTCCCACAAACGAAGTTGTGGCGTCTTCCTTTGTTAATAGATTAGCTTTCTCATTGCCACTGATTCCAGTGTGTCCTGGTACCCAGTATAATGCAACTTTGTTTTCCTTGCCCAGGTTGTTTAGTTTATCCCGGCATTCCCAAACTAACTTGGAGCTGATGGTGTTAGAACTCAGCGCCAGTAAGGCTGCCTGACTGTCGGAGAAGATTGCAATGTTCTCCTTCCGATAGTTCCTGTCAAGATTCACCTAATCACATCTTCCAATCGCATTAATCTCTGCCTGGAAGACACTGGGGTATATTCCCATCGGCTCTGAGTATTTGGTTCCTAGCCCGAATACCCCTACACCTGTTTCTTTTTCAGTTTTGGACCCATCCGTATACCATTTGATGGTGTTTGCTTTTATAGAGTGGGTGGAGGATTCTCCTTCCCACTCTCTCTTGTTACTCAACTTCGTTGAAAAGTTCTTTTCGAAGCTGTATTTCCTAACCATTTCATCGCTTGGCAGATCCGAAAGTGGGGAAATTCCTGCCATGGATGACAAAACTCCTTGGCATAGAGTCTCGCCCCTCCCGTCCGTGCCCTGGTTAGTCGGTACATTGCCGCACGGGCCACTCCCTCCACTACTAGATGTAGAGGTGTGAGGTCTAGGATGACCTCTAGGGCAGCGGTTGGGCAGGTACCCATTGCTCCGGTAATGCATACACATGCTAACCTTTGCAGCTTCCCAAGGATTTGTTGTGATGTGTGTGACCTTTTGGAATCAGGTTATTGCCCCGTATGTTACCATAGGTCTTACTATACTAGTATACAGCCATCGCAGTATATTTGGGTGACAACCCCACGTTTTGCCTGCTAAATACCGGCATTTCATTAAAGCTCTTGTTGCTTTATTCACAGTCAGTTCGATATGCTTGTTCCACAGAAGTTTTTTGTCCAGGATTATTCCTAGATATTTGACTTCTGTTTTGCATTCGATTACTGCTGTATCTAGACGTATATCTTTCATTTTCAGTAGTTTTCTCCTCCTAGTGAAAGGTACGATTGTGGTTTTTGCTGAGTTAATGCTCAGCCCCACTGATCGACACCATTCGCTAGTAATTCTAAGGCTTGTTTGTATCAGGTCACAAAGAATTCCCTCAAACTTGTCTTTTGCTATTATAACAATGTCATCGGCATATCCTATGCAGTGTACGCCGAACGCAGTCAACCTGTTAAGCAGCTCATCCGCCACCAGGCTCCACATCAAAGGCGAGCACACGCCGCCTTGAGGTGTTCCACGGGTAGTTCTGATCTTCGTAGTGTGTTGGCCTGCCGTTGTCTCAGCTGTCCTTGTGGAGAGCACCTCGCTTATCCATTTGGTTAATGTTTTACTCACCCCCTTGTCTCCAGTGCTCGTCTGATCGCATCATGCGACGTATTATCAAACGCACCTGAGATACCTAGGAAGGCACAGATAGCTGTTTCTTTTTCATTCAGGGTTTTCTGAATAGCCCTTGTTAGCTCTTCCAGGGCAGTCTGTGTCGATCTGCCTGTCCTGTATGCGTGCTGACTTGTGTGAAGTGGAGCTTTCTCCATAACCTCCATTCTTATATAGTTATCTATTACTTTCTCCATTGCTTTCAATAGAAAAGATGTCAGGCAGATGTCTGAAGGATTTGGGGCAGTCCCATCTTCCTTCCCTATTTTTGGTATGAAGGTGACTTTCGCCCTTCTCCAGTTTTTGGGGACATATCCCAACGCGAGACTGCTTCTCGTTATGTTTACGAGATGCTGTAGTACCTCTTCCTGTCCTTTCTGCAGGAGCAAAATTCCATCCGCTCCTGGTGATTTGTAGGGCTGGAAGGTGTTTATTGCCCACTCCATGCGTCCAGCCCAGACATTGCTTCCTGCGACTTTTTGCTGTTCCAAAAAATGCAAATGAAGCTGAAAGGGAAGCGATTTTCCAGTGATTAGGAATTTCTGAGGGCATGCGACAACGAGTGTCCTCTACTCTCTGGTGAAACTTGGGAGAGCTGGTTTACGAACTAGTTAGAATAACTGTGCGGCTATAGCCTTCTAGGAAATCACCTCAAAAAATTGGCCAGAAAGAATCAATAGTCTATCTGAGGTTTCAGTATCAAGATACTGAAAATAGAGCTAAAGGGGTGACAGTTAATTTATACTTTCAGACGTGAATTTACGTTTTTGCTAGAAATTAATCAAACGAAAGTTATTTCAGGTATAATAGTGGGTAGTACATACTACGCAATTAATTACGTAATTTAAATGTGTTAGTTATCCTGTCTATTACAATTTTGGAAACAATTCAGAAGTATGCCTAAATAAAATTAGCTTTATTACAAACAAATTCAGCTGCAATACTATTGTTAGTGTTAAACGTAAATTATATCTCATTTAAGCACGAAAACGGTAAGATTAATAAATATACGTGAGTAGTAGCTGTCTAACTTAATTTACGCAGCCATTAGTTAAACATGATGAATTTGAGCAAAATTATACGACTTTCAATATTCATTAGTGGACCGCCTACACTGTTCTACCGATACACGCCATTAGATACATATCTATTGAGTAAGTCAGTTTGGATCGTTTGGTGTTATAGCATTTCAGGTAATTGACATAATTATTGTTCGCTAAATACGTCTAATGCTGGCCATTCAGATAACGGAAATAATTGGTTCATTAAATAGGCTAAAATTACATCATTTTATATTACAACTATTTCGGTGCAATACAATGGAAATTGTCAATTTAAGTCAATATATTTTACTCTCCATAATCCTTAAAACCGTAACACAAGCTGTCTCATTTTTTTAAGATTCCAATTGATACTTTGTAAGGAATAATAAGTGTAAACCACACAGAAATATAATATAGAATTAACTAGAAGCGAAACATGGTAGTGTAATCTATCGCTCACGTACCTAGAAAGAATAAGCCACAGTAAATTACCAGAACTTGAATACGGACCTCACACAATGTTTTAAAATTACATACATTACAAGTTACTGTTTAAAATAGTTTCAACATACCTTTGTATAGGTATGCATATCCATTATATACTTATATCTAACGTCTATAAAATTTGATACTCCAAAGCATAATAAACATGAGAAAAATACATTTACATGCATAGGAGCGGATCGTAGCAACGTTATTGTTCTATTATACATTTCAAGTGAGATCAGGTGAATCATTATAGAAGAAAAAGCATTCCTATAACTCGAAATTACTTAATATTCCGGCCAAGTAAAGTTTTATTACGAAAAATATATTTACTAGTTTCATGGCACATATATAACTTCCAAATGTCTATTTTAAAGCATATTGTATGCATATATGGTATGCAGATTTTGTTTACTTTCTGTTGTTTTAAAAAAAATTGCTACGTTGTATCAATACTTAAGAAGATGCTGATTAAAAAGGATTTCCATTAAAATTTGATCCGTTTTACATAAACATCATGTAATACCATGAGATTAAATTTTCTATTCCAGTTTCTTATAAAAATACTTCCTTGAAATCGATAAAGACAGTCAGAATAACTCGTTGAATTTTTCGTAAGTTATTTCACTTTCTTTTTCTCCTGGATAAGTTTTCTGTCACCAGTCATTCTATGAGCGTGTATTCTAGGGAGCATTCAGTTCTCATACCTGTAAAAATACTTTCCAAAAATTGTATGCCATCTCTTGAATAATACTGAAAAAAAGAATTCGGTTTCTCCAGTTTTCCAAATTTCATCATAAACTTAATACCAAAATATAACAACAACATCTGCAGAAACGACTGGAAAGAAAACAAAATACAAAAAGATCAGAAAGACCAAATATCTCTGTCTGAGACTGAGAAGCAGCGGTAACAAAAAATAAAACCCGGAAGGGCATCAGGAATAGACAACATTAGATACGAAAGGATAAAATATATTGGAGAAGAAGGAATAAAATAGCTCCACAAGATAATCTAAATTATATGGAAGACTGAAGAAATAGTAAACCACTGAATGAGGGCTATAGTGGTATCAACCTACAGCATCTTCCTAGATCATTGGGGGGAAGAGGAATTCCTAAAACGACGAAACAAAACTACAAGCAAATAAAAATCTCCGGAACTATTTTAAAGAGAAAAGCGAGACATGTGAACTGCACTGCACAATCATCAAAGAATCTGACCGCAGAATAACACCACTGAATTTAAATGACGACCAACACTTACTGGACGAACCGGCTGACGTGACGCAATGGACACTCGAGTGGAAGGCCAAACCGCTTCATGGAAAATATCCACACAACTTGAGGCTGCACACATAAACAGAACAGCAAGTTGCTTAAGATGGGCAAATGTATGGGGAAACGGAAGGATTTAGGGTGGCGATCCAGGATCAGGATCATGCATCAAAACATAGACGACAAATGCAGACTATAAACTGGAAAATATCGACCACATAATCGAAAGCTCCGCGAAGTTGGCTGCAGAAGAATACACCTACAGACACAACAACGTTCCTGAACAGATCCATCAACGTTTAGCACATATGTATTTTAACATGGAAAGACGATCGTATTACAAATACACTCCTGAAAACATATTAGAAGATGAGCAGACCAACTGGAATTGGAGTATACAAACAGATAAGCCAATACAAAACAACGTCTCAGATATCGTGCTAGTTCACAAGCAGCAAAAAAATTATTGACATTGCCGTCACACAAGCGCAAAAAACACTGAGAAAATAAAAAAATACTTACCGCTCTCCGAAGATCTGCGAAGAATATGGGACCAAGATCGCGTTACCGTAATCCCCATTATAGTTGGGACTACAGGTGAAATTCCAACGCAACTTGAGCACAACCTGGAAAAGCTGGAAATAAACAAAAACACTTACAAAAATCTCCAAAAGAGTGTTATACTTGCCACATTGTCCGCAAACTAATGAGAACCGACGTCGAAGATCCTTGAGAGCCGACCGATGATACCTTCGATGCTACGAAGATTCAGAGCCCTGAAATAAAATCAAAAATCCTATTTACATGTATTGTACCTATATAAAATGTATTGTAATATTTAAAACATGCCTACTTTTTCCTTTTTTTTTGTATATATTTGCTTCAGGCCATGTATGCATTTATTGTAGAAACCACTTTAGTGTGAATAAATGGAATAATAATAATAATAATATATTTGTTAATTGACACATACAAATATGTATTTAACAAGTCCAAAAACCTAATATAGTAAAAATGTAAAAACGTCAGAAGCTATGACAATAATATTATTATTATATTAATGTTGTGAGTGGCATATACATAAGATTGATGAAAGGATACTGGAAGGAAAACTATGGCAAATATTGGACCCTTAGGTAGGCCAAGATTGTATGTTTATGAATAGAAAAATTGCTGAACTAATTGCAGCACCAAATAGGAAAGTATAAATATCCACCATTGATTAAGAGATAGCATTCGATAGTGCTCATGGGAACAAGATCTGGAATATATTGCAAGCAGTACATAAGTTATCTGAAACTGAACATTCAGTACAAGGAGTAGGACAAATTTTCGGAACAACCCAAGATAACAGGCAAAAGAGTATTTTCAACTCGTTTCTTTTTTACCGCTCTAATGGAGGAATGAAATGAAGAACTGAAACCAATTTATCTGAGATACAGAAACCTACCATATGCCAATATAAGGGAACTATATCCCTTATGCAAATAGCTGGAAAAAATTACAGAACAACAACGACTTCAACGCTGGAGTGCTGAATTAACGAAATATAAGTGATAGTTGTGTCTAACCGTCCTGAAACACTCGATAAGTAGAAGAATTCCCGACAAGAATTGTATCAAATACTTAAAAACTGTTGGCACATGAAACTAGAAATCAACGAACGGATTGCCTAATCCCATATGGATTTATCAGGAAAAACTTAAGGGAACTCTGTTGCCAGGTCCTATTGTTAAACAAGAACCCGTGCTTCACGACTGGAAGCTTTGTTATGGTGCGATGTGTAGTGTTCACTGCAAGAGAAAATTATTAGTCTATAATATCGCAACAAGTAACATTGTACAAAAGTTTGAGAAATAAATCATTAAAAACGAACTTAGTGGCCCAAAAATTGTATAACATTAATGAGACACTTAATCCTTTCCGCAAAAATGAAACTGTTTTAGGTACAAAATTATCAGAGTAATGGTCATAAAATATATAGTTTATAATAGAAAAATAAAAAATTATTGAACTTTTAAAAATGTAACCATGTCATCCCTGTCCATTTACTAGGAAGCACAAAAATTTTGAACGACTCTAATCACGCTTGTTCATCTGTCTTTTCAGTATAGTGAAATGAAAGCGAAATGCGGTGTTATTACGCATCCATGTGACTCCTTCGATTCAACTGATGAATCAGGGTGTCACACAATTGTTATATCGAAGGAATAGAAGAATGTATGTACTTCTGATTTTTTCCAACTTATGATAGATCTCAAAGAAACCAATCTTGAAAAATTATGGAATAAGGTGTGTCCAAGTTTTGACAAAATAAAGAAACTCTTTTACAAATTTATAGTCAGACATAACAGATATGGTGCCGGATTTTAAGCAAACATTTCAGAATGAATTCAACTAACTAACGTAAATAAATGGTTAGCACAAAGTGACAAGTATCTTATTGGCGATCAAACCAGACAAGGTGGACGATAATTAGGAAGATTAGGAAAACCGCTGCAGCTTCACAATAGCTTGTGTTTCTAATACTTAATGTGCAATTCTTCTATTTTCTTCACAGTGTTAAATCATAAAATAATGCTGTTTCTCTTTAATCCATTGGTTTCTTAATTCTTCTCAATTCTTCGCTAGAAGCTAAAGAATATAATTTGGATATATGCATACAATTGTTTTTTTCCTTGGCAAGTTTAGCATTCCCATGCTTGATTTCATTTAATTGTAAACATTAATTATGTGCTTTAGTGCAATATCTTACCTATTGTACACATTTCCACACACAAATTACAAGCTATTATACCCACCACAAAACAAAAAAGAATGCAAGCAACGGGGTAACTCAGTGATCTTTACGAAATGTGCTTGACAAAAATGAACAAAATTTGTCAACAGCCCATACTAAGACATTTCACTGGAGGTAAAACATATTGACCTTAAATAAATATTAGGGTATGAACCTTGACATCTTTTAGGATGATCATTCTCTCGGTATACTTACTTACATAAAAGTAATTTTATGTTTCCTAACCTACATTATTATACTAGGCGGAAATACTGGCAAGGGATGATACCCTTTTCTAACGAGTATTTGTAATGTTTACACATATTAGAACTAAACATGTCAATTACAATACATCCCCTTAGATTAAAAAAGAAAAATTACTTCCTGCCGCATATGGTAAACATATATGTATATCGGCAAACTTCAACTTAGGTGGGCTGTAACCATTTCATTCTTGTTAAACAGTCGTATTTCACCATAATTTCTCTACAATAATGCTAAACTTACATGTTCTTAAAAAAAACAAGTTCTTAAAATCACGAAAAACATCTTCCACGGCATCTTGAATATTTCTTTCTGTGGGTTCTTACACATGCCATTTTAAAGTAGAATTAAAATTTCAAAGGAGTACATCTACACCGGCAAAGTGGCAGGAGTGCGTGGTCGGTTTTCGTATATTGAACGGTTTCGATCGGTCAGCCTTTGAAGTTCTACCTAATTTAAAAATTTGTATGTCACACAGGCACCTCAATAAATAAATATCATTGGTACTTGTCTGTCGTTCTTCGTCTTTCATTACTATACAGTTATGTTAGACGGATTAAAGCGAATTTATATTTAATAGTTAATATTTTACGATCGTCCTATGTTTGTCAACGACTTGTATTTATTTGCATAATGATTGTTATTACTTAAATTTCCATTCAAATATATATGTAATAAATAAATTAACTAAAAAACTTTAATTGGCGTATTAATTTTTATTTTTCTACATTAAAATTATGTATTACGAAGTGTTGGTTAATTTTTTATTTTTCGTTAGTATCAATAAAACAAGCGTTGGTTGTGAAACAGCAGATACACTTGCTATTTAAGATTAAATTTAAAACAGCTTTTACACATGTACGTTAGAAATTGATAGAAAGTTTCACAATTTTCACCGAAAGTCGGTATCTGCTATGCCGTTTATGAAAATTCAATCTATTAATTTAACGTTGAACAAGGTAAACAGACAAGAATTTCATCTTCGATATATGTAAATAAGAATGTGTTAAACTCAATCTTTCGTGCCTACTTTTCCGTATAGAACCTGTTTAAAAAATCACCTACTCTTCTACGTCTTTATAGTAAATATTAGGTAGATAAATGTTTGATTTTGTTTTTAGTAAACAGTATTTTTCTATAATTCTATGATTGATTCATTTTTAAGTAACTCATGTTTTAGTCGTACGTCTTCTTATCATTTGTTAATTAGAATTACACATCCAATTCTATGGACCCCTGTGAACTTGGTTTTTTTTATTGAAGTTTTGATTGCACTCCAAGAAGTTCTGGAACTCTTGATAAAATTTAAAAAGTTTTCTCGTAATAAGTAGAGTGGTAATAGTAGGAGTAGTTGAAACGTGGAGTGCCACGTTCACAAAAAGGATAGTACCAAATTTCGCAATAAATTTAAACTTTTTCTGAGCGTATTAACAGTTACTCCAATTAAACAATTTTTTGAAGTAGGCAAAATTGCGATAACTATCCAAATATTCATCTGAGCGTTTTAAACCTCAATACTTGTCTCCAAAACTCTTGCGGTACAACTACAACTTCAACAAAAAATGTGGGACTTTCGAACCTCGGTAGTTATTGCCAAAACCCTTAAACCACTTCCCAAAACTTAACAAAACATCAAAATTCTTCTTTTAATTTTTTTGAGGTACGAAGAACCAGGATAACGTCTACAGTTTTGATCTGAACCTTTAGAACCTCTACAATTAATACAATACCTCTTAAGGTGCTACTCAGAACTCCAACAAAAAGCTTGAAATTCCAATTTTGTTTTACAAGAAATTGCAATAATTTTCAAATCATTAATTTGAGCGTGTAAAACCTTAATAGCTATTGCTAAACTTCAAGATGTCTTAGTTAACTGGGATAGCTGAGTTGAGGCTCAAAAGAGTCACATTAAAATTTTGAAAGTTGTTGCGATTTTTCGTACCTCAAAGTGCAGTTTTGCTTGAAGAGTTTCAACGAGTTTTAACTAGTGCCCAGAATATGAAAGTTAAACATTAAATCAAGTCCAAGCTATGAGAGGACTATTGAGGATGCAGATAAGCATTTAAGGTCGTCATATAGCAGAAATCATAGTAAGACTAGAGAGTGGGTTGCAAATCTATCACTCAATCAGAAACAGACTTGTTACAAAGAAGCAAATAACGAAGAGAATGAAACTAAGTGTCTACAAATTTGTTCGATGCACACAAATCAGACTAAACACAAACAATAAAAAAATTTACAGAAGCAGATCGATGAAGACGTGAGATGACAGAGAGGAGGTAATACAAGATCGAAGACAACGGTGCTAGTGCGTAATAAGAAGAAATGGGAGAATGTTGTATATGATTCAGAAAACCTTTTGGCAGACCTTGCTTTCAGGAAGTTTATACATTGCATGATATATTTTATTTATAAATAGAGTTTCCTTTTTTTATATTTCGGGGCTGTAAATTAATGACCTCAACAACTGTTCTCCTCTTTTTTTTCTGACATTCTGATTGCATGTGAATCAGAATTTGTGGTTAAAATGTTTTGGGGTTTTACTTTATGAACCTTATTTTGTAATCAGTATATTATATGCTTCATTTATCTCCTCCTCTTGCTTACTACTTCAGTATCTATAATTTATTTAGACCAATATTCATTTAAACTAGAAACTTACCTGAATAAGCAGAAATAGTTTCCATCTTGAAATAAATTATTGTAGAATTAAAGCAGAGTTCTTAAAAAACTTAGTTGTTTTTGGCTGAAGAATAAGAGAAAAAGGCAACAATCACACTTATTTAATTACTAAGACTCGCCACAAACAAAAAAATACACAAAAACTACGGCAGACAGGCATCTACTAAAATAATATTAATTTATTCTTACCGCCCAGATAATTAAGATTAGTAATTGAAGTTCTTGAAGAGTCTGATATATTTCTTGCCGGTATCTATCCTAAGTTGAAATGAGTACAAGTTTGCCTGTAAAAATTGGAATCATTAGAAATTAGAGGAACTCATATCTAACATGTTAATATTAAGTAGGTTAAGTAAGATAGAAACGTTTACCTTATATGGAATAGGCACGTTGAATATACAGTTACAGGAAAGTTAACTTAATACACCTGAAAATATGCAATGATATAATGTTCTATTTTCGTTACAGTAGCTTGAAGTAAGCAGAGAACACGATAAATCTCACATAGAACTCCGAAACTATTATTTAAATCTAACATTCAATTATTTCTTCGTTCTAACTTTAAAAGAACAAGTGATTGTTCTCCCACATAAAAAAAACAAAAAAAAACCATTCCCGGGCAAAAATAAAACAGAAACTAATAGATATTTACAAAAAGAAACCCATTACGTCGGCGGTACATTTCTAGAATCAAAGAAATCCAATAGGAAGTATAATGACGCTAATCAAATTACCCGGAATTGACAACACGGCCAACCCCATTTATCCTGGATGTAAGCCTTTTTAAACGAATTGTTTGCGTAGGTGTACTATTGTCTAGTCAAAGCAAAACTACCCACTGACGTTTATGGAGTGTTAAGGATCATTACCTTTCCACAGAAGAAGACCTACCTAAGCATTGTAGGTATCGTAAAAACAATTTCTTTAAAAGAAATCCCTATCTCACCTTTCCACCGTCTTTTTTCTTTAGATGGTCATCTATTGGAGATTTATTTTACGATTGAGGACAGTAGCGGTCTTTTAAAATTTTGTTTAGAGGCAGTTTATCCTCGGTTGTTACGTTGCAAACACGTCAGTTCGCAGTTTTAAGGGAAGTATATACCTTAACAAGAGATATTGTTTTGCACAAGTTATTTTTAGACAATTTTCGTTTTATTTTGTGTTGTGTACGTTTCATTAAGAAAATAATTTAACACCATTTTTGTGTAAATGGCAAGTCTCACATGTATTTATTTTGCGCTACAGACAGGTAAGATAATTAGTATTTCTAGCAATAATCTAAATATATTACGTCATCGGTCATATAACAATACATTTCATGATACAACTTTTACTTTTACAATCTAGAAAATCTAAGGAAAAAAATGTATTATTTTTAGTGTGAGTATTGGCTTGATAATATCAACACTACAAATTGTGTTGGTGTTTTATTTCTTCCGGTTTATTTCTGCTTAACTTTACCTTCGATACTGTTTATTTTACTTTAATTACATGTCTAAATTTACTTCTAAGGAACTACGATTTGTACATCTAAAGCTAGTAAATTATAACATTTATATCTAGGGCATATTAACATATATTTCTTAATATTTTTGGGCTTTTTATTTATTTGGCAGTGTATCAAAAACTATAATGTAATTTTAACCCAGACGTTTGTTTTGAAAGAAACATAATTATAATAAATTTCCCACAAAAAATGGCAAAACTCAAATCTCAATCAATATTTCTATTATTTTCTTCTTTATACATATTATGCAGGTATTACACGTGAATCATCAAGTTAAATTAGGAATTATTCTTATTAAGCTTCCCCTTAACGCTTTGCACAACTGCTGTATTATTTGTGATGTAGATAGACACAACATGAGATAACATTTCCATTGAAGCTTTGTATAATACTTCCCTTAAGGTACACGTAAATTTACAAATACTGTGGCGTATAAAACGTCAATAATAGTGCTGTCATTGTGGGTCCACTTGGGCACCAGATATTGTTTTAGATACTACTTTTTTTATGTGTGGTGGGTGCTTAGTTGCAGTGACTCCGTAAGCTGTATCGCTTGTCTGGCTATCACTGCAACTCTCGCGGTGTAGTTTTTGTGTGTGTATGTTGTGTTCAATTGGCTTTGTGACAGCATCATATCGCCTTTTATGATGCCGCGCTGTTAATCACTTTGCTCCCAACAGCGAATGGCAAGTCGATCCGGGATTAAACTCTGAAAAAATGTCACCGTCCGTCCAGAGAATTGAACCCCGGCACCTATCGTCCTCTCACAACAATAGTCAGCCGCCTAACCACTGCGGCCATCGACCCGTTTAAAGGATATCATGACCAGAAAGGAGACAGAAGAACGTGTGAGGCAAAATTAGGATCAGGGAAGAGTGGCGATCTAAAGGAGATAGCCTACCAGTCGCACCTGATGTAATGTTCGTAGACGGTTTTAGGTACGACTGTGAATGCTTTTTTGTGCGAGGCAGGAGGTTTTAATGGGTAAACAGTACATAGCACACACCGTACTGGAGTTCCACACATAGTCCATAAAGGATTTCCTCCTCGGAAAAAAAGAAAAAAAAATATGAAAAAAGTGCAAGATCCCAATAAATTTTAGATTTCTAAATGGCGCAGAACCACGCCAATAATAGTATATTAAAGAACGAGTTTCATAAGGCATGATTTTGTCGCACGAGTTGAAGTTTAGAAAACGATCCGCAGGCGATTTTTCTAATGAACGAGTGCGACAAAAAGCCTTATGAAACGAGTCCTTTATACTATTTTTTCTATTTTGCATTATAAGCTGTAGTACTTGTCTGGCTATCACTGCAACTCTTGCGGTGTAGTTTAGTGTGTGTAAGTTGCGTTTAAATGGCTTTGTGACAGCATCATATCGCCTTTTATGATGCCGCGCTGTTAATTAATGGCAAGTCGATCCGGGATTAAACTCTCTGAAATAATGTCACAACAATAGTCAGCCGCCTAACCACTGCGGCCATCGACCCGTTTTTAAATTTCGATGTACTAATGCGATACCAATCATAACAAGCAGGAAATTTGTTCCTAAAAGGATAGAAAGTGGTACCATTTACTTGATGATGAGCCCCATACTGGATTAATGATCTGTACCTGTTTTGAACATGTAGAAAAACAACTGGATGAAAACGAGGATTCTCACTAAGTATGAGTATCGACTATACAAGCTATTGGCTGTACCCATCATTACTTACGCACTCTTTGTGTGATGGACTTGTACACTAATACAAAGTGCTGAAAGGTAGACCTACTTGGGTAGAACGAGGGCAATGAGTATCTTAGTTGTATCTCTTATTAGAAGTAGGCGAACTATAAGCAGAATTTAGATTTGCCTGCCGTGATCCACCCGTACTATATGTATATATGGTGTCAGATAGAACAGACAAAATCTTCTATATCACCAAACCTTTTGAAGTTACTCCAAATAGAAAGTAATGGAGGCTATGAGGGGGCTCTGATAGTATACCTAGATGTAGAGGGATTTAAATTTACAAACAATTCACATTTTGGAGCATGCATGGTTGGTGGGCAGGCACAGCGTCAAAAGGTCGTACTAGCAAAAGCATAGTAACAGATGTGATAACTTTATGAGACATTTTTTTGGTGTTTCGAGCTAAAAAAATGGTTGACTAGCAAAAAATGCTTTAAATATATTTTTCCTAAGACTGAAACCAGCCAATCCAATAATAATTTAGACGTTGAGAATAATACCAGAAAAATGTTTGTGTTTTTGTAACGTAATATGATACATAATCAAGAATGTATATTTGATCGTGCAATGACTGGTAGAATTTGTTTCGAGAATTTATAGTTTAAGGGCATTTTTAGTTCTAATAATAGGGATAGGACGTCAAGGAGTCTTCTGGACTGTGCTTGAGGGTACTGCAAGAGCTGATTGTCGGAAACACAGTGAGACTGGTTTGGACCTCGACGCTTTCTAGCGTAGCAGGAAACCAAAAAACTGGTGAACTAGCACAAAATTAGTTAAATATGTGTTCCATAGAGCAAGAATCAGCCTGTGGGATAGATAGATAATTTAAGGAATGGCTAAGAAATCTCTTGCCACTGCGAGCTATATGGATCTATTCATGAGGCTTTCTCGCCTTGTCGAGTTTGTCTTCATGTAGCTCTCCGTACCTAGATATGGTTCACCAATACACTCTGGCCTCAATCTGGATAGTCCCTCGCATTGACACAAGATGTGGTGCAAGGTCTCTTCTTCTGTCTGACAGATTCTGCACATAGCGTTTTCTGCCAGACCAATAAGGTTGCTTATATGTTTATCGAGTCCGTTATGTCCTGTTAGTACATTCCACACCATGTTATAGGTCCAATTAGTGGTCTGGACGGTCCTCTTTTGGCCAGCTTGTGCGATAACAAAGAGGTTTGTTTCTACTATTGTAAGGAATTGGATTGTAAATTATGAAAATAGTCGAGCATTTTTTGGCAACAACTGACTGAGTTTTGAACAATTTAAATGTTGAGAGTAATACCAGAAAAATATTAATTGGTACTATTAATATTTCATTCCACTTTATGGCAATATGACGTGTGATCAAATATATATTCCATTGTAAAATGACTGATAGAACTTTCTTCGAGAGTTTACAGTTTAGGGACATTAAAATAATGCCTGCAATATTTAAAAGATAAGAAAATAATTAGTAAAACTGTCCGAATATCTCACCTATTGCCACTTGACGTTTCGAAATTGACCTAACCTAAAAAACCGTACCATTAAATGCTTCTTAGCTCTAATAACATGCACACTGACCTGTCTCCTTATCTTGACAAACGCTTTTTCTCTTAGCTCCGAGGCGCTTCCCAGTGCGGTTTACAATTTCTATATCATTAACGCTACTACAGAGTATTCTAATGTATCATCAATGGCATGGTATTTTACCTTAAATCGTGATGAATATGAAATTAGACAGGAATAACCATATGCGTATGTTGTAATCGCAGAATAACAGTTATATTTTTTCCAACCTAAAGAAAAGGGAATTGAAAAAGGAGAAACATGCTTTATATTTTACGATGTGTGTATTTTTAACTATAGATTACAATATTCTCTAAGCGTTCAAGAGTGTTGAAGAACGGAATCGTGTTATTCTGCATTTTAGACGTTCCTAAATTATAAAAGAGGAATGATCATACGATTAACAAGCTTGTACGCAGTATTGTAGGTATGTATATAACGAAGAAAGAAGAATCTAATAATATAAATATGTTGGTTTCATTGCGTTTTATAACGAGTATTCAAGATTTTTACGACCATCTTTATGGCAGTTTAGAGTCATATTAAGTACATTCTTTTAGTTCTTTCTAACCCCACTTTTTTATTGCCGCAATAGAAACGCTTCTCTACTAGACATAAATCGCGTTCTATTTAAACACCTTTCCCTTCATAAGTGATTAGATCAAAGCCAAGAAGCTTTAAAAATATGATTTTTTATGGTCAGATTCAATTGATAAAATAATCAATCGTCCATAAATGGTATTATGTAAGACAGAAGACGAAAATGTTTTCTAATAATCAGGTTGAGGTACATACAATTCGTAAAGTTGCCAGGATAATAAAATTGACGGTGGTTTTTGTTTGGTATTTTATATGCTTGTGGTCGTAACATTTAATTAACCATTAGACAGTTATATGTCGTAAAATACTTTAGGTGGGTAATTATCTTTCACTAACAATAAGATTGTTGAGAAAGAAAAGAAATTGACAGATAAAAGGTTCGACTAATTGCAAGTATAAGACAATTAAAACAGAATTCTCATATTATAGTTTCTGAATTGTAGTATCTCTTATATCTTCTCAAAGTACACGCTTCTAAAATAATGTAAATAAAAGAAAACAACCATCGTTATAGGATCTTTGACACTTGGAAAATTAACTATTGAGTATGTTCTCTGAAAGGTAACGAACATACCTTGCAAGTAGTTTATACGTCCTTTCGCTTTTATGAATACATTGCCCTACACGTAGGTGCTTACCCTATCAATGGCAAAATTATGCATTGTGTACTTATACTCCGCACCAGTCTTAGAACATAGTTCCTATTGTTCCTACAAGGAGTATCTTACACGTACTGTCTTGTTGGTCAGCCAATTTTCATAAAGCAACCACCTACTAGAATCGAGGTGTGTTCATGTTTTCTTCCAGCACAAAACCATCTTGTATATTGAACTGCGACTGTATACTTACATGTATACAATTTCTATGGCATTAAATTGAGATTTAAGTTTTTGTTTACATGCATAAAATATGCAGAATTTATACGCGAAGTCGATATAAATGATATTTTAATAGTCTGTGACATCGCGCTCGTAAAATGATTATCGTAGACAACCGTCCCTTCAACATCAATTTTACCTAGTTAGAGGAAATGATGAATGGAGTAGTCGCTGCAAGACAGTGTGTGTAAACACATCGCAGTATATCACTTGGTCACTTGTAAATATTGCGAAATCGCGTAAGTTAAACATTGCTCAGTCATGAGCATTATTTTAACAAGATAATAGGATAATACGTATGTATGTATGTATACTGTAACAAGCAAACATTCTTTTTCTACTAGGAAGTATATTGAAATTGTTCACGTAATTATATTTCGTCTTAAATTGGATCTAACTAAAGACAGCGAAATGGAGTCTTATAAATGCGGCACAAACTTAAAGTGTATATGATCAAAAATATGTCAAAATACGAAACATTGTGCATATTTACTGTTTTTTCTTTAATTAGATACAAACCAATAAATAAATAAAGTAATTTTGAAGAAACACCAACCACAAAAAGCCTTTTATCTTTTTGGAAAACCTCTACGTTGGCTCGCATTCTAATAGCAATGGAAACATGCTATCTTTGATTGGTAAAACAACTAGGCCTCTTATTCATAATACCCATCCAAACGTTCGATTAAACGCATATCTTGGACGACTTCACTTCGTATGAAATTACCTTCATTAGGAAAAATAATATTGGCAAGAAAATTGAGGTCTTCGGTATCATTGTGCAGCAGAGAGCGGAAAGAACAACAGAAAATCATTTTTACCTCCACCGATATCCTCCATAAATTCATCTTCTGATTCTGCTTCACCGGTACTAAAATCTTCCAAATTCATGGTGTTTTTTCAAAATCAAACAGTTTCAGGAAATACTACCCACTTGCCCTCATAATAGAGACTTGGATCGTATAAGCCCTGGATATTATTTAAATATTTTCTACAATATTACAAAAAGATGAATGGAATCTCATTAGGACAGCCACACATGGAAGAGTGAAAATGTCAACTACAAATTGTAGGTTTAGTAGAACTCTAATAAATAGTATTGCCAATGCTAGTATAACAATTTTAATTTTAGAATATGAATAAGTAATAAACATCAAACCTTAAGAGCGTCGCTAGACCACTTGAAAGGGGATCCAGTTCCCAAATATATTAAGAAACGGGTCGATAGCCGTAGTGGTTAGATGGTTGACTATCGTTGTGGTGGGACAATAGGAACCGGGTTTCAATTCTCCGAGAAGGCGATGAATTTTTTTCGGAGGGTTGAAATCCGGATCGACTTACCATTCGATACGCAAAGCCATTTGAAAACAATTTACACACACAAAGCTACACCGCGAGAATTGCAGTGATATCCAGACAAGTAATACAGCTTACGGCGTTATTGCAACTAAGCATCCACCACACATAAAAAAACAACGAAAAAATTGAAGTGTTGAATAAAACGAAATTGTAAGTGTTAAGGTAAAGTACGAACCTTGAGAAGGTGAAGCAAATAAGAACATTTTGCAAGTTTATTGAAGTTAGGCTGTGTATAGGGGGTGATTACGTCCCAAACCTAATGACCGAGAGATATTGATCTTGGGAAGCACTATCGGAAGAATAAAAAATATCTTTGGAAACTAAGCAACACCTAGCAGGGAGAATACCTGTTGTAATTACAGAAAGCGAAGCTAATTAAGCATTAAAATAAATGTGCAAAGATTTGTACTGGAGCTTTATCACGATTCTCATAGGCTTGAAGAGAAGAAAGAAAATACTATCTTCGGGAGGACATTCAGAAGTAACCACTGAAGCATCAAAGAATTGTTGTCAATTACAACAGTTTTTGCGAATGAAATAAAACTTAATCGAGATCATGCATAAATGCTGCAAGAAAAAGTATTCCTTCTTATGTCTAACATTATCCAATTGAAGGTTAATCTAAATTAAAATTTTCTTTACAGTTTTGACTATATTAGTCGTCTTCAAATATGGCTGAATCAGATTTGAATGAAATTGTAAAAATAAGTGCATGGGGCTCATTACACCAGTGGATGCCGCAGGGAAAGGAAACTATTCATTTCAGAACTTTGTTGTCCAGTTTATACAGCAGTTTCCACATTTTCACATGAATTATGACACCACTGAATTTGCAAAGAAAAACTTACGAGACTAACAACATATGTTTAAACAATATCTAAGTTTGTATGCAACGCAATTTTCTGCGAATTGTTTTTTTTTTTATTATTAATGTGTGGTGGGTGCTTAGTTGCAGTGACTCCGTAAGCTGTATTACTTGTCTGGCTATCACTGCAACTCTTGCGGTGTAGTTTAGTGTGTGTAAGTGTTTAAATGGCTTTGTGACAGCATCATATTGCCTTTTATGATGCCGCGCTGTTAATCACTTTGCTCCCAACAGCGAATGGCAAGTCGATCTGGGATTAAACTCTCTGAAAAAATGTCACCGTCTCTCCAGAGAATTGAACCCCAGCACCTATCGTCCTCTCACAACAATAGTCAGCCGCCTAACCACTGCGGCAAGATTTTAAAAACTTTGTTTAGGCCCAAATAGGACAGTTAACCTAATACATCTCAATACCAAAAATGCTTCATTACGTACATATGTACATTCTATTTATGATTAATTCGAGAAACCATTATCCATTTATAGTAAACCAGTCTCTTTAAGAAAGCTGGCGGATTCAAGTTGTGACTCCTTGGCAGCGATTTGGAAGGACCAAATTGTGTAATCCATTAAGATTAAAATAGTTATTTAAATAGTGTAACGATTCTGCTATTATGACGAGATCCAAGAACATACTGTAATATTTAAGGGGACGTCTTCAAGTATATCATGAAGTTGGCGTTGCAGCTCTAGTAATGAACCGTATTGTAGATTCTTCCCCAATGTATTACTACCAAACCGTTGCAGTAAGTTAGTGCTTCTGACTACGTTAGAATGCATAATAGTGCAGGTTTCGATTGTTTTTAATTCCATCTTTGGCGACCATTATTCCGTCTCTGTCCATAAATAGGTGCTAAAAATTTAGATTATCCATCGTCAAAATACTATACATTGCAGGACATAGCTTATACCCGCCGCTGCCACCAAAAGGGGTCGAAATTGAAATTGACGTAGGTATACAGCTCTGGTTAAAATTGTTACACCTAATTAGGAATCACCTTGCATATTGCCCTTGTAGATAACTGTAATTGATTCGGTTTTAAAGCAAAGCACAATAAACACACCAAGATGATAGCTCCATTTTACTCTACGCCACTCATCTCAAATGTTATCCTTCGAAGCGAACATAGAGGATGTTATAGTTAAGTACTGAATTAAACAGTTATCAGGTGCAACTTGTTATAAAAATTGTACCACTAACAGATACTCAACAACTGATGTGAAGAGGGACTCCCATTCAGCACTCGTTATTTGCATGTGTTCGCATATACTCAGCCAAACTGTTACAAACAAGAAATCTGGCGTCTTCAGTAAAGAGTTCACAGGTAGACGCCACAACTAGGCAGAGGGTATCATCGATATACTGGACTGACATTAATTGTACTAAAGAAACCAATGAGGTTATTGAGATCATTAATATAAATAAGAAACAGTATTGGTTCCCCTAGAATATATTTGCATCTACCTTGAATTAGAAAAAAGCCATAGTTTTCCCGATAAAGAAGTAGTGGTGTATCAGTTGAATCCTTTGGATATTAAAAGACATACAAGTTTCTGCTGTGCATACAGCACATGGGCTATAAACTATCCACACACGTTTTAAACTGCCTATCTTGAAACCAATCCGACAAAAATGTAATGAATGTATGATTTGCGTGTTACGGTTGGAGTAGGTAGTAAGTTTCTACGTCTTTATTGCTTCGAATAATTTTGCATGACCTTTCAAAATACATACATATAATAGGTCTGTTCTTCATAAACTTGGAATCTACAAAGCTAATGTGGCATGTTTACTTTATTAAATAAAGTAGCTTTGAACGATAATGTGCAGATTTGGTGAAAATCTGCAGCTGCTAGTTTATAAGCCCTCTGATATAGACTGGAGTGTTATTTTAGATGTATTATGCAATCCGACAAAACATGAATAATATTAGTGCCGAAAAATTGAATCGTACATATATTCAACTATTTAACTAATACATATAAACATATACCGGTTATATCAATTTATCACACTACCAAGAATTGATTGTGGGAGCAAACACATTGTTTGTGTAAATGTACACCTTCTTCCAAGTACGTCGCGAAGGAGTGAAGACTTATACGAAAAACGCCATAATTAATATGCAGGACATGTACCCCTTATGTAACTCGTGTATAAATATTATTAATTAATAAATCAATATTATTTTTTCTACATTGTATTTTATAGTAACGGTAATGTAATATGTCTTATGTAGGTAGTAAAGAATGGATGTTGTTTACACGTTCATAACACGACCATTTAGCGTTATTAGATTCACTGTCCATTCGACGTTGTAAATCATCTGATGGTTTGACATTAGAAAAGCGCAAAGTAGAAATTATAATGATAAAAAAGGTGCGACTCATTCTTGTTTGCGAAAACTATTAATTAATATATGCGAAGTCAGGATGCAAATGATGTGGTGTGACGCCTGCTAGTCAATAAATTTTCATTAAACCAGCTGAACGCCTATACTTCTTGCACGGTCTTGTAGTCGTAACTAGAGAGTCCGCTCTTGCGTGTGTCTAGCACACGCGAAAGTATAAATACAAGTAAAAAAGTGGCGATGATGAAGAGAGGCATAGACATAAGATGTTGAATAAAAAAAAAGTAACCATGCAGAAAACGGTAATTAGTATCTTCTTCTGGACAGTGTAATTATGCGCTTATTAATAAATTGCACAAACAGACGCGAACGTTGTATGGATGAATGCTGTACGCAACGTTGCGGTTAACTCGTTATATGCGGTTTTACATCCTTGGCGTTCCTTAAATTTCAAAAACCGCAACGTTTAAATGGCGTAATTACACAGAAGATCTCGTATTAGTGTCCTCAAATTTGTTATATCATTTATTCTGTGTTTTCTTTATTTGGATGACAATTTTTAATGTGGAAAAATATTTAAAGTAGATCAGTAATTGATAAGATATGGTAATTATACCGTTGCACTTAATAAATGTTAATAAGTGTGAACCTGTAAATAATGTGAGGACGACTCCGCTTTAGTATTCATCGAAACTGTTGGGAACAAGAAATCTGGCGCTCTCAGTGAGATGTCCACAGGTAGACGCCAAAACTATGCAGATGGTGTCATCGATAATCTGCACATACATTAATTGCGTAGCGACTTCCCACCCAAACATTTTTCGATAGAAAAATTGTCTACAATCAATAGACTTCTTTAATTGCTTCCGCAATTATTGGAACTTTTTCCAGTTGATTCCGGAAGTCATGATGTTTATATTATTATATATTTGTATTGAAGGTCAATCCTCTACAATATAATTGCATCTACCTTGAATTTAATCTTTATAATTCTACACATAAAATTAGTTATTCCAATCAATAACTTAATCTGTCATTCTTGCGGTTTTACACTACACCACAATTTATTAAACCTTAATGGCATTTCTATGGCAGCAATTAATGTTTATACTGCGGTTATGAATTTTATTATCTTGCATAATGTACACTAATTAAAAATTGTTAATTTTAAAGTTTTTTTCGATAAGAAAATTTATTATCGAAACACTACGCATTTGTATATTGAGAGCAACCCAAACAAACAAAATTTTATAAGGTTTACAAATTCACCACGTTTTATAGGACTACAAACTATTACACGTTCGCCAACCTTTAATATTAATGCTCTCGTAAGTGTATTTTTACTCGAAACCTAAAATTTCTCCACAAACAACGCGCAGCTAATACAAAAGTCGTTTGTATTATTAGCTAATTTATATTGAGCCATTACAATAAAGTGACCGACATTTAAACAGTGTAACTATTGTTTACATCGCGGTGACTATTCGGAAATGAAGAGAATGTGGAAATATTGCTGTATTGTGTATACATACACGCCCCAGTATAGAAATTATTATCAAAACATACCAACGCTGTTGTGTTCTGGTATGTCATCTCATTAGAACATCTTCTTAATCAATTCTATCGATAGGAAACTAGTTGACATCGTAGCCAGTTTGGCGAGATAAAAAAAGATAGAATTTAGATGGTTCTATTGTTTCGATTTAAATCTTTAAATTAAAAAGCATTGTTTCTGTTGGAAGTGTATTGTTACATAATGTGTATGGAGCATGGTAGTTTGAGTACTGTTATAATTAATAACTATGTATTTTATTGTGTAAGATGTAGGTCAGTGCAGTATACTCGTACATCTTAAATTATAAATATTTTTTTAGATATTTTCGTAAAGTGGATATAATGACATAAACTTGTTTTGGTAAATTATTGAAAACCACCGCAATTTTCTCTAAGACATGAATAAAGCCTTTCTAATAATAAACAGGTAAAATAATGAATTAGATCGCTACGACTCTACTAATCATTACGAGTATATCTTCTAGTGGTACCAATTTTCTGAGATAAAAAATCATATCTTTCAATCATTGTTGTATTAACTTACTTTACATATCTTAGAGGACGTATAAAAAAATATAATCAAAGAAAACGTTGTGATAGAGCTAAATAAATTATCAAAAGCTCAAATAATGTTTTCATTTTTAAAAGCTGCCACGGTAAAGAAAAACAGGTTCGATTGAAAATTGGGGTGGTTACGATTTCAGCACCATGATATCTACAACCCCCTGATCTGGGCACCATGCTATGCTTCTATATGATTGATTATTGTATTGATATTCTAACAAGAAGATTCAACTTGAGTATTTTCAAGAGGGCCAATACGTCCCTCTATTAATTTGTTCTGTGGTATAGAAATAGTCTAATAATGTAGACACTATCTCTGTAAGAGATATTTCTTACATTAGACAAAACTTATAACTACTTCTGTAAAACAAAATTTGAGTATTTGCACGTTCATTAAGGAAAACGATGGCAACTCGAATTTGGTGATAAAAGTCCTTCACGTGCAACTGTGTCTCGCTGGTATAGCGAATTTAAAAGAGACAAATGTTGCTTGGTAATGAGGAACGTGCTGGTAGGCCCTGTTCTTCAGTTATTGGTGGAAATATTGAGGGAATGAGAGGTATGTTCGACGAAGATCCAAAGATGAGATAGATGAAGCAATTCCTCTAATTTTTGAGAGCATTCCAAAAGATGCTTGGCTTCAAGACTTTACGTTGTGGAAACTTTGGTTACAAAAGTGCATTGATGTAGGAGGTGATTATTTTGTATATTTCTTGTATCTCAAAATATATAGGGTGTTTCTCGTACTCTTGACAGCAATGACCAAGTTTAAAGATCGTGAGTTACCTTAGTCATGTTGATGATGATGTTGCAGAATCTGATTCTTTTAACAATCCTAGGACAAGAAATGGCAATGTAATGGATCCTGAGGATAATTAGCCATTTTACGTCGAACATTAAAATAATATTTTTCCACAAAGCCACGCAACCTACGCTTCTTTACTTCGAGATAACGGCCAGTTACGTTGTGCATTAACTTCTTGTAATCTTAGATTAACAAACGGTAATTATTTTTGGTGAAAAATTAGTTTTACTGCTTAGTGTAGTTTTTCTATGAACAGTATTTTCATAATGAACATTATTGATCAGAATGTTAACCATTAGCTATGCTGCGAGATTTATGGCAACAACAGAATTGGGTATTAGAGCACAGTGGGACGTTCATCTACAATTTGTTAAATACTTTGTTTTCCAATAAATGGCTTGATAGCCAGGAATTTATTTGTTGATGCTGTTAATGTTTTCTTATAGGGTCAACAAACATTTCAAATATGTAAGCAAGAATTGCTTGCAAGAACACATCAAATAATTTAAATAGAAATTGGAGAACTATTCATAATTATAAACAAAAATATCAAACGTTTTAAATTACCATTTTTTTTGAAATATATTATTATGCAAAACTGTAACAACAAAACGACAATGATATCGAAGGCTTCATTCAGCTATACGATACAAAAATAAAACAAAAGCATAAATTAGAAAATAAAAATACAGAATATGTACAAACTTCTTCAGGAGCAAAAACTGGGTGGGAGTGAAAATTTTCTGACTGACCTTCAGAAGTTTCTACATCTACCATAGAAGTATACGGAAAAGAAATGGATGAATCAAAAGATTATAGAAGCAATGAAACTAAGGGACCTAAGTTACAGAAAGGCAGTATTTGTAAACCAAGAACGTCATTGCAACGAATATAAAGTGTTAAGAAAAATCTCATAAAACAAGAGAAAAATAAATACTATTATAGTATTATAGACGCAAACAAATATAATAGCTACAGATTATGGAAAAATTTAAACGCAATGTTGCCGAATAAGAAGAATAATGTAGTAGGAGAAATAGAGTTTAATAATATAAAAATGAACAATGAAAAAGACATTGCTTGCAGTTTCAATAAATATTTTGTAGAAAGCATTAAAGAAATAGTGAGTAACATACCTAGATCGACAGTATTAGATTAGAACACCGGTACCAAAAGTTTCAAACGCAAAAAAGTGTAGTGAATTCAGACCTATTAATTCTGTGGCGTCTTATGAAAAAGTTTTGGAATTGTGTGTGAAAGACCAACTAATTGAATACTCTCATAAAAACAACATACTTGTACCTAATCAGTCAGGATTCAGGAAGAAACATTCTTGTGAATCTGTAATAATGGATGTATGTGATAAATGGGTTAAAGAGATTGATAAAGGAAATGTAGTATTGACTATATTTTTGGACTTTAGACCAGCGTTTGAGACTATTGACAAAAACTTACTGTTGTGTAAACTAAATAAAATTAGTTTGTCAGGTAATGCCTTGAAATGGCTCGAGACTTATCTCACAGGTAGAACACAAACTGTAAAGTTTAGAAATGTGGTATCTAATGAGGTTTGTACTCAGTATGGTGTACCCCAAGGAACTGTCTTGGGACCGCTTTTATTTGTATTATATATCAATGATATGGTGAAATGTGTAGACAAGTGTGAGATCCGTATGTTTGCGGACGATACCATGGTTTATGTTACTGGTAAAAAATATTGACGTAATAGTAGAAAAATTAAATAATGAATTAAGTAAATTATACAAATGGTTATATGATAATAATATGGCGATTAATCTGGATAAAACTAAATATATGGTGATTGGGTCAACATTTCGAATTGCAGCTATCCATTTTGATAGTATAAATTTAACTATTAATCAATATAAATTAGAAAGGGTTAATAATATTAAATATTTAGGAGTGATGATTAATGCTAACATTAATTTTAAATCACATGTGCAATATTTATTAAATAAGATGTCATAAAAAGTTTTCTTTCTAAGTAGAATAAGTAAGAATTTATCTGTGTATACTTTATTACTGTTGTACAAGGCTATTATATCACAATAGATTGACTTTTGTTTAACCGCATTGTTCAGCATAAACAATGGTAAAAAAAATTACAAAAGCTGCAAAATAAGGCATTAAGAATTATATTAAAGTGTAATAAGTATACACCAATCAAGTTTATGCTCGAGGTGTTGAACCTGTTAAATATAAAACAATACATAGTCTACGAAAACATGATTTTTGTTTTTAAAGTGAAAAACTGCATGTTACCATTTTATTTAAGTGATAGAATAGGTGTTGTACAGGATATACATGAACACAATACAAGAAATGTAAAATACCTTTATATAGAGCGATTTGACAGGGTTCAGACATCGAGAAACGTTTTTCTGAATGGTTTCATATTATTTAATGCATTGCCACAAAGTTGACTTAAAAAACTTTAAGACAAATTTGTTAGAATATGTAAAAAAAAAATTGAATGACGTATGTAATTTCGATGTTGTAGCAGCGTAAAATAGTTAATTAAGTAAAATGTAAGAAATGTTATAGTTGTAATAATAGCTTTGCTAATGAAATAACTTACTTACTAGCTTTTCTCCTCATACAGTTGTTGCTTCTGAAGAAACCACTTACATTAATGACGAAACGTCGAGTTTTAGTAATTTTGTTGTTATATGTTTGTTATTGTATATATTTTATATTTTTATATAATAAAAAAGAAACCTGGAACCAGACTGGATAAATTTTCAATATTTGAAAATTTGCAAATGGGGGTGGTATAACTAACTTTGTAAAATGCCATCTTATTTTGAATATTATTTTGCAAAACTCTGCAACACTACCTATTAAACAATCTCCAAGAGCTTTCAAAATGTCAAGTTAAAAAAATAGGGGATGACCTAAAAGTTGCTTTGTAACTTTAACTCGACCATTATCATTACAAAAGTTAAATAAATATCATACATGTATGTTTTTAGAATTTTAAAAGGGAACCAACGAAAGGTTGGAATAAAAAGTTTACACTAGTGTTAAAAAAAAGGAGTCTTTTATATCTTGCTAAGGAGCGCTAGAAAAAATAAATAAAAATGGAAATCCAAATAATGTTTCGAATTAATTTACTGTATTTATTTTTGATATAAATTTATTGTAAATATGTTTAGTGCGGAATCATCTCAGTACTTGTAAATATTTAAATACACACTGCCCTAAATATAATACTTTAACAGAGGATTGAAGCAAACATATGGCATATTAGTTTAAGCTAAACAGGATCTTTTCTAGAATGGCTCTCTTAACCATGAGATAACTTCCTAACATTTACTTAATGAGTCACGACAGTGTCAACAAAATCGTTGCTAGTATGACAGTTGCGAAACGTGTTTACCGATATCGTCGAAATATATGTTACTTGACATTAATTTTGTGTTTTAAGTAAGATGTTGACATGTGGGGTTGACACGTTTTCAAAATATTGCTTGGTTACAAATCCAAAAATAGAAAAAAAATAATGTCGTTTATAAATTCGGGTGCAAAGTGCAAACAAAGCAATATTTAAAGAATAGATTTTTTAATGTTCTCGTTTATTAAATGAAGTATACTTTTTATTCCTTAGATATTGTTAACGTTAATTGTTAAAAAAAAAAAATCTTAGAACAGCGATAGAGGGAGTGGAAAAAGAAAAACACAAATATAATAATAGTAATTTTTTATTTCAGAGAAAAATTCAAAATTTAATGTAACTTACACATACATGACACAACACGACCCGATTAGGCATCAATTTCTAAATTAAAAATGCATCGTACAATAAATTAGAAAATCTAGTGGGGAATGACGTAACGGCAGTTTTGGTAGTTCGGAGCAGCAGCAGGTGGATGTAAACAGATTTATTTTGACAGTAAGAAACCAGTCAACAAAAAATTTGAATTTAAAGAAAACACACATAAAAGTAATTAACAACCAATTAGATATTTATGCAATAACGCTACAAGTGATAAGTGGGTGGCAGAGTATAAAAAGAAGAAAGAACAGAGAACAATTCATCAGGACGAGCGAACTTAAAGGGAAAATTGAAGAGGATTAACTAAAGAAGTACAATTTTATTATTATATTTGTGTTAATAATTTCAATCTTTCATTTCTGTCGTTTGTGACAGAACAATTTGGCGACCGTGACAGGACAATATTGGCATAAGTCAATACATCCTCATATTTCAATCATTAATTTTAATTTAAACTCAATTTTTATCAAAATTCAAAATTTACATACCATATTAGGTTTCTTTTAGGCCTAACATAAACTTTTCATTTCAATTCAATCAGTTAAGTACAAAATTCAATAAATAAAAATTTCAATTTCATTTAGTTAAAATATGCCTAAGGTAAGAAGCGTAGAAGGTGATGGTGGAGATGACATTAAAGATATGTTAAACATTATAAAAGGTAAACTTGATAACATTATGTCAAGTCAAACTTCCTTCGAAAACAGGCTAAACTGTTTAGAAGAAAAGGTAAATAAATTTGGATCACCGTCGGAGTTAGCTTCTCGATCATCAATTGTTACGCCTCCTGTGACTGCTACTGTTCCTGACATTTCCAACATAACCCAAAATGAAATGTCATGTGACTTTGGTAGACAGACATTTTCTCATAACCTCAAAATCAAGGATCTGGTCCCGAAGTTTGACGGTAGGCGAGGTTGTCCCGTGGCTTTCTTGATTTCAATCAAACGGGTGTTAACGCCAGAAACATCGCACGTACAATTATATAACATTGTTAGATCATCATTAGTGGAGGATGCTTCAGTCTGGTTTTCGGTTGTTGAGAATTCCTTCAACACATTCACCTTGAAATTAACTATTACACTTAGCGGTTTATTGCTCAATTACTACTAAACAATGATTCCCTTATGTTAAGCAAGTTTCACTATTATGTTATATCAGCATTATACGGTTTTCAAAATGCTATTGTAGCACATCTGTTGCGAACAATTTAACCGCGTTTATGTAGATTATAATAGGCAATATTTTACATTGCAATAGAGCTGTAAATAGAATAATAAATATACTTACAAGAAGCGTGGAACATAGACGATGCAAATAATACAACATAAATGTGAATATGCATATATACTTTGAACCGCATACGAATCGACATTCGTAATATCTTACGTATTGCGCAATTATCCGCCCCTTCTGTCATAAATCCCAGCTAATCTCGTCGCCGATCTACCAACGTCGCGGTAATATTATGCACGCGTCGGTCATGTTCATCGGAGTGTTAAGAAAAGCTGCACAAAACGTCGGACGCAAGGCGTGCAGGATCTCCCAGACCGAGTGCTACTCGGACGTCTCGGCCTAGCTGAAATCATGATTTAATTGCGTGGATGAACGCCCGAGAAGTGCAAGCTCGATGTGCGGAGGCGCTGTGTTTAATTTGCGGCCTTTCGGCATCTCGATGATGCGTCAAAGCCGCGCAACACTGCACCGCACGGCACAGTTCGCGCTAAGGCGCAAGATGAATGTGGCCCACCCGGAGGGCTGTAGTGCTATGCATGTTTCGCTGGCTACTCAAGTTCGTTTGTCGCAAGTTCACGCTTGTAATTATATTATTATGGAAGTCAATGTGCGAAGTTAAACAAAATTATATATGTATGTAGATATTATGCTTTTGTAAATGTAGTTCGCTCAAGGAAAAACTTTAAAGCTGTATTATTTGTGACCAGTAAGAGAATACTTTTGTAGCATGATTAAAAGAAAGGGGAACTTTTGAACAGAATATTTGTTTTTTTTTTAATATCTATAGCAAATTATGCATTGATGTTAATGCCGCAAAAATTATTACATTTTATCCCAACTCATGCCATTGCTAAATGTTTATAATGCCGCGCTTTACTAACAAGCATATAGAGCTAAAGTGAGAGGTCCTTCGCAATAAAATCTACACAAATCTGTAAGCACGAATATAAATTTCAGATTGAAATCTAAAATATTCAAATACCATTTCGTCAGGAAACAAACAATTTATTTAACGTTCTAATATTAAACGATATTGCCTGTCGACATAATATTTCCATAACTTATATAGCTTGTCTTTCACGTTCACACTTTACTAAGAAAATATAAGCATAACCGTCAAAACCTACCTATTGTTATTGCAATATTTCAATCCGCACTATAATATAAATAACGTGTGATAACTTCGCAATCTGTATATGTATATATGAAAAGTATAGCTTTATCTATTACAAATTTAAAGTTACCATGTAGACGATATCTATATGTATATCCATAAACATAAATAAGACTTTGTCGGTGTACGAACCGTAACTAACACGCGACCATGTTTATACAAAAGACCGTAAATAGAACCAGTTTTGTAACTTTCCTTAAATTGATACCAACAGCGATTTGAGGTTATTTCCTGAAGTTGCTAATATATATACGAATTAAAAGTGATTTTTTTCTCTCTCTTTTAATAAACGTTGCTGGAGAGTTATAGAATTTTACTTAAATATCGTCCAGATAAATTTCTTTATTACAAACATATCAGCTTGCCAAACTGGACGATACTTTACCACCTATTTATATCCTTTCACCTGAACTCGTTTCCTCAATCAGCATTTCTAGCTATGCGTTTTGGAATTCTTCTGAAACTGAAGTAGCTCTGACCAGTTCATTGCATGTATATATCACGATCCGACGAGAGGTGAACAGAGTAACCTCAAAACATCCATACTATGAATTCCTATCCGCCTTTTAAGTTTATCAACGATTCACTTAAAAAACCTCGCTATTTTGACCATCTATTTCAGGTCAATTTAACCGTAGAAACTCTATTACAACCATCAATCCGCTTCTGGTCAATCCACATATACAGAAGTTGTCGATTTCTTTTAATATTGGTGAGAGTTTTCTAATTTCTAAATTTTGAATAACTACCGTGCTATGGTCGATTTGTGACAACCCATTGTATTGATCAACTTCTAAGTTTGTTGATGTGGATTATCATTAATTAAAGCTTTCAACTGTTGTAACATCCCTAACTGCGTTTTTTTTTCGTAAAAAGCACAAATAGTTGTAGTGGATATAAAATATGAACCAATATTTGACAATTGTTTACCTTGAAATGGGACACGTATCAAAACTATGTGATGGCTAAACGTGACATATTGAGTAAATAGAGAATTGATCTCTTAGCTTGTACGTAGATGATGTTTCTGAGAATAAGTTTATATACATAGATATCTGATTATAAGAAGAACGAAGAAGCTAACCTGTTAGTAAGGAAGGTCGCCACAACTTTGTTTGTTTCTGGATCCCGAACCGTTTTGCAGTATAGGGATGAGCACCTACAAAAAAGAACTCAAAGATAGAGAGGGAAGGCTTAGAGTATTCCTATAGGAGCATCTCCCTGGTCTGAAACATTCCAAGGTTTTGTTAGAACTAAGTAGAAACAGACAAGGATAGATTTGAAACAGAATAGCGATTACAGGTTTTGCGGAGCGGAGGATGAAAGTTCGGAACACCTGCCACCTAACTGCACCCGAGCCAATTATCTCAGTAAAGACGTCATAGCCGAAAAAATATCTTCTCTGAAATTATGACAGTTAATGCAGTCACAATAGATCAATAGGTCGCAGTGCAATACCACCCTCAACAAAATTCGTTAGAATATTATGTTAAGCATTGTAAATTTAGGAAATATTTTGTCAAAATTGCACGTACGACGCACACTCCTGTTCCCGCGGTTTTTGAAAATAATAAAATTTGAGAAGGAGGTCAAGAAAAAACAAGAAAAGATAAAGAATTGGTTTTTTTTGAAAGGTGGAAAAAGAAGGAAAAGTCAGACGAAAAAGATAAGTTCTTTTAAAAAGTAGAAAAACATTTTAAAAATAGAAAGTGAAATTTGAAAAAGAACATTGGAAATTAGTTTGAAAAGATTGAAAAGTGAAAAGAGGAAAAGAAGAAAAGAAGTTAGAGAGACAGGTGAAGGAAAAGTTTGAAGCTTCAAAAGATTTGAAAAGATTGAAAAGTGAAAAGAGGAAAAGAAGAAAAATTTCAAAGGAAAGAAGGACCAGAAGACCAGAAGACGGGAAGAAGTTACTATTTTTATTTTTAATATTATACATACTAAGGTAAGAGAGGGTGGGTCTAAATTAATTGTAAAGTGCTTAATACCTATAAAAATTATTTGAATTATTTTGATTTGATTTTGACATAACAAATTGGCGACCGTGACAGGACTTATTGGCAAAAGTCAATAAGTTTCGAAATTTTTAAGTTAATAGTTTCTAAAAAATCAGTTCAAATCAAGTCATTTGTCAAAATTCTAGATTTACATATATTCTCAATATTATTCAGTAGTAATTGAAACTTTATTTAGAGTGTTTTATAGTAATTTCAAATTTTTATAATGCCAAAAACTAGATCTGTTGAAGGAGACAGTGGGGATAATATTCAAGGTATGTTGACTACTATTCTTAATAGATTAGATGGTATGATATCTAGTCAGAATGACTTCGAGAATAGGTTGAATACTTTAGAAAAGAAAGTTAATGAAACTGTATCTGTGTCAATTCCTAATGTGTCAAATTCAATACCTCCTGCTAATATCAATTCAAATTTGAATGAATCCAGTTTTTCTAATTTTATTAATAACTTTAAATTAAAAGATCTTATTCCGAAATATGACGGTAAACGAGGAAGTCCGGTAGCTTTTTTAACATCAATTAGACGAGTAATAACGCCAGATACATCGTTTATTCAGTTATATAACATTATCAGATCTGCACTAATTGATAATGCATTTATTTGGTTTTCAATAATTGAAAGGTCCCTTTCGACATTCGAAGAATTTGAAGATCTCTTTTTAAGCAAATATTGGTCTGAAATTGAACAAGACAAAATTCGAAGAAATCTATTTACTGGAAAATTTGATTTACAAAAAGGACATTCAAGAGAACAGTATTTCATAAATAAATATGCCGTAGCTCAGCATCTGACACCTAAATTAAGCGAAAATGAGCGAACATTTGGCACGTCATTTTGATTTCGACATAAATAAAACGGTAATAATTCGCCCACCCTCTCTTACCTTAGTATTAATTTCCAACAAAATTCGTTAGAATATTATGTTAAGCATTGTAAATTTAGGAAATATTTTGTCAAAATTACACGTACGACGCACACTCATGTTACCGCGGATTTTGAAAAGAATAAAATTTGAGAAGGAGGTTAAGAAAAAACAAGAAAAGGTGAAGAATTGGTTTTTTTTGAAAGGTGGTAAAAGAAGGAAAAGTCAGACGAAAAAGATAAGTTCTTTTAAAAAGTAGAAAAACATTTTAAAAATAGAAAGTGAAATTTGAAAAAGAACATTGGAAATTAGTTTGAAAAGATTGAAAAGTGAAAAGAGGAAAAGAAGAAAAGAAATTAGAGAGACAGGTGAAGGAAAAGTTTGAAGATTCAAAAGATTTGAAAAGATTGAATAGTGAAAAGAGGAAAAGAAGAAAAATTTCAAAGGAAAGAAGGACCAGAAGACGGGAAGAAGTTACTATTTTTATTTTTAATATTATACATACTGAGGTAAGAGAGGGTGGGTCTAAATTAATTGTAAAGTGCTTAATATAAAAATTATTTGAATTATTTCGATTTGATTTTGACGCAACAATACATACTATATACAATATATTTTCAAAAGGAAATTAAAAGAATTGCTGTTGGAGTTGGAACTATATACAGCATTAGTCTTTTTGTTAAATTTCTGTTAGATACTGTATATTAGTGTTTTTGTTTAGAGTGTGTGTGCTTCTTCTACTTTTAAAATATGGATAACGATACCATTTTTGGCTTTTACAAGCTTAAAAATTGTTAACCTATGCGTAACGTGGTAACAAAAACATTTCTTAACTTGTTTAAGTTTTTGTAGAGCTCCAATTGAGGTTTCCTTGAATCTCACATTTATTGTATTCCGTTGCTTATTTTACCATCTCACCGAAAATTAGTAGGAGATAAAAATTAAATAATAATATTAAATCAGTTTTAGTTAATCGAGTTCAAGCAAAGTTAATTGTTTGTAGCTATTTTATCAAGCCTCTCATTATCTTTATTCATATCTTCATGTGCTGTTTCAAATTACTGAAGAAAAGGAATCATAAATTTAAATGCATCCTGTGCGCGGTTAATACGAGGGAGCCTTTTTATATTCGCGGAATGGAGGATAAGGGGTGGAAACCAAAAAACCAAATTATTTTTCTTTTTCAATATATCCACCTGCAAGACGGATACATTTTTCACATCTTTCAATTAATTTATTTATACCCTCATAAAAAAATGATTTCTCTTTATCTGCAAAATACGCCGAAACTGCCTCCTTGATTTCATCATTGGCAGTAAATTTTTTACCACGCAGCTCTTTTTTCATTTTCAGAATCAGGTAATAATCACCCGGGGCCAGGTCTGGGTTGTAGGGTGGGTGATTCACAATTTCGAAGCCTACCTTATGCAGGGCAGCTAACGCAACGCGGCTCTTGTGGACGGGCGCGTTGTCGTGCAAAAGCAGCACACCTTTCGTCAATTTTCCCCGTCTTTTCTCTTTAACGGCTTCTTTTAGTCGCTCTAATATTGAAGCGTAATATTCTCCGGTTATAGAAACACCTTTATCTTTATAATCAATCAACAATATTTCTTCCGAGTCTCAAAATACCGTTGCCATGAGTTTCCCAGCTGATTGTGACACTTTAAATTTCTTGGGAGGTGCTGTGCCCTTTTTATGCCACTGCATGGAGTCTTGTTTGGACTCAGGTTCATAATGATGAACCCAAGTTTCGTCTCCAGTAACAATTCGACTCAATACACCCTCCTTGTCTTCATTACAGAGGTCCAAAAATGCACGCGAACACTCTACGTGCTGTTGTTTTTGCGGCGGCGTGAGCATTCTCGGCACCCATCTTGCGCTGACCTTAGACATGCCGAGATGATCGTGTAGGATTTTAAAAATTGTTGTATTGGATACTCCAACCATTTCTACGAGTTGTTTCTTCTTTAGTCGAGCATCTTCGAGTACAATTTTTTCAACTTTTTGGATAAGTGCTGGCGTGGTCACCTCAATGCTCCTGCCCGGCCTCGGGTGGTCTTCAAGGGATTCCCTTCCTTGTTTAAATAAACTATGCCACTTGTACACCATGGTTTTTCCTGGACAAGAGTCGCCGTAAACCAATGACATCTCATTCATTATGGTCGCGACTGATTTTCCTTGCCTGGTAAGGAACTTTGATATTCGATTTTTTCCATATTTCACTTTTCACTCCTGATTATGTTACTTGGTTGACGATAGCTCAAAGACTAACTGTATAATAACAATGAAACTTCGTAATTATACTAATTATGAGTCGCTGCACAGGCCACGCCCCCAATGCGCCTAATCCCTAATCACCCCCCTACAACCCGCTCATTCCGCGAATATAAAAACGCTCCCTCGTCGAGTTACTGTATCGTTCTGACACTTCTCTCCCAACAGAAAGCTGTCACCTCTAAAGTAGTTGACAGCTCAAATTACCGTTAACTCCTGGTATTCTTTGCCCAATTCTTGCACCTGAAGAATCAACTTGTGTTAGTAGCGAAATGTGGAGTAAATATATTTTCTGTATGTATGTTCATAATAGAAATTCAGCCCGTGAAAGCCCTCAATATCATATGATAGATAAAGCTATTCAGTTTTAATAAATGCTTTTCAAATATTTAGCTAGATTATGACTGAAACTGTTGGGCGTACTTCTAGGAAGTTTCATCAAATTAAATTGATTGAGACCTTTATTTATGCGTTTATTCCCGAAGTAAGTTTACAAGAAATTAAATTGATACTATTTTGAGATGATGTATCTCATGCGTCTGGTATTCGCTTTCAGTTTCACCAATGTCGGATGTATCTACAGAAAACATTCATATCTAAACGCATTCACTCACGAAATTTTCATAAATGCGAACGCCAATCATTTTCATGAAAGTTTCACTTCAAACGTAGCCTCCTCATTTGTCATCGATTTTGACGGCTTTTCTTTTTTAGAAAGACGAGTACTGCTTGAGAGGACGATATTGACTGTCTGGCGCTAAACTCACGCAATTCGCTCCTTAACATGTAATTATGTTCATAAATAGGTGTGACAAGTGACTAGCGCCGACGCTCGTCTGCGGAATTCCAACAATGTCCGAATGACTGGGCTCTTTTATAAAGTTAATAATGCTCGAACGCGCGCGAGCGCGTGCATATATACTATTTACAATGTCAACTGATGCAATGTCTTGTCATGGTACCTTTAATAAATAAATTTATGGGTTTTCCGTTCTTTAAAAGGCCAATAGTGAATAAGGTACGTAATTACTTCGCGTAGTACGTATCTACTCATGCATACATTATTTTCAATTATATTCATAGACGTTATTCCCTGGGAACGGTTCACAGAACATACCGTAATAATTTTCAAAGTCGTTAGATAAAATATATTGCACGTGCACCAAATTGCATTAGACTGTTGTATTATGCAAAGTCTGACAACAAAATGTGGTACTAAACTTCATTTTCTTGCTACTAAACTATTTTTTTTGCTTCTAATAGCAAAAAGGTTACAACATCTGAAGGAAGTACCTACTGTTGACAAATTATTTGTGAATAGTTTCTAATTAAGTACACATTTGCGACCAGGAAATGAACTCAACACTTCTTCACATCGCATCTAGTATTCGATCAACTTCGATCGAACCAATCGATGCCTGTTATGTTTACTCTACTATCCAAAAATACCTTGGGGAAATTGGATGTACATATAACCGATACAGAGAGAACCTTGCAGATGGCTCGCGCCTGCATTAAAGCCGGTCATGACGTTAAAAACCAGAGACCGCATCTGAGGCGAAGCGCCTTGATCGTGAAAGAATTTCTGCTGTCGCAACAGCTTCCACGCGAACGCGGGTGGAAATAAACAAATTCCGAATTCCGGAAGAAAAACAGTAAATCTGTGGATTTTGTAACGATCGGGACGTTTAATGCACAGGTATTCGCAACATGAAAACCTCTTTCTCGTTAAGATTTTGACGTTTTGACCTTATGTTTAGAAATAGCTCTGTCAAAATATTGAAATGAAAGAAAATAAGGTCAGGCAAAAATGTTCTAGGTAAACATTTCAGGTTGAAAGTGGTATACTAGGTTTGCTTTGGGAATGTTTGTGAAAGTAGGTCTGAGATCTTGATTTGGAATTCTTGTTGATTGGGTATAGAGTTAATCTTTAAACAGTGAGTTGGCACCTTAAGAAATTTTTTGATTCTGGTTTTCAAATAAGTGATACTATTGTAAGTGCTCACATAAGTTCATACTTGTTTTGACAGTTTATTAACGCGAATTATTAATAAATCTTATGTTTGATAGTTGTTGGACACAGAAAAGTTACAGTCTGATTTGAACCTACTATGTTTTTGAATTTTTTCAAATGACATGTTCCACATTTTACTATATATTAGGTTATGTACTGCCAGTATACCCCACGCGTTGGACGCCACGTATAATGTCAAATCGGTAAAAATAAAAATAAAACAAATGTGAGCAAAAGTGTGCTTTAAGTTATCTCAGATACTAAACCTGCTAAGAGAAAAATATGATTTCTAAGCAGAACTTAGGAGAGTTAAACAGCAGAGTTACATCCGACACGCATCTCACCTTTTCCGACATTGCTGTCAAATTCCTACCTGCGAGGTCTGTCCTGTACTCCCTTCTCTGCCGGAGAAGCTCTTTAAACCTAAAACTAAGGCTCTCCATTTACGTCACATTTTTCAAGCAGATAACTTATGGGTCATTGACATGGTCCAGCGCCTCTAAAACTCAAACTCAGAGGTTGAATGTGCACCAAAATCGCGTTTTGTGTATGATCGCCGAAACTGCGTGGTTTGTTACCAATGACCCAATTCATCGAGATTTAAGTATTCCAATCCCTCTCCAATGAGTACTTACGCCATGACGCTGGCCAGATCTGCCCTTGGAAGGACCCATCGGTCTCGAAATCCGTTGATTCAACACCTTGGGGAGTTGGATCCTGACAGGTTTCTACCGTTGATAAGAACGCGGTTTATTCTGAAGGATATTTAGCAGCGCTAACCTAAGATCAAGCAACTATCTCCGCAGTCCGTTTAACATCTCCAGTCACGCGGTCGGCTTGAACCGCTTTTATTGAAAAGTAATAAGGCTAATGTGTACAACATTGGTCATTTTTGGTAACTCAACCTGAGCGACCAGAGTTAGCTACCTTTTACATTTAAATGTTCAGAAACTTAACCTAATCAAGTTACTCTTGTTCGTAAATAAATCCACCGGGTAGGGATTGTGGGTATGGCAGCTAAAGATTCCAACAATAAACTCAAATTTGCAAATTCTTAGCTTTCGCAATTTATTTATTGCTTCATCAGCGAATTAAGCTATAGAAAGCAGAATACAATGTAGGTTATGAATGAATATACATTACACACAGAAACTTCCAATAGAGTGTACAATCTTTTCCATCCCTCGGAGATCGAAAATTTGACAAATGCCCGGCTAGATTTTTTTCGTTTTTTTTTTTTGAAATATCTCGGCTATTAAGAGAGATAGGATCGAAATCTCTTCGGTACAACACTCAGGGCGATGAGTACAATCTTTTCCACCCCTCGGAGATCGAAAATTCGACAAATGCCCGGCTAGATTTTTTTCGTTTTCTTTTTTTGAAATATCTCGGCTATTAAGAGAGATAGGACCGAAATCTCTTCGGTACAACACTGAGGGCTATGAGTACAATATTTTCCACCCCTCGGAGATATAAAATTCGACCAATGCCCAGCTAGAAATCTTTCGATTGTTTTAAATATCTCGGCCATTAAGCGAGATTACACCGTCAACGTGCCTTGCTGGGAGTTTGCCCTCTCCTTTAGATTAACAAGGTGAACCTACTTGCCGAGGAAGAAGCAGATACATCAAACGGTTATCGAGCTAAGTAATATTTATATGATGAAAATTTTGTCCAGAAAAATTTATGAAAATGTAACAGTCACAGCGCTCAAACGAGTTAATGTGCCTTCCTGGGAGTTTGTCCTCTCCTTTAGATTAACAAGATGAACCAACTTGCCCAGAACCAAGCAGATTCATCAAACGGTTCTCGAGAAAATATCGATGAAAATTTAGCCCTATAAGGCGTTAATGTGCCCTGCTGGACGTTTGGCCACACGTTTAGATTAAGAAGGTGAACATATTTGCCGAGGAGGAAGCAGATCTATCAAACGGTTATCGGGCTAGGTAATATTTATATGATGAGAATGTTGTCCAGAAAATTTATGAAAGTGTAACGGTCACAGCGCTCAAAGGCGTTAGTGTACCTTCCTGGTAGTTTGTCCTCTCATTTAGGTTAACAAGATGAACGAACTTGCCCAACACTCAAATGCCCAAATGCCGGGCTAGATTTTTTCGTTTTTTTGAAATATCTCGGCTATTAAGAGAGATAGGACCGAAATCTCTTCGGTACAACACTCAGGGCGATGAGTACAATCTTTTGCACCCGTCGGAGATCGAAAATTAAGTTGGTAACATCTAAATCAAGTGGTACAATTACAAGAATAAATCATAGTGAATTCTCCACGTGTAGAATGTAATTATTGAAAGAATTTCCATTATAAAATTAACGAAATTAACGTTAGTTATTTTGGAATTATTACCCACATAGTGCTTATCATATAAAAATACTTCTTAATATCTAGTTAAAACATAAGTAATCGTGATAGTCTAATGAAAAAATTCAAAGTTTAGAATTGGTTTGTTTGTTTTAGGGTTATGTTATGAGAATTAATAAAAATGAACAATATTTTAAATAAGAAACCTAGATCTAGGGCAATTTTCTAATAGTAGGTAAATGGCTATTTTTTCTTATATTTGAATGACTAAGTTTAAAACTTAACGGAGGACTTTGAGTCTGGATCCTTCGGAATACCTCTGGACTGGGAAATGGATTTGGTCTTTGTTCTTAAATTTATTTATTTTTCTGGAGGTGAAACTTATATATAAGGATATTGGCGATTTGAATATTAATTGGGTAGAGGACAGGATAATTTCGGCTAGATATTTTCGTAAAATTGTAATTTTAAAATGTTGTTTATACTTTTAGGAAAATTTGCACATAGGTCTTGCTACTTTCGTAATCGAAACGCTTCTGTTTTAACATTTTTTTCCAGGAATCGGAATTTTCGATTTCCATCGCCGACTATTATTTGGTGTGAAGATGCGCAATTGATCTAATAAATTTGGTCGTTTGTATGGGAATCTTGGGCTAGATGTTATAATTTTTAAAACATTTGGAATCTATTTTGAGAAAATATAACGTGAGTATTTAAATACTTAAGGATGGTTTTTCATGTTATAGATCGTAAAATTTTCATTTAGGTCAACTGTCAGAATTTAGTACAATTAGTCTTGCAGGTTTCTGAACTTAAATACTAATTTTTGTAATTACAAAATTTACTAATTTGTTTTTTGTTATCTCTTGTATTCGTCCTATTAGGTTAAATGTCACGACAGTATATTATAGAAAATGTCTTAACACAAGATTCATTATAATGGCAGGAGACGCGATATAGCAGTACTCCTACAATATCATAATGAAAACTAAAAACTAAGCTTGACAATTAATCTATACGGGTTTGAACCCGATTCTCTTGGACGAGCCACTACACCAATACCACCAATAATCAAAGCCAAACAAACCTTAAATCAAGTAAAATTATGCAGAACATTTTTATTATTGCCAATTATATTCTTTCTTTAAGAAGGGATAATATAGTCAATCATTCTTCTAAATGTAACTGAAGAACTTGGCAAAGTCTGGCATGAAGGCCTCATTATGCAATTGAAGCAGAAGTCAAAACAATTAGGACGAGAGAGAATTTTACTCTTACACATGTGACATTCCAGTAACAAATAACATTAAATTAGCCACACCCATTATTGATACTGTAGCCACCCTAGTAGCCTGGTGGCTAGTACACTTGCTTTCTAGTCTGGTGTTACTGGGTTCGTACTCTGGTACTTAGTTTTTGAATTTGGTTTTCTGTAGTTTTCCGAATTCCAACGCAAACGCGTCAAGGCAACATCCTAGCTGGAGAAAGCTGTTGGGTGATCAATTATTATTGTTAGAAAAGGCATGCAACATAAAAGAAACAGATGCATACCACCAAATCCAATGACCAAGTGATAGTGATATGAATGAGACCATATATGTTCCTTTCAATTTAAGAAACAGGAAAATATAGGAGTAGGCATAACATACAAACGTTGAACCATTTTTAGGAATAACTGATTCACCTAAGCAAACATTATGCTTATATGAAGAAGGAGATTAAGCTACATTCTAAGCAAGTACTAATGACAAGACTAAGTACATTGTTATTTAAAAAAATACCGCTTGTATCAATATTTTATTCCTTCATAATTTTGTATTTATCCATGGATTTGGTTATGTTGATTTTTTTTAAATAATGTTTACTATTCTACAAATAAGATTAAGCAATATTTCACGACAGATCTTCCAAAATAAATCATTTCGAAAATATGAAGCGCTAACGTGATCCACCATGCGTATCTTGAAACTATCAAAACACATCGCCACACTAAATTAATCAAATCGTATGACGCGCGATGAGTATCAATACAGCGATACAACTGTACCAACACAGACACATAAATTTATAAAATAACATCTGACCGCGAAGTGACAACCAACACACCTAATTCCGTTTCTTTTGCGCGCAACATATGATTTACGACCTATATTGTGAACGCATGCCAATGACATACGAACCAATCTGCAGTGGAATCATGAATAAATTCATCCAGCATATGTCTGTGCATTTCTCCGAAACATACATCATTGCGTTTTGACTTTCAGCGAACTCTACATCCAGAATATTAATAACGCAGCAGAGATTTCCACCGACCGTTATTAATTGTAACAACTTACCCCCACCGATGACTGCCTTCGCAGATGTCCAAAGGAGAAATTGCGATCTGTCAGCGGTTTTAAATTTATACTCGACAGTTGAACTGATGTCGGAAAACGAACTAATTAATAATAACGGGAAGTCGTGAGTCTTGTAGCCTCAAAGGAGTTGAAATGTAGAAAGGGTTTCGAAGAATACGAGATCAAGATATGAAGAACAAAGCTGTATATGCTACTGATGTAATATGCTGCATTCGTCTTCGTGATTTTATATTTTTTTAATATGAATATTAGAGTAATATATTTAATATAGACAATAGTGGATTCGAAAGGTGTGAGTCAACCTCTTTGTTTATTACCATTATACTTATTTTTGCATAATTGATATAATAAGTAATAGCCTCAGGATTGTAAGCAAAGTCTACTAAAATTGAATTCTGTCACTAGTTTGAAGGACTAAACTCAGCTAAAAAAGATAGTAGTAAGTATCGTAAAATTAATATTAAATATTGAAAATACCCAATAGCAAAGCCAGGCCTAACCAAACGCTTCTGTTACCAAGATCAACATACATTCTGTGCCAGATTACAACTTCATATAACTTTTCAAAAGTTTCTAAAATGTAACAATTTTTCACAGCACATAGAGCTCTAATGGCAATTAGACACCAATTAGGATATTTTCTAAAATATGCAGAGAAACTAACCTAAACAAATTATTTAGTAAAGAATGTATGACTCTCATTAATTCTACCAACGTGCCCTGTTTAAAACTAACTTTAATATATGTATACACATAAAAAAATCTATTCTCTTACATTGTAGCATTTATGAGTATAGTAGAAATGCATTCCTCGTATCCTAAGTGTTTAAATTCTTAATTTATATTCAAACGTTTACCTAATACTTCGCTTCTAGAAAAGAAAGCCCGTAATAGAGCATTTAATCGTTCCAACATCGTGCATGGATCGGAATTTATGCGGATGCATATAGAAAAAATTCTCGATCGAAATTATACTGATTTGTCACCTAGTCAGGTAAATACAAAGACGCCCATAATGATATCCTGTTACGCGATGGTGTCAATTTTATGGTCTTGGTACGGTATTTTAGGGGCGAGATGATTTGAGCCTGAACAACAACAACAACGACAAGGATTGTACTCGGTGCATTATTTTCCTGTTCGCGTCCTTATTTATCTTCTTTTATATGTACAGCCGGACAAAAATGTATTAGGACCAGTGACAATAAAGGGAGTGCAATAAAAGGCAGCGTTTCAAATTCAATTCTGAAGATTGGTAGAGTAAATCAAATTCACTTGTTGCTAATAAGGTATTAGAATTTAGTGCAATTTAGTATTTTCAAGCATCTGTTAAAAATATCAGCATTGATAAGCATCTTCTACATGCTGGAATCGAAGCCACACCCTCTGGTTTTAATGACGTTACTGGACACTGTAAATTATGACTTCTGAAAATTCGTACTGTGACAGAAGTAGCTAGAAAGAAGCCACTAGATAGGAAAACATTTACATGAATATTAATTTCATAGTCTCTCGTAAAGTACTTCACTATTATAGAGAAGAAAATCAAAAAAAAATTAGTAGTAGGTGGTTGATGGAAAGTATAAGAACTATAACATATGCTAAATCATAGAATTATCAGAATAACAAAAAAGAACAAGAATTGGCGAACTTTTTGTCTGTTTTTGGTCCTGATAAAATAAACGAGAAAATAAAATAGTCAAAATGTTACAGGATTTACCTATTCTCATTAAATAACGTAGCAGTATCTGTTTATAAACCGTCCAGAGCAATCTAAACGATGTATCACTCATATTAGCAAAAGCGATGATCAAAATCAAACTTTAAACTTTCACACATCTGACTATTTTGTTCAGAATATTACCTATGTGGATAATTCATCAAAAACAACTAAAAAATAAGAAGCAGTTCATTTACAACATTAAATACTTAAACCACAAACAACTTTAAGCAAAAACTTCATACATACCCATGGAGTGACATTGTTGGTGACTAATCCGTTTTGTAGCTATTACCAACAAATACTTCCTGAAAGAGAAGTCAGAAAACGTAAATGTAATAAAAGATCAACACCAGAAATATAAAAAAAATAGAAACAACTTATGTACATGTTCTAGGAACTATGACTAATGCAATCAGAAGAAATATGGGTTCGGGAGAATACAATAAATTTAAAGAAACTTATAAAATTATCTTGAACGAAAAATAATTCTGATAAGAAACTGGAAAGAACATAGACGACATGGTAAATCAATAAACAAAACAAAAGTCGACAGAAACACAGTCCCTAACGCTAGTATGTTTAGAAATAATATAAATTCGAAGGATATTAAGTTATTTTTAGCACACTTGAAAAACTGCAATCATAGTCAACAGTGAATCTTGATATTTTAGGCCAGTAATAGTAAGATTAAATAGAATGAATCGTTAATAAAATTGTCCGGATTGTATGCTAATGAATAATGGACAGTATACTAAGACCCAACTTACTTGATAAACAGATGTCTTCTAAAAGAAGAATTTACCAATGAAATAAGAATAGTCAAAATTGTTCCCATACACAAAGAGGCTCTCGACTAATATCAATATAGTCAGTAATCAAAAATTTTAGATTACGTTGTTGCAACTAGACCAGTCCACTATTACGTCCAACATGAATACAAAAAGAGATCTACTGGTGCAGACACAATAGCCATATTTAATTAGATATATCTGTGTTCAGATGTTCTTTAGATATTGCAGACCATACCATATTATTAGAAAAATTATAGAATTAGAGGGACTAGACATAGGATTTTGGGGTCGTATGTCAAAAATAGAAACAATTTTCTGAAGTTATGTGGACGAAAATCTGCTTTTATGCACATGACAGTTCTATATTCATAAAATCACAAGTGATCATATGATGAGGAATGATTTTCCCGAAATAACTTACTTATGAACAACAAAAGAAACCAAATGATACCATTTACGCGAGAATCAACTTAAAAAAACAATAATCAATTTTTTGCGGCTCACATTTGACTCTAGCTCAACTGGTCCTCAACCCGATTGCCGATAAGCTAGATTTGAAATGAGGGTGATATTGCGCTGCGACCTATTGATCTATTGTGCCCCCTTGCGTGAGTTGTAAGCTGCTGGGGGTATGCCCGCTCCTACAGCTCCCCATCCAGTCCAAGAGCTTTGATAAACTGCATTAGCTGTGATGGTTTCAGGGAAGGTATGTCTTCTTCGTCTATAACGTCTTTACCGAGATGGCTGGCTCGGGTTTCTATGATGGCGGTGCAGTAAGATGTCAGGTGTTCCGGATTTTCATCCTCAGCCCCGCAGAACCTGCAGTCGCTATTCTGCTTTAGACCTATCCTTGCCATGTGTTCACCAAGGTGACAGTGCCCTGTAAGGAACCCTGTGAGGATGCGCAATCTATTCCTGCTAAGTTCCAGCAAAGTTTTTGCTCTATGCTTATCGTAGTTTCCAAGGAAGATCTTGGAGTGTCTCAGACCGGGAAGATTCTCCCAGAGGGATGCTCTGAGGCTCTCTTCCCGATCTTTAAGTTCTTTTTGTAGGTGCTCGTCCCTATACCACAGAACGGTTCAGGTCCCACAAACGGAGTTGTAGCGGCCTTTCTTGCTAGTGAATTAGCTTCTTCGTTGCCTCTGATTCCAGTGTGTCCTGGTACCCAGTATAGTGCAACTCTATTATTCTTGCCCAGGTTGTTTAATCTATCAAGACATTCCCAGACTAATTTCGAGCTGACCGTGTTAGAGCTCAGCGCCATTAGGGCTGCTTGACTGTCGGAAAAAATTGCAATGCTCTGCTTCCGATAGTTCCTGTCAAGGTTCAGTTGAGCACATCTTCCAATTGCATTGATCTCCGCTTGGAAGACGCTGGGGTATGTCCCCATTGGCTCGGAATATTTGGTTCCTGGCCCAAATATGCCTGCACCTGTTCCTTTATCGGTTTTAGACCCGTCCACATACCACTTGATAGTGTTTTCCTTTAGGGAGTACGTGGAGTATTCTCCTACCCACTCTCTCTTATTACTTAGCTTGGTGAGGAAATTCCTTTCAAAGCTATATTCCTTGACCATTTCATCATTTGGTAGGCTTAGAAGTGGGGAGAGCCCGGCTTGAGATGTCCATGCTCTCTGGTGCGGAGTCTCGCCCCTTCCAGTCCCCGCCCTGGTCAGTCTGTGCATAGCCGCAAGGGCCGCTCCCTCCACCACTATGTGTAAGGGGGAGAGGTCTAAAATTACCTCTAGGGCCGCAGTTGGGCATGTTCTCATGGCTCCGGTGATGCATACACATGCCAGCCGTTGCAACTTGTCAAGGGTATTCCTGATTGTAACTTTAGTGACCTTCTGGAACCAGGTTATTGCCCCGTACGTTACCATAGGTCTTACTATACTGCCGTACAGCCATCGTAGTATACTTGGGTTGCAGCCCCAAGTTTTACCTGCCAGGTTCCGGCATATCATTAAGGCTCTTGTTGCCTTATTCATTGTCAGTTCTATGTGTCTGTTCCACAGAAGTTTTGAATCTAGGGTTATTCCTAAGTATTTAACTTCTGATTTGCGTTCGATCACTGTTCCATCCAAGTGGATGTCTTTCATGTTCGAAATGTTTCTCTTCCTAGTGAAAGGTACAATCGTGGTTTTTGCGGAGTTGATGCTCAGCCCCACTGATCGACACCATTCACTTGTGATTTTAAGGCTTGTTTGTACCAGGTCACAAAGAATTCCCTCATACTTGCCTTTTGCTATTATTACAATGTCATCGGCATATCCTACACAATGTATGCCGAAGGCTGTCAGCCTGTTGAGCAGTTCATCTGCCACCAGGCTCCACATTAAAGGCGAACAGACGCCACCTTGAGGTGTTCCACGAGTGGTTCTGATTTTGATAGTCCGTTCACCTACCGTCATCTCAGCTGTCCTCGTGGAGAGCACTTTACTTATCCATCGTGTTACTGTTTTACTGACTCCCCTTGCTTCAAGTGCTCGTTCAATCGCGTCATGTGACGTGTTATCGAACGCACCAGAAATATCCAGGAAAGCGCAGATCGCTGTTTCTTTATCATCCAGGGTTTTCTGAATGATTCCTACTAGCTCATGCAGAGCAGTCTCTGTCGATCTGCCCGCTCTGTATGCATGCTGACTCCTGTGAAGTGGAGCTTTCTCCATTACCTCCATTCTAATATAGTTATCTACTAGTTTTTCCATCGCTTTCAATAGAAAGGATGTCAGACTAATGGGTCTGAAGGATTTGGGGTTGGTCCCATCTTCCTTCCCAATTTTTGGTATGAAGGTGACTTTAGCCCTTCTCCAGCTTTTGGGTATGTATCCCAACGCTAGACTGCTTCTCGTTATGTTCACTAAGTGTTGTATTACCTCTTCCTGGCCTTCTTGCAGGAGTGCGGGGAGAATCCCGTCCACTCCCGGCGATTTTTATGGCTGGAAGGTGTTTATCGCCCACTCCATGCGCTGTCTTGTACAGATGCGCTTGGCAATTTCCCAGTCCTCCCGTTTGGGCTTCCTGGTATGTGTATTTGCCTCTTCCAGGTCTGTTTCGTTGCTACCTGGGAAGTGTGTTTTAAGTAGCAGGCTGGCCCGCTCCTTTTCCTCTTCCGTATAGCTACCATCTGGTTTTCTCAGGGCCATCACAGGTCTTGTTCCGCCTTTTGCCATGGCCCTATGAAGCCTTGCTGCCACCGGAGTGGAAGTGATGTTTTCGCAAAAGTTCATAAAGCTTTGCCTTTTAGCCTTCCTTATCTCCTTGTTGTATTCAGTCAACTTCTCTCTATACCTCTGCCAGTCCCCGTCAACCTTCGCTCTATTGAACAGGTGACGGACTACAGATCTGAGGTTTGCTAGATTTCTGTTCCACCAAGGACTGTCCTTAGTTGGCTTCCTCGCAGTTAGCGGGCAACTAGCTTCAAAAGCTTTTATTATCGCCTCGCTAAAGTGTTCTACATCTTGTTCCAGCTTCAGGTGGTGTGTAGTCCCGCCTGTATGTAGCTGGTCCAGGTTGTCCTTTAGACATGTTCTATACATATCCCAGTCTGTCTTCCTGGGGTTTCTGTCAAGGTAGGTTGAGGGGTCATGTCCCTCTAGAGTGAACTCTATAATCCTGTGGTCTGACAGGGAGGGTTCATCTGAGACCTTCCAGTTTTTGATCATACTACTCAGGCCAAAGCTGCTAAATGTTATATCTAGTACCTCTCTCCTTACCTTCGTTACGAACGTTGGTTCTTTGCCCACATTAAGGATTTGGAGATTACAGGATAATAGAAATTCTAAAAGGGACTTACCTCTTTCGTTTACGTCCGTGCTTCCCCACATGACATGGTGTGCATTGGCGTCGCAGCCTACTATCAACGGCAGGTTATTCCTGCTACAGTGCCTGACTAGCTCCCTCACTTCCGAAGGCGGTGCTGTTGTCCCGTCGGCGAAGTAAGCAGAGGCAATGACAATGGCTCGGTTTGTGCCCTCAAAGTCGAGGTGTATCAAGACTGCTGTCAAGTCCCGAGTCATAAATTCTGAAACACACATATATTTAATGTTATTTCTTATTAGGATACAGGCTCTAGGGTGTTCCTGCCTGCGATCCCATACTACCTGTGAGTTTTTACACGACAGTCCTTTGATCTGCCCTCCATTGATCCAAGGTTCCTGGATCATTGCAAGTCCCAGGTTGCACTTCGTAAACATCCTTGCAGCTACAGCCGAGGCTCCTCTCGCATGCTGCAAGTTGACTTGCATCAACCTGGTGAAGGCGGCTAGTCGATTGGAGGGTCACTTGCCTCCAGTTCTGCAGGTGACTGCGGTGTTGGAGTGACTTCTCCTTCCGGGTCAGACTCAATCTTGACGTCATCGAAATTGATGTCGTCAAGCGTACCTCGAGAGGCTGGAGAGCTTTGCTCGCTAGTCCCCCGTTGCTCCACTACGGGCTCAGAGGTGTCAGAGGTAGTCTCTTTTGTCTCTGGTGTCTCCTGGTTCTTCTTGAGTCCAGACACGGGGATTCTACCAAACCTATAATGGATGGTACATCCCTTTGCCAGAATCGCCTCGCATGATTTGGGGTCAATCCCAATAGTGAGTACCTGGCCGTGCCCTTCTTCTTTGGCGTTTATAACCTTCCAGAGATCTACCTGGAGTTGCGGGTTCTGGACGCCAATCAGTTTGAGCAGCTTCCCTGCTTCCTGACCCTTGCTTCTTGGTAGGAATACCGTCATGACGTGGGGTTTCGGGAGGTCATCTCCTTTCCTCGTCACGAGTTTCGGTCCCTTCCACGTGGGGAGGCAGCCTACTACCTGGTCAAGCCAGTTAACCGTCTCGTCTGTCTCACAGTCCACCAACATTACTCCCTGACGGAAATGTATGCCGGCGAACTGCAGGCCTCGAACCGTGCTCTCCACCATTGCCTCCACTAGAGCTTCCTCCAGCGAAGTCAGCAGAGTAGCATCCATCCATACTTGAGGGTATTCCTCTGGTACTATTCTTACTTTCGTTATTTTTGCAGCAGTAGCATAGCTGGTGGCTCGCCCAACTGCGCTTGCTGCACCGGAGGTAGAGGGTTTGGTTTTCCTCTTTTTTTGCCCTGGCGCTTGGGCAGGTGAGATATGCTCACTGCCCCGTTTGCCTTGACTTGTCCCAGCGGTTGCTGATGGTGAGGCCTTCTGCCTTTCCTGCTTCTGTCGGTCGACTTTTGCCCTGGCTTCCTCAGGTGTCAAGCCCTGTTTAAGGAAGCGCAGGTACCATTTTTGGCCTGCTCCGCTGAGGCCCTTCCTCTTCGGATCGTCCAGGCCTCCAGGTTGTCCTAATGCAGGAAGGGATGTCATATGACGAGCCTTCCTTTCCTTGGTCCCGGTTTTACTGGTAGAGGGTTTTCTCTATCACCAGTCCCGGTGGTCTGTGCGGTGGCATCCCGCTCTTGTTTTTTTTATTTTGTTTAAACTTACCCATGATTAGTCCCACGAGTAGCTAGGGAAATAACAGTCCACCTCTACAGAGCCCCGCATGTAGGATGGAGGGGTAAATCCAATGGGGTTCCCCCTGGTGCCCCAAGGTTGGGGTCCTCGCAGACTAATCCTCTATTTAGCCACGCATCCCGTCGGCCGGACCCCTTTGCCTTAAGATTTAGGTTTTTTGTGAGGTTGTCTCCTCTCGATCCGGGCGGCTAAGCCAAGATCCCCCAACACCCCATGCCCGCGAGACATGTCCACGACAGCATGAGGGTGCCTGGTATGACGGACGGATGTCATGCTCCGTCCGGCGCCGTCTGTTCCTGTCGCAGATCCTAAGCCACGACACGACAGCCGGATCAGGAGATTGTTTTTCGACCTTTTCTGGTCTAGACCGCAGTGTTTTGCAATCACAGTGGCACCTCGGGTAGGATAGGGTAAAACCCTCACTGCGATCTACAGCAGGGAGAGGCTTTGCCTGGTAGGACTGAGTTGCGCTTAACCTGCTGCTGGGCTTGTTCGTTATGAACTGTGCCCTCGCCACCTGCCGATAAGCTAATCAGCGTACTATGCAATATAAAAAGGATGAAATCTATTTCTACGTACAAAGCTACCACACCTACATTCAATTTCCATAGTGTGACTAATTATCATATCGAGATTTGAGGCACATTCAGTGATATTGAGCATGTTTTTGTGTTGCAAAATCAGATGAAAATTCTTAAAAGTTGCCTAAGAAATAAATGAGTGGATGTACCAGTATTAACTATTTAAGCGTCTACGAAATGAAAGGCTGTCATAACTAAATACGTTTGCATAGGTTTTTCATAGGAACAAAAGTCTTTGAACAAAAGTTCGAATGAATAAAGTGTGAATTATGATCTCGGGAGCAATGTCCAACTTTATGTTCGTTTAGTCAACATTTCCTAAGACATTCTGGAACAAACCAAACCAACCCGTGTGGATATTGTCCAGTTATGGTGTCTTATATATTTTTATCTTTCAATTCCTGGAATATTTCCACTTATAGGTCAATAAAACAACAATTAGTTAAATACCAATTTATATCGGACAAACCAAACAATATTTACGAAAACGAATTTATAAACACCAATACACTGTTACACATAACGTCATCGCTGAAACTGCTTTATCTAAGCACTCTAAAGATAGAGGACATAATTTTTAATAATTTTCAAAACACTAAAATTTAAAAAAAGGAAAATAATTATAAAAAAGATTAATTTACCAAATAATACACATTAAAAAACGCGGTAAATTTTAGAACTGATATCGATAATTTAAATGTTATTTATAATAATTTCATACGATATACGAATAATTCAATTTTTTTTTGTGGTGGGTGCTTCAATTCAATTGGCTTTGTGACAGCATCATATCGCCTTTTATGATGCCGCGCTGTTAATCACTTTGCTCCCAACAGCGAATGGCAAGTCGATCCGGAATTAAACTCTCTGAAAAAATGTCACCCTCCCTCCAGAGAAGTGAACCCCTGCGCCTATCGTCCTCTCACAACGATAGTCAGCCGCCTAACTACTGCGGCTATCGACCAGTTTTCATTTTAATTTGTTTAGTTGTATTAAACCAATATAGGACCCTTCATTATTATTTGCGAATGTAATTAAAATTCGATATATCAATGAATTCTTTGTTTTTTAGATATTTTTGTTGATAGGCATGGTCATTTATATTATTAGTATTTTGACACATATTAAATGGAATAAATTGGTATTTAATTAATTGTTGTTTTACTGACCTATAAGTGGAAATATTTCAGGAATTGAAAGAAGAAGATGGATATATTAATTGTCTCACATATTAAAAATGCACGCTATTAAATCATTTTTCATTGGTCCCTATATGTTTTCAATTGGACTAAGGTCTTGCGAAGTTGGTGGCCAAGCAATTACTCCTTTTTGCTGTTCTTGAATCCATGTTCTTGTATACCGTGAAGCAATAGTAGACAGATAGAGTAATAGAATCTTGTGTTGTCTCGCTGAAATCACCATTCATCAGGATATAAAATGGTAGCTGCTTTGAGAAGGTAGCCATTTAAAATATTGCAATACTTTGAGTTGTCAACGTTGGCTTGAACAATACACAGATGAGTTACACCACGCCTAGACATTACTCCCTAAACCATTACTTTTGTTTTCTCGACAAAATTTGTAATCTATTGCCCACTATTTGAAAAATTTAAAAAAGGTTTTCGAAACCATCCTCTCAAAACTGTTGCGAAAATTTCATTCTTCGTTGAATATGTGCCAATGTCACTGAAGATTTTTTCTGGTTTTCTGGAAGGTAACTTTCTCTCTTCAGTGATTTCCGTATGGTTTCTGGACATACATGTACTCTTTGTTCATTTCTAAATCTGTTAGTTAATTTCCAAAAGCCTAAACGAAGATTTTGTCTTTCTAACTGAATTAAGGCATTTAAATTGTTACCATAAATTTTACGTGATTGCCCAGAAACTGGCTTGTGATTAATTATAACTCCAGGTTTTATTCTCCTGATAACTTCGTACACTGCACTTCTCCCAAAGTCGGCCAATTTACACCAGTTTTTTTAACATTTCACACTCTTCTTTATACAATTTGCTCCACCAATAATCTTTTTTCTAATTGTGAAAT